>CM035439.1:70534101-70941601 GCA_020310875.1 Ceratopteris richardii
GTATGCATATGTATGCATGTGTGTGTATGTCTCTCTACGTGTGTATGTGTGTATGCATATGTATGCATGTGTGTGTATGTGTGTGTATGCATGTAATTATGTAAGTATGCATATGCATATGCAAATCTCTCATCGAGATGGCGAGGTGTATGGTCAAAATTCAAGCTTTACCACATAGCTTCAAGTTTGAGGCTATTATGTGTGCAACATATGTACTTAATGGGTATCCCACCAAAGCACTATAGTCTATCACTCCATATGAGGCTTGGCATGGTCACAAGCCATCTCTTGCTCATTTGCATGTCTTTGGTTGTCTATCATCTGCATTAGTGTCAAAACAAGAACATAGAAAATTGGATGATAAAGCAGTAAAGTGTATTTTTGTTGGGTACAATTTTAAAAGCAAAGGCTATTGTCTGTATCATCCATAAACTAAATGCATTTTGGTTAGCCGTGATGTTGTTTTTGTGGAAGATGCAATTCAACCATTCCTTTCAAATGTACTAAGGACACATCAGTTAGTGTCAAACGAATACCATTCATAGCATTTTTGCACTTGCACTACCTAAGCATAAACACTTTTCCTTAGTGCCACTCAGATATCTCAAAATCATCTTGACCGCTTCCAAATGTTTCTTGCCAAGATTAGACATATATCTGCTCACAACTCCCACTGCAAATGCAATGTCTGGTCTCGTAGCTACCATAGCATACATGAGACTACCAACAGCAAAGTGATAGGGAATTTGGTCATGAATTCCTTTTCCTCATCTGATTTGGGGCAATCATCCTTGCTCAATTTCACATATGTGGGTAAAGGTGTACTCAATGCCTTTCCACCCTGCATATTGAACCTATGAAGTACTTTGGATATGTACTCCCTTTGAGACAAGTATATGCATCTTTTACTCCTATGATGAGTAATGCACATGCCAAGAATATGTTTGGCATCCCCCAAATCCTTCATATCAAATGTCTGACCGAATGTCTTTTTGAGAATTGACAAGTCATAAGAGGACTTCTCAGCAATCAACATATCATTGACATAACATATCAGACATATCAAGCCTGTGTAGAGACAATGATCCTCATTGCTTTGAGAATAGCCTTGAGACTTCATAAAAGCATCAAACTTTTGGTACCATTGTCTAGGGGACTGTTTAATTCCATACAAGCTCTTCTTGAGCTTACAAACTAGACTTTCCTCGCTAGGAACTACATAACCCTCTAGTTGTTCCATATAGATCTCATTTGTAAGATCTCCATGCAAGAAAGCAGTTTCCACATCCATTTGGACTAGCTCTAAGTCCTCCATTGCAATAAATCCAAGCAACATGCATAGGGTAGTCATCTTGACCACTGGAGAGAAGATTTCCTCAAAGTCAACACCATGTTGTTGCTTAAAACCCTTTGCAACAAGTCGTGTTTTATACTTTGGAGAAGCACTATCTGATGTGAATTTCAACTTATATACCCATTTACATTGTAAAGCTTTCCTACCCTTTGGCAAGGGTACTAAATCCCAAGTACCATTCTTGTGAATAGAATGTAGCTCACTCTTCATGGCACACTCCCACTTGACATGATCATTTGTCTGCATAGCCTCTTTGTAGCAAGAAGGCTCACCGACATCTGTTAGCATAACAAAATCTAAACCTAGAACATACCTATCAGGTGAATGTGAGACACGTGCAGAGCATCTCAATGGTTGTGGAACAGGAACATCTGTAGACTAATCTGATTGGACATTCTCTTGAACGTCCCTATGTGCAACATTTTTATGCATGCTAACTAGAGGACTAGTATCCTCAAACACCACTCTTCTCACATCAACCTCCTTAATGGGTTGTTTATGCATCTTAGAATCATTGAAAATGACATCACTACTTTTGATCACTGACCATGTTTCAGGATCCCATAAGCGAGATCCAAATTATCCTTCTCGACCATATCCAAGAAAAATGCATTTCTTTGACTTATGGTCCAACTTTTGTCTAAGATTCTTGGGTATATGAACATATGCTTCACACCAAAAAATTCGAAGATGATCATAATACGGTGGCTTCCCTGTCCATAACTCTTGTGCCACTTTTAGACCTTTGGCAGTACTAGGTGAAAGGTAAATCACATGAACTGCAGTCAATACGGCTTCTGCCCAAAAACCTTGTGAGAGGTTTGCATGATGCAAGATAGAAACTACTCTATCTTGAATTTCTATTTACCCTTTTAGATACACCATTTTGTATTGGGGTATAAGGAGATGTAAACTCTCTACCCTCTAGATTGATAGAAAAGATTGAATTCATGTGAGGTTTATTCACCCCCATTATCTGAATGTAAAGCCTTAAGCTTAGTTCCTTTTTTAGTCTCAACTGAAGCAAGCCATATTCTGAAAGTAGGGAATACCTCATCCTTTGATTTGATAGGATATACCCAAACTTTTCTAGTAGCATCATCTATGAAAGTGACAAAGTAAAGAGAACCACCTAAGGACCTAGTGGGAATAGGACCACACACATCTATATGAACGAGATCTAAAGGCTGAATTGAAGAGTCAATGTGCATTCTATGCACATTTCTGGTTTGCTTTCCATATTGACAATGCTCACAAAATGAAAAATCAGAGAAAGATAACATAGGTAAGTAGCCAGAATGAGAAAGATTTTCCATCCCACTACGAGATATATGGCCCAAATGACCATCCCAAATACAAGCCATACACTATTTAGTAATAGCTAACAAGTGTTCTTTCTATGATACAAATAAAGAATAAAGTGGGCCAACTTTGGTCCCTTTTACAATAACCATATTGCCCTTTGATATACCAAAGGACTGAGCATAGAAGACCACCTTGTAACCAAGGTCATCAAGTTGACCAACTGACATCAAATTGCATGATAATTGAGGTACATGGCATACATTATGTATAGTAATTTTGAACCATCAATGAATTGCACAACTACATCTCCAATCCCCACAACATCACACTGGTAAGATTCACCAAGTCCCATGGTACCAAGAGACTTTGTTGCATAATTAGAGAACCATTCTCTATGTGGTGTCACATGGAATGAAGCACCAAAATCTAGCAGCCACATGTGAAAAAGAGAATCAGCCACAAGAGCCTCAGTTGGCATAGTACTATCAAGTGTCAACACATCAGCGTCATCAGAAATATCATTAATTTCTTCAATCTTCACAGTCGAAGTAGATGGTGTGGGTAACTGTTTAACATGCCCATCAACATTTTGTCCTTTAACTTTAGCATTCTTTAATGCATAACAATCTTTCTTCATATGTCCTTTCTTATGACAATAATGGCATTCGATATCCCTCTTCCTTGAATTACTTCTACTCTTATTCCGTTGACCATTCTTTTCCTTGTTCTTGCTCCTGCCACATTGCTGATTCTTTCCTTGGTAAGAATCACGAACATTATATGCATCTCCACTCTGAGTGCCAACCATAGATTTTCTACAAATCTCCTCACTCAAGAGTGCTCCGGATATGTCATCATACATGAGTTTACCACCGAGTGCACTATTGCTAATAATTGTGCAAAACATATCCCATGATGATGGCGAGGTGCATAACAATAATGCTGCTTTCATTTCATTATCCATATTCATTTTCTGAGCCTGTAACTAGGAGAATATAGCATCAAAATCATTTAGATGAGCAACACCACTATCTATGTCCGTCATGCGAAGGTCATTAATTTTCTTATTAGATACACTTTATTTGATGTTCTCTCTTTTTCATATGTATTTCATAACCTCTTCCAAAGCTACTCTGCACTTTCACAGTCTAATACTATAAAGTAAACATTATCTACCAGGTGCAAGCGAATGGTAGACCTAGCCATTTCATCTAACTCATCCCAATCATCTTCATCCATGTCAACAGGCTTCTTTGAAATCCCATTTACTGGCTTCCATTGCCTCCTTTGAATCAGCATATCCAAAACTGAAAACCTTTCAAGAAACCTGTATTTTTATGAGTGTGGCTGAAAACACAGCCCCAAAGATTGATATTTATTGTCGAAGAAGTACAAAGGATACTCTTTTTGATTTTCTTGGACCTTTGTGAAGAGAACTATGTGCAAAAGTACTCCAAAATGGCTCCAAAAGACACCCCAAAAATGCTTCAGAAATAGGCTTTGAAAGCAAAGAATGAAGCTTTGAGGGACTAAAACATGTTCAAGGTAATGTTAACCTTAATCTGTCCCCTTCTTTAGACACCACAAGAGTGTAGCTTAGTGGCAAGAGATTGCCACGCTTAAGCGAGCTCTGGGGGAAATGGGATGGGTGACCTTCCGGGAAGTATTAGGAACCTCTATCTTCCTTGATTGTTGAGGTCCTCCCTCGCACGCAGCCAATGGTGCCAACGGCAACTTTGGTGACTTGGATGACAAGGTATGCCAAGGTCTATGCCTTGGTCGTTGCTTTAGTCGTAAGCCTTTGGGGGGGGGGGGGGGAATGCTCGCTTCGCCCACCCAAAAGGAACAAAGCTTTTGCATCAAACTGCTATGATACTAGTGAAGTAATTTGATGGCGATGCACCACAGTGTGTTTTCCTTCTCGAATGATATCCTCAGAGTAGAAAACTAAGCTCCTAGGGCTGCACACGATACTCTGCACAGAGGCTACAGAATACGCAGGAAAAACACAATACATAGGGAGCATGAAGACAGACTTCTTAGGTCTTACAAATGCAGTCGAACTTACAATCTGTGGTTGACCAGGCCACTATATGTTTTATTAAAGAACATATACAAAGAAGTGTCCGATGGCCATTTGGCCTTTCCGAAGGAGAAATCAGTACCAGATACACTCATGAGCAAAAATGGAGTGGTAGAGAGAAGGAATAGGATCATTGTGGAGGTAGCAAGGTCCATCTTGAATGAAAAGAAGCTTTCTAACAATTTGTGGGTAGAGGTGGTATCTACTGCCACATATTTGATAAATAGATTACCTTCAAAGGATATGGATGGTATGACTCCATATGAATCATAGAATGGAAGAAGTCCAAGCTTGGACCATTGCAAGATCTTTGGGTACATTCAATATGCACATGTACCTTCAAAAATCATAGGTAAATTGGATTCTAAGGTAGAGAAGTGTGTGATTTTAGGCTACGAACTTAATAAAAGGTTATAGAATATATAATCCTATCAAGAGTTGAGTTATGTCTTGTAGAACATCATTGATAAGTAGGGTCCCCCACCCTTTCTCAATGTGTGGACCTAGTTTTATCTAATCACCACCCAATATTTCTCACCTTCAACCCACATCTTATACATAGGAAGACCCATTGGTTTAATGATAATCCCTCAATCCTCTCCTTTCCCTTTGCTCAATAGGTGATCTCCATGATTTGGAGCGAGGCCTTTAGATGTTATACTTCTCTGACTAAGTGTTGGAAGATAGTGTTCAAGTACTCCCACGTTCTCCTTGTCAAGGCCCAAAATAAATACTTAATATTTGGTGGGTGAGAAGGGAAAATCCCTATTGCCAGCTCTAGCATAAGGCCCAAAATAAATACTTAATATTTGGTGGGTGAGAAGGGAAAATCCCTATTGCCAGCTCTAGCATAATGGTAATCCCAACATCCAATTGGGACAAGCAAACTAAGATACAAAGAGGAAATTCAAAGAAGGAATATGCAAATTTATTTCAAAGATTGGTGGGTGGGGAAAGAAGATAAACTAACAAAAGAGATGTTTAAACTCCTGAAGAAGAAGCAACTCAAGGAAGATATCCCTTACATGGTAGATAACAATGGGGTGGAATGCACTTCTACGAATTAGAATATTGAGTTAATAACCAACCACTTCACTCAAATCATGGGGGTGTCCATGTCGCTCACTTCTTAGAGAGGGGATTGCATGGCTTCCATCTCGAGAATTAGATCAAAAATATTTTGCAAAACATCATGCATCTTCTCGAAACCTTGATCATCGACACATGGATTTTAGAAGTTATCGATGCTCTTCTTAGTTGTAAAAGCCTGGATTTGGATGGTCTCACCAACAAGTTCTTTTAGAATCTCAGGAGTAACTTAGTGAAACCCCTACTTTGGTGTGGAAGGAGGCCTTACACTTCGGCACTCTTGCTAACTTTCTCAACGAAGGGGTGATTAAGCTAATCCAAAAAAAAAACATAAAAAATTAGATTGAAAAGTGGCAGCCCATCACTATGTTGCGAATTGGCTATAAGATCTTAGCTATGGTTCTTGTGAATCGCATTACCTTCCATCTATGATCATGGAGAAATGAGGACCAAAAGGGATTCATAAAGTGTATATCCATTTTGAAGGCTATTATTGATGTGTGGGAAGGCATGGAATCTGCAAAGGAATGCTCCGAAGATGTCCTCTTCATCAAGATCAATTTTGACAAAGCATACTATCACGTGGAGTGGGATTTCATTTTGCAATCCTTAAAAGATAAGTTGTGGACCTAAATTCATCAATATGATCTCTCTTCTTATGGGAATGCCTCAAATTGAATTAATACCAACGGTAAAATCTCTCAAGAAATAAAGTTAAAATGCTATATTAGATAGGGTTGTCCTTTGGCTCCACTTTTTGTTCCCATTGCCATCAATGATCTTAGTTGCTTGGTTAACCATTAGGCCCTTTGAGGATAGATACAGAGCCTTCGGCTCCCTCATAGTCAGAACTAGATGCTTATGGGATTATTCACCGATGACACAAATGTTTGTGTATAATGACAGTAATGTTATCAACACCTTCTAGCAATGTCTAAATGTTTTCTATGCTCCATCTAAGTCTATATTAAACCACTCCAAAACTACTTTCAAGGCCATTTATGGATCCTCACCATAATTTTTGACTAATCAAGGATGTGAAAAAATACACAATGGATAGATCTTTTGGCTCTTCCATATCCTGATGAGTTTTAAAGTTTCTTTGGGCCAATGTTAGAATTGGGTTCTGGCCAAACTAGATACTAATTTTGTTGCGAACATTTGTTTTATGTAGGGTACAAGTTTCACATTATGTAAATACCTTTGGGAAGTCTTAAAATACTTCAAGAAGGCTCATATTATTCATTAAATATAGCCAAAATACCACGTGAGTTTTAGAACATGGTGAGTCAAATTAGTGAGTCGCAAGGGAGCTGCAGTGGTGTCCTAGTGGAAGGTCGATGTGGCTAGTTCTCAAAGTCCATCAATACTTTGCTTATTTGAGCACTTGAGTCATGTAATACCTCCACCCAAGTGTCTACCACAAATTTATATGTATTAAGAAGGTTTTAGATTAGTTTCCCATGCTATAAAAAGAGGAGAAAAGTCGTGATCTTGTGGGAAGTCCAAGAGAGGCATATGTGTATCTCTATGCTACTGTAGTTTTGTATGTAGAGATTGCAGAGCTTGTATCTCCCTCATTATATATTCAAATTACATGTTTCATAGCTCATTTTAAAGCTCTTACTATCTAATTTCTTCCTTTAAATTTTCATAATCATTGGATTTGTGAGCTGAGAGCAGTACTCTCTGCAAGTAGTGTGTGTTCTCTGGTTTCACATCTGTTGAAGGTCTCCATTAAACCTCAAACTTGCAGAGGTCATATCTCCTTGTGTATTTATCCAAATTGAGTGTTCTTTGGCTCATTGGAAAGATCTTGGTGTCTAGTATATGTGGTTAAAACAGTTTTATAAAATTCTAATCCTTTAGAGAATAGTAAGCTCTGCAAGCATGACTGGTTTTCTGTGATGAAGTTTGTGAGAAGGTCAACTTGTTCCTAGGGGGTTCCACCTACTTCTTGCTATATTTTGGAGGTCAATAAACTCCAGAATTGGTATCAGAGCATGGAATTAAAGCTTGTAGAAGGCTATAATACCTTTATGAAGAATTTGAATTGGAGAAGAGGTTCATCATCTACACTACACAAAGGTAGAAGGAGATAGCAAGGAAGCATCTCAAGCAACATCCAAGCAAAGAAAGGTGCATAAAATTTATAACAAAGGTAAATCTCATACTTCTTCTTATCATATATATCCAAAAGGAGGGTTAAAGGAGGAAGTTTAGTATTTTGCACAATGGGCGATCAACATGCACAAATAGAGAAGCTTGATAAGAACAACTATCAAGCATGGCGATTTAGAATCATAGCATACTTGCAAGGTAGAGGCTTGTATGGTTTGATTGATGGAATGGATATCAAACCTATATTACGAGAGGATCCAAACCAACAACAATTGAGGGAGTTTAGACTTTGGAATGAAAGAGACAAAAGGGTTATATCCATTTTATCACAAAATATTCAAGATTCAATGGTAGGACACATACAAGATCTAGACACAAGTAGAGATGTTTGGCTTGTATTGGAAAGGTTGTATGCTACAGGTACAAGAGCAAGGAAGATTCAACTAAAAAATGAGTTGAATAACATAAAGAAAGATACAAGGACATCGGTCAATGATTACTTGTTGAAGGTTAAAGAGATTGCAGATCAACTAGGATCAATTCAAGCTCATGTGGAGGACGATGACTTGGTTGCACATACTCTCAACGGACTCAAGGATGATGAGAGATGGAAACCATTCATTACTTCAGTTTATGTTAGAGGAGAATTACCAGACTTTGATCAGCTTGTTGCTCTTATGGTCACGGAGGAGATGAATCTAAATGGCTCTACTTCAAATCAAAAAGGATCTCAAGGACAAGCTCTTTATGTAGGATCATCAAGAGGTGGAAACAGAGGAAGAAGAGGTTCAAATAGAGGTCGAGGAAGAAGGAGCGATGATCAAGGGACTTCAAGTGGCTTCTTCAACACAAGAGGAAGAGGAAGATCAAGCGTGAGAGGTACGAGAGGCAACTACAACTACAATCAAAGACAAAGGAGTGAAGATAACAACAATTTCTATATATGTGGAAGGTATGGACACTATGCCAAAGATTGTTATCAAAATGAAAATAATCATGGTGGTAATCGAAGAGAAGGCTATTCAAGAAGAGGTAAACAACAAGGAAATTATGCAATTGAAGGTAAAAGTGATGATTATGATTCTCTTCTTATGATGAATGTAGAAACTAAGATGAATTGCAATAGTGATGTATGGTATGTAGATAGTGGTTGCTCTAATCATATGTCACATGATGCTTCATGGTTTTCTAATATGCATAATCCTTCATGTAAAGGTCATGTTGAAACAAGAGATGATACAACACATAAGATTATGCAGGTTGGAGATGTTGTTATGCAGGATAAGAGCAAGACAAATTGTTTGAAGGATGTACTTTATGTGCCAACGATCACTAAGAATTTGATGTCAGTTGGTCAAATGGTAGAAAAAGGTTTGCAAATAAGATTTAATCATGCAGGTTTCTTCATTGAGGATCCAAAGCAAAGGAGGTTAATTGCTAGAGGTCAAAAACAAGGTAGATTGTTTACATTCAAGGTAAACCCAAATCATACAAACTATTTCTCTTATGGTATGCATCGAATAGCAGAGCTTGATCTATGGCACAAAAGGATTGGACACATGAATGTACAGAGGTTAAAGGAGCTATCAAAGAAGAGGATTGTTGAAGGATTATCTGATCTTACTAAGCAACATATGGTGCATCTATGTGAAGCATGTCAAATGGGTAAGCAGAGTAGACAGCCTTTCAAGCATTCAAGCTATGTAAGCAGTGGATTGCTAGAACTTATACACACGGACGTATGGGGTCCTACTAAAGAGGCATCATTGGCTGGTAATAAGTACTATGTATCATTCATTGATGATCATAGTAGAATGACATTTGTGTATTTCATTAAACATAAGAGTGAAGTCTTTGATTGTTTCAAAAATTTTAAATCATTTGTCGAGAAGCAAACAGGAAGATATGTTAAGAAGCTAAGATCCGATGGAGGGGGAGAGTATTTCTCTCAAGCTTTTACTGATTTTTTGTATGATGAAGGTATTAAAAGAGAAGTTACATGCAGGTATACTCCACAACAAAATGGAGTTGCAGAAAGAAGAAACAGAATCATAGCAGAAGCATCTAGAAGCATGCTAAATGATATGTGTTTGCCTAATTCTTTTTGGGCTGAAGCTGTTAGCACAATTGTGTACATTATGAATAGATTACCTACTGTTGGAGTTCATCATTTGACACCATATGAGGTATGGCATGGAAGGAAACCAAGTGTAAGTCATTTGAAAGTATTTGGTTGTGTATGTTATGTACATGTACCTAGTGAAGTGAGATCAAAACTTGATGTGAAATCAGAAAAGTGTATATTTATTGGTTATGCAGATACTCAAAGAGGATATAGATGTTATAATCCTCATACCAATAAGGTGGTTGTTTCAAGAGATGTAAATTTTGATGAATCACTTTCATGGTATGTAGATAAGAAAAGTTTGCAGGTCATAAATAGAGATGAAGAAGATACAGGTGAAGGAGATGAGTGCTTACCTCAGCCCACAAGAAGTTTAAATGATGAGAAAAGTGGTTTGGATGAAGAAAGAGAGCTACCTTTCAATGGAAGATTAAGGCAAGAGTCACCTCCTAGTGTTAAAAGTAAAGGTAAACTCAAACTTGTTGAAGTTAATGATGAAGGAGAGGAAATTAGTGATGTATGTGACTATGGAGAATCATCAAAGGTTCCTAATAAGAAAGGAAGAGCATCTACGTTGGAGGTAAGAAGAACTTCAAGAGTGAGTAAGCAACCTCAAAGGTATACATATGAATCTTTCATGAATACTCATTATGCTTTTATGACAAAAGTTGAGCAGGAAAATAAACCCACATGTTATGATGAGGCAAAAGGAGATGAAAAGTGGGAGAAAGCAATGGGCGAAGAAATGGAAGCACTACAGGATAACAAGACTTGGAATTTAGTTCCAAAGACACCAAAGCAAAAGGTAATTGGTTGCAAGTGGGTTTTTAAGATTAAAAGAAATAGTGATGGTAGTGTGTCAAGATATAAGGCTAGACTTGTAGCAAAAGGATATAATCAAACTCAAGGATTGGACTATGAGGAGACATTTAGTCCAGTAGCAAACATGGCAACGGTGAGAACTTTGTTGGCTTTAGCTGCAAGTAAAAGGTGGAATATATATCAACTTGATATAAAGAATGCCTTTCTTAATGGTGAGTTAAATAAAGAAGTGTATATGTCACAACCAGATGGTTATGTGGATGCAAAATGTCCTAATCATGTATGCAGGTTAAAGAAGGCATTGTATGGTCTTAAACAGGCACCAAGGGCATGGAATGCAAGGTTGGTAAAGTATCTTATGCTGCAAGGATACACAGCGAGTCATGCTGATCCTTCACTTTATGTAAAACATGTAGATGGCATGTGTGTCTATGTATGCATTTATGTGGATGACTAGTTGATTACAGGGAATGATGCAAAAGCAATTGATGAGATAAAAGGTAATTTGGGAAAGGAATTTAAAATTTCATAGCTTGGTTTGCTTAGATACTTTCTTGGGATTGAAATTGTGTATGGCGATGAAGGTATGTGGTTGATACAGAGAAAGTATATATGTGATATGTTGAAAAGGTTTGGTATGCAGGAATGTAAATTTGTTTCTACTCCAATGGAATGTAATGTAAAGTTGAGTGCAAAGGAAGGTGATGAGTTGCATGATATTAATGTGTATAGATCCATGGTAGGATCTTTGATTTATGCAACAAAAACTAGACCTGATATATGCTATGCAGTTGGAGTATTGTCACAGTTTATGCATGAACCTAGAGTACCTCATATGCATGCAGCAAAAAGAGTGCTTAGGTATTTGAAAGGTACCATGAACGAAGGATTATTTTATAGTCATGATGCTGATCTAACTCTTAAAGTCTTTAGTGATGTAGATTGGGCTGGAAGCAAAGATGACAGAAGATCCACAAGTGGATATGTGGTAATAGCAGGAAACAAGACATTAACATGGAGTTCAAAGAAACAGCCTACAGTTGCTTTATCTTCTACAGAGGCTGAGTATAGAGGTTTAGCATTGGCTACTACTGAAGTTATGTGGTTTAAAAAGTTGTTTCATGACTTGAATGTGCAGGTTGATGTACCACTGATATATGGGGATAACTTGAGTAGCATTCATATGGCCTCAAATCCTATCTTTCATGCTAGAACAAAGCATATAGAGGTTCACTATCATTATGTTCGAGAGAAGGCCATAAACAATGAAGTACAAGTTTCTTTTGTGGGAACAAAGGATCAAGTTGCAGATATCTTCACCAAATCCTTGGATGGACCGAAGCTTCAAAGATTCAACTATATTCTTGGCATGAAGGAAATACCCTTTGAAACTTGAGGGGGAGAATGTTGCGAACATTTGTTTTATGTAGGGTACAAGTTTCAAATGTAAATACCTTTGGGAAGTCTTCAAATACTTCAAGAAGGCTCATATTATTCATTAAATATAGCCAAAATACCACGTGAGTTCTAGAACATGGTGAGTCAAATTAGTGAGTCACAAGGGAGCTGCAGTGGTGTCCTAGTGGAAGGTCGATGTGGCTAGTTCTCAAAGTCCATCAATACTTTGCTTATTTGAGCACTTGACTCATGTAATACCTCCACCCAAGTGTCTACCACAAATTTAGATGTATTAGGAAGGTTTTAGATTAGTTTCCTATGCTATAAAAAGAGGAGAAAAGTCGTGACCTTGTGGGAAGTCCAAGAGAGGCATATGTGTATCTCTATGCTGCTGTAGTTTTGTATGTAGAGATTACATAGCTTGTATCTCCCTCATTATATATTCAAATTACATATTTGATAGCTCATTTTAAAGCTCTTGCTGTCTACTTTCTTCCTTTATATTTTCATAATCATTGGATTTGTGAGCTGAGAGTAGTACTCTCTGCAAGTAGTGTGTGTTCTCTGGTTTCACATCTGTTGAAGGTCTCCATTAAACCTCAAACTTGCAGAGGTCATATCTCCTTGTGTATTTACCCAAATTGAGTGTTCTTTGGCTCATTGGAAAGATCTTGGTGTATAGAATATGTGGCTAAAACAGTTTTAGAAAATTCTAATCCATTAGAGAATAGTAAGCTCTGCAAGCATGACTGGTTTTTTGTGATGAAGTTTGTGAGAAGGTCAACTTGTTCCTAGGGGGTTCCACCTACTTCTTGCTATATTTTGGAGGTCAATAAACTCCAACAAATTTAGCCTACTATAAGGGCATGCAGCTCAACCTGGTAGGGCATGCAATGGTGATCAGCACCTTTTGCATTTCATATATTATCTATTTTCTTGCATGTTAGAGACCAAAAGACAAAGAATTTGTGAAACTTGAAAGTACTTATAGAAATTTCCTCTAGACTAGCGATCCCAATAGGAGGGGCGTGACCAAAATCAAGTGGGCCTTCTGTGTTGACCAAAAAGATTCTGGTGGATTAGGCCTTCTAGATGTGGGAGGTGTGGTAGATAAATTGTCTGCCAAGTGGCTGATCAAAGCTTGGTGCAATGCGGAAGCTTCTTGGGCAAAACTTACTCTAAGAGAGAGATCCTCTCTTATGCTTCAGGGAATCCCTAGGTGGAAGGATCTTGATCTGCTCACCCTCATGTTTTCTCTGTGGCTGGTGACTTTGAAAGGCTGTGACCTTGTTTGCTCCATATTGGAAGAGTTGGAACAAGATGAAATCGTATATCAAGGTTAATGAAGATTGGAAATGGGTGGCCATGATTAGGCAAATTGTATTTGGTTTTTATTAAAGGGATCAAAGAAGTTGAATCAAAGAACATCTAGAGAGAAAAGAAGCTATGGAACAAAGGTTTTAGTGAGTGGAAATATCTCTAGAACCATGAAAGAGGTCATTGGATATGATTTGAGAACATAGACCCTATTAGGAAAGTTGACTATGATGACTAGTGCCTTCTCAGACAGAGAATCAACTCTTGATAAAGCTCAAAGACTCTTCACCTTCTTGGGAATGGCCTACCCTAGATTGAAGGGTTAAGATGGACCAAGGATAATAAATTGGATAAAATTATGAGGATCCATAAGCACCTTGACTTGTATATCTCCCTTAATAGGAGATGGCTTCAGAATTAGTCTAGCATCAGATGGAAACTTGTGTGTGGGAACATGTGGCATCCTCTACATGAGAACAAATTTTTTTTTCTTATGTGAAAAATCCTCCATCGTGGAATCTGGACCAATGCCAAAGCCAATAAAATTTTTAGGGCCCCTCACTAGTGTAAGTGTTGCATTTGGGGTAGAGAGGATCTGGCCATCTCTTCTTCATGTGCCCTAGAAGCTACCCGATCTAGTAGTCTCTCACCAATATTTTGAGCTTAGCAAGGCAAATCAAGTGGAAACAAGCATTACTTGGAGAAAAAATTGTCTACTCTTTTGCTTTGTGGAATGCCATAAAAGGGGAAGCGCTCTAGAATATATTGAAACAAAGATGTGTGATCAACTTTGATGGCTATCCGAAAGAGTGGTCAACTGAAAAATCCCTCTGCCTTTGTCATTCTAGCACAATGATTAGTATCAATGTGAGGAGATCCACATCATAATTGTCAATTGGAGGAGACATGAGGGAGGTATGATGACCATGCGTGAATGAGTACACAAGTGCATGAGTGAGAAGCACACCAACATGCACACACATACACACACATGCATAAACGGTAAGACAAAGAGATAGAGCAATGGAGTCTTTAACTTATCAAAAGGAAGTGGTTATTCTTCCTATTTTTCTTCAACCTCCAAGAATCCAACCTAAAAAATGAGCCCTCTAGCTCCCTTTATAGTTTTTGGCTAGGTTTGGCCCTATTCAGACTTGGTGTCCAACCTAGTCAAACTTTAGGTTCCCAAGCTGATTTGGAGCCTCAAATGAGCTTTAAAAATTATCAATGTCGGTATGTACACAAAGATTGTACTCCCAAAGCTTTAGGACTCCTCGAGTTGGACAAAATGGATTTTCAATTATAAAGAAGGGTATTTACAATGTAGCGGAGTGATGAAAAACACTATTTGATATGTATTTGATTTTGGAAAAAGAATTGCTTGGCCTACTTGATAGAGTTGTGTTGACTCCCTTATCTCCTTGGTCTTGTTTTACCTTCTTTTTGTCCTTGATCTCTTTGACTTGTTTGTCTCATGCTTCCTAGCCGTGTCAATCCTAGGCCTCCTTGGCTACTACCGATACCCCCTCTCTCTCTCACGTCTGTCCTCCCTGAAAGACCCTTGTTGTGGAGGTCATTAGATATAGTATTGCACCACATAAATTTCTAAATCATGTTTTTTGAGGCAAAGAACTCGTGCTAAATCTATCATTAGATGATCCCAATCTACTAGACCTAGAACGTCCGGATGGGGCTTATGTAGCTGATCTGCATGTAGGGCTTGTTCCACTACAAATAGTGCAATAGATGCATGGTTCTAGGAATGAAGAATTATGAGTGATATTCCCAAAACCCAGTGGAGAACAACTCTTCAAATGTTTGCTTGTAACTAGTAGGTATGTCTTTAATTCTTGCATGCTAGGTGTAGATAATGTTCATTGATGGGGTTTTGCTCATGTCGCATACAACGTCAGTTGCCTTCATTAAATCCTAATGTAGAGATGTATGGTGCTTTGATATTGCAAAACATTTTGAACACCACAATCATAAGTTCAAAGATCTTTATGCACACCTTGGCTACAATATCTATGACATTCTTTAGTTATGGTGTCTAGTGTCATATTGTAGAGACCATATATGCAACTATTGGTGGTCTTCTAGGTAGAGTGAAGTAGGGGTAATTGATCCAATCTAAACATCATATCCCATTACATACTTTGATGGTAAACTCGAGCCATGGCTATTGGCGAGGGACAAGGCAGCACCATGGATTGTATTTTATATGCAAGGGAGCATTGTACCAGGTTCTCATCATCTTTGGGTATGTTTTGAGTAGTCATGCCTGCCAGTTTGATTGGAAAATGGTCCCTCGTCTGGCTCTCTCTAGGAGGTCACTAGGCTGAAATTGTGTTGCAAATGTAGGTTCCTCTCAAGCGATCCTTTTGACTTCTACATTTTAGTGTGATAGAAGAACAAAATATGACATATAGTGCATTTCATAAGTGGTGATGAGCCTTCAGTGGGACAAGTTTTGGAAGTATTATGATTTAAGCACAGTTTCCTCTACATTTGACAATGAATTTCCTATGTTGTTGTTGAGGCACTAATGCACATGCCACACAACCAAAGACATGCAGATGAACAATAGATGGCTTGCAACCATGCCAAGCCTCATATGGAGTGATAGAGTAAGCTTTAGTGGGACACCTATTAAGTACATATGATGCACACATAATAGTCTAAAGCAAAAACTATGTGGTAAGGCCTGACTCTTGACCATACACCTCACCATCTCCATGAGTGACATGTTCTTCCTTTCACCAACTCCATTCTATTGAGGTGTATATGGCACTATACACTAATGTTTTGTTTCACGTTCAGCCAAAAATGCATTAAAATAAGAAGACATATATTTCCCCTTCTATCAAAAAAGAGGGTGCCCATTTTACATGCTGACAGAGTTTCAGCCAAAACCTGAAACTATTTGAAGCAGACTTTGCAGAACAAGAGGAGCAAGGAGGAGATGTAAGGAGTGAGAGGAGAGGAGAGACACACACAGATGCGTGGGAGCTTCGAAACCCACATAATGATCTCTCTTGAGGCAATGCTCTATAAGTGCTGTATATATATGAATATGGGGGTAAGGTCACATGATCCTTACATCCCCAATAGTCTCCCACTTAAGGGTCAATGTGACCGTAAGTGGTAACACATACAAAGAATGATGTAGGACTATACAATAATGTACAGGATGAGTCTGGATCTCAACCCATACGGATTAACCTACACCAACTGCCTCGAACAAGGTGTATCCATGCACCTCAAACTACTCTAGACTCATATCACCAAGAGTCGAGCTCATATCTGACTGATGCAAGAACTGATGAAGTTTCTACAAAGCTCCCACTCGCTCTATGCCTATGTCAATCATCAAACAATTGACAACTCCAAGTGCAAATGCTCCAATAGCAACTGCAATATTTGGTCTTGAGCATAACAACTCCTACATTAGACCCTTGAATGCTGACAAAACCTGTGCTATCCTAGCTAACCTAAGCATGTCAGGCATGCCTGTATCGAAGGCATCCAAAGCACCATCATCAAGACTAGCATGTACTGACATATCTATGTCAACATCTGGCATGAGTGAATCCAAGAATGACTGCATGATCGCTGACTCATCAACATCTAAATCACTCATCCTCTCAACCAAGGATGTGTCTAGCTGTGCACCCTGAGAGCTAGTATGCTCTGGCATACACTGTGTATCATAAGAGCTATCCTGCTCTACCACACCAAGTGTATAATCATGCTCCACATGAGCTAACTGCACAACATCAATACCAAGGTCAAAGTGATGATCAAAATCTAACTGAGTATCATCATAATGAGCATCCACATCATGCTCTAAAGTATCCAATTGATCATCCAAAGTGTGCTCCATAAGAGCATCCGTGTGATCAATAAAATCATGCTCTATATAAACATCATGAGCATCCAAAACATGCTCTACATGTGCATCCATCTGAGCATCTGAATCCTGCCATACATGTGCATCATGAATGTCAACAGACCTATGTGTAGGTAGACAAAATGAGACATCACGAGTCTCACACCGCACATAAGGCTAAAATCCCACTAAGTGAGACTATATCTCACATGAAGTACCTGGAGTGGATAGATGTGCCCAAACATGGCACCTCTGACAAGCATAAGCTGTCCCAACTACAACTGAAAATGATGCTCATTGAAGAATGCATAACATCTTCTCTCTTGTAATTGGCTAACCGAAATCAAGCTAATAGGGAATGAAGGCACATAACATACATGTCTGAGCATAAGTGATGCTCCACTAGGTAGCATAAGGCATACATCTCCTGCACCCTCAATGTCATATGTTGTACCATCAAGCAAGTGCACACATCCACGACTCTCACTTGAGAATTGACAAAACCACTTATGATGTGGAGTAACATGAAAACCGGCTAATGCATCAAGCAACCAAGCCATATATAGGCTATCCAATGAACAAGAGGAATCCTGAGATGAACCATAGGAGAAAGTGATATCACCATCATCAGCATGATCAACCACCATAGACTCTCTTGAAATCACTACCTAACCTGCATCCCGTGCATATCTATGATGTCATTGTCACACCTTCTTGAAGCAACATTGTCGAATATGACCCTCATGAACACAATGCCAACATCGAAGATGTCGATGTTATATATGTCTCACATGAGTCAATGGAATCACATACATATCATGTAGGCTCTGCCATAATGCACTATTCATCCTCCTCATAATAGACTCATATATCCATCCATACATGGTCGAGCATGTCATGAGGGCCTCTGTGCATCTCTATGCACATACATGTGTAACCTTGCATGAACCAATGTATGCCACATCTGAGCTTTCCATCTCAGAAAGTCAGTGCCATCAAACCGAGAAGATACCATACTGGCAATCAAAGAGACTAGAAATGTAACAAGAGACTAGAAACAATACTCTATCCTCAATAGGATCACACCTGTATATCCATATGCATAACTCACATCACATATGTCTCACTAGTGAAGAAACCATGTGAACAACTTGTCATATAACCATGCATCTACTATGCATATAAAACCATGAGCATAAGATTGCTCACCAAGTCTCCAAACTGACCAAGTAGATGTGAAAGAATCTTGAAAAATTTTCGACAGAGTATCCCTTGTAAACTAAGCAATCAAACAAGATAACCAATAACAAAAGAATAATGAGTAAACTGTCACCACCTATCACTGATCCAACCAAAGATAATGGCAAATACATATGCCAAAAAACTGATGGTAATACATGCCAATACAATGGCGATACACCTCCCACTCAAGAATAAATCCTACAAGATGGTCTAACCTATCACGAACAATGTGTGATCAAGTCCAAGTGAATGGAGATAAGCAATGATCCAAAGCTATCACACAAACATAAAAGATCTACTAGAGTACTCTTCTAGCATAGAAGCCAACAAAACTTCGGCAACATCTCCTCTTAAAATGGACTCTAGAACCAAAATAACCATGTGGGAATCACCATCCACACATGCCAAGAATCACATTGGCAAATAAGATATTAAATCAATGACCATATGCTAATAGAATAGCCAATCAAGGTGACAAACGAATGTGCAATTGAGGCTCCAATCTGGATCATGTAGCTGCAATGAAAATAAAGATGCAAGTACCAACCAATATACAAAATAAACTCTCATAAAATTATATGCAACCGGCAAGTAAATCCATAACCAAGTGACATAAATAAGGTAGAGACCACAATGCCACTATACATCAACTAATAATGCCACGATCAAAATCATGATGACATAAACCTCAAAAGAAGGTATAACACAATGTCATCTCACATATCAAACACATGACATGATCATGCTCTACTCTAATATGGAGGAGCTACCATAGTGATCATACATGAACAATGCCATCAAGCTCCAAAGGTAAGAGCTTGCCCACCAAAAAATCTTTCTCAAAGAAGTTCCAAAGCAAATTGAAATGAGAACCTCTGAATTAGAGGTTTTGATCTTTAGCAAACTTGGAGAAGTCTTTCTTAGCTACGTAACGGTATAAAGAATGCCTCAATCGGAGAAGTTTAGCTCAAGATATACACAAAACAAGCATCTATTGTTGATTTCACCTTCACCTGCAATACTACTACTCTACATTTTTCAATTTCAGCAACCTAGAACTCAGAATCTGGATCTATCTTCTTCTAAAAAGTTGTAATTATGTTTCCAACCTATGCACAACAAGTTGAACTATCTGAATCGGTTATGGCACAAACATGGACCTACTATCCAAGTGATTGTAGATTCATCTTCTACATTAGTCTGCATTTTTTGAATTTTTGGCACTTTAGGTCTCCAAACCAGGTTCTATGCCCTTCTGTGAAATTGTAGCTTTCTGTCCGAGCTATGTAGAAAACTTTAAAACGCATCAATCCGAGCTTCCTAACTTGAGCTATGGCTGAAATACTGAACATCTACTAAAAGGTGCAGACCTGCACTTTCACCTCTTATGACCTAAGGTTCTATTGAAGCTTCTTGCACACCAACCTTCAACCTGGCTCTGATACCAATGAAGAGCTCTGGTGTTCAGAACAAGAGGAGCAAGGAGGAGATGTAAGGAGAGAGAGAGAGAGAGAGAGAGAGAGAGAGAGAGAGAAAGAGAGAGAGAGAGAGAGAGAGAGAGAGAGAGAGAGAGAGAGAGAGGAGAGGAGAGATGCGCACAAATGCGTGGGAGCCTCGAAACCCACATAATGATCTCTCTTGAGGTAATGCTATATAAGTGATGTATATATATGAATATGGGGGTAAGGTCACATGATCCTTACATCCCCAACAGATAGTTCCCAAAAGAAGTTGTTGGCATAGGACCACAAACATCACTATGGACAAGCTGCATTTTTTAGTAGCTCGTATTGAGCCATCTTTTGGGAAGGATGAATGCTGCATTTTGCTCAAAATATAGCCTTCATAGACATTTTTACTAGGTATCTCAAGTCTGGACAGAGAGGACACCATATTAGATTTCTGCAGGCATAGCAAACTAGCAAAATTTGGATGACCAAAGCATGCATGTCAAAGCTTTGCATCTGACATAGCCTGAGAATCTTGAACTGCACAAGTTGAATCATTTATAGATTTTGCATAATCTATGAGCTTATATAACCCACAACATAAAATGCTAGAAGCAATAATGATATTTCCATTTGACATATCATGAATTGTACTTTTTTTATCAACAAATTTCACAACCAGGTCAATCCTGGCTAGTGTTGAAACTGATAACAGAAATTTCTTGATCTGTGGCACAAATAAAGAATCCAACAATGTAAAAGAGCTGCCTCCAACAATAGTTAGAATGATCTTACCAATTCCCATGATAGGATAAGAGGATTTGTTGGTGCAAGTGACAGTATTCCCTATAGGGACATGCTCAAGTGAAGTGAAGAAATTGTGCTACAAGGTAATATGTTTGGTTGCCCAACTATCAAAGTACCAAACATCTGAATCTACTACATATATATATACTATTCATGAGAAGATGGGCCATAAGTGCACACAATAGTAAATGCCCATCCCATATTCTACACAAGATTAGCAGACTATGTTTTGGGTGTAGATGCCTCTGCAACAACCATTTGAGGCTCTTTCTTCTTTGCCTCTTTTGCAGCTAGTTTTGGACAACTCTTTATGACATGATCATTTCCTTCACACTATTTGCAAATCAATTTCTGCTTTTCTATCTTCTTCTCGTCTTTGCCATCCTTCTTTGATTATGGAGAATTAGCATATTTTTGTTTACTAGTAGATGAGCTCCATTTACCTTTGCCCTTCTGAGTAGCCAAGAAAGCTTGATTTGCAACATGCATAATGGACCTGTTCTGTGTAGAATAATCTTCCAAAACAGAGACTAACTCATCAAATGTTAAGGCAATTGGATTGCCTTTCATTATCAATCAAAGAGTACAAGAAAAACTCTGATACGAATCTAGAAGAGACCATTCAGAAGAGACAATCTGCATAAGTGAATTGTCTAGCAAGAATTCATCAACAAAAATCAATTGCTCCTTCAAATCTTTGATCTTTTTCAAAAAATTGTCCATGGAATCTCCTTCATTAACGTGCTCACTCTCCAACTATTTTTAGAGGTAAGCAACACGAGCCTCATTCGTTGCTTGGTAAGCAACACGAGCCTCATTCCTTGCTTCAAAATACAATCCTCTGCTATTTTGAAGGAGGCAATGTGAGGAATAATGGCACGTTTGATAGATAAGGCTATCAATGCATCCTAGATGAAGCGATGACCTACTCTGATACCAATTGTTGGAGTTTGAGGTTTGCAGAAGCATACAAATAACACAAGGAAGAAGAAAAAGCTTGGATCACAACACATAATACTGAACATATTACCAAGATAATATAAAAAGATAAGTAACCTATTAGGGTTATAGGAATATATACAAAATGGGGAGGAAAAAACTCCGAAAAGTGCCCCAACGGTCCTAGTGTGTTCACACACAGCACCACTAAAATATATCAACACCTTTGACCATACACCTCGCCATCTCTATAAATGGTTGGATTTCAGAGGAGGTGTACATGGCACAACCTCCTGGATTTGTTGATGATGTACATCCTGAGTATGTGTGCAAACTCAGGAAAGCTCTCTATGGTCTCAAATAGCTCCTAGAGCTTGGAATCATAGATTGGTTACATTTTTACAGGACAAAGGATCCAAGATGAGCAAGGCTGGTTCTTTACTCTTCACTAAAAAGAGTAACTCTGAAGTTGTATATCTATGTGTGTATGTAAATGATATTATTCTTACAGGTAATGATGCAGATGGAATCAAGAAGATCAAAGCCCAAATGAAGGAAGAATTCAAGATAAGTGACCTAGGATTGCTCACTTATTTTCTTGGATTGAAAGTTGTCTATATAGATAAAGGGATTTTCCTTACCCAAAGGAAGTATGTTAAAGATGTAATTGCAAAGTTCAAGATGCAGGATGCTAAGGTCGCAGGTACTCCCATGGAGGTCAATCACAAGTTAAGTGCTCATGAAGGGGAACCTATTGAAGACATTACAAGCTACCAAAGTTTAGTTGGAAGCTTGAATTATGCAACCCTAACTAGGGTAGATATCTGCTATGGTGTAAGTGTGCTTAGCCAATTTATGCACACTCCTAGAAAACCTCACATGGATGCAGCAAAAAGGATATTGAAATATTTGAAGGGAACTATGAATGAAGGACAGTATTATCCTTATACATCTTATTTAAGTGTAAAGCTATTCACTGATGCAGATTGGGTAGGATCAAAAGATGATAGAAGAAACACATCTGGATATTTATCCTTTGCAAGTACAAAGCTCATTTCTTGGTCTTCCAAGAAACAACCCACAATAGCACTCTCTTCAACTGAGCTGAATACAGAGGATTGGCAAATGCAACTCAGGCAGTAATGTGGATCAAGTTCCTATATACAGATTTAGGGTTAGATTTTGGCACTCCATACATATTTGGAGACAATACGAATTCTTTGCATTTAGCTACTAATCCTATCTTTCATGCTAGGACTAAGCATGTAGAAGTCCATTATCACTTTGTTAGAGAAAAAATAGCAAGCAAAGAAATACAATTGTCTTATGTGTCTACATAGATGCAATGTGTAGATATGATGACCAAAGCACTTGATGGAAGCAAATTCAGCAGGTTCAAATCAATGATTGGAATGCAAGAGATACCTATGGATTGAAGACTCAAGCATCTTAGGCTTGAGGGGGAGTTGTTGGTACATTTGGCAAGCCCTGATGCTTGACCAAAAGATCAAAGGTTTACTTCATATCTTGAGCATTTATATTTATAAGTCACATGTGAACACCTCTTGTAAATATCTCGAGTTTAACTCAAGATAAATGTAAAAAGCAAAGCATGAGAGAATCTCATATCTTTACAAGTTGTAATTCACAACAACCAAATGGATGGAATCAAATTGATTAGGAACCTAAAAGATAGGATCACTTTTAGGTGGCAGATTCAAAATTCAAAATTTGAACTCATCTATAAAAGTTCATGATTTTTTATTCACGGAAGACAGAGCAGAACAAGGACACATTGAGCTTCAAGATTGTGGGCACACTTAGCCCACACATGTATGAGTAAGCCTACACTATCTCCTTTGTATCATACATTCAATATATTACACATTTGTTTCAGATTATGCAACTATCTCATGTTCACTATTACCTGCTGCTAGACTCTCAATTTCAACGAGTTTGTATTGAGAAGTTTGTTGAGATATCAAGCTCAACATGTGATGATCCAGGATGACACGTACCAGTTTTTCATTTCTCTGACATGTATAGTGGTCACGCCGGTATATGTCAGGGATACTTCATTGAGCTTTATTAGATTTATCTACCGAGAGTGATGGCACATTTGTTTCTTGCCAGCTCACTCATTCGCGGACATTAGGTTTTTCCTTATGTATTGATCTTTATATATTGCACTAGTTGTATTCTTGTTTTTAGGTCATTCTTGTACATTCCTTTTTATGTAATAGAAGAAGAAGAAGAATATCATTCTTCCTTGCCTCAATCTGTGTGTGTGCTTCTCTTTGAGAGTGAGAGTGTGTGAGTGAGCTCTCTTCCTTATCTCCTTCCTCGTGACATGGTATCAGAGCCAGTGTGGCTGTAGAGAGCTTGTGGAGAAGGCGACGGTGAAGACTACATGACAAGGCATGGAGAAAATGTGATTTCACAAACGACCTCCGTTTGCTACGAAAATCGACGTGAAGGTAGAAGACCTCAAAATATTTTCGAGAGTTATCCCTTTAGAGTCACTCATTTTTGTCAGATCGAAGTTTCGGAGCCATCTCGACCTCCGTTTTGAGCCCGCAACGTGGCTCCACAACAAAATGAGGTCAGTTTCAGAAACTGTAACTTGCACTGTGTTTGACAACACTAATGTATTCCAGATCTAGAACTTCAAGCGATTCCCTGTACTGTTGATACATGAAAACTGTGTTTTTCTGAGATCGAACTGTCACGTCATAGTGCGACAGTGTTCAATCAGAAGTGCTGCTTGTACTGTTTTGCAGTGTTGTGAATTGGCGCAGAAATGGCAAACACAGATGGAATGAGTTAGCTTATGAGCGATAAGCTGGAGAAGAACAACTTCCATGCTTGGAGATTCAGAATGACAAATTTCTTGATGGGTAAAGGCTACTGGAAGTACATTGAAGGAGAGAATGAAAATGCTTCGCAGTTACCAGGAAGGAATCGGACTGCAGATCAGGTAAGAGCATATGAGGAATGGAATCAAGGAGCACAAAAGGTAATGCACTTGCTATCTATTAGCATACAGGATAGCATGATTGGGAACATACATGATGCCAAGACTCCAAAAGAGGCTTGGAACAATTTGTTCACATTGTATGAGACCAATACAAAGGCACGGAAATTGCAACTCAAGAAAGAGTTGCATACATTGGAGAAGAAGAGCATGTCGGTAAGTGACTACACCTTGAAAATTAAAAGCATATGTGAGTCACTTGCATCTATTGGTGTGAATGTAGATGATGATGATGATAAGGTGGAAGTGTGCCTTCGTGGTTTAGGAGCTGCATATAAGCAGTTCAGAACATCTATACAGACCAGAGAAAATATTCCGAATTTTGTTGATTTGGTATCCATGCTGATTATTGAAGAAAAGAATCTTGGTGAGGATTCAAACTCCCAAGGAAAGCCGAGTTCTCGGCAGGTATTCTACTCTGGCAGAGGAAGAGGCAGAGGTAGAGGTTTCGGAAGTGGAAGAGGAAACAGTAACCAAGACCAAGGTCAACAACAGAATCATGTAGGCGGAAGAGGACAGTTTTGAGGCAGGGGGAGCCAAAGAGGTCGCAAAAATTTCCAAAGAAATGATTCAGGTAATGATAGTAAAGGATGTTGGAATTGTGGTAAACTTGGACACTTTGAACGTGATTGCAGGTTGAAGAATCAAAATAATAGAAGGCAACAAAACAACTATGCATCCACAAGTGAAGATGATTTTGAGAAGCTGTTCATGGTTCAACATCACATGATGAATACGATGTCTGCTGGTATTTCAAAATCGAATGATAATTTCTAGTATGTTGATTCAGGTGCTTCAAATCACATGACCAATCATGCAAAATGGTTTAGTAGTTTGCAGAAAATGCCAGTTCCTGGATATGTCGAAACAAGTGATGATACATCGCATCCTATTGAGCATACAGGAAACATAACATTGTCTATGGAGGACGGGAAGGTAAAACATCTTGCTGATGTGCTGCATGTTCCAAATATAACAAAGAATCTGGTTTCTGTTGGACAAATGGTTGACCAAGGATTACAAGTCAGGTTCAATGCTGATGGATTATATGTAGAAGAGTACAAGTAGGATGGACGATTGGTTGCCAAAGGAAACAAAGTGGGTAGGATGTTCACCTTAATTGTGAAGATTCCTGAAATGAATGCAGCCATGTTTGCAAAAGGTGCAAGAGTTATTGCAGATATAGAGATGTGGCAAAAATGGATTGGACATGCAAACTTGCAAAGGCTGAAATTGATGCAATCAAAGGAGATTGTCCATGGACTACCGAATTTCAAAGTTGCAGAAATGCAAAAGGTATGTGCAGCATGTCAATTTGGTAAACAGTCAAGAGCATCATTTCCACATGACAAGCATGTTAGTGAGAATGTACTAGAAGTAGTACATACAGATGTTTGGGGTCCAGCAAAGACCACATCTATGGGCAGTTGCAAGTTTTATGTTACTTTCATTGATGACCATACATGCAAAGTATGGGTATATTTCATGAAAGAGAACAGTGAGGTGTTCACTCACTTCTAGAATTTTAAAGCTATGGTGGAAAAGCAGACAAGGAAGTACATTCACACATTAAGATATGATCGAGGAGGTGAATACATGTCAAATGAGTTCAACAATTTTCTAAAAAATCATGGAATTCGGCGTCAGTTTTCATGCAGGTACACACCACAATTGAATGGCGTCGCTGAATGCAAAAATAGACATATTGTAGAAATAGAAAGAGCCTTGATGGCTGAGAAGAATATGCCTCATTGTTATTGGGCAGAAGCTGTGCATATTGTTGTATACATCATGAACAGAACTCCGACTGCTACTGTACATCAAGTTACACCTGAAGAGAAGTTTACAGGTAAAAAGCCAAACTTATCACATCTGAAGTTTTTGGCTGTATTGCATATGTACATGTCCCAGATGAATTGAGGATGACGCTTGATCCAAAAGCAAAAAAGTGTGTCTTCATTGGATACTCCCTTGAGCAAAAGGGATATAAATGATATAACCCACTCACACGACAGGTAAAGGTGAGCAAAGATGTGGTATTTAAGGAAATGTCAAGCTTCTATGCAGATGCCAAAGAAGGACTGAGACTTGAACCAAATGACAAAGAAAATGTTGAAAAATCAAGTGCAGAATCTCAGGTTTTGAGTGGACCAGATGCATCACCAAGCAATAGTAACCAACATTGGGTTTTCTATGTGTGATGCAGATCACTCACTATATGCAAGGAAGGTTGATGATGGCATCACTATTGTAGCTATTTATGTTGATGACCTGATTGTAGGTGGTGATAATGAAGGAAGCATCAAAGAGGTAAAGAAACTTCTTATGTAGGAATTTGACATGAAAGATCTTGGTGTGCTGCACTATTTCTTGGGCATTGAGTTTATACATACAGAAACAGGTGTATGGATGTCGCAAAGGCAATATGCCTTGAATATGCTGCAAAAGTATGGTATGGCTGATTGTAAGCCAATTTCTATGCCATTAGATCAGAATTTGAAGTTGGACACTACATCAGGTGAAGCATTGGAAAATGCTACTATGTACAGGAAAATTGTGGGAAGTCTTATATATCTCACAATTATAAGGCCTGATCTAAGTTATACTGTTGGACTTGAAAGTCAGTTTATGCAGGTTCCCAGGAAGCCACATTTGGATGCTCTGAGGCACACTCTACGTTATGTAAGTGCTACTTTGGATTATGCATTGTTTTATGAGGCTGGTGTAGATTTGCAGGTTTATGGATACACTGATACCGATTGGGCTGGTAGCATTCTAGATAGAAGATCTACTAGTGGTTTTCTATTCTCACTTGGGAGTGAAGCTGTTACATGGAGTAGCAAGAAGCAACCCACTGTTGCTTTGTCGAGTACAGAGGCTGAGTATAGAGGTGCTGCAATGGCAGCATGTGAGGCATCATGGCTGGAGATGCTACTTGCGGATTTAGGTGTGGAAGTGCAAAAGCATATCACCATTTATTGTGATAATCTTAGCAACATACAATTAGCATGGAACCTTGTTTTCCATGATAGAATAAAACATATCGAGGTACATTATCACTTCATCAGAGAGAAGGTATTAGCAGGTGATATTGATCGTGTTTATGTGAGAACAGATGAGCAGGTTGCTGATATTTTCACCAAAGCACTTGGGGCTGAGAAGTTGAAGAAGTTTCGGGAGATGCTTGGATTACAGGATATGGAGTTGAGCTTGAGGGGGAGTGTTGAGATATCAAGCTCAACATGTGATGATCCAGGATGACACGTACCAGTTTTTTGTTTCTCTGACATGTATAGCGCTGGTATATGTCAAGGATACTTTATTGAGCTTTATTAGATTTATCTATCGAGAGTGATGGCACATTTGTTTCTTGCTAGCTCACTCATTCGCAGACATTAAGTTTTTCCTTATGTACTGATCTTTATATATTGCACTAGTTGTATTCTTGTTTTTAGGTCATTCTTGTACATTCCTTTTTATGTAATAGAAGAAGAAGAAGAAGAAGAAGAAGAAGAAGAAGAAGAAGAAGAAGAAGAAGAAGAAGAAGAAGAAGAAGAAGAAGAAGAAGAATATCATTCTTCCTTGCCTCAATTTGTGTGTGTGCTTCTCCTTGAGAGTGAGAGTGTGTGAGTGAGCTCTCTTCCTTATCTCCTTCCTCATGACAAAGTTCTATGCGTATACTTATTCTTTTAATGTGATTTAACTTGGTACATGTAGCTTAAACCTTCTAGTTCTATGCTATCAAATTTCACGTCATTTGGTTCAGAGATCTGTGAGATATGATCATTACAATCTACCTATGTTTGGTGTCTCTCATCCTCCTAAAATGTCGAGATTACACCCCTAACTTCTTAAGATTATTTCTCAGCATGTACTCATCCTAAATTAGTGAAATAACTTCCTATAACAAGCTTAGGGATCTATTTAAATATGGCTAAAAGCTCTCGGGTCAATTGTAATCAATGAGTGAGCACTGAATGAAATATTGAGCAGGTTACAATCCATAAATAATGAGTTTTATAACTCTTCAAACTTGGAGCTAGTCTATTTTGATGCAACTATTTGAAGATGATGCTCCAAAGCACATTATGGTTCCAAATGCATATTTGGGAAGCTAAAGTGTCTACTAAGATAATCTGAAGTAACATTGATAGGTGTAGAGCAGGATTTGTGCACCACCAACTCATTTCTAGAGTGTATCCAACCATCTCCTCACAGTATGAAGATCTTGCAATTCCAATTGATATTTCTATTAATAGAATCAAATGTAGCATTTGTGGATAAGATGACAATAGTGAAGGTGATTAAGAGAGTGATTTGCGATAAGAATCACAATTTTCATCAATAGAGTGTTGTTCTGAAGGCCCCTGTGTGTGATCCTCATCAAGGATGGGTCACTCTTGAGCCTCAGGTTGTGCTTGGTACTATGGTTGTGGAGAGGCTGAAACTTGTTGTTTTTGTTTTTGCTACTCCTATTGGTTGATGTTGATGGTGTTGGCTAGACTATTCATCATGCTCTTTGAATGAAGGATGCAGTGTTTGGTCCAATCAAACTAGTGGTTGTTGCTATTGTTGCTAATATTGGTGCTAATATGGTGGGCAACATTGCTATTGAAATAGGTTATTTATGGATTCATCATGCACCTTGGATTTATAAACTATGGGACGGGGTTGGACTGTTGGAGTTAGACGTCTGCGAAAGCACGCAAACAACACAAGGAAGAAGAAGAAGCTTGGAGCACAAACACACAATACTGAATGTATTACTAGAGAATGTACAAAGATGAGTAGCCCATTAGGGCAATAGGTGTATATACAAGCCGGGGGGAAAAAACCTCCTAAAGAGGGAAAAAAGTGCCCTGGTGGTCCTAGTGTGTTCACACACATCACTACCTAAATATATCAACAAATCCCCCCTGGGAGTGATGCAGTGAACAAGGAGCTGGCACTCATGTATAAGGAAGTGCCAAGCTATGTGGAAATCACTCCATAAAAAGGAAGTAAGCCCAAAGCTTTGCGGAAAGCTTCAAACTTCTCCCTAGGCAGAGCCTTCGTGAAAATGTTCTCCTACGTGGGCACATATGCCAAGCTAATCTCCCCAGTAGAGAAACTCTCCTTGACATAGTGATAATGCACCTCAATGTGCTTAGTGCGAGCATGGAACACAGGGTTCCTCGCAACTGCCAATGCGCTCTAACTGTCAGTGAAGATGGTGGTGGCAGAAGACTAACCAATACCTAAATCAGCCATAACGCATCTGAGCCACACACACTCAACAGTAGATGTGAAAGCTGCCCTATACTCAGCCTCACAACTGGAAGTGGCCACAGTAGGCTGCTTCTTGCTCAGCCAAGATATACATGAGCTACCAAGCATGAAGCAAAAGCCACTAGTGGACACATGAGTGTCATAGCAACCAGCCCAATCAGAGTTAGAAAAAGCATGCAAATCTGGCGGTAGTGATCCCCCCTTGGGATAAAACAACCCAAGTAGCCGAGTACCACTCAAGTAGCGAAAGATGCGCTTAACTGCCTCCCAATGCTTGACTCCTGGGCAATGCATAAATCTGCTCATCTATGAGACAGCAAACTGAATATCTGGTCGAGTAATGCATAAGTAAATCAAGCATCCAACACCCCGCTGATAGAGAACAACATCAAATGCATCTCCAGCATCATGAAGACTCAATCGTAAACCTGTCTCCATAGGATTGGCAATAGGCTTACAGTCCTCAAGGCCAAAATGAAGCAATAATGTGTCAATATATTTTGTTTGACACAAAGCCATTCCACCATCACTTGCATAAATTGAATGCCCAAATACTGATGCAAATGCCCCAAACCAGACATTTCAAATGAGGCATGCAAATCAGCCTTGAAATCAGCAATATGCTTCCTCAATAGGACCAGTGATCAGCATGTCGTCAACATAGACAACAATGATCAGAAGCACATCATTAGCACGCTTAACATATAAGGTGCTTTCAGTTGGATTGTTCTCAAAACCATGTGCAACCAGATAGGCATGTATCTTCTCATACCAAGCACGTAGTGCTTGCTTTAAACCATATAATGCCTTCTTTAACCTGCACACCTGGTTTTCATGCCCTTTTTGCACAAAGCCATGGGGCTGAAAAACATACACTTCTTCATGCAAGTCACGATTCAGAAATGCTGTTTTAATGTCCAACTAATGTACATTCCAACCATGATGGGCTGCAAGTGCACAAATGCTCTGAACAGTAGTCATACGGCATGTAGGTGCAAAGGTCTCATCAAAATCAATGCCTCTTTCCTGCGCATAACCCTTTGCAACAAGCCTAGCCTTATACCTGTCAACTGTACCATCAGGTTTATGCTTCAACTTGTATACCCACTTAGTGCCAATGGCCTTCTTGCCAGGAGGCAAGTCACATAAAGACCATGTACCATTCTTCATTATAGCATCATATTCAGATTGCATAACAGCCATCTAATTTTTTGAATTATGTGCTTCATCAAAAGAAACAGGCTCATTCTCATCACAGAGACTAGACGCAGCCATAGCATAGCAATCTGATGCAAAGGAGGCACTATGAGAGCCTGAACGAGTACGATATCACAAAGGTGCATCTAATTTGCTGTCACGCAAAGTCTGCACCAACCAATTTGGCATAGTTTTTGCCTGCTCAATATCAGCTCTCTCATCAACAAGTGCATCATGTAAATTTGCATCAGAAATGGAATGATCTGCATCATCATATGAAACCTGCAAAGGCTAAGAAGTTGCCTCATTAGGACCAGCACTAGACTGTCCACGTGTAAAAAGAGGCATCAAAGTATCATACATGTCTTTGGAGCTAACAGATGTCTCCTTAGTACATGAAAGCAATGGTTGAATAGCATCTTCCACAAATACAACATCACGGCTAACCAAAATGCATTTAGTCTGTGGATGATACAGACGATAGCCTTTACTTTCAGAACTATACCCAACAAAAATACATTTTACTACCTTATCATCCAATTTTCTACGATGTTGTTTAGGCACTAGTGCATATGCAAAACAACCAAAAACACGCACATGAGCAACAGATGACTTGCGGTCATGCCAAGCCTCATATGGAGTGATAGATTGCAGCACTTTAGTGGGACACCTGTTCAGTACATATGCTGCACACATGACAGCCTCAAGCCAGAAACTATGTGGTAAAGCCTGACTCTTGACCATGCACCTCGCCATCTCCATGAGTGACATGTTCTTTTGTTCAGCAACTCCATTCTGTTGAGGTGTATATGGCACTGTACACTAGTGTTTTATCCCACATTCAACCAGAAATGCATTAAATTCTAAAGACATATATTCCCCCCCTCGATCAGAATGGAGGGTGCCCATTTTACATGCTGACAGAATTTCAGCCAAAACCAAAAACTGTTTAAAGCACATGAACACTTTGGACTTTGCTTTCAGTGGATATACCCATGCATGCCTGGAAAAATCATCAATAAAAGTCACGAAGTAAAGGTAATTTCCAAAAGAGGGTGTCTGCATAGGACCACAGGCATCACTATGTACAAGCCGCAATTTCTGTGTAGCCCGAACTAAACCATCTTTTGGAAAGGAGGAACGCTGCATTTCGCCCAAAATATAGCCTTCAAAAACATGTTTTCCAGGTGCCTCTAGTTTGGGCAAAGACGACACCATTTCAGATTCTGTAGGTGTAGCAAACTAGCAAAATTCAGATGACCAAAGCGTGCATGCCAAAGCTTTGCATCTGACATAGCCTGAGAATCATTTACTGCACATGCCAAATCATTTACAGATCTTTCATAGTCTATGAGCTTATACATGCCACGACATAAAATGCCAGAAGCAATAATCACATCACCATTTGACAAATCATGAACTGTACACCTGTCATCAACAAATTTTACAACCAAGCCAATCTTGGCTAATGCAGAAACTGATAACAGGTTCTTTTTGATCCCTGGCATAAATAAAGCATCTAACAAAGTGAAAGAACTACCATCAACAATAGTCAAATTGATCTTACCGACTCCCATAACAGGATAAGAGGAGTTGTTGGTGCATGTAACAATATTCCCTGTAGGGGCAGGCTCGAGTGAGGAGAAGAACCTCTGCAGCGAGGTAATATGTTTGGTTGCCCCACTGTCAAAATACCAAACATCTGAGTCTACTGCAGACATGCACTGATCATGAGAAGATGGGTCAAAACTGCAGACAGTAGTAAACGCCCATTCTTCTTCTTGCACAAGATTTGCAGGCTCTGTTTTTTGTGTAGAGGCCTCTGCAACAACCATTCCAGCCTCTTTCTTCTTTGCCTCTTTAGCAGCCAGTTTTGCATAGTTCTTTATTATATGATCATTCCCTTTACAGTACTTACAAAACAATTTCTACTTTTCTGATTTCTTCTCATCTTTATCTTCCTTCTTCGAATGTGCAGAATTAGCAGATTTCTGCTTACTAGTTGAAGAGCTCCATTTTCCTTTGCCCTTCTGACTAGCCAGGAAAGCTTGATCTGCAACTCGCATAATGGACCTGTTTTGCCTGGACTGATCTTCCTGCAAGAGAACAGAGACTAAATCCTCAAATGATAAGGCATTTGGATTGCCTTTCATCATCAATCAAAGAGTAGAAGCAAAACTCTGATATGAATCAGGAAGACCATTCAGAACGGTCTGCACAAGTGAGCTATCTGGTATAACCTCATTAGCAGAAATTAACTATTCCTTCAAGTCTTTGATCTTTGTTAGGAAATTGTCCATAGAATCACCTTCATTCATGTGCTCACTCTCCAATTGTTTTCGGAGGTAAGCAACACGAGCCTCATTCCTAGCTTGGTACAATGTGGTAAGTGTATCCCAAGCATCCTCAGCTGTTCTGCAAGAGCTAATATGATGAATAATGGCACATTTGACAGACAAAGCTATCAATGCATGTGCCTGGGCATCTCTGCCATCCCAGCGAATCTGCTCTGCACTAGGTGCAACAGAAACAACATCACGAATAGGAATGTACGGAATATCATCTTTGACACCATCTTCATCAGCTCCAGCACCTGTATTTGCAGTACCTGTAGTCAGAGGTGTAACAAGACGTCTTTCAACACCCTGCACAATGTTCCACAATCCTTTTGCAACCAATACATGTCGCATCATATAAGCCCATAATGGGTAGTTGGTACCATCCAACTTATCCTCAACAACCAACATATGGAAACATCATTGCTTTCAGCCATGGCCGGTGACTAAAATACCTTGATGCAGAAAATTGACTGTATCTCAAAAAGTTGAACAAAACTGCCCCGACGAATTTTGCTAGACTTGTAGCAGACTTCGAGACGCTTATATTGGCAAACAGAAACTGGTATATACCTTTGGCACAAAAAGACGAAATATCCTGCACAAGCACTGCGATAAAGCATTTGGAGGCCAAAATGAGCTCAGATCGCGATTTCGGCACCACAAAGCGAAGCAGTTTTGATCTCTGAAACACCTTGAGTATGCTCACCAAATTTTGTGTGAATCTGAGACTGCAAACGGAGGAGTGTCGACAGTGCCCTAGATGAAGTGACGACTTGCTCTGATCCAATTGTTGGAGTTAGACGTCTGCGAAAGCACGCGAATAGGAAGAAGAAGAAGCTTGGAGCACAAACACACAATACTGAATGTATTACTAGAGAATGTACAAAGATGAGTAGCCCATTAGGGCAATAGGCGTATATACAAGCCGGGGGAAAAGAACCTCCTAAAGAGGGAAAAAAGTGCCCCGGCGGTCCTAGTGTGTTCACATAGATCACTACCTAAATATATCAACATGGACTAGGGATTGTGGTGCAAGAATTGTTATAGCTAAAAGAAGATTGTGGACTAAGTGTGGAACCTAGTGGTGGTAGAATCAAGGAAAGAATATGTTTGGCCTACATCTAGAAGGCGTTATCCCATTTTCAAGAAAAGTATATAGTAGTTCATTCCATGTATAATTACCTAGAGGTTCCAAAGGATAAGGACTATGATCTATTGGGTTCTTTGCTATTACGAACAAGTCCACATCCGCAAAAGTTTCTTCTACTCCTTTTGGTGGTTCTTGATAATCAAGTTGGGACAAGTAATCCATTACACTTTGTGATATATTAGGCCGATGGAAGATTTCAAAATAAAATTCTTGTAGAAGTAAAACGTGCTTAGATATCATCTTGCACACTTTTGTTCCATGCCCTTTCTACACAAAACCATGCGGATGAAATACATACACTTCTTCATGTAAGTGACCATTCAAAAATATTGTTTTGATGTCCAAATGTACATTCCATCCATGATGAGCTACAAGTGCAAAAATGCTATGAACGATGGTCATTCGGCATGTGGGTGAAAGTTTCTCATCAAAATCAATGCCTCTTTCTTGAGCATAACCTTTTGCAACAAGCATATCCTTACACTTGTCAACTGCTCCATCCAGCTTACACTTTAGGTTGTATACCCATTTAGTGTCAATGGCCTTTTTGCATGGACACAAATCACATAAAGAGTAGGTAGCATTTTTCATAATAGCATCATATTCTAATTGCATAGAAGCCATCCAATTTTTTGAATTTTGTGCTTCATTAGAAGAAATAGTCTCATTCAAATCACAAAGATTAGAGGCAGCCATTGCATAGTAATCTGATGCAAAGGAATTACTATGAGAGCCTGAATGAGTACGATACGAGACAAGTGCATCTAATTTTCTATCTCTTGAAGCTTGCACCAGCCATTTAGGCATAGTTTTTGCCTCTTCTATATCATCCCTCTCATCAATAAGTGCATCATGTAAATCTGCATCAGAAAGGAATGATGAGGATCATCATGTGGAACCTTCAAGAGCTGAGAAATTACCTCATTTGAACTAACACTTGATTGTCAACCTATAAAAAGAGGAAGCAAAGTGTCATACACATCTCTAGAGCTAACTGAAATCTCCTTGGTACATGAAAGTCATGGCTTAATTGCATATTCCACAAAAACGACATCATGTCTAACCAAAATGCACTTAGTTTGTGGATGATATAGAGGATAGCCTTTGCTTTCAAATTTGTACCCAACAAAAATACATTTCGCTGCTTTACCATCCAATTTCTTGCATTGTTGTTTAGGGAAAAATGCATATTCTAGACAACCAAAGACATATAGAGCAACAAAAAATGGCTTGCAACCATGTCAAGCCTCTATGGAGTGATAGATTGTAGTGCTTTGGTGGGATACCCATTAAGTACATATGTTGCACACATGACATCCTAAAGCAAGAAGCTATGTGGCAAAGCGTCGTCGTCTGTTGGTAGTAGCCAAGGAGGTCTAGGAGGCTTGTCAAGACAAGGACACATGAGGCAGCCAAGTCAAAGAGAGTCAGGGTAGAGGGAAGGACAAGTAGGACCCATTGACAAAGAAGTCAATGTAGATCCGACGTGTAGGCCAATCAATTTTGTTTTCTAATCAAACAATTATCCAATAGTAATTTTCTTCACTCCACCACATTGTATATCCCATTTTTTATCATTCCAACTCCATTTTATTCAAGCCAAGGATTCCTAAGCTTGAGGAGTGCTAGCTCTATGTATATACCAATTTCATAATTTTTAGAGCTTGTTCGAGCCCCCAAAATAGCATAGGAACCTAATTTTTAAGGAGGCCAGACACTAGGTCTAGACAAGCCCAAAGCCAGTCAAAAACTATAAAAGGAGCTAGAGAGCTCATTTTTGCGGCAAGATTCTTGGTTATTGAAGTAACTTAAGCACTTTGTAAACTTGTTTTTGGTGAATCAAAGATTCCATTACTCCATCTCTTTGTCTTATCATGTGTATGTGTGTATGTGTGCATGTTGGTGTTCTTCTCGCTCACACACTTGTATTCTCACTTGCCCATGGTTGTCATACCAACCTCATGACTCCTCAAATTGACAATTATGAGGTGGATCTCCTCACGTTGATACTTGTGCCAGAGTGACTCCAAATTTGGTGCCCTTGTCGAGGATCGAGCTTTGAGGATGAGCATGTGATGGTAAGTCATAGAGATTTGACATTGGAATGGTAAGTAATTAGGTAATTTCTTTACTTTTCTTAGTTTTTACATTATCATCACCTTCCTCAACATCTCCCACCTCCATCTCTTTCTTCCCTAAATTTTCAGTTTTGGACCATATTTCCACCTCTACCTCATTTTCCCTCATTCCACTTGTGTGTGTGTGTGTGTGAGAGAGAGAGAGAGAGATTCTGTGTATTGTGTTTTTGTGTGTTTTGTGAGCTATTTGGAAGGCACAAACATCCATAGGAGCAGCACCAGCGAGTCCAGTAGGTATGGATTCTCTGTGCACACTCCTTGCGGCAACGCTCTCTATCAATCGTGATAGACAAAAAATTTAAGCATTTGGTAAAACAAAGCACACCACACTAGTGTAGACCTTGTGCATATCACAAAAATCTAGAATTGGAAAAAAAATCGAGTTTTATATGTCCATCATGATAGATAGAGGTATCAATTGCGATTGACAGGTGTCAATCGCGTGATTGATGATTGATAGACCATGACAAATTAGGTGCCCATTGTGATGGACAGCCCCATCCATTGTGATAGACAACCATCCTTCACGATGGACAAAGTGTCCATCACGATTGACACTCCCATGAAAGACATTACTCTCGGCTAGTTTGTATCAATCGTGATAGACCACAAAGGTCGATTGACAAAAATTTTCAGGATCCTTGTCCATCGCGATAGATGGCCATCCATCATGATAGACATTGTCCATCACGTGACATACAAGTTTCCATCGCAACAGACCAATCCATTACAAACGGGGCACTTTTTTCCCTCTTTAAGAGGTTTTTTCCCCCGGCTTGTATATACGCCTTTGTACATTATAGTGGTAATACATTCAATATTGTGTGTTGTGCTCCAAGCTTCTTCTTCTTCTTCCTTGTGATGTTTGCATGCTTTCGTCGACTTCAAACTCCAAAAATTGGTATTAGAGCAGGTCACCACTTCATCTAGAGCATCTTCAAAACCCCTTCAATCACAGTCTCAAAATCACATGAAATTTGGTGAGCATACTCAAGGTGAATAGGAGTTCAAAACTGCTTCACTTTGTGGTGTCAAAATCATGATCTAAGCTCGTTTTGGCCTCCAAACGTACTATCACAATGCTATTTAGGCAATTTTGTCTTTTTGTGCCAAAGATATATACAGGTTTTGGTTCTTCAAGATAAGCATCTCGAAGTCTACTACATGTTTAGCAGAACTCGACAGGGTAGAATGTTCAAATTTATGAGATATAATCATTATTCTACATTAGGGTATTTTGGTCAGTGGCCATGGCTGAAAGCAGTGATGTATTTTGTATGTTGGCTATTACGGATACGTAAGAAGATATCAATTACCCATTATGGGCTTATATGATGCATCATCTATTGGTTGCAAAAGAACTGTGGAATATTGTGTAGGTGTTTGAAAAAGGTCCTATTACACCTGCAAACACAATTGCTAAAGGTGATGCATATGACATTGAAGATGGAAATATTCTTCATGTTCCTCTTTGTGTTGTGGTTCTTGCTGCACCTATTGTAGAGCAAATTCATTGGGATGGCAGAGATGCTTAGGCACATGCATTGATAACCTTGTCTATCAAACGTGCCATTATTCCTCACATTTGCTCTTGCAGAACAACTAAGGATGCTTGATATACACTTACCACTTTATACCAAGCAAGGAATAAGGATCATGTTGCTTACCTCCGAAAAAAATTGGAGAGTGAGCAAATGAATGAAGGAGATTCCATGGACAATTTTCTAACAAAGATCAAAGATCTGAAGGAATAGTTGATTTCTATTGATGAAGTCTTGCCTGACAGCTCACTTGTGCAGACTGTTCTGAATGGTCTTCCTAATTCATATTAGAGTTTGCTTCTACTCTTTGATTGATGATGAAAGGCAATCCAAATGCCTTAACATTTGAGGAGGTAGTCTCTGTTCTATTGCAAGAAGATCAGTCTAGGCAGAATAAGTCCATTATGCATGTTGCAAATCAAGCTTTCTTGGCTAGTCAGAATGGCAAAGGTAAATGGAGCTCTTCTACTAGTAAGCAAAAATCTGCTAATTCTGCACAATCAATGAAGGAACTGAGACGAGAAGAAAACAGAAAAGCAAAAATTGTTTTGCAAATACTGTAAAGGAAACAATCATGTCATAAACCTCAACAAAATGGAGTTGCTGGAAGGAAGAACATGTCACTCATGTAGATGGCGAGGTGTATGGTCAAGACTCAGGCTTTACCACATAGTTTTAGGCTTGAGGTTGTTAAGTGTGCATCATATGTACTTTACATGTGTCCCACTAAAGCATTGTAGTCTATCATTCCATGTGAGGCTTGGCATGGTCATAAGTCATTTGATGCTCACCTATGTGTTTTTTGTTGTCTGGCATATGCATTAGTGCCTAAACAACAATGCAAAAAATCGGATGATAAAATAGTGAAATGCATTTTTGTTGGGTATAGTTCTAAAAGCAAAGGCTATCATCTGTATCAGCCACATACTAAACACATTCTGGTTAGACGTGATGTTCTTTTTGTGGAAGATGTTATTCAACCATTACTTTCATGTAGTAAGGAGACATTTGTTAGCTCTAAAGATATGTATGATGCTTTGCTTCCTCTTTTTATAGGTGGACAGTCTACTGCTGATTTGAATGAGGCAATTTCACATGATGCACTTATTGATGAGAGAGATGATATTGAGGAGGCAAAAACTATGCCTAAATGGCTAGTGCATACTTTGCGAGGTAGCAAATTAGATGCACCTTTGTCATATCATACTCGTTTTGGTTCTCATACTGCTTCTTTTGCATCAGATTGCTATGCTATGGCTGCCTCTAGTCTCTGTGATGAGAATGAGCTTGTCTCATTTGATGAAGTACAAAATTTTGAAAATTGGATGGCTGCTATGCAATCTGAATATGATGTTATAATGAAGAATGCTACCTGGCTATTATATGACTTGCCTCCTAGCAAGAAGGCCATTGGCACTAAGTGGGTATACAAGGTGAAGCATAAGCGTGATGGAACAGTTGACAAGTATAATGCTAGGCTTGTTGCAAAGGGTTATGCTTAAGAAAGATGCGTTGATTTTGATGAGACATGTGCTCCTAATTGCCGAATGACTACTGTTCATAGCATCTATGCACTTGTAGCTCATCATGTTTTTCAGCCTTGTGGCTTTGTGCAGAAAGGGCATGAAAAAAAATTGTGTAGGTTGAAGAAGGTATTATATGGTATAAAGCAAGCACCATGTGCTTGGTATGAAAAGATACATGCCTATCTGATTGCACATGGTTTTGAGAACAATCCAAATGAGAGCACCTTATATGTTAAGCATGCAAATGATGTACTTCTAATCATTGTTTTGTATGTTGATGACATGCTGCTCATTGGTACAGATGAGAAACATATTACTGATTTTAAGGCTGATATGCATGTCTCATTTGAGATGTTAGACTTGGGGCATTTGCATCATTATTTGGGCGTTTAGTTAATGCAAGTTGATGGCAAAATAACTTTGTGTAAACCAAATATATTGACACATTACTGCAGCATTTTGGCCTTGAAGACTACAAATCTATTGCCACCCCTATGGAGACAGGTTTATGATTGAGTCTTCATGATGTTGGAGATGCATTTGATATTGTTCTCTATCAATAGGCTGTTGGATGCTTGATTTACGTATGCATTACTTGGCTAGATATTCACTTTGTTGTCTCACAGATGAGCAAGTTTATGCATTGCCCAGGTGTCATGCATTGGCAGACAATTAAGCACATGATTACTTGGATTGTTTTATCCTAAGGGGGGATCACTACCACCAAATTTACATGCTTTCTCCGACTCTGATTAGGCTGGTTGCTATGACAATCGTGTGTACACTAGTGGTTTTTGTTTCATGCTTGGTAGCTCATGCATATCTTGGTTGAGCAAGAAGCAGCCTAATGTGGCCACTTCTAGTTGTGAGGCTAAGTATAGGGAAGCTTTCACAATGACTATTGAGTGTGTGTGGCTTAGATGCCTTATGGCTGATTTGGGTGTCGGTCAGTCTTTTGCCACCACCATTTTCACTTATAGTCAGAGCACATTGGTAGTTGCTAGGAACCTTGTGTTCCATGCTTGCACTAAGCACATTGAGGTGCACTATCATTATGTCAGGGAGAGGTTCTCTGCTGGAGAGATCAATTTGGCATATGTGCCCACACAGGAAAACATTGCAAACCTTTTCATAAAGGCTCTGCCTAGGGAGAAGTTTGAAGCTTTCCTCAAAGCTTTGGGATTGATTCCACATAGCTTGGCACTTCCTTATACATGAGTGCCAACTCCTTGTTCACCGCATCACTCCCAGGGGGGATTTGTTGATATATTTAGGTAGTGATGTGTGTGAACACACGAGGACCACTGAGGCACTTTTTTCCCTCTATAGGATGTTTTTCCCCCTGGCTTGTATATACACCTATAGACCTAATGGGTTACTTATCTTTGTACATTCAATATTGTGTGTTGTGCTCCAATCTTCTTCTTCTTCCTTGTGTTGTTCGCGTGCTTCTGCAGAACTCAAACTCTAATAGTATTTTAGGCACAGTGTATTTGTAGACACCAGAAGGTGCCTATAAGATTCAAGTGGAGTATATTAGGACCCACTCATTAGGTGCTCACATCTATGAGGATGGTTTTAGCAGATTCATTTTCCAACTCAAAAACCCTGATCAACCCTTTGGACTTGAAACACCTAGTGGTCAAATTCAAAGAGGGCTCATATATTGATAAGCAAGGAACCATGTATGTGGTTACTAGCTTACCTGACATGATAGATGAGTTTGGAAATGTCATTCGAGAGAATCAGATAGAAGACCTAGAATAGGGAAACATAGGTCAAGAACCTCGAATGCCTCATGGCAAATCCATCTTGACTAAAATCATCAACCCAGAGTGGATCCCTCAAGATAACAAAAGCATTGAATTATTCTTGAACAGGGATATAGATGAAACCTTTTGAACATTTAAACGAGATCCATCTAATGAAACAGGCAGAATCACAATATATGAGTTCAAAGATCCTGAGACACCAGGCAAAGTGCTCTACTTAGATAACACCTCAGAGAAAACATTCATAGTAAGAGAGCATGGTAGGCATGCATACACCTAGAAGGGAGAATTGATTTTCCCTTCACCAAGATCTAATGTATCATATGGCCAAGAAGGAGCGGGATCATCTCAAATTCATGGTACCCACAAGGAAAGAACTAGAGAAAGACCTGATGTGAGCTTTACAAACCCATTAGAAAGAGATCGATCAGGATTAGAGATAGATAGAAATAATATGGAAAGACATAGAGATCAAATACATTAAAGAGGCGTAGATGAGTTTCTCTTGCCAATACCTAGAGAACACCCTAGGATATTAAGGCATATGCAACTAATTAAGTCCATGAAGAACTACTTCCAGGGCACTAGAGACCCATATGATCATTGTTGATATATTTAGGTAGTGATGTGTGTGAACACACTGGGACCGCCGGGGCACTTTTTTCCCTCTTTAGGAACTTTTTTCCCCTGGCTTGTATATATGCCTATTGCCCTAACGGGCTACTTATCTTTGTACATTCTCTAGTAATACATTCAGTATTGTGTGTTGTGCTCCAAGCTTCTTCTTCTTCCTTGTGTTGTTCGCATGCTTCCGGAGACGTCTAACTCCAACAATTGGTATCAGAGCACGTCACCGCTTCATCTAAGACATCGTCGACACTCCTTCGGTTGCAGTCTCAAAATTGCACGAATTTTGGTGAGCATACTCAGCGTGTTTCCGAGATCAAAATCGCTTCGCTTTGTGGTGCCGAAATTGCGATCTCAACTCGTTTCGACCTCCAAACGCACTATCGTAGCACTTGTGCAGGCTATTTTGTCTTTTTGTGCCAAAGGTATATAACAGTTTCGGTTCGCCAGTATAAGCATCTCGAAGTTTGCTACAGGTCTAATAGAACTTGTCTAGGCAATTCTGTTCAATTTTTTGAGATACAGTCAATTTTCTGCATCAAGGTATTTTAGTCACTGACCATGGATGAAAGCAATGATGTATTCCGTATGTTGGTTGTTGAGGATAAGTTGGATGGTACCAACTACTCGTTATGGGCTTATATGATGCAACATGTATTGGTTGCAGAAGGACTGTGGAACATTGTGTAGGGTGTTGAAAAATGTCCTATCACACCTTCAATTGTTACAATTGCAGGTACTGAAGCTGATGCAAAAGGTGTTGAAGATGATGATATTCTGCATATTCCTATTTGTGCTACGGTTTCTCCTGTACCTACTGCAGAGCAAATTCGTTGGGATGCCAGAGATGCCCAGGCACATGCATTGATAGCTTTGTCTATCAAACATGCCATTATTCCTCATATTCGCTCTTGCAGAACAACTAAGGATACACTTATCACATGGTACCAAGCTAGGAATGAGGCTCGTGTTGGGATACACTTACCACATGGTACCAAGCTAGGAATGAGGCTCGTGTTGCTTACCTCCGAAAACAGTTGGAGAGTAAGCACATGAATGAAGGTGATTCTATGGATAGTTTTCTAACAAAGATCAAATACTTGAAGGAACAGTTGATTTCTGTTGATGAGGTTATACCAGATAGCTCACTTGTGCAGACCGTTTTGAATTGTCTTCCTGATTCATATCAGAGTTTTGCTTCTACTCTTCGGTTAAGTATGAAAGGCAATCCAAATGCCTTGTCATTTGAGGAGTTAGTCTCTGTTCTGTTGCAGGAATATCAGTCCATGCAGAACAGGTCCATTATGTGTGTTGCAGATCAAGCTTTCCTAGCTAGTCAGAAGGGCAAAGGAAAATGGAGCTCTTCAACTAGTAAGCAGAAATCTGCAAATGCTGCACATTCGAAGAAGGAAGATAAAGATGAGAAGAAATCAAAAAAGCAAAAAATTGTTTTGCAAGTACTATAAAGGAATGATCATATCATAAAGAACTGTCCAAAATTGGCTGCAAAAGAGGCAAAGAAAAAGGAGGCTCGAATGGTCATTGCAGAGGCCTCTACACCCAAAAGAGAGTTTGCTAATCTTGTGCAGGAAGAAGAATGGGCGTTTACTACTGTTTGCAATTTTGACCCGTCTTCTCATGAGCAGTGCATGTCTGCAGTAGACTCAGATGTTTGGTACTTTGACCAGTGGGGCAACAAAACACATTACCTCGCAGTGCAGTTTCTTCTCTTCACTCGAGCCTGCCCCTACACGAAATACTGTTACATGCGCCAACAACTCCTCTTATCCTGTAATGGGAGTTGGTAAGATCATTTTGACTACTACTATGGTAGTTATTTCACTTTGTCAGATGCTTTGTTTATGCCAGGGATCAAGAAAAATCTGTTATTAGTTTCTGCATTAGCCAAGATTGGCTTGGTAATGAAATTTATTGATGATAGGTGTACAGTTCATGATCGGTCAAATGGCGACGTGATTATTGCTTCTGGCATTTTATGTCATGGGCTGTATAAGCTCATCGACTATGAAAGATCTGTAAATGATTTGGCATGTGCAGTACATGATTCTCAAGCTATGTCAGATGCAAAGCTTTGGCATGCACGCATTGGTCATCTCAATTTTGCTAGTTTGCTACGCTTGCAGAAATCTGAAATGGTGTCCTCTTTGCCCAAACTTGAGGCACCAGGAAAACATGTTTGTGAAGGCTATATTTTGGGCGAAATGCAGCGTTCCTCGTTTCCAAAAGACGGTTCAATTTGGGCTACTCAAAAATTGCAACTTATACATAGTGATGTCTGTGGTCCTATGCAGACACCTTCTTTTGGAAATTATCTTTACTTCGTGACTTTCATCGATGATTTTTCTAGGCATGCATGGGTATATCCATTGAAGGCAAAGTCTGAAGTGTTCATGTGCTTCAAACAATTTTTGGTTTTGATTGAAAATCTGTCAACATGTAAAATGGGCACCCTCCATTTTGATCGAGGGGGGGAATATATGTCTTCTGATTTTAATGCATTTCTGGCTGAACATGGGATAAAACACTAGTGTACAGTGTCATATACACCTCAACAGAATGGAGTTGTTGAACAGAAGAACAGGTCACTCATGGAGATGGTGAGGTGTATGGTCAAGAGTCAGGCTTTACCACATAGTTTCTGGCTTGAGGTTGTCATGTGTGCAGCATATGTACTTAACAGGTGTCCCACTAAAGCACTGCAGTCTATCACTCCATATGAGGCTTGGCATGATCACAAGCCAGCTGTTGATCATCCGCGTGTTTATGGTTGTTTGGCATATGCATTAGTGCCTAAACAACATCGCAAAAAATTGGATGATAAAGCAGTAAAATGTATTTTTGTTGAGTACACTTCTGAAAGTAAAGGCTATCATCTATATCATCCATAGACTAAATGCATTCTGGTTAGCCGTGATGTTGTTTTTGTGGAAGATGCTATTCAACCATTGCTTTCATGTACTAAGGAGTCATCTGTTGGCTCCAAAGACATGTATGACACTTTGCTTCCTCTTTTCAGAGGTGGATAGTCTAGTGCTGGTCCTAATGAGGCAATTTCTCAGCCTTTGTAGGTTTCATGTGATGATGCATATCATCCCATTTTTTATGTAGATTTACATGATGCACTTGTTGATGAGAGAGCTAATATTGAGGAGGCAAAAACTATGCCAAAATGGCTGGTGCAGACTTTGCATGGTAGCAAATTAGATACACCTCTGTCATAACATACTCGATCAGGCTCTCATAGTGCCTCTTTTGCATCAAATTGCTATGCTATGGCTGCATCTAGTCTCTATGATGAGAATGAGCCTATTTCATTTGATGAAGCACTAAATTCAGAAAATTGGATGGCTGCTATGCAATCTGAATATGATGCTATAATGAAGAATGGTACTTGGTCTTTATGTGACTTGCCTCCTGGCAAGAAGGCCATTGGCACTAAGTGGGTTTACAAGCTAAAGCGTAAGCCTAATGCAACAATTAACAGGTATAAGGCTAGGCTTGTTGCAAAGGGTTATGCACAAGAAAGAGGCATTGATTTTGATGAGACCTTTGCACCTACATGCCGTATGACTACTGTTCAGAGCATATGTGCACTTATAGCCCATCATGGTTGGAATGTACATCAATTGGACATTAAAACTGCATTTTTGAATGGTGACTTGCATGAAGAAGTGTATGTTTTTCAGCCCCGTGGCTTTGTGTAGAAAGGGCATGAAAACCAAGTGTGCAAGTTAAAGAAGGCATTATATGGTTTAAAGCAAGCACCACGTGCTTGGTATGAGAAGATACATGCCTATCTGATTGCACATGGTTTTGAGAATAGTCCAAATGAGAGCACCTTATATGTTAAGTGTCCTAATGATGTGCTTCTAATCATTGTTGTCTATGTTGATGACATGCTGCTCACTCGTCCTATTGAGAAGCATATTGCTGATTTTAAGGCTGATTTGCATGCCTCATTTGAGATGTCTCATTTGGGGTATTTGCATCACTATTTGGGCATTTAGTTTATGCAAGTTGATGGTGGGATGGCTTTGTGTCAAATAAAATATATTCACACATCATTGCAACATTTTGGCCTTGGAGACTATAAGCCTATTGCCACTCCTATGGAGACAGGTTTATGATTGAGTCTTCAGGATGTTGGAGATGCATTTGATGTTGTTCTCTATCAGCAGGCTGTTGGATGCTTGATTTACTTATGCATTACTCGGTCAGATATTCAGTTTGTTGTCTCATAGATGAGCAGGTTTATGCATTGCCCAGGTGTCAAGCATTGGCAGGAAGTTAAGCGCATCTTTAGCTACTTGAGTGGTACTCGGCTACTTGGGTCGTTTTATCCCAAGGGGGGATCACTACTGCCAGATTCGCATGCTTTTTTTGATTCAAACTGTGCTGGTTGCTATGACACTCGTGTGTCCACTAGTGGCTTTTGCTTCAAGCTTGGTAGCTCATGTATATCTTGGTTGAGCAAGAAGCAGCCTATTGTGGCCACTTCCAGTTGTGAGGCTAACTATAGGGCAGCTTTCACAGTGATTGTTGAGTGTGTGTGACTCAAATGCCTTATGGATGATTTGGGTGTTGGTCAGTCTTCTACCACCATCATCTTCACTGACAGTTAGAGTGCATTGGAAGTTGCGAGGAACCGTGTGTTCCATGCTCGCACTAAGCACATTGAGGTGCATTATCATTATGTGAGGGAGAGGTTCTCTGCTGGGAGATCAGCTTGGCATATGTGTCCACGCAGGAGAACATTGCAGACCTTTTCACGAGGGCTTTGCCTAGGGAGAAGTTTGAAGCAAGTATTGAGAGTTGAACAAGGCGATGACTCTTTCACTCAGTATAATGCCTTTGGTCTAAGTCTAAAAATTACAGCCTTCACATGGTTTCAACTGCTACATCAAGGCCAATTCAGGAATATAGAATAGCTGCTTGAAGCATTCATCACTAAATTCTTCAAGAGTGGCATTAGGAATAATACTTCATCCCTAATACATAGCTTCAAGCAAACATCCCAAGAAAAATCCAACTAGCCCGGATAAGATTTAGACAATACTTGGAAAGGTGTCCTATTCCAAAGTTACCCACATGAGCCAAAAAGGTGGCATGGTTGTTGGATGGCTTGCTAAGCACCAAACTAAGGTCATATGTGTACTTGAAGGAACCTAGGAACATAGAGAAATGTGTGCAAATGTGTGTAGACATAGATGCTAAATCGGGCGACGAGTTAGATCTTTCAAATATTTATAAAGACACAGACAATGCTACAATTTTTACTTCTAAACTATCTACTTCCATAGATGAGTTGGCAGAGAAGGTATCTAAAAAATTAGGAGTCTCAAGCAAGCATACTCCTAGGATGGTCTCAGTGAAATGATGTTACCATTGTGGAGGAGATCACATGCCCAATGTTTGTCCAATTATGGCTCAACTCCATGGAAATGATAATAGCCAATATTGCAACATTGAGAGGAGATACACTAACCATACTACACAAGATTTCCCTTACAAGCAATTGGTTAGGAAAAATGATCCACAACCATATCAACAACCAGGGAGATGACAAAATTCGTACCAACCATAGCAATACTTTAGGCCCCAACAACCCTATCAACCTCCATACCAAGCTAAAAAAAAAACTCAACCTATCCTAGCCCAACAATCTCCACCCCTAGGCAATGCGATCCCAATCATGTATGCATCTAGTGAAGACAACTTAAGTAGATCCCTAATGGTTGCTCCCCCATTGATTTAAAAAGCCGATCTGAATGATCAAAGCTTCGACTCAATGCATGTAGATAGCCCATCAACTTACTACATGGATTCACCAAAGCACATTGACATTTACGCTTATGAAAACCTCATTGAACCTAGTTGGGAGCCAGAATATTTGAATGTGATGTACAAAAATCTCTACCCTAGGCCTCAACCAAGAAAAATGAGACCCTAGGCACCCGAAGGTCCATGCTATAGGCACCAAGGAGATCATTTCATTTGAGATTGTCTAATCCCTACACCAAGACAACCCCAATCAGTGAATATTCAATTATCTTGTCCAGATTGCAGTAAGGAACACCTCCTATGGGATTTTCGAAAGAATATAGCCAATGCACAAAAAATCCCACCGATCAACATTATTGTCTTGGTTGTAGACTCTAGTGCGAGCATGATCACGACAGCCCCAATGCAAGTAGTAACTAGAGCTCAAGCCCTACAAGGAAACCAAGGCATGGCTCAAGAGAAGATCCCAGACAACATTGAGGCTGAGAGCACAAACTAGAAAAAAAATGAGAGCTTGGAAAGATATCTGTGAAATAATGAAGAGACAATAGACTAAGAAGATAAGTGAACGTGAAGAGAGGTTAAGGGAAACTAAAGCTAAATTGATAGAGATCACATCTCACATGCACCCTCATAACCCACCATCCTCACTACATCAAAACCACCCGACTGAACCACCACCACTCAGAGTAGGATCGGTCTTAGTAGATCATACTCCAAAAAATCTTGACATGATGTCAAGGCATATTACGTCAAAATCCAAAAAGGGCCAAATGTGGCAGAGTTAGATAAGTTTTATCCTAGAGCTAACTTAGAAATCGAAAGAACCAAACTTTTTGTGAAAATGATGGAATTGGCTCAAACTATGTTTGAGGCCAGCCATCTTTTCAATTGCACTATGGAGAATAGGAAGATGTTCAAGCTATTGAACGATTAGAATTCGAATCCAATTCCCTACAGGAATGGCCTCAATTCATAGGCCCATGAGATTCAGTCTATTCAAATGAGATCCCCTATTGTCATGGTAAGAAACGAGGAGTCATTCATACCTAGGAACATAGGTGTGGTAAAGAATACTAAGGTACAGTGTCACCTCACCTTACAGGAGCTATTGAAAGTGACACCAAAATTGTGGCAACATATAGAAAATCAAATTCCAAAAGTAACTAAGACACCCTCTTAGTTAGGGACACGTAAGACAGTCTTAGATATACCCTTGGACAAGATAAGAGATATGAGTGAAGGAGAAGAAGGAAATACTTATCTCTCTATTACTATCAGGACTATATTGTTGGTGCAAGGCAATCATCAATTGATGATCTGGACAAAGTTTGAAGTCAAAGGATGAAGCAAAGATCAATATGTGAGGCTTGAAATTTAGTGCATGATCAGAAGATGAAGACTTGTATATACATGTACATTAAACTTAAAATTAGTTCACTTTTACCTTTGTAATGGTGATGACTTTGTACATATATGCCTATATATACAAGTATAGTGTCAGGATATATGGGAGAGTAGAGATATAGACTAAGAATAGATGAGTAGAAGAAGAATGTATGTGATGAATGAATGAGATTCATCAAATTAGTTGTTTTCATGAGAATAGAACAAAACTTCTGAAATTTGAGTCGCGATCTTTTCTCCATCTCTCCTTGTGTGCTTGATCATTTCATTAATCCTTTTGTAGATGTCTAATTCTATAGTTAATGCATCTCTATACAAGTTTTGAGAGTTTAACTGTAATCAAGCTGAGAGAATTGTGAGTAGGAACATTTACATGTGTAAATGTGAAGAAGTGAAGATAGAAACAGGTGCAATCCCGGTGGTCAATGTTTTGATCGGATCTCCCTCCACAATGTAAAGTTTTCAACAAGTAAGCACTCATTCTTTAAGTTGGAAGGTAAGCTACTTGTGCCTAAAAGCATTTGAATAAATGGGGTCTAATTTGGGAGAAGCATGCATTAGAAGTTGCAGGTGTCAAAATCGACTACATAGAAAAATAGTTTCAGACATAGGTACATTGTTTGGAGTAAATCTCAAGATCTACTGAATCTTTTGGAGAGATTTAACTTGGAGAAGGTGAAAAAACTTTAGAAGAGACCTTCTATAAAGTTTCATAGAAAAATTTACACATTTGGTCATTCATTGAGTGAATTAAGTGCAGCAAACTTTTTTGAATAATTAGTTTCTTCACAGTTAGTTCAAAGTTTGATAATTTGGCATTGGTCTTCCAAAATCGGTTGATGTTTTGAGTTATTCTTGATATAGAGGTGCTATAACATCAAGGATAACTTGTTCTTTTGGATATTAACACTCTCCATCAGTGGTATCAGAGTAGGAGTCATCAGAATTGAAGAAGGGAGGACCCCGACTGTTGCAGTTATACAGAAATCAACCTTTGAAGATTCAAAAGGTGAAAGTTTGAAGTGAAAGATAGAGAAGAAGGCTTGAAGCTATCAAGAAGATCAAAAGGAACTACATTCGAAGTAAAGGTACAATCATTATTCACAAAGCTTGAAGAATTTATTGCATAGGTATGGGATATTCTCTTCAGAAAGAGAAATTGGATAGAGAAAACTATCCTGCTTGGTCTATGAGGATGGAAGCTCATTTTATGAGCAAACATTTCATAGGATACATCACAGGTGAAGAAGAGAAACCAGAGTTTAGGGATCCTAGTGTTCCAACTAGGGAAGAGCTCTCAGATTTGAAGACATGGATGAAGAAGGATGCTCAAGCAAGGAGCATTATCTACATGAGAGTCAATTATTACTTTCTACCTGACATTAGACGACTTGAAAGTGCAAGTGACATATGGAATGCTTTGGAGGAGCATTTCCAAAATACTAGAAAGTTAAGAAAGGCATGTTTATGGGCAGAGCTCACCACATTCAAGAAGAAGGCTTCTCAATCCATTTTTTATTATGTAGCAAGGATGAAGGACATTGCAGATGCATTAGGAGTAGTGGATGAAGATATTGAAGAGGATAAATTAGTAAGACAAATTCTCACAAGTTTGAGAGGAGATGAGAAGTGAAAGCCTTTCATTCTATCCACTGAATTGTCACTAGATCATTTCACTCCTGATTTGAATCAATTGCTAGGACATATGCTAACCTTTGAGCAAGATGTCAAAGGTGATGATAAAAGTACAAGTCAAGAAATGTATTCAAAGGACCAGAAGAAGATTAACAAAGGCAAGCAACAATTGAAGGAAGATGAAGGCACTACTAGCCAAGCTAACTTCCTAAGAGGAAGAGGAGGTGGCAAAGGAAGTGGTAGACATAGAAGCACCAATCTTAACCACATCAGATTGGAACAAGCCGTTCCATGTTCATGTGGATGCATCTAATTATGATATTGGGTGTGTGTGGTGAAGCTAGCATTGATCTTCCAATAGGTTATGCAAGTAGGCAGTTGAATGTGGCCAAGAAAAATTACACCACAATAGAAAGAGAAGGATTAGGCATGGTATATGCGGACAAAAATTCTAAAAATTATCTCCTGGAAAATAAGTTTAAATTTTTTATAGACCATCAAGCGCTATTCTATTTAGTGAATAAACCTTGCAATATTGGCAGATTAGTAAGATGGTTCCTCGCACTAATGGAATATGACTTTGAGGTAGTTTTCAGGAAAGGTAAAACCCACATTAGAGCATATCACCTATCTAGAATAACCTTAGGTGAGTCCCTGCAAGGAGTGTCAAATGAACTTCGTGATGCTTACTTATTCAACCTAGAATTAGTGCCAAAATGGATCAAAACTATCATGCCTATTCTAACTTTTGGCCCTAAGCACTCACGGATGAAAGCAAAAATTAAAGGAGTGGTGAAATCCCAAAAATATCACATAATGATAGGCAATGTGTACAAACACACAGATCAAGGCATACTAGCTTGTTGTGTGGAAGAAGATGAGTACATGAAATGGTTGCAATTAGCACATTTAGGTGCACTGAAACAACACCATTCTAAACATCAAACCCTTTAGACTCTACAAAGATTAGGTGTATATTGGCCAACCATGGAAGGAGATGTCCATAGGATATGTAAGGATTGTCCAACATGTTGCAACAGACCACCAATAGGACATGCTACTCTGTATCAGGTATCACTAATCCCAGATTGGAGCAATCCCTTGGTTGACTTTCTAAAGACAAAAAACTTTCCTCAAGAGATGATGTTAGCTAGATGAAGAATCTTAGAACAGGAAGCCTTAGACTACACTCTCATTAGAGATAACCTATATAGATGTGGAAGAGATGGATATCTTCGAATGTGTGTCCATGAAAGTGAATACCTTAAGATCTTAGAAACTGGTCACCAAGGTGTGGCAAGGGGACACTTTGGACTAGATAGGGTGATCAAAGCAATACTATTTGCAGGACTTCGGTGGCCGACACTTCACATGGATGCTCATACCTATGTGAAGTGGTGTGACACTTGTCACTGAACTCAATATCCCATACGCAAGGACTGTATGCTAGTAAGACCCATGATGGGTGGATGTGCATCCTCCAAGTGGGAAATATATTTTGTTGGTCCTGTAAATCCCCCAGCTAAGAGTTAACGTGCAGAGTATATTATTGTTGCCATAGACTATCTGACCAAATGGGTAGAAGTGAAAGCCACTAAGAAGAATGATGCACAAACCACAACTAAGTTTCTGTTTGAGAATGTTTTTACAAGATATGGTTTGCCAATACAATTGTTCAGTGACCGTGGTACCCATTTCTTAAATGATTTCATTGAATACTTGTTAAAAGAATTCATGCTTATGCACAAGAAGTAAGTACCGTACCATCCACAAGCAAACGGACAAGCGAAAAGCACAAATAAGATGCTTTGCATTGTTCTAACAAAGTTGATGAACAATAAACATTCTAATTGGGACATACAGTTGCATCATGCTTTTTTGGGCTTATAGATTGGCCTATAAAATGGTACTCAATGCCACACCCTTCCATATGGTGTTTGATCAAAATGCAATGTTGTCCTTAGACTTCTTGATACCCACTTTAAAGGTAGCACAAAAGCATCAATGGATTGACCATGAACTTTGATCTAGAATTTTGGATTTAGAACGATTGGGAAAAACTTGATTAAGAGTAGTTGCTGGGATCTACGTAGCTAAGAAGAGATATAAAGCTTACTTTGATGCACATGTAAAGGATAAGGGCTTGAAGGTAGGAGATTTAGTCTTGGTGTATACACTAAAGCATCATGCCAAAAAATTAAAAAAGTAGCTCACTGACTAGAATGAGCATCATGTTGGTATTGTAAAGGGAACAAGGTATCATCTCATTTCCAATGCACTGCTAATATGATCTTCTTCTTCTAGCAGATTCAAGAGCAACAACCATCGCTAGGACTATGGAAAATATGTCACGATCCAGTTTGCAAGCAGGGACTAGTCAGCAAACCATTAGCAAAGAGAGCCTACCCATATTAGATGAACTTAAGGGATGACCAGAGGATATGATGGACTTGAAGATCATCCCGATCCAAGGTCCACCAAGGGGCCATACAACTCAAGTCAACAAGAACTCTCATTGGTTTGAAGTGGAAAGACCCCTCGAGGAAGGATCTTTTCTCTAGGAAGTAGAAATCAAGTACATAAATGTATGGGGAAAGTATCACTTCTTCACAAAAGAATTCAAAGAGTCCACAAAATGCAGTGGAGCTATGTCTGATGTCCATCAGGCTCATAAGCGATGGCTGAGGAAGGCAGTGTTGCATGGGTGTTGTGCTCTTACAAGAATCATCTATAAATGTCTGGCTTACGACATACTGCTTCAAAGGGAACTTTCTTGGAGCAGAGTAAAACAGTTTAAGAGTAGGAAATCCTCTACACCACCATCAAAGAGGATGAGAGAATCCATACCTTGTGCTCAGCCTAGAGGAGGCACATTTACTCCAGATGTAAATCCTACACCACAAAGGGTAGTACAACCATTCACACTCAAGTTTCCAAGAAGAAGTACAGATGGAACCAACCTGATTTTCCTCCTTGTGCTAGCTGATTTAGAATTCTTTGGAGGAATCCAATTTTCAAGAGCTCAGTAATGAAGACTTTGAGAGGATTCTTAAAGATGTGAACCTAGAATCTAAAGAAGAAGGGGAAGGTGATCAGTAATGACATGAGGAAGAATAGCAAGGACAAGCCAGTGAAGAAGCAGAGGAGGAGGAAGAGAAGCATGATGATGAAGAACATGGCGATCAACAAGAAGGTAGAGAAATCGAAGGTGCTCCGACCTATACCGCACAATTACAAAGATTATATGACATAATTCTAAGTGTATAAGAACATCATCATCTTCAGTACAAGCAAATGATTGATTGAGCAGATTCTAAGTGAGGAACGAGTGGACCCACATTTCATCGAAACCATCCAACTTCTAACAGAGACCTTAGGAGTGATCAAGGTTGTACATACCATGTTGCAGAAATCGACACCTCATTATGACCAACGGTGCATTGAGACACAATCATGCACTAGTAAGAACACTAGGATCAACTATTAGAATACAAAGCAACTATGGTTCAAGAAGCCAACTCGACTATTACCATTGACGTGATAGCCAAAACTTTTGTCCAAACCTCATCGATCTCCCCTCAACAACCTCCATCCCCTCCCACCACCACTGAACCCATCTTCTAGACTCCTCCCAGTTCTCTATCCCATACCAAACCCATCGCATCCACAACATCCTTCAGTTTTTGCATACCCACTTCCCAAGAAACACTCTTTTCTGCCATCACCAACCCACCGTACAATATCTACACCAAACTCCTAAAGCCTGTCATTGGCCATCAAATAATACCTAGTGTAGAAGGCCAACCTAGACCAACTATTGCTAGCATCTATTTCCCTGCAACCCACCACACTCAAGTTCCTCTCACGAAGGATCCGTATTTCCCCTCCTTTTCTTCCATTTTCCCACCTACAACAATTGTTACCGCCATACCACCTTACTCGGTTCCATTCATGGAAGGTTTCACTCGCACTCCTACGACATTTTCTTTAGGACCACACACATTCATAACAACATCACTTTACATGGATACGTGCACATCACCTACCATTCCCATTTTTATGGTAAAATTCACACATCCAATATTGTCCAAACCGATGGATATCTCTCCACCCATAGCACCACCCCCTCCACCTACACTTCCACAATCTCCCATTCCCCCTCCACCAACATTACCCACACCCATCGCACCTTCATGAACTGCATTCACATTGCCCATTCCCATTCCCCCTTCATTTGCACCTATAACTATAGCATCTACATCTGTAAATGCTACGATTAATAATATGATTCAATTACAACAAGATTATCAACTATTGGAAGCTCAAATTTTTGTACTCCAAGAAGAATCCCAACGCTTACAAGGAAGAGTGATATTCTAGAAGAAGACAATCATAGAATTTAAGCCAAGTATGCTACACTTCAGCAAGCACACAATGAGCTCAATTGAAGATTGCAAGATGTGGATGCAAAAGTAGTCAAGAATTTAGAGACCATGCTGCACCAGCAAATGGACAGGATTGCATAGCTATGATGAAATATAGGCCTTTTAAGAAGACACATGTCAGCAGCTATGGAGGAGAATAAACGACTATAATAACAAAACCATGATAAGTTGGAAGCAACAATGGAAGGAACCCCCATAGCTACTATCAGTCCAACCAAATTTCAAGAAGTTCCGTCCGAAAATATCAGATACTACTAGGAGAACATGCATATTTCCTAGAGTCATATGCAAAGATGGAAGAGGAATGTGAGCAACTAAAGAATCAATTGGCCACCACAAGTACACATGTACCTAATGCTATTCCCTTGCCACAAGGCACTAAAGAACTTGAGAATCTTCAAAAGCAAGTAGAGGAATTACAAGCAAAGTTAGCGCATTATCAACAACCTGCCTCATGATCAGTAGAGTCAAAATCCAAAGAGCTCATCGAGATTCTAGTAGAAAAGAAATTTGAAGACACTTATGAGGCACAACCAGTACCTGGAGGCCATGTGACGAAAGAAGTTCATGACATGTTTGAGATTGGAGTACCTCAATGGCTCAAGCACGTAGAAGGAATAGGTCGAACACATGATGATCGGGTAGCCATCCAAATCCAATCATTGTCAAACCTTGAAGAAACTATATTGAAGTCATGGTATTTTAATAATATGTCCCATCAATGGCTCATAAGTACATTCGAGTTGCAATATGTACCATATTTTGTACTTCTCACAAACTAAAACACAGAGATCAAATGGAAGATGGGAGAAGAACTGACATTTTCAATTCAGTTTGAGCCCAAGGACTTCCCATAGTCAACAAGAAAAGGCACCATCTTTCAACCAAACTAGCGTGCAAGATTACTTGTGAAATATCCAAAAATGATGCACACCTGGCCCAATGCACCTTGTACATAAAATACAACCCATGCTACTGCATGGTACCTCACCGAAGGCCATGGCTCGAATTCTTAGTCAAGGTAAATACTACTAAAGTGTGTTCCAACTGGATAAATTACCCTTACTTCACTCCGGTCAAAGGGACACCCATTGCGGAATATATGATCTCAACTATACACCATTACACCATGATTCAAGAATGTACTTGACATCATTGCAAAAATGTGTATGAAGATATTCGAACTCATGATGGTGGTGTTCAAGACATTTGGAAATGTAAAGGCTCCTTACATCTCAGCTCTAGGATTCAATGAAGGTAATCTTGATTTGGTCTATGATATGAGTAAGACTCCATCCATCAACACCATATACACCTGGCACTCTAGCATCAAGTACATGCATACTTGTTACAAGCATACATTTGAGGAAATGTTCTCAATTGGGTTCTGGGAATACCACTCCAAGCAATTTTTTTTTTAATCAAACATCTATCCAATAGTGATTTTCACCACTCCACCACATTGTACATCCCTTTTTTTTTGTAACTCCAACTCCATTTTGTTCAAGCCAAGAAGTTATCGAGCTTGAGGAGTTCTAGTCTATGTATACACCAATTTTCATAAATTTTCGAGCTCGTTTGATCCCGCAAAATAGCCTAGGAATCTAATTGTTAACTAGCCCCAACACTAGTCTGGACAAGCCCAAAGCTAATAAAAAACTATAAAAGCAGCTAGAGAACTCATTTTTGGGGGGAGATTCTTGGGAATTGAAGTAACTTAGGCACTTTGTAAACTTGTTTTTGGCTAATCAAAGATTCCATTACTCTATCCCTTTGTCTTCTTGTGTGTACGTGTGTGTGTATGTGTGTGCATGTTGCTGTGCTTCTCACTCACACACTTGTATTCTCATTGGCTCCTGCATGAAGGTGATCAAGCCATCATAGAGCTTATTAGTTTTCCCTAGTAGTTTCCCCTTGCACAAGGCAATAAGGCCATTAGCCTTCTTTGTATCTCCTTCTTTTCTTATACTCTCTCCTTTGTTAATATGATTGAAGCTTATTATAAAAAAAAAGACTTTTTCGCTAAATTTTTTGTCTTCTCACTACTTACTCTGGCCTCCTTTGTATCTCCTTCTTTTCTGTTATACTCTCTCCTTTGTTAATATGATTGAAGCTCATTAAAAAAAAAAGACTTTCTCGCTAAATTTTTTGTATACTCACTACCTACTCTTTTAATAGGCAAAAATCTTAAAAGAACAAACACGCACACACCCAAGGGACCACCACACGAGTGATTCAACTCGAATTGACCGATGTAACATTCAACTCTCTTTTAAAAAGGTTCTTGTTTTTTATGTATACCAACTCACTTGATAGAGACTTCATGAATAAAGACGCTTTGGGAAAAGTTCGAGGATGCGCATGGAGGAACATTCTACACCATTTAATTTTATATTCTCTCTCTCTAAGCATTGTCTCTATTATGTGTGTTAGTTTTGAGTCGCACATATTAGTAAAAATAATATTATCGACCTTTGTACTTGATGATAGAAACACCTTTGTTTCAAATTTTGTAATGATAGAAATATTTTTAGTGTTTTAGTATCTCCAAATATTTTTAGTGTTTCAGTATTTTTAGTATGCCCAAATGTAATTTTTAGTGTTTTACTATTCCAAAATCTAATTTGAGCTAAGATAAAATCTATTGAAATTAAATCTCGTCGAAATTCCATTTAGAAAGTTCAATTCGCATACCAAAGAGAGAAGTCTAGAAGAATAAATTTTGCTTCACGTCTATGATGCTATTGCATGGGGAAGTCAATTCTAAGTTCAAGGCACTTTTAGATGTGTGAATTAAGACTTTGCTTGAAGATCCTAAGCTAAATACACAAAGATAGAACAATTTTCTAATCGTGCAACAAGACTACACGAAGTGAAGAAACATCAACACATTTCTTTCCTGGTTATTTTTTTATTACAAGTTGAATACTTGACCATATCTTTCAACTTCAATATTATGAAACCAAAGAAAGATTGTGGTGTGAATATGTCATTTCAGCATGGAATAAGTCAACTTCCACATAATAAGTGAGCTTCAATATTTTGGTTTGAATATGTCATTTCAGGATCAAATAAGTCAACTTTCACATGATAAAACTATAAAGGTTTCTATAGAAAAAGTCATTGAATAGCTCTCAATCAAGTTATAGTTTAAAATAGAAGATTATAAAGCAATATCCTGACTCGTTCAGAAGTCATATAAAGCAATATGTATGTAAAACAAGAATATCTCATTGTTGATGAAAAAGGTCTCACAAGGTGCCTAGACAAAAGGGTCATTGCCAAAAGGAAGTTTGTTACCTGACAAAAGGTTACAATTAGAGATAATTAAAATTCTTCCTTTTTTTTCCAAGCATTGGAAAATACTAAGTTCTTACATAGTTGAGTGCCATATTGGGAATGCTTCATCTTAAATTTACGTGGTATTTTTTGTGTGCCATATTAGGCTACCACATTGGGTTTTATCTATCACATTGAGTGAGTTTTGAATGTGTACTTCATTGGGTTTTGTGTGAAGACTGCTAAGTATCATATTCGGTTTTCGATTCTTCATTGGGCTGTATACATCATTTGGATTATACCCTCTTTGGTTTTTTATTTTAAATTACAATTAGACTCCACCATATTAGGCAAAGACATGCACACATGTAGGGAGTGGCTTGAGGTGCTGCAAATGTTTTTCAATAAAATTTTCATCTCCTTACTTGATATTTTTCCAACCACGTATACACACACACACACACACACATATATATATATATATATATATATATATATATATATATATATATATATAGAGAGAGAGAGAGAGAGAGAGAGAGAGAGAGAAAGAGATGTGTATGAAATGAGATAATTTTGAAAGAGTAAGAAAGTTTCCGATACAACGCATGGTTTCGATTCTCAATGGCTCTCCCTTTCTCTATCTCATTTACCATAAATATGTTAATCAAATATTTCTTATTTTTAGATCTAGATTCAACCTATGAAGTGAGAAGTGGAAAATAAGCTTTAAAAAAGATTTATGTTTTGTGGCTTCCAAACAAAGAGATCAAAACTCAAGAGGGATTGTTCCGAGAATTATTAAAAATTTTCTAAGAGTTAGTTGAAATTTGGGATTTTTTCAGGAATTATTTGAGTTATTTTAAAGATACGCTTAAATTTGAAATTTTGAAATTTGAATTTTGAAAACGTGCGTGCTTCATATATCACCTTCCCCTCATCCACATATAAGTCTTGAAATTAGTTCCTACAAAGAAATAAACCATCCTACCTCCAAAGAAATTAAGTTTGCTGTTCTCACAAAGACTCTATGGTGCTTGAAGGGGGGGGGGGGGGGGGGGGGGGGGGCTCTTGGTGTCTTATCCTTCTAGCTAGAAGTTCAGGATTCCATAGTCTATTCTCGATGTGGGATGTCAAAGTTTGCAGAGTCCCAAATCTTCTAGAGGGCCTTGTTTTTTATCGCATTCCAAAGCGTAGAGGAGCATCCAGTCGTCTCCGTCTCTCCAAACAAGGCCTGCTTCCAATCGCTTGGCCAATTCCAACTTGCTTGTGCTTTTTTTTTTTTCTGGTTTTATGTACAATACAGATCTTGATCTCAATCAGAAATAATATTTTGCAGGGTACTTTTTCATGCCATTCGTTCTCCACCTTATTCCATTGCATTTAACATGAATACAAATTTGATAGATATTCCTTGTAATTGTTGTATAAATATTGAAAGAGGCATCTTTGATAACTAGGTAGGACATTGGAATCGTTCTTGTATTTTTCATACTTATGTATTCTATTTTAGATTATAACTTGACTACGAGCTATTCAATGATTTTTTTCTATAGAAACGTTTATACTTCTATAATGTGAAAGTTCACATATTCACACCACAAAGTATGAAATCTTTCATTGGTTTTATAATATTGAAGTTGAAAGATATGGTCAAGTATTCAATTTGTAATTAAAATAGTTAACATGGTAGTTTTTTTGGATTTTTTTTTTAAAGGAAGCTCGGCAATAGCCTACTCTCCCAAACTCTAATTAATAGAAAGAACAATCATAAAAGTGAACAGGTCTAGCACCCATGGGACCCTCTGAATCCTACAAAACATGGCTTGCTTAAAACTTGTTAGAAAACATTACAAAAAAATTTTGTTGGATTTTTCTACTTGTAATTTTAAGTCGATTAACTCTTGTATTAGCCCGAGTATGGGTAGTAGTCTACTACATAAGCGATTCCCATGCTCAACCATTTGCATACAACCATATCTCAAGCCAAATCATAGAGTTGAGGTGACATGTCTCTACTTCTTTTTTTAAAACAACTCAAAGTATATTATCAAAAGAGAGATTTCAAGATAAAAGATGGAGATACAAAGAAGGCTAGAGGTCTTATCGCCCAACGAAGGGGAAACATCATTGGGAAGAGCTAAGGAGATTTATGATGGCTTGATCTCTCTCATTCATGTGAGAGCCATTTGTTTTTAAGTTTGTTGATTTCGATTACAAAGATTCTATGGTGCTTGAAGGGGGGGGGGGGGGGGGGGGCTCTTGGTGTTTCTTATCCTTCTAGCTAGAAGATCTAAGGAGGATATAGATCATTCTTGACATGGGTTTTCAAAGTTTGTTGAACACCACTTTCTCCAAATCTTGTAGAGGGCTTCATATTTGATCGCTTTCCCAAGGGCAGAAGACCATCCACCAGCCTCCCCAAGCAAGGCTTGCTTCTAAACATTGACTGATGGGGCCTAAGCGGCTCTTTGACTCTCCCCCAAATAGTGGCACTCTTTGGGCACGAAAAGAATATGTGTGCAAAGTGTCCACACCCCCAAGGGCACCTTCTATACCGAGCCATGACACCACAAATAGTAATCAAGAGCAATCTAGAGTTCTCAAGATCACCATTGAATCTCTTCTTTGAGAGTCTCGAGATGGGCAACACCATCATTGTGTGAATGTTGTATAATCATTGATAAAGTTGTGGGTAACTCATTGTTAGGAAGGTTGAAAATCATGCATAAGGCACTCACTCTCATGAAATCTATCAATCATATTGATAGCTCTATTCAAAAGCTTTGCAAAAAGTGTTTCTAGTACGAATGGTTTCATCAAGTACGAATGTCGATAAGATCTTTTTTTTTACTAATGTGTTGTTTAGTTTTTTTAATGGAGGTTCAGCCGAGGCCTGCTCCTTCACATTTTAACTTTGAAATTGCAACCGTACAAGGAAGGGCATAGGACCCATGGGACCCCCCTTATCCCACAAGAATAGGGGTTTACATAGCTGGATTAGACTGCGGTCACAACTACCGCGAGACAGGACAATCGGTGGCACATCAACCACAAGATACAAGTCTCCATGATAACATATCCCTTATATGTTGCCGGTGGGGGTTGAACCCTCACCCTCGCCTCAAGAGGCAAAAGGTCCATGTTGAAGAGGGGGGGAGAGAGAGAGAGAGAAAATTAAATGGTGTAGAATGTTCCTCCGTGTGCGTTGTCAAGCTTTTCCAAAGCGTCGTTATTCAGGAGGTGTCTATCAAGAGTAGGTGTGAAAAAAAACAAGAACCTTTTTAAAAGAGAGTTGAATGTTTAGCAAGAAAGTCTTGATTTTTATTCAAGTCACACGAGTCACTTCGATTGTGGTGTGTAAAGGGGGTCTTTTGGATATGCGTGTGTGTCTTTTTTCTTTCAATCTATTGAAAGAGCATGTAGAAGACAAAAATGTAGTGAGAGAGTCCTTTTTTTAATCAACTTCAATTATATTAACAAAAGAGAGAAAAGAAGGATATACAAAGAAGCCAAGTGGCCTTATCCCAAGGGGAAACTACCAAAAAAAACTAATAAGTTGTATGATGGGTTGATTGCTTTCATGCAAGAACCAAGTACATTCAAATTTATTGATCTCTATAACAAAGACTCGATGGTGTTTGAAATGGCAAGTTCTTATTGTTTCTCATCCTTCTTATTGTTTCTCATCCTTCTAACGAGAGAGTTCAGAGAGGACTCAATGGACCATTTTTGATGTGAGTTATCAAAATTTATAGAACAACATGCGTTCCAAATGTTCTGGAGGACCTCACTTCTGATCGCATTCCAAATCTTTACTAAGATAGTCTTTCTTTTAGAAAAAAAACATTATTTTAAGAAACATGTTTCTAAATAAATATTTGACCTTTGAAATGAAAGTATTAGATATAAAGGTGGTGCTTTTAATACAACTAGAACTTATGGTTCCTTTTATATAATTGTATGTCATTCCTCAAAATAGAACTATCAATAAATATATATATTAATCCTTATTATCTTTTTTCTTTAGTGTCACATATTTTTTACACATGTAAATAGTCAGTAATAGTCACAAATAGTATTTTAACGCACATTTCCCATACAACACATTTACTTGCAAACGAGTTGGTTTTCTTTTTAAACGAAGTTTGATCATAAGCCTAATCAAGTGAAGGTAAGCATAGTGCCCATGGGACCTCCCATATCCCACAAAGCAAGGATTGGATGAATTGATTGGCTCAAACACAATACAAGGTCATTCATTCAAGAGTGTCATTGCAGTGAAGAGCGGTATCTTATTGGGCCATGCCATTTCACAAGAGGGAATGGCTATTGACATCAAGAAAATTGAAGCCATTAGGACAGCGAAAGCTCCGACAAATGTAAAGGAAGTAATGAGGTTTTTTGGAGAAATCAAGTGGCATGCTAAGTATTTGAGGTACTTCGCTAATATCTCAGTACCTTTGACACATTTAACAAAGAAAGATGTTCCCTTTGTATGAGCTGAAGCTCAAGAGAAGGCTTTTCTATTATTAAAAAGATGGTTTCCATCGCACAAATTTTGTAGCCTCCAAATTGGTCTTTACCCTTTCACATATTTCTAGATGCATCAAATGTAGTAGTAGGAGCAGTGTTGATGCAGCAAAAAGAGAGAGGATGGTATAGACTAGTTTATTATGCTAGTAGGGTGTTGTGCTCAGCTGAAAGGAATTATCCAATGATTGAACATGAGGCATTGGCAATGGTATATGCTCTTAATAAATTCAGACATTATTTGTTGGGTAATAAAGTGGTTTTTCATGTAGACCACCAGGCTTTGTATATCTAATCAAGAAGCCTCTATTAACAAGAAGATTGGCAAGATGGATGCTTCTATTATAGTAATTTGATTTTGTGATTGTTCATACTCCAGGTAAAGAGCACACAATGGCCGATAATTTCAGTAGATTAGAGTCAAGGGAAGCACCAGTAGAAGTAAATGATGAGTTTGCAGATACAAAGTTATTTAATGCTCAGATTGTTGACTCTGATTCTTCGTATGACCAATTGTTAGCATTCTTAACATATGGATTATTGCCTCAACAGTTTACACCTGATCAAAGAAAGAAGTTTGCTTTGAAAAGTAGGTCATATTTTTCATAGTAGGTGCATTCTAAAAAAAAAGGATGGATAGGGTAATTAGAAGATGTGTACCAGATTTTGAGCAACTAGTTGTTTTGCATGAAGCACATTCAGGAGCAGCAGGAGGACATCTATCAGAGGATATTAAAGGTAAAAAGATTTTTCAGGCTGGGTTATGGTGGCCTACGATATTAAAAGATGCTCATGAATTTTCCACATCTAGATTTGCCATTAGATCCATTTCAAAATGGGGAATGGATTTTGTTGGGCCTATCAAGCCTATTACTCAGTGTGCGACTATGTATATTTTAGTAGCAACAGATTATTGCACAATGGGCAGAAGCAGTAGCACTTAAGGACAACAAGGAAGCTAGTGTAGCGAAGTTCCTCTACCACAACATTATGACCAGATTTGGATGTCCAGTAGACTTGGTTAGTGATAGAGGAGCTCATTTTCTTAATGAAGTCATTTTAGAGCTAACAAGAACACATTTGATTATGCACAAAAATTCTACAACCTATCATCCACATGCAAATGGTCAAGCCAAAAGCACCAATAAAACTTTGCTATGCATTCTTAAAAAGTTAGTGCATGACAATGAGAAAAATTGGGACTTGTTGCTTGATTCAACATTGTGGTCATTCAGAACAGCTTTTAAGGTAACTACCGGAATGACACCATTCACATTGGTGTATGGCTTAGAAGCAATAGTCCCAATGGAATTTGTGGTCCCAAGTTTGCGAGTAACAACAAAAAAGATGTCTCTAGAGTTATCGGTCAAGCATATGAGTAAGTATCTTCTACAATTGGAGGAAGACCATTTAGTTAGTGCATATATAACTGAGGTGATTCAAAGAAGGAGAAAAGCTTGGGTTTAACATGAATGTCAAATTTAAGTTATTTTAGGTTGGAGATTGGGTGATGGTGTATAATTCTAAGTTAGGACCACATCCAAGAAATTTGACTTTGAAATATAAAGGTGCATATCAGATTGTGCAGGATTTAGAACAAGGGACTTTTCTGGTAGCATATGTATTTGGTACAAGGATGGAAAAACCTATTAAATATGTGGATGATTTGATCACCATAGGAAGTGATATTGCAGATATTAAAGATATGAAATCAAAGCTAGGAAAGGAATTCAAGATATCTGATCTTGTAACACTAAAGCACTTCTTGAGAATAGTGGTAATCTATGATCATAATGGCATCTTCTTGATTCAAAGAAAATACTTGTTGGATGTGCTATACAAATTTGTTATGAGTGGTTGTAAGCCACTTTGTCAGCCCACGGAGCCCAATACAAAGTTGGTTGCAGGTCAAGGAGAGGCTATACAAGATATTACACTATATAGAAGCATAATCGGTTCATTAATTTATGCTACATTCACTAGACCTGATCTTGCATATGTAGTAGGTGTACTCTCTCAATTTGTGCTTGCACCCACTCATGATCATCTTATGTCAGCAAGAAAAGTTCTTAGATACATCAAACACACTATCAAACAAGGTCTATTTTACTCTTATGATGATTATCTAAGTGTCGAAAGGTTATAATGATGATGATTGGGCAGGTAGTAAAGATTATCGAAGGAGTACATCAGGTTATGTTTTCATGATAGGTATGAAAGTGATCTCAGGGAGCTCTAAGAAGCAATCCACTTTTGATCTTTCATCCACAGAGGCTGAGTACGGAGGTTTAACATTGGCTACATGTGAGCTATTATGGCTTAAGAAGCTACTTAAGGACTTGGAAGTGAAAGTGGAGGAGTTTCCTCTTTATGGAGATACCATTTCAAGTATCTATCTAGCTAACAATCCCATGTTTCATGCAAGGAACAAGCACATAGAGGTTCATTACCACTTCATCAAAGAAAAGGTGATGGAAAAGGAGCTAGATATAAGGTATGTAAACACAAAAGTGCAGGTTGCAAACATGATGACAAAGTTTCTTGAAGGTACAAAACTTGGAGGATTCAAGGAAGCAATCAACATAAGAGACATAGGATGAAGCAATGAAGGAAAAAGACTTGAGCTTGAGGGAGAGTGTTGGAAGTTAAGATGCATTTCAAGCTCAAAAGTGTGGGAACATGCCCCAAGATTCAGCTTCAACATAATCCACAATCAAAGGAAGATGATTTCCACGAGTTGGAGACATCAAATTGTGTTTATAATGGAAAGATTTTGATTAGAGAAGAAATAGGTCACCTCTTGATGTGATTGGACCTCACTTTTTGACATGTATAAGTGTTTGATTGGTTAAAGAGGTTAGTATGTGATCTTTAAAACCTCTAATGAGTTGTATTATGACTTAAAGTTGTGGAAATACATGCCCAAGCTGCACCCTTGCTTAAACGCACCTTCTACTAGCTATTCTCTACATATTTTGTAGATATTTCACTTTTACATACTCTATCTCTCTAGATGATTGTCATAGACCCCCTGATCTTGTAATTTTTGTTTAGCAATGACATACTACTAAAAATAACAATGATATACTACTAAAAATAGCAATGATCTGGAATAGTCTAGTGTGAACATGTGGCCATCATGCAACACTTATTCCCATTACTACCAAAGTAGTTCCCATTACTACCAAAGTACCTTAGGGTATCCCCTGAGCTTGGGACCTTGGCTATCTGGCCCTTGTCCCTCACACACATGAACCGATCCCTGTGGATCATATGGATTGATCCCTGTGGATCACATGCATTGATCCCTGTGGAACATTGTCTGACACCAAATGGAGTGATTTTAATCTCATTAGAAAGCTCTCCAAGCCTAATTTCAGGTTGAAAAGGTTCATTTTCATTATTTGCATGTACTTAGAGAAACTCAAAAAACATAGAGCCTATGTTTGAAAAAATTCAGGATCCTAAGAAGTTCATTTGCTTTTGTTGTGCACATATGAGTGTTTATCCTCCAACATCGGACACCTTTGAACTTAAATCTTGGAGATATACAGGTTCCAATACAACAATGAAAAACCATATAACTTTGCCTCAAATTAGAGGGAGTGATAATGATAACTCACTCTTATGAGTTCTATGATTTATTGCATGTTTTTTCCGATTATGTATGTCAAATAGATATGGTGGCCACATGTATATGATAGCCTTACTTTGAGGAGGTGCATGCCTGTTGATTATGAGGAACACTCCCAAGGTCACTCGAGCTATAGCTCAATATAATGGCAAACACATGCAATAAAATTATCATTTTATCGCATGTGTAAATCTAGTATTAAAGATAGCGAAGCCCATTTTTTTTTAAAAAGGCGGCGCTTTAAATTGATGAAAAGGAAAAACATACGAGATGATTAAAGAGATTGTTTTTAGGTCAAATCACAGCAATTAGTTTGAGTTGAATCGCTAAAGTAATGGATAAGATTGCTTTTAGGTCAAATCACAACAATTAGCTTGAGTTGAATCCCTAAAGTAATGGATAAGAGGTCTCTTGGGTGCGTGTGTGCTTATTTTTTCAAATTTTCAGCTTGGATGTGTGTGTGTTCTTTCAAATTTTCAGCTTGGTGATACTTGATTGCCACATACAACAACGAAATCCCATAGGATTTTGCCTCACTATCTCACTAGAGGGATTCAAAATTGCTTCTCACTCTTACAAGTTCTATGACCTATTGCATGTTTTTCTTTCATGTATTTCAAATAGATTGGTAATATTTGGTTGCCACATCCAACAACGAAATCCCATAGAATTTTGCCTCTCAATAGAGGGATTCAAAATTGTTTCTCACTCCTTATGAGTATACCCTATTGCGTGTTTTTTCTTTCAATATTTCAAATACATAAGGTGGGTGTATGAGCGGGCGTGGTTTAGTGGATGTGCCTTGTACTTTGAGACAGATGGTTAGGGTTCAAATCCCGCCCAAGGCTGGATGCTTCAGAGTTCTCCAAGATGGGTGCCTTTACCTTTCGAGGTCGGGTGTGTGAGTCTTTCCAATTCATTGTACTCTCAAAAAAAAAAAAGGTGGGTCTATGAGCATGCCTGTTTCAAGTGTGGCAAGCACTTAATGACTCACTTTCAGCCTCATGGGTGCCACGTGTAATTCATATGCGAGTCCTGAGCTCGACACTTGTAAAGGTCAGGTTGCAGGTGTTGAGCGACGTAGGCTTTCCCACTGAAGGTCAAAACCCTTTCCAAAGGAGCGCACTGAGTACATTTACCAGATTGTGTCGGTGGATTCAACCCACGAAACAGGCGGCCACTGGGGTAGGCTGCAATCAAGAGCAGACCTCGCCAATGCGCTTGTTCATTTTTGCCGAGTCTTCCGAGAGACATTTTCTCCACATGTCGGCATAATATGCGGATCATGGTTTCGATTCTGAAATCCCAAACTTCGGTCAATGGAAATTGGAGCTACATAATACCCGGCATTGGAACTGCATAATTCATTCGCTACGCCTAGCCGTGAGGCAGAGGAGAGGCTGCCAGTTTTGCTTGAATACGAGAGAGAGAGACGGTGTTTGAGCTGAAGATAAAGATCTATTCTCACTCTCTCACACACGGATATTCTACGGCAGCCAAACTCATCCGACTCGCTCTTCTCAAACTCAGTCACAGCGATTCACCATGCTGAGTAGCGCGTTCTCTGAGGAACACCATGATTCTGACAGCAGTCTTCATTCTACATTCGCCTCCCGCTATGTCCAGGCTTCTCTCCCCAAGTAGGTGTCTTTCTCACGTTCCTCCATCACCTGAATCTCACATCACTTTTAATGCTCCTCTATGCCTTTTTATGCATTTGACGTTCTCGCAAATCAAACCTATTATTACAAGATAGAAGGAGGATATAACGAATCCATTGCTAATAAAATTGATGAAACCTGGTGTAATATTCAAGCTTCGGACGGCAGGATGTCACCAAAATGAACTTTTCTGTTTCAAGACTCAGCTAGGATTAATTTAGCTCCAGAGCTTGCACTGCTAATGCTTTCTTACACAATGCGAATCACAAATCTGTTGTGATTCCGAAGCCGTGGGGTACTTAAAGGTTTGGATCGTGGGGAATTTTTCATATTCGAATGAGAAGAAGAACTGTAAAGAGATCTTTCTTATCTTTTATTCCCAGTGGATGCGTTAATATATATCTAGAGCGGGCATGAGAAATTTAAGGCTTACGTTGCTTCAAGCCATCTACAAGCTTTTTAGTATACATCAGGATGAGAAATTTAAGTCTTAGGTTTTTCCATGCTTATCTGCAAGCTTTTCAATGCTTGGTTTGGCAAGTTTGCTGGACTTACGTGGTTTCTGTTGCCTATTATCCTCTCCCAAGATCATCTGATTTATTCGTTCGGACTTCACAATATTGCTTCTTTGCTGCATAGATTCATGGGACGCATCTTCATGTTTGAAACTTAGTCAAAACATTGAATGGAGAATCACACATGGATCATCTTCGTTAGCTGCTCATATATATATATATATATATATATATATATATATATATATATATATATATATATAATTATATATATAATTATTTTTATTTTTTTTGGCAACAACAAAATGGTTATAAGCGTAAGGTATGAAGTTCACCATCACAAACATGGGTTTCAGCCCTCAGGGAATCAACAAAGAGGACTGTAGCAAGGGCAAATAAAGAGGTCAGAAAGGACAACCTTGTTGAATCCCTTTGTGCATCTCAATGGGATCAATGGAAGCAGCATCCATTGAGATAGCTGCAATCGTTTCCCAGTAGAGGAAAAAATAGCACATTCCCATTTCTTACCAGCATTAATAATGTGCATAGTATATGAAATAAAATTGGTGTCAAGAGTATCAAAAGCCTTGGTAAAGTGAACATGAAACATATCTGTGTTCGAATGATGATGTCGGTAAAAGTCTGAAGCTGGCATCATGATAAGAACATTCTGCATTCTTGGTGATAAAATAAATAAAAAATTCAAAAGCTTTGATGGCTGGAGTACTTAAGCTGGGATCATAGAGATGTGACCAAACTGGCAAAAAATGGTTAAAAACCTCAAATTCTGCCAAAACTCTGTTTTTTGGAAACCATAAATCAAAATTCCAATACATCTTTAAGATCTATGACATTCCTAGTGAATGTTAAATACTTAAGAGTTGAAGATTTTCCAGTTTATGGATGGTTGACAGCCTGATAAATTAGTGGATGGATATATTAGTAGATGGATGGGTGGATGGATAGATGGATGGGCTGATGGATAGATGGATAGGTGGGCAGAATGATAAACTGGCAGGTTTACAGATGGATAGATTGCTAGAAGGTTAGATGTATAGATGATGGATAGGTAAGAAGCTAAATAGATGGATAGATACATAGAATGTACATCTTACAAATGTTTAGATGTACAAGCATTTGCAGATGCTCTATGTTAAAGTACAGATTGAACCATGTAAAACCATGCTAACCCATATATCCATTAATCAATGGAGAATTATCGTTTGAGAGTGAAATTTCATTATTAATGTGCATGTAGGTTGAGGAATTGTGCTTTTGTTTCCTGCAGATTTCGAATGCCTGACAGGGAGATATCTAAGGAGGCTGCTTATCAGATAATCAATGATGAACTGATGCTTGATGGAAATCCTCGTTTGAATCTTGCATCCTTTGTGACAACATGGATGGAACCTGAGGTGGATAAACTTATCCTTCAATCCCTTAACAAGAATTACATTGATATGGATGAATATCCTGTCACTACTGAGCTACAGGTAATCCCACAAGCCATTTTTAAAGCCATCTTTTTACATTTCACAGAGCATGTTCTTATGTGCAAGCTTTCTAGAAAGGATGGATATCTCAAGCATTAATGTTTTCCTTGATTAATATTTTACAGTTTCCTATATTCCATTGAATTTATATATGTTGGCAGTAAGATAATGACCATCACAGCTTGGAATACCATGTCATCATCTTCCTTGGTAGGACTGGCCTGGTCGGGTGTTTAGAACAGTTTTCTAATCCATGTATTTTTGGGTTATCATATATTCCTTCAAGTGTATTTTGGCACTTAGTTTTTGATTTCTCGTCAAGATGTTCTTTACAGAGCTATATGATTTCCATTACAGCATGAATTTTTAGGAAAATATTCTTGTCTTATTAGGTAGAGAGACTCATGTCAAACGCAACTGACTTTCATGAACGAATCTCCTAGAGGTATAGGGAGCTTTATAACTGGACAAAATAAGAAATCAAGAGTTTTGAATATAATAGGAGTTAGCTTAAGCGCTCAAAAAGGTGGATGTTCAGTACTGCTCATACATGATACCATACATCAGGTGATAATATGCATGTATTTTGAACCCTATTGGTCTTGTTGATCCTCTCTTACCTTTCTGTAAGCTTTGAGTCCACCACAAGCTTAGTGAACATGATCATATTAACATCTAACAACTCAGGGAAGCCCATGTGCCTACTTGACACTTGTTCATTTCTACTACATTCAACTGTCAGCTTTATGAGAGCTGGAGATATTTCATGCCTTAGAGTTGAAATATCTCTACACGTGTTTCCTTTTATAGACTTCGGTTTGTTCTAAGTTCAGTAGATTGTCTTAATGTTTAACCTTAATTGAGGACTTTGGATCAGTTGTTAACTAGTTTGCTTGGGTTTAAACGTTCTTTCCCTGTTATGGTGATTCTCAATGCTATTGTAGAGTGAAGATTCTTTAATTGACAAGAATCATTGGGAAGAGAGCTTTTTGATGGATCTTTGAAGTCTTGTTCTCAGAATTGGATGATTCATCAGCAATGTTGAGCCCATAATCTGATATTATACTAGAGAGTATATCACTCTCCTAAAGAAAAAAGAAAATCCATGATTCATTTTGAAGCTTAAAGAGCTGGGCCTTGTTCTTAAAAAGTAAAATACAAAAATTATGGGAAAACTTGGGACCACAAGCCCAATTAGCAGAAAGCATATTGGTAAGGTATGAAGGAAATTTTAGGTTTACTTCTGCCTCCCGCCATGGTCTGATTTTAGAATCCACTTGGAATGTTAGGGTCTTTGCTTGCAACCATGAACCCAAACCTTTGGGAGATATAAACATCTAAATCCATTGAAATACTTGTTCAAATGATGTGTTGATGAGTGTAGCAGGCTCTTATGATGGTGTACATTTAGTCCACATAGGAGGACATTTGCTGTTGGTTGAATTGGAAAAGATCACACTGCACAAGTCATGAAGCATTTTGAGTGCATTCTATCTGTTTGCAGCTGTCAGAAGTTCATAAGCTGACATGTTCTGAAGGGGCTGAAGTCAAGTGGGAAACCATTGTAACAGGAAGTTGATACAGACTTCTCCTTTATGGTTTGCAAAGAGAGGGATGGTCAAGCTTTTGACCATCAAATGCAATCTCTTTGGTCAAACGTTTTTGCCCTATATCAATTTTAGTTGAAATATACATTATGGCTATTTGTTTTCTGAGCTTCTGCCCAAGTGACTGGAAATGGTTTGTTTTTTATTGTTAATTTGATGTTTTTTGTGTGTTGCATAACCTTGTTTATGTGCATCTATACATAATCTATTAATAACACATCTCCACTTTCTGGCCATGGATGTATCCCCAATTTACTCTCTAATTTTATTCACAGGACCGATGTGTGAATATGATAGCGCGGCTATTCCATGCTCCACTTAGTGATGGAGAGCAGGCGATTGGTGCTGGGACGGTAGGCTCCTCAGAGGCTATTATGCTTGCAGGCCTTGCATTCAAGCGCAAATGGCAAAACAAGCGCAAGTCTGAGGGAAAGCCCTATGACAAGCCCAACATTGTGACAGGCGCCAATGTGCAAGTAATCATGGCATTCCACAACTACTCTATGTCTAGATACATCTGGACTGCCTACTCTTTGTTGATCAGTCTGTATATACAGCTTGATTTACTACATTCTTGTGTAAAGTTTCTTTTATTTTTTGCATAAGGTTTGTTGGGAGAAGTTTGCGAGGTACTTCGAAGTTGAGCTGAAGGATGTGAAACTCCGTGAGGGATACTATGTGTTGGACCCTGAGAAGGCTGTGGAGCTTGTTGATGAAAACACTATCTGTGTCTGTGCCATTCTTGGTTCAACTTACAATGGGGAATTCGAAGATGTCAAACGTCTGAATGAGCTGCTGCAGGAGAAGAACAAAGAAACTGGGTAATTTATCTTTTTATCTCTCTCTCCATGGGATGCATATGAATTAAGAAAATAACCTTATTTAGAAATTCTGAAAGCTATAAAGTCTTAAATAGAATAGGTAAAGCAATGTAGAAATTTGCAGGCAGAAGAACTCGTTGATAGCAGTGGCTGGATTCAGCACTGTTTTTTCTTATGTACTCTTTAAATGGCACTTGGGCATGCCGGTTATTTTGCTACAACAGAAAAAACTGTTAGTGTTTTTGGCATATACATCTGAAGATTGAGAGTTTTAAGTGTCCATCTGCATGCACATGCATGTCATGATGAACGAGAAACATCCTGTTCATGCTTTTCTTCAACATGTAATGCATGATCTGATAGATATTTGCAAAGCATCAGGCCGCTAAACCATGACCATGTGTTCCTATGAAGTCCATTGGATGGGATGAACAATGGCTTGTCTTAGTTACATTACATTTTACTCTGAGATCCATCAAACTCATTCTTTATTTGTCTTTGTCTCAATACTCTAGCTTTGAGTCATTCAACTTTTGAAGTGTACCTTGATATGGTTATATCTCCTTTTATAATGCTTTTGTTTCAAATTTACTGCCAGAAAAAGGAGGTCCTCGTGACAATCAACAGAAGCTCTCAGGCTAATGCGATGCTTTGATGCATAATTATGTATAAAGCTGATGGTGGTACTTGACCTAAACATTATGATATCCAGATATAGTAGTGTTGGTGTCATCAAGCATTGCATGGCCAAGTTTATGTATGGGAGGGATTCATGTGTGTTCTTTACCATAATATTAACTGTACTGTGTTGTCATGAGTATGGCACGTAGTCTACAATAAGTCATATGATACTTATGACTGTTGAATGGATGGGCATGAAAATGGTGAGCATGCCTATTTGTCATTACGTAAACACTAGCTTGGACATTATTAGGGCAAGGACCACCATGGATTGACATGTCCAATATTGTAATGTTTGTGTACATGGTTCTAAGGCTCCTAATATCTCAAGTGCCTTTAAGAATAGCAGCATGAACCACTCAAGAATGTGGTGCTCTGGATGCCACCCTTAACCAAAAAGGAGCATCAAGTGGTTGTTTTCCTGCAAGCTGCAACTAACACTATAAAGTTCAGATTACAATATCATAAGATAATTGTTTGGAGAGCTTTTGCATTGAATATATGGGCTTTTTGCTGATTTGACAACCTCCCACTTATGTGTGCAGGTGGGACACACCCATTCATGTGGATGCAGCAAGTGGTGGTTTTATTGCTCCTTTCCTGTACCCGGACTTGGAATGGGATTTCCGTTTGTCATGTGTGCGGAGCATTAATGTCAGTGGGCACAAGTATGGTCTGGTTTATGCAGGTGTAGGTTGGGTAGTATGGAAGAGCAAGTCTGACCTCCCAGAGGAGTTAATTTTCCATGTTAATTATCTTGGTAGTGATCAGCCTACTTTCACCCTCAACTTCTCTAAAGGTTTGTAGCCTTATATCTAAAATGTCGTAAATTTTGTGTAGAAATTTAAATATACTGAATGGGACTTCATAAACACAGCAATATGGATTTAGACATGCAATGTACTTGTTTGTTCATTCATGCACATAACCACGTGCTCCAAAGTGATAATATTTGTCATGTGGAGATTCAAGTTCATACATCAAAACTTTATTTGCTGTCATATATTTCCTGCAGGAATGTTCTTAATTGTTTACCTTGTTCCATAAAATGTTCGAACATGGACTTAGGTCTTAGTTTCTCTGTCTATTACTCTCTCTCTCTCTCTCTCTCTCTCTCTCTCTCTCTCTCCCCCCCCCCCCCCCCCCCCCCCCCCCCTCCTTTCTTCTCTATCTTCACCCCCTCTCTCTCCAAATGTTATATAGATTTATATTTCTTTTGTGTAGGAGCTAGCCAGATCATTGCACAATACTATCAATTCATCCGGCTTGGTTTCGAGGTAACTTTGTTTATATGTTCTGTTTTTATCTGTGCTTTCTTATTGACATTTATTATTGTTGTATTTCTTTGCTAATTGGGTGATGCCATGTGGTGAATCTGCAGTAGATCCCGTTCTGGATGGATAAAATACTTTCAGGAATTAGTGTGGGTTTGTTGGGCTTGGACATGATAGAAGAGTGTGTCACCAGACAATTTTTTTTAGTAGGCCTGAAAAGTGCTTCACATGCACATGGGTGTTGATCACTTAACTTTAGGTGACTTGCAGTATGTTTAAATATGCTTTTTATGGTACTCCGGCGCGCGCACACACACACACACACACACACACACACACACACACACACACACACGCACACGCGCACGCGCACACGCACACACCGAGGGAGGGAGGGAGGGAGAGAGAGAGACTGCAATCTAGTAGTTTAGCTCAAGAACCAAGAGATAGTTGTCATATACAAACACCAAGAGAGCATACACAGTGCACACACAAGTACGAAAAAGAATTATAAAGACTTCAAACTTACAAAAGAGCTCACTACTTATCTACTACTCATGAGAGCCAATGAGGAGCGCTTAGCTCGTCTGTGCCTCAACTTATATCCTCTTCAGCCCTAGCCTTGGCCCTCTTCTACACCTACTTTAAAGGCTCTCATGGGTACTAGATGAGTAGCAAGCTCTTTTATAAGTTTGGGGTATCTTGTACTTTTGTTACTCCTGTAATTTGGAGTCTTTATAGTTTTTTATTCACACGTGTGTGTGTGTGTGTGTGTGTGTGTGCACGCTCTCTTGGCATGTGTATGCAACTATCTCTTGTTTCTTGAACTAACAACTTGGTATCATAGCAGGTACTTTTGTAGTCGAGCAGCCTTTTGTAAGTTCTTTGAAGGTAAAGCGTATCCTTTGATAGGTTGTTGTTCCTTAAGCAACACCTTGTGAAGCTCAATCTTTACACACAGAGCTTTGTTACCTCATATAGCATATTGTTGGATAAAAAATTCTGCTTCTAGCTCTTTCATTCTCTTCTCTATCTCCTACCACTCGTTTCAAACAATCCACAGGTCAGTCAGACCTTGGTCAAACTCTGATCAATCCGAGTCAGCTGTTCAACTTTGCTCAAAGGTCAAACCTACAGATATGTGGTTAAACTTAATCAAAGGAGGTACTTTTGCACAAGAGAAAGGTACAATTTTTGAAATTTCTGTACAAACACATTTTAAGAGCCAGACTTCCTTTTTCTCTCTTTGTGCCGGGCCCCGTCCGTACCTTGTCCTACTTGCTTTATACAAGGTTAATTTACTTATTTTGTGTAAGGTTGTTTAGCTTGCTTAGTACAAATTTATTTTGCTCTTAGTGCTCATATAGGGTTTCTTGTTGAGGTACTTTGTGTATATAAACTCTATCTTGTTCAGCTTGTGAACATTTTTGTTTTATGAGCAACTAGTCCATCTTGTCTAGTGAGCATCTTGTTTTATAACTTTCCCAATGGGTGACTGAACCGATGTGTAGTGATGGAAAGCTTGAGGGAAGCATTAATTATCTATATTGGAGTTTCATACTTAAAATTATTGATAGCAAAAGATTTGTGGGATTATGTGACTACCTCTTAACTCTTGGACTAACACGCACTAGTAGGAGATGCCAATATTAATAGACATAAAAGTACAAGGAGGGCTTTATACTAGTGGTAAAGGATGGTGTATGGAGTTCTCCATCCTAGAGGATGCTACACATAGGTCGCTAATAAATCTTGTTGATATTCTTCATGGTAAGTACCTTCACAAGGTGCCTTGCTTGACTAGCTAGGATGATCCGAAATTTGGACTGATCCTATTTATAAAGTGGGACCCTTTTTAATTGAGAATGGATGGATTGTCGTAACTGTTGGGATAAAGCGCCCCAAGTTCCTTCCTTTTCTTGTATATTATGATGGAAGATTCATGACTCCCTATATGGAGCAAAAGTAAGTGAACCCTCCCAGGATCACTTGATTTCGTGACACCTGGAGCTTGAATCTGAAACTCCACTGGATTGGAAAATCCAATAGCTATGAAACTTTATACACTCTTACACTCTTGATTCGGTGCACACACGGAATCATTTTAAGATTCCAATCAGTACCATACTTGAGGCGCAGCCGGTGAGCCTTGAGGAGAAGTCTGTGAGCCTTGAGGAGCAGCCATCAATGATCTTTGAGGGAGCCTTCAAGCAAGAGGTGCAGCCATAGGAACTTGCAAGGTTTAACCGTACTTGCTTCAGCCCCTAAGTTTCAGCCATACTTGCTTCAGCCCTTTAGTTTCAGACATACTTGCTTCAGCCCATTAGTTTCAGACATACTTGCTTCAGCCCATTGAATGAGCCCATTGCTTCAAAAATACAGCCTATCCTTCTCCCTTGAAGGCTTCTTCAATATTCACTCGTGACTTTTGGCTTCTTTAAGTCTTGAAAATTGAGTGTTGAATTAGCCTATCCTTTTCCTATCACTCGTACACCTTTACACCTTTATATAGCCTACCTTAGGACTGAGTTGAGCACTCAAAGGAGCTTGAGTTTACAACCTCAGTCTTCATACCCTCTACATTTAAGTGGGATTCAAACATTGAAGGAACTGAAGCAAATTTAGAAGCATACATGTTCAAGAAGGTGGATGACAATTTTATTGCCTTCTACCTCTTTTACAATTCTAATTAACTTGTGTAAAACCATCATCGTTGGCAAAAAGCAAAGATGAGAAGAACTTTTGTCCAAGGAGGAAGAAGGGGAATAAACAGAAGGTTTTGGGGATGATGAAGAGGATCCAACCAGCACAATTGATTGATAAGTAGGAACATGAGTGTTGTTTGTTCAATAATTCTCTTATCTAATAACATGCTTTTCCCTTATCGACATAGGAATGATCATTATAAGGAGGTTTGGAAGGAGCATATGATGAAAGAGGCGAAGAAGGTGCAGGTGAAGCTTCCCCAAAAAGTTGTTCTCTTGGGACCTTGTATTGTGCTACCAAGATAAGCTCGAATCATGGGAATCTCTTCATCATGAAGAGTTGGGCATGAATGTCGATTCAAGGTAGATTGCAGGGGAACATATGACACCTTTCCGAGTTCTCTTCCAAAATCCACTATGTTGTCTGAGAGATAGCATGGGAGGTCAGTAGTTCTTACCTGGCAAGCACGAAGTAGCTAATCCCCAATGTAATGAATTGGTTTCCATGAGAAGATGTAGTTCAGTCCATCAAAGTGTGCCACAACACAATGATTAGTCAAGATGTTCCGATCAGAGGATGAATTCAAAATCAACACATAAATGCCTTGACCTGAATAGTATACCTATTCTACCACACCAAATCGGTAGCAGTTTCAACGGTTATGCAATGTTAATTCTGAGTGTGGTTTCTCTTGAATTTAGAAAATGGAAAGGCAAAACTTTAGGCATGATATTTTCAGTTGTAATAGAGACTTTGACCTCACCAATATCTTGAGGGTTTCTATTCAGACAATCATGCAAAATATCTCTCGTAGTGGACACTAAGAGAATACGAACATGAGGCATGTTCACATCAAAGGGAGGAGCCTACTACAATTCTGACGAATGGTTGACCTGAGTCCATATCTCAGTTTGCATGAACAGATGTTGTCATCTGAATTTTCCAAGAGCTCGCATTACCATCCTAGTGCACTAGAAACGTCACAAGTTCTACAAGATACCCTTTCTAATTGTGGGTCACGAGTCCAATGATAAATGACAAACTTTGCTCTAGTAATGTCATTTGGTATTGATTACTTACAATGGATCATCCAGGATAAAATACTGTCATGGCCAGAGGTCTCTTGGACTTTGACCAGAACATACATGTGGTGGTAGGCCAGCAGCCCCAACAACAATCCCACATGTGAGGATTGGGATAAGCATCATCATGTGGGGTTCCTGAAGAAACACGTGATAGCATAGTACACTTTCCCCAAGTGTGTGAGAGAGAGGCACACCCTCTTGTCAATCTGCCTCTTATTGCCTGTGACGTCGTCAATGGGAGTCTGGAAACCTGACCTCATCTATATGTAAAGAGTAAAGTTTTTATAAGGATTACATGTCAAAATTTAAGCTGGGTCTAGTGTTGGAGAATAAAAAAGGAAGACTCATAAACATACGGCTCTGCTCTCAGTTCCCGGTTCCTATATTTAGTGGGCCTTCATGTTCTGTTCATCGCTAGTAGCTTCTAGGTTTTAGGTGTTTTACCCTTGCTTGTGTGGGATTCAGGGGATCCAGTGGGTACTATGCCTTCCATTGTACAGTATCACTTCCAATGATACTTTCATTGTAAGACTTACTCTCTACTTAATTCGTATGATGATGGAGATGTGCATTTCATCCAATAGTAGGTTGAAGGCCATACTTCCAAAAAATAAAAAATATCGGTTTACAGTTCTGCGTATATCTTGCTTTTGCAGCATTAATGATGCCTCTACATGTGGCAGACAACACTGTTTCTGTGGCTCATCATGTGGAGGCTGGCAATATCAAAGGCCTTCAGCTTCCTCACGATCACAGTCAAATCATCATGAGACTTTTTGCCGACGATATGAACGCGTTCGTTCACAATGATAATACCAGCCTGGAGACTTTCTGGAGGTGTCTTGATACCTTTTGTGAGGCCTCTGGATCCAAAATCAACCACAATAAGACCGCCTTTAGGGCCATTGTGGGCATAGTACAAAGAGAGTTTTAAAAACGAGTTTTAAAAACGGGTTTTAAAACGTTTAGTACGTAGAGTACTAAAAAAATGGGAATAAAAAACGAGTATTATATTTTGTCGCAACATTTCAATTTTTTTTTCTCTAATAATCCATGAATAATGTATATCTAACACTCATTTACATACCTAGTGCTAAAAACACATAAAAAACCTTAATCTACTACCAGTACAATGATTTGGAGTTAGGAAGGCCCAAAATGAATCTGGTTAAATTAAACAAAAAATGGGAATGAAATCTTAAACAAAGGATTGATGACCTTAAAGCCCCACATAAAGCACATTAAAACTCTTAAGACAATGCATTTAGAGTGATTGACTCCAGAATGGATAAAAACAATGTCAACAATTTAATGATGTCCTGACTCCTTGCTGAATGAAATATCTTTTAAAATCAAAATAGGAACTTTTTTCTTATCCAGATAGGAGGGACTTTTGGTTCTTATTTTGGTAGAGACAGAAAGAAAACCATACATTTTCATAATACTGTTCATGAAATAAAAACAAAAATTGAAGCTGATCTTAAAAAAATTAAAAAAAAAAAAAAAAAAAAAAAAAAAAAAAAAAAACTCAAAAAAACGTATTAGGACGTTCGGAACGTCCGAACGTCCTAAACGTTTTTTATTTTAAAAAAAAAACGCGTTTTATTGTACTATGATTGTGGGACATCAACCTGGCCTTCTCATTGATCATGGCTGTCAAATCATTCCGCAGGGCCAAATCTTTCGGCTGCTTGGAATCCCCTTGGGGTTTGGCGTCTCTATGGAGCAGCGATGGAACTGGGTGCTGGCCAAACTTGAAAACAAGCTCAATTACTGGAGAGGTATGCAAATCAATCTCGCTGGACGGGCGATGGTTATCAACACGTTCCTCCTCTCGTCTACCATCTATTTCCTTTCTTGCTGGAGACCGAATGAGCAAGGCCTGTCCAAACTGAATAGCATCTGCAGAAACTTTCTTTGGACGGGTGATCATAACAGAAGGGGGGTGCCTAAAATCAAATGGGTCATCTGCACCAGCCCTAGAGATAGCGGGGGGCTTGGCATCCTGGACATTGGGTGCATGGCTAACAAACTGGCAGCCAAATGGATGATTAAAGCTTGGTGCAATAGGGAGGCCTCGTGGGCCAAGCTGATCTTCAGAAACAAGAATGAGTTGGCCCTCACGGGGTCCCCGAACTGGAAGAACCTTGACATCATGACCCTGTTATTCTCCCCGATACCTGTCTTCCCGAAAGGCTCCACTCTCGTTTGCTCTCTGTGGAAGGGCTGGAATAAAGTCAAAAGCTTCACAAGAATGAGCGAGGACTGGAAGTGGGCGGCCGGAATCAGACAAAACGACTCTATCTGGTTTCCGATACATGGCATCCGGAGTGTGGAGTCGTGGAACATTCAAAATGCCAAGAAGTTATGGAACAAAGGATTCAAAAAATGGAAACACCTCTGGAAACATGACACCAACAGTTGGATCAACTACGAGGATATCGACCCTCGCATAAACATCTCCTACGAAGAATGGAACACCTTGCAAAGCAGATGCCTCGCCTGGGATCGTCGCAAAACTCGCCTTGTCATGGGGCATGATGCACCGAACGCGCGTGGTCTCAAATGGCACAATGGGAATAGCCTACTCAAAATCCCGAACATCAAAGAAACGACTGACCTCCAGATCAGCCTCAACAAGAAGTGGTGCCTGTCCTGGACGCGGCTTCGATGGGACATGAAATTCATGGGTATCTGGCACCCACTTATTGAGATTAAGAAGTCGGTCCTCTTATGGCAAATTCTTCATCGCGGAATTTGGACTAACCATAAGGCAAGCAAAATTTGTGGGACCCCTCCGTGGTGCAAACGCTGCCACCGTGCAATCGAAGATGTCCCACACATCTTCCTTACTTGCCCCAACTCCTACAAAATCTGGCAGATGGTTGGATTGAAAATCAGAGTTCAGAAACAGCTTAGCTGGAAACAAGTCCTTTTGGGTGAAGCGATTGGATGCTCTGCGGCTCTCTGGAACGCAATCAGAGGGGAAGTCCTGTGGAAAATTTGGCGGGAGCGGTGTGCTCTCAACTTCGGCGACCCCCCCAGGGAGTGGTCGATTGAAAAATCTCTATTCCTCCTTGGCAAAAGAATTGTCAACAGTAAGAAATCCCCCCCCTTCAGGCACCATCAAGTCCTCCGTTTGATCAACAACAAGCTCAAACCCAAGTGGGTCCCGCATGAGGGCGACGAGAGGGTGATCAACCTTCTCTGTATTGCAACCTAGGTATCAACCAAGCTTCCCCTGCTTTGTGGGATTTGGGGGGTCCCGTGGGCACTAGTCCCCTTCTATTGTACCTTTGTTTCTTAATTTAATTCAAGTCCGGGAGAGTAGGCTATTGCCGAACTTCCTTTATATTAAAAAAACACTGTTTCTGTTTTTTGACTGTCTTGGCTGAACTCAACCTAATTTCTAAGTAGAGTTTTAAAATTTGTGTCAAACATACTTAACTCTGGAAATTCTAATAATAATCTAGAGATTTTATCTCTGCATCATATACTTTTTTATGCATTTTTATCTTACATTTGGGTGGGAACAGAGGGGTAAAGAATAAACGTTACATTCCTAAAGCCACGTTCATCTGAAACAGGTATTAGCGATGGTGAGGTGTTGCGACAATTAACAAACCTTATTGATTCTAGTTTTAGTGTTAACGATGGTGCTTCTAGAGAAATTACAGTCTTTTGCTTAATGCTGCAGGGCTATAAAAGTATAATGGAAAACTGTAGAATGAATGCCAAAGTGTTGTGTGATGGAATCCGAGACACAGGTCGATTTGAAATTCTCTCGAAGGACGTTGGTGTGCCAGTTGTTGCTTTTTCGCTGAAAGACAGGACCAAACATGACGAATATGAAATCGCAGATAATCTTCGCAGGTCTCTCTCTCTCTCTCACACTCACACACACACACACACACACACACACACACACACACACACACACACACACACACACACACATTCACACACAAAAACTGGTGAAAGTTAGCCCCATAACTGCTTCATATGCAGGTATGGCTGGATAGTCCCTGCATACACAATGGCACCAGATGCAGAGCATATAAGCTTGCTTAGGGTTGTCATCAGAGAGGACTTCAGCTGCACTTTAGCACAACGTCTTGTTAATGACATCCGCAAGGTTCTGGAGTATCTCGACGCACGTCCACCAAAGCTCGTGGAAGCAGTGACAGAAGCTATAACACAAGCAGAACCTGATATGAAGGGTGATGTGGTCCCTTCAAGTATCAAGCTCTCTGCTGTAATCAGGGATGTTGTTCTTGCAAAGAAGCTTTCTAAAAGGATGAACTCTTTCAAAACCAATGGTGTCTGCTGAAAGACAGTTGAATACAAGTTTGCAAGCTATTTTCTTAGTTTTGTGATGGAGGGAACACTGAAAATCTAAATCTGTTGTGGATGCTTGTGAGATGATGTATTTCCATGGCTGAGGCTACTTTCCTTGTTCATGTACACTGATTTATTATATTTCCAGCCCCTGCAAGGTGTTTTTATTGCAAATTTAAAATAATATTATACGCGCTGAAAGCATTTTTGAAGATGACCTCATCCATACATTATGCACAAAATCATTGTATTTCTTCTGGGCTATCCAAGGGACGACCTAAAAGGTGGAATACTCGTTAATACCTACAAGGTCTATTCAAGTATCCTAAAATGAGAAAAAAATGTAATCACGAGAGTTCGAAGCTAGGATGCATTTATCCGTCATCCACATGGCTATTTGAAATCAAGATGAGAAAAATAAGATAAACTACTCAATCTAGAGTTCACTTTCAGGATTGAGGTGAATAATTTGAACCTTTGTGTTGATTCATGCAGGGTGACAGTAGTGAGAAAGTGATGAGGTACTTCCATATGGAAAACATTCATTTGTTTAACGGAACATTAACATGTTCCCGACCCACTGAAACCCTTGGTACAACTGTAAATAAGTGGAACATCCAAAATTGATGGTGATAGGATTGTGCACTCGTAATTCAATGATCACAATAATAATTCGAATGCCGTTCTGTGTGAATTGTAAAGGCAGAGAAATACATCTGGGAAGAAAAATCACCTCCGGGACAGTGTGAACTCTACCCTTGGTAAGACATTATGAATGTGCACTAGAAGGAATACATCAATCGAAGGTATTGTATACTTGTGACATAGTGACTCTCATGAGTAATTTTCTCATGAGTAATTGTATCTGCAGTAGATGGGATGTGTGCATGAGCATCTGTGCAAAAAGAGTATCCATAAGTGTGTGCATGTGCACGTGGGTGCCCTGCATGTTGTGCTGAAATGTAGCTTTTAAGGCGATTTGCTTTGTTCATAAATGTCAATCAGAGTCTCAAAGACCAAGTGCAGAGGTGCTAAAGGATAAATATAAGATGGTTTCTTTCTTTCTTTTTGAAGTTCGGTTGCCAATCTACTCTTCCATTAGGCTTGAAATTAAAAAAGAACAACTCGTGCACCATGGTGGCCTCCTGTATCTCTCACTTTTCAGGGGTCAACATTGGGTCAATCTGGGGTCTTAAACTTTAGACTTTCAGTCCAAGGGACAAGATGTTTACCATGTTTACCACTACATCATGCCCCCCCATGATACAGAACGGTTTCTAATATGCTGCCTGTGCACTTCATTAAGAAGAGGTGATGGAGATTGCCTAGATACAACAGGGCATTCATCTCTTTCATGTGAATCATGGGTCATAATCCTCTTAATCATTGGCATCCTCTTACCGTGAGAGTGCAGTTTCCTTTGAAAAGGGTGCCACCCATCTGGGCCTGCCTTAATTTTACTACTCAACCATCCAATCTCCATCCCATCCTGAGGTGATATAAGATAGCAGAGCTATCAGGCTGTCATCATCTGATTTGAATTGACCCTTAGCTTTGGTGTTTGATATTATCCGCTACCATCAATTGTTCGTATGACTATGTGAAACTGAGAGGAAGACTTTTCCTTGCTTTCATAAATCGATTTGATATGATGAACTAGAATCTGGAATATCCCTTCAATGACATCATGGAAAAAACTGAAATGTGTAGTAACTTCAGTGCCCTATTAGAGCACTATGAAACACACATTTAATGGTTATAATAATATGCATGGGAAAGCAAGAAGTCATTCCAAGTGTTTCATGTAAGTGGGAAACAAAAACATCATCTAATCAATTTATTCTTCAAAAGTTTCATGTTTTGTGGTAAGTTTTTATTAATGCTTTTGATTGTTGGGAATAAAATAAATACATCAGATGATTTCAATGAAGAACACATTGCAAAGGATTTTTTAGGCATTTGTTGAAACCAAGTCGATTGAACTAACAGTTAATGAACCATTGACAATCACTGCATTATAATTATACACACATTATAATTACACATACATACACACACACACACATATGTAAATATATGTAAATATGTATGTATGTATGTTTGTATGTATGTATGTATGTATGTATGTATGTATGCATGCATGCATGGATGCATGTATGTATGTATGCATGTATGAATGTATGTATGTATGTATGTATGTATGTATTTATGTATGTATGTATGTATGCATGTATGTATGTATGTATGCATATATGTATGCATATATGTATGTATGTATGTATGTATGTATGTATGTATGTATGCATGTATGTATGTATGTATGTATGTATGTATGTATGTATGTATGTATGTATGTATGTATGTATGTATGTCTCTGTGTATGTATGTATGTATGTATGTATGTATGTATGTATGTATGTATGTGTGTGTGTGTGTATGTATGTATGTATGTATGTATGTATGTATGTGTGTGTGTGTGTGTGTGTGTATGTGTATGTGTATGTGTATGTGTATGTGTATGTGTATGTGTATGTGTATGTGTATGTGTATGTGTATGTGTATGTATGTATGTATGTATGTATGTATGTATGTATGTATGTATGTATGTATGCATACTTGTTTAGCCGACATTTTTGACTTCTGACTTCTGACGTTTAGCCGACGTCTGACGAGTACGGTAAAACATTTCTGACGTTAGCTTACGTGGCCTTTATATATATATATATATATATATATATATATATATATATATATATATATATATATATATATATATATATATATATATATATATATATATATATATATATATATATATATATATATATATATATATAAAGGCCACGTAAGCTAACGTCAGAAATGTTTTACCGTACTCGTCAGACGTCGGCTAAACGTCAGAAGTCAGAAGTCAAAAACGTCGGCTAAACACATATATTATATAATATATATAATATATATATATATTATATACACATATACACATATTATATGTGTACACACGCACGCGCGCGCGCACACACACACACACAAAGTTACAGCTTAAAGGTTACATGTATGTAAAGCAAAAGTAATGTCAAATGATTCATTGATTCATAATCTTGTAATGAATACAAAAGATCATGATAAGAAAAGTCAAATTGAAACTACCAAAACATGAAAACTAAAGGCTCAAAGCGTCAAATCATGTCATCATCTACATCCTCCTCCTCCTCCTCCTCATCATCATCATCATCATCAAGATCATCATCAACCTCAATATCAACATCAGTATCCTCATTTGCATGACTCTTTGCAATATCATAAGTGGATGAAGAGGGTCTATCACCATCATTTTCCTCTTGCAATGTAAGAAGCCTTTTATCATCCTCTTCTTTTTCTATCATATCAAGGGTAACCTCCAATTTTTCAAACCCTCTTTCTTTGATCTTATTTATGAGGCGCAAATTTGTATGAATATATACTAGTTTTTCAAGGTTTTTTGGTTTCAATTTGCCTCTTCTTTTTGTTTGAATCATTGAGAAAGTACTCCAATTTCTCTCACAAGGTGAAGCACAAGATCCTTGTGAAAGAATACGAAGTGCCAATTTTTGCAAATTAGGAACACATGGTCCAAATTGCTCCCACCATCTAACAGCATAGTGCATTCTACTTTCATCACATACAAGTGGCCGTGAAAATGCACCTGACATAGATTTAAAAGCATCTAGTTCATCACATATTTTGCCTTGTTTGATAACATCTCCATGCGTAAATCTTTCCAAAACATCCATCCATCCATTGTGGACTTCTACATCCATTTGTGGAGCCTTTTCCCTCCAAAAGGGATGAAGAACAAATCTTGCAGCATGAAGAGGGGAATGAAGCATGTCCCATCTAGCAATGCATAGATGTTTCACTTGCTCAAGCCTTTGGGAATCAATGCTTTCCAAAGCTGAAATCTTCTCAATCATCCTATCGGTCAACTCATAAGTAAGACCCATTGTAGCCCCTTCTCTATCCGCCAAGCGTAACAATCTCAAAATCGGGCTGCAAATGCTCACAATTTCTCTTGCATTCCGCCAAAAAAATGCACTCAAAACAATGGAAGACACATCTTCAGCCTTTTGTGTACGGGAAACCTTTTTACTTACATATTCAGCAGATACCATCATGGAGTGCAATCCATTATAAACACGCTCATCAAGTAGGTTTGCAAGCATAATAAACATATAAGCAAACCTTGTTTGTGCAGGCTTAACCAAATCTTTAGTGCTGAATTTTCTAAACAAAGCCAACACTGTAGGTTTCATGGTCATAAATGTAACAACTTTCAGAGCATTATCCAAAACTGGCTTCACCCATGCAAGTTTTCCAATATCCTCAAATAGAAGATCTAAACAATGACATGTGCACCTCGTATAGAAAATGTGAGGCCATTACTGCTCCACCAAGTATCCTGCTCTGACACAATTGGCAGCATTGTCCATACATATTTGCACTACATTTTCTGGACCTACATCCAAGATAGCATCTTTCAATATTTCAAAAATAAACTCTCCTGATTTTACCTCACATGAGGTATCCACAGATTTTAGAAAGACACTTCCATAGATGCATGATACCATCACATTGATGATTGGTCTATTTCTGGTGTCAGACCAACCATCACAAACAATACTGCATCCAAATATTTTCCACTTTTCCCTTATCTTGAGGAGATCCTCCTCAATACATCTAACCTCCTTATGCAACTCAAATCCTCTTAATCTCTGGTATGAGAGAGCTTTGAAAGAAGTCCCTACTCTCCCAACTGCATGAAGCATATGCAAATAGTAAGGGCTTCTTACCTTCCAAAATGGAATATCTTCAGCAAAGAAAAAATGACGAACTGCTTTGTATGCATCATCTATATATGTATATATATACATATATATGTATATATATATGTACATATATATGTACATATATATATATATATATATATATATATATATATATATATATATATATATATATATATATATATATGTACATATATATATACATATATATATATATATATATATATATATATATATATATATATATATACATATATATATATATATATATATATATATATATATATATATATATATACATATATATATATATATATATATATATATATATATATATATATATATATATATATATATATATATATATATATATATATATATGGATGGTTAGCCTTCATCAGCGACTGTACATACACGTTCTTCCTTCAGCGCCTGTTCAGAAAGAGTGTAGATTAGGGTTTCTGATATGTATTAGGGTTCGTGCCATTTTCTGTACTTTAGGGTTCGCGTTCTGTGTAGTTTAGGATTCGCGCAGGTCGTCTAAGAGTTCTGCTTCGAAGATTTCGTCTTTTCCCGTCTCTTCTTCAGTTTGACAAAACTCAGGGATTCAGGTTGTGTCGCTGAGTGAAGGTGATATTCTGAGAGTCTTCAGTGACTCCGCTGAGCATACAGAATTGGGCAGCTTACTACTGTTCTGTAGCAATAAAACTGTTCAGGGTAAATTTGCATACAAGACTGCTCCTCTGTAAGTTACATATAAAAGCAACAGTAACAGGTGCTTCAGGGTGAAATTCAAAATCAGTGGAATCTGCAGAAGTTATTTACATTGGGTTATAATATGACTTCTTCAGTTGGTGAGCATGGTACTGTACCTGTGTCTAATGCATCATCACAGGAAGGGTATGAGAATGAGGTGGTTATTCCTAAGACCCCTATGCAGAAACAAATTGATATTGATAAATTAAAGTGTGTGATGGAAGATGCTCTCACCCATGATGTGAATGTAAAGGGGGATCTGAAAGTCGATATTGATCCTGCCCTCATCTGGGAGTCTGCCCCCATGTTTCATGAGAGAGGGGTACTCCTGTTTTTTACTGGTCGTATTCCCTTGGCGGTAGATGTGGCTTATGCAATTAATACAAATGTAGGGAATGATGTGGTCGGGAAAGTATTCTACTCGGGACATGGGTTATTTGAAGTTATTTTCAATGACGACAATGTTAAGATGCAATTCTTGGAACAACAGACTGTTTTTTTGTGTGGTTTAGTAGCTCACGTATTCCCTTGGAAGCCGGTTAAGGCAATGAAGGAGGAACTATTATTCAAATGCCCGGTCTGGGTGGAACTTGTAGATTTACCATCCTTTTTATGGACTAACATTGGGCATGTGGCTAAGGCGTTAGGCAAGGTGTTATATACACCGTCTATTTCTGCACCCAATAAAAACAGAGTCTGTGTATTATGGAATACATCGAGACCTTTTCCAAAAACTCTTTCCATAAATATCCCTAGTGTTGGGAGCATTGTTATCTACTTGAAATGGGGTAATATGGTTGGATTGTGTTTTCACTGTGGCAATTTAGGTCACTACTCCAAGAATTGTCCTTCTTTAAAAACTGATGGGGTAAATTTGATACCCACATATCCTGGGAGTAAGATTTTGGTTCCGGAGGAACAAATTTTTGGTAAACAAAAATTTTCCCATCAGCCTACTACGCTGCCTAAATCTATGCATGATTTCAGATCTTCAGGTCTTCAAGAGCTAAGTCATAAGGGGAAAGAAGTAGAGGGAGAGAAACATAGTCCTGTCACGCCGGTTAAGCTGAATGTATATAAGAGAAGGGAGGGTGAAGGAACGAGTAAAGATATCTTAAATAGAAAGGAGGGGGAGCCCATCAAAAGAGCTGTTGATAATGATGGCTTTACTCCTGTTAGTTACAAGAAAGCTTTACTTTGGGGCAAGAGAGGAAAATTTCAATCTGGATATTCGACATCTCGTATGGATGAAGCTAACTGTGCTCCTCATGCTGGTGAATGCTTGACAGAGTACTATGATAACATGGATATTGTGTTGCAGGATTTAGCTCCTGCATTAGCTTGTGCAAATTCTTTGTTGAGTACACCGTTGGTATCATGAAATTAGCGACGTGGAATATTCAAGGTTTGGGCCAATATGGAAAGTGGGTTAGGCTTTGGAGACGGTTTGTTAGAAATCAGCTTGACTTGGTGGCAATACAGGAACATAAGAAACATGATCATGGGGGTATGCTCTTGCATACAAAAGATTTTCAATTGCGTTACAATGGTACAAAAGACAAATATTCAGGTTGTCTTTTGATTTTTAGGAAAAATATGGATTTCACGATATTATTTGATGATCCTCAGGGCAGGTTTATTGTGTTGCATCTTATGATACGTAGTTTATCTTATGTGTGCATTAATGTGTATGCTCCAAATTCTCCTACAGACAGAGTTAAGATGTGGAAAGATCTTGCATTATCTATTCAACATTGCATGTCTCTTCAAATTTGGGAGAGTGCTCGCATCTTATTGTGTGGGGATTTCAATATGGTAGATTCTGATACTGATTGTACAACTACTTCTTCTGTGATGTCATCACAAGAAAGTATTATATGGGGTGAAATATTAAACATGTTGAATTGTAGAGATCTTTGGGGTTACATTGGAGGTCATACCCTTTGTTTTACTTATCATTCGAGATCACATAAGAAAGCGATGAGCAGGCTGGACAGATGTTATTATTCTAAGGTTTCCACTTTGAATGGAGCATCCAAAATGTGGGTTGATGCTACAATGCTTCTCTCAGATCATAACCCTTTGCTAGTATCCCTTAATGAAGTTGATTGGAGTTCATGTATTCCATTTAAACTACCAAGAATCCCTTTGAGAGTGAATCACTCTTGGATGCAAACTTCTTTATTCAAGTCAAAGGTGCAAAGTTTGATTCAGCATGTGCTCTCACTCAGGGTCTCTGCATGCATGAAATGCATGTTTTTAGTAGTAAAACTGCAAGACGTAATTAGAGAATGTGGCATAGCTTTCTCTAGGATTCTCAATGCTGCTAAGCGTGAAGCTCAACAATGTATATCCCTCATGGCGGAAAGGGTTGATTCGGGGCACTTACTTTCTTAGGGGAAATATGCTCAGTTTTGTAAGGCATATAAATGTCTGGAGCTAATTGAGAATCAAGCTATTAAGTCTTCCAAAGTAAGAGCCAGATGCATTGAAGTGAATGATCTGCATGCAAACTCTAAATGCTTTTTTGATTTTCTTCGATTCAAAAATCTTAAGGATACGATTTCGCATGTTGAAGTTGATGGCTCAATTGTCAATGATGGGAATGCCATTGCTGTGATTTGCTCGAAGCATTTTTGAAATTTGTTTGAAGCTTCTTATAAATCTGATGATGCATGGTTTGAAGCACTTCATGCATCTTTGGCATACACTCCCCAACTTCTTGACTCTCAGAGATTGCTGCTTCGTGCTGAGAAGACTATATCTAAAGTGGAGGTTTTCATGGCTCTCCAATCTCTTAAAAATGGGAAGGCACCAGGCTTGGATGGTATCACCAAAGAGTTTGTGATGGCTTTCTGGCCTCTTCTAAAAAATCTGGTCCTAGATGTATGCAATGAAATATGGAAGGATCAAAAGATGCCATATTCATTTAAGATGGGAAAGATCAAACTTATTTCGAAAATGGAGGTTCCTAGGCGCATTGGGGATTGGAGGCCCATTACAATGATGAGCATTATCTATAAAATATTTGCTAAAGTATTTGCATTGAGGCTTAAATGTATTATTCATAAGATAGTGCATCCTTCTCAGATTGGGTTTGTACGTCAAAGATCAATTTATGATAACATCTTACTCACCCAAATTTTGATGGAACATACAACATTGTCTGATCAGGAAGCAATTGGCATGCAGATTGATTTTGAAAAAGCTTTTGATTTAATTTGATGGGACTTCATTGCTGTAGTGCTCAAAAAAGTAGGTTTTGGTGTCAGATTTTTTAGGCTCATCTACACTCTGGCACATGATAGTGCTTCACAGGTGGAATTGAATGGAAGACTTACTACACTGTTTCCAATTGAGCATTCTGTAAGACAAGGTTGTCCTTTAAGTCCATTATTTTATGCTTTAGCATCGTCACCAATGTTTTATCTCCTGGAAACAAAGGTGAACTCACAATGTATTCATGGCATTTCTCTCTATCGAGTTCAGCAAATTGCAGTGGGCTTTGCAGATGATACGTTTATCTTTGCAAAAGCTGAGAGAGAAAATATTAAGAACATACTAGATTCTTTGGCTCCTTTTTCTCAAGCATCTGCATTAAAGATTAATATGCGAAAATCGACGATTATTAATATTACTGCACAAAAATTTCAAGATATAGAGTGGGAGGGCCCTAAATTTGAAAGGGGCACTATTTTTAGGCATTTGGGGTATCCCCTAGGCATTGGTATCCCTATTAAGGATAAAGTTGATTGGGTTCTGCACAGAGTTAAGGGTAAAATGGGCAAGTGGTTTGCCTCACAGTGGCCATTGCATGCGAGGATAAGGATTGTACAAGCTTTTATGCAGCCATATGTTATGTACTATTTATTGCTGTTAGATTCGAAAAAGAATCAGTTGCATATCTTTGATAGAGTGATAAAGACCTTCCTTTGGAGCAAAAGGCACAGTCGGGCTTTGGTCCTTTCATCATGGGAATATGTATGTCAAACCAAAGACAAAGGGGGACTTGGAATTTTAAATTTACATGCTCACTTAATGGCTAGAAGAACGACTTTTATTATGTGCGTTGTCTCTTCTCATACACCGTTATGGGCTCCCCTTTTTTGGAAATTTGTGGAAAATGCCGATGTGAAGTTCAAGGGAACTTGGAAGCTTGATACTTGGAATAAGTTCTTCTCTCATGATCCTCTACAAACTTCTTTGCATACGATCAATATTTTGCTTTGTCACTTCAAAAGCACACTATCTACCTTGTGGTGGAATGGAAGGCAGCGCTATGTTGGGAACTCTATTGCTTCAGTATCGCGTACTGGTCATTCTTATCAAATCCGCCCATTGCACTATCGTTAGGAGCCGCAGAAAGATATTTTAATAATAAAGGTATATATTCAGTTGCAAAATACTATGAATCCAAATGGGAGTTACTTCCCTTCTCGGTTTTACGGAAAACTTATGCTCTGGGAGCAGCTTATAGGTCTAAATGGCTTCAAATAGTTTCTTTCGTGCAACAATTTCAAATTCCTCTTTCGGTTGATGCAGTTGACCCATGGCGAGATTGGTTACTTGCAAAGCATACTAGATGGTGGGCTGGTAAATCAAACATGTACTATCGCACACTAATTGCTTCTGATAGTATGGCTTGTCAATGTAATCGGAGATGGAATCTTAAAAAAAATGCTTCTTGGTGGTGTTCAAGATTTAGTTCCATATGGGAGTCCTCGTTCACTTACAAAATGAAAATTTTTATGTGGAGAATTTTTGTTGGCCATTTCACATTAGGGGCATTCTTAAGTAAACATGGACTTCAAGGCATGAGGTGTCCACATTGCGCTTCTTATCCTGAAAATATGCGCCATGCATTTTGGTCATGCGCACATGTTCAGAGATGGTGGAATACGCTTTTTTTATTTCCCATTTGGAATACAAAACCCACCAAATTTGGTTGCACTTTCTTACTGTTTGACAACACAAATACTGCGGAAGATTGGATTAAAAGAAGATGTGTCTTTCTGCTGCTTCATAACATTTGGATGCTAAGAAACTTCAAGATGTTTAAGAACAAGATGCAGGCACCCTCCCTTTTGTGGCAATATTGTAAAACTCAACTGTGGCGTGACACACTTGTTATGCCTTCTGTAGATAGAACAATGATTCCTACATTGCTGAATGCATTTTGACATAAATGCTGTGCTTCTAGAGTCTTCATAGACGATCTAGATTAGCTGATATAGACAAAGAATAGGGAGAAGGTTCTCCCTCTTTCTGCACCTGTACATAATTTTCTTCATATGCAATAAAGTGAGTATTTCCACACAAAATATATATATATATATATATATATATATATATATATATATATATATATATATATATATATATATATATATATATATATGCACACACACACACATACATATATATATATATATATATATATATATATATATATATATATATATATATATATATATATATATATATATATATATATATATATATATATATATATATATATATATATTATATATATATATATATATATATATATATATGTGTGTGTGTGTGTGTGTGTGTGTGTGTGTATATATGTGTATATATATGTATATATATGCCACGAGGAGTCAATTGGATTCTATTCATAAGAATGATACTTGGGATTTAATACCTTTGCCAAAGGGTAGGAAAGCTTTACCCTGTAAATGGATATATAATTTGAAATTTACATAAGATAGTGCTTCTCCAAATTATAAAGCATGACTTGTTGCAAAGGGTTTTAAGCAACAATATGGTGTTGATTTTGAGGAAATCTTCTCTCTAGTAGTCAAGATGACTACACTATGCATGTTGCTTGGATTTGTTGCAATGGAGGACTTAGAGCTAGTCCAAATGGATGTGAAAATTTCTTTCTTGCATGGAGATCTTATAGACAAGATCTATATGGAACAACCAGAGGGTTATGTCATTCTTGGCAAAGAAAGTCTAGTTCGTAAGCCAAAGAAGAGCTTATATGGACTTAAACAATCCCCTAGGCAATAGTAACAAAATTTTGATGCTTTTATGAAATATCAAGGCTATTCTCAAAGCAATGATGATCAACTTCTTTACATCAAGAGATGCTCATATGGAACTTGATATGCTTGATTGCTAAGAAGTCCTCTTATGACTTTTCCTTTCTCAAGAAGGATTTGAGTGAGACATTTGATATGATGGATTTGGGGGATGCCAAACATATTCTTCGCATGCATATTACTTGTGATCGGAGTAAAACATGCATATAATTGTCTTAAAGTGAGTACATATCCAAAGTACTTTGTAGGTTCAATATGTATGGTGGCAAGACATTGAGTACACCTTTATCTACATATGTGAAATTGAGAAAGGATGATTTCCCCAAATCACATGAGCAAAAGGAATTCAAGACCAAAATTCTTTTTCAATCTACTGTTGGTAGTCTCATGTATGCTATGGTAGCTACAAGACCAGACATTGCGCTTGTAGTGGAAGTTGTGAGCAGATATATATCTAATCCTAGCAAGAAGCATTGGGAAGTGAAAAGATGATTTTGAGGTATCTAAGTGGCACTAAGGACAAGTGTCTATGCTTGTGTAGAGAAAATGCATCCATTATTAGTTACAAAGATTCTCATTATGCTGCTTGTGTAGACAATTGAAAGTCTACATCAGGGTACATTTTTCATTTTTCTAGAGGTGCTATCTCTTGGAAATATCATACTCAAGAATGTACAATTGTTTCCACTATAGAAGAAGATTATGTAGTAGCAAGTGAGGCATGTAAGGAAGAATTGTGGCTTTCTTGTCTTGCATATGTTATGGGTGTACCTCAGCATGTACCTCATTTGCTCAGTGATAGTCAAAGTGCCATTGCTTTGGCTAAGAAATGTTCTATAATGCAAAGGCAAAGCAAATTGAGGTGAAATATCACTTCATCAGAAACGGCTAGCAATTGAGTGCATTATTCTTCAAAAGATTCATACTTGATATAATGTTGTAGATGCTTTGACTAAAGCTCTACCAGAGGATAGCTCTTGACACTGGTGTCACTTGATGGGGGTTACTTGATTCATGATCTTACACAGTTACTTGTATACTATGTAACATGACCATCAAGTAGGAGGCATAGTTTCTTTGCTTACACTCACTTATTCTTTATCATTTTTTATTTTTTCTCCCATAGTCACTTTGGCTGGGAGATTGTTACTATTACCATCTATGTGAAAGGCCAAATGGTTGCGGACACTTTTGTATATGTTATTTAATAAAACATATAGTGGCTTGGTCAGCCACAAATTGTAAGTTCAATCGTATTTGTAGCACCTACAAAGTCTATGTTCATGCTCTCATTTTGCTATGTGCTTTTTGTGTATTCTATAGGCATCGTGCGGGGTACTTTGTGCAACATTTGGAGCTTAGTTTTATATCGTGAGGGTAACATCATGGAGCTTTGTAAAATGAGAATCCACTGTGGTACATCACCATCCCACACCACACACACACACACACACAAAGAGAGAGAGAGAGAGAGAGAGAGAGAGAGAGAGAGAGAGAGAGAGAGAGAGAGAGAGAGAGAGAGAGAGAGAGAGAGAGAGAGAGAGAGAGAGAGAGAGAGAGAGAGAGAGAGAGAGAGAGAGGGAGAGAGAGAGAGAGAGAGGGAGAGAGGGAGAGAGGGGGAGAGAGAGAGAGAGAGAGAGAGAGAGAGAGAGAGAGAGAGAGAGAGAGAGAGAGAGAGAGAGAGAGAGAGAGAGAGAGAGAGAGAGAGAGAGAGAGAGAGAGAGAGAGAGAGAGAGAGAGAGAGAGAGAGAGAGAGAGAGAGAGAGAGAGAGAGAGAGAGAGAGAGAGAGAGAGAGAGAGAGAGAGAGAGAGGAGAGAGAGAGAGAGAGAGAGAGAGAGAGAGAGAGAGAGAGAGAGAGAGAGAGAGAGAGAGAGAGAGAGAGAGAGAGAGAGAGAGAGAGAGAGAGAGAGAGAGAGAGAGAGAGAGAGAGAGAGAGAGAGAGAGAGAGAGAGAGAGAGAGAGAGAGAGAGAGAGAGAGAGAGAGAGAGAGAGAGAGAGAGAGAGAGAGAGAGAGAGAGAGAGAGAGAGAGAGAGAGAGAGAGAGAGAGAGAGAGAGAGAGAGAGAGAGAGAGAGAGAGAGAGAGAGAGAGAGAGAGAGAGAGAGAGAGAGAGAGAGAGAGAGAGAGGGAGAGAGAGAGAGAGAGAGGAGGGGGGGAGGGAGGGAGTGGGAGGGAGAGAGAGAGAGAGAGAGAGAGAGAGAGAGAGAGAGAGAGAGAGAGAGAGAGAGAGAGAGAGAGAGAGAGAGAGAGAGAGAGAGAGAGAGAGAGAGAGAGAGAGAGAGAGAGAGAGAGAGAGAGAGAGAGAGAGAGAGAGAGAGAGAGAGAGAGAGAGAGAGAGAGAGAGAGAGAGAGAGAGAGAGAGAGAGAGAGAGAGAGAGAGAGAGAGATCTATATTCTATGCATTTATGTTTATCCACACATTTTTTAGTATATATAAACAAAATCTTTTGTAAATGTGTTCATGAATATGAATATATATATATATATATATATATATATGTGTGTGTGTGTGTGTGTGTGTGTGTGTATGTGCATGTATGTATGCATGTATGTATGTATGTATGTATGTATGTATGTATGTATGTATGTATGTATGTATGTATGTATGTATGTATGTGGGTATGTATGTATGCACACATGCATGTGTGTGTGTGTATTTACATAAGAATGTTGAGAGAAAAATACTTATATTGTACATATATTTACATTTCACCTTGCTATAAATATTATTTTAGAACAGAAGCAAGTAGTTTTTCTCCATGAAGTCCATGGGCTATAGATAACTTTGAAGAATGGAAGAATCTAACTTCTTCTTTGGTAGTAGAATAATGTTGGAAGATATAGAACGTATGTATGTATGTATGTATGTATGTATGTATGTATGTATGTATGTATGTATGTATGTATGTATGTATGTATGTATGTATGTATGTGTGTGTGTCTGTATGTATGTATGTATGCATGCATGCATGCATGCATGCATGTATGTATGTATGTATGTATGTATGTATGTATGTATGTATGTATGTATGTATGTAGGTATGTATGTATGCACACATGCATGTGTGTGTGTGTATTTAGATAAGAATGTTGTGAGAAAGATACTTATATTGTACATATATTTACATTTCACCTTGCTATATATATTATTTTAGAATAGAAGCAAGGAATTTTTCTCCATGAAGTCTATGGGCTATAGATAACTTTGAAGATTTGAAGAATCTAACTTCTTCTTTGGTAGTAGAATAATGTTGGAAGGTATAGAAAGTAATTACTGTGGATCAATGTTGATGAATGTTCTCTACTTCTTTATGAACAAGTTCTTGAATGCATTTGAGTTAATAAATGTGATAAGATCTGACAAGGATGGGGATGGAGGATGGTTATTGTAGCTGTTCACCCTCTCATGATATTAGTTCTTACTAACATTGATGATGATATTTTAGATACCTCCCTTGAAAATAATTTTTGTCTATGCATGTAATATTGTATTTATTTTAACTCCCTAAGATATTGTTACTTATAGAACAAGTATTAAGGCTAGAATGAATTATGCTCCATCATAGAGGAGGTAATTAGTTCTTGCCATAGTGAAAGAACAATGGTCAAATATTGAGAAGGTAAGAAAACAAGAACGAAATAACTAGAATATTCAATATTTTGACATTGTATGACCTTTTTAGAAGGAAACAAACTCGTTTTCAAAGAACTTATAGCCTTGACACACCTTTTTTAATTTTTTAAAAAGGGACCTTTTTCCTTATGCATACTTCTTATGTTTTTGCGGCCCAAACCAAAGGAAATCATTCGCCAAAGTCAATATTTGATGGAAAGGATGCTTCCAAGGATTTGAAAAATTAAGAATCCTATTTTGATGCTAAGATTTCAAAATATCCAAGAAATATTTGAAAATAAGCAAAATATCATACCCTATTGAGCTTATAGTCTTTCAAATTCTTGTAAAAAATTTCCTTTCACCACAAATGTAAGATATCTAGAATATTCATCCTAGAAATCATCCTCAAATACCTCCCAAAAAAGGGCTATAAAAGAGCCCCTTGCCCCTTGGGTGCTCCTAAGAGAAGCAAAGTTCTATGTAGGTACAGAATCTAGATGCTATGAGTGTACCAAAGCCAAGAACGGGAGGCTAACCTATGCTATATTTTGGAGAGAGCTATGCAAGATCTTGATTTGTGAGTCCATAGATCACTGTTGTACAAATTTCTATGGTAATTAGTTCATTTCTTCTATTGTCTGCATCTCCATTACGCTCATTCTCTCCTTATTTCATCCCACCCTCTCTTCTTCTAATCCAATGATACATGTCTCTCCTCTCTCTTCTTCAATTAATCCATAAACTTGAGGATTGTGGAAACTATTTGATCCTCATGTTATCAAGTATTGTTCACTTATGTGTATTTGTGTGTAGTACTAAGAGCGAAATGAGGATCACCCATTTCCTAAGAGTATCTCTTTGTTTTGTGCAAACAATGTGCATTAAGAGGCTGGTGTTGATAATCATTGCCCTAAGAGTTCTCTATTAATATTTTATGCACTAATATTAAGAAGGTAGCATGGATAATTCCTTCCTTAACAATACTCTTCTGTTTGTTGTGTTAAGTTTATTGAGACGGCATTATGGATCACCCTTGACCTAAGAGTTTCTTTTGATTTTCTGTGTTGAGAGGTGGCACATATCATCCCAGACTTAAGAGATCCCTTTTGTGTTTGGTGTTCATGATCTAAAGAGCTTGGTGCACATCATTCCCAAGACTATCTGCTTTCTTTACGAGTTGAATAGTGAGGAAGTGCTTAGAGGCCATTTCCTTAATGTCCATCTCATAGCCTAGTGCCCCCATTGAGGAACTTAATGAATTTCAAAAACCCTAATAAAAAAAATATACCCATTCATCCAAACTAAACTTATCAACCAAGATCCCTTGTATCCATCCAAATTACATATAGTAGGAAAATGCATAGGCTACCTCTTTGGGGCTAACTGATTGGGAGAAATTCTTGCCTATCATAAACCCTTTATTTTTCCAATTGTAGACTACACCATTAGCTTTGACACTTGGATTTTCATTCTCCTTTAATGTAACAATTTCCAAATTCAACTATGGTATTTGTTTTTCCACATTTCTATGGGAGACCCAACAAAGATGCAATGGATTTTTGGACAACCTGAAGTTGACATATGCCATTTTAGGAAAGGATCAGGAAATAGTAAATCTTCGGGATTTTTCATTGGTTCTAAAGGAGGAAGCAAGGATATGGAACACCAATTTACCAAAAGAAGCAATGGAAAGTTGGGAAATAGTAAGTGAAGACTTTTTGGAAGAATATGGCAAGAAGGATACTCCAAAAGGACTAGAACGATAATTTTTTTCACTAAGACAAGTTTCTCTTGAAGAGTTTCCACATTGGAAATCCAAGCTTCAATGCTTGTGAAGTAATTGGAAGAGTAGCCTAGGAAGAAATGAAGTAGCTCTATGGTTTTTGACAAGGGATAGATTTTCATCACATGACTTTTCCCTTCCTTTAAGAAAAGTGTGAAGTTAAAATTTCCAACTATCTTTGAAGAAGCCCTAGAAATAGCTAGGATAAGATGTAAAAACTTGAAGTTTCAATTTTTAGAAACTAAGAAATTGGAGTATGTGAATAATCTTTCCCTTGTTTCAACTACAGATAGAAAATGAAGAAGTTTCACAATAAGATCTCCCCCAAAAGCTTACATAACAAGTAGAGTAGTTGAAACTTAACTTGGTGAGGAGTCAATATACAAAGCCACCAAAAGAGCAAAATAGGAAGTAACCTCATCACGTTCCAAAATTCATATGATATAATTAACATGCTCATGCTATGTACAATTTCGCTTATTCTCGAAGGAACCTTGGGGATGTGTATCCTATGAAGAGACCCCCAAAATAGGTACAAGAAGTGTTGATATATTTAGGTAGTTATGTGTGAACACACTAGGACCGTTGGGAAATTTTTTCCCTCTTAGGGGTTCCCCCTCCCCCCCGCTTGTATATATGCCTATAGCCCTAACAAGTTACTTATCTTTGTACATTCTAGTGGTAATACATTCAGTATTGTGTGTTGTGCTCCAATCTTCTTCTTCTTCCTTGTGCTATTCGCGTGCTTCCACATACGTCTAACTCCAACAATTGGTATCAGAGCAGGTTGTCGCTTCATCTAGGTTGTCGTCGACACCCCTCCAGTTGTAGTCTCAAAATTGCATAAAATTTGGTGAGCATACTCAAGGTGTTTCAGAGATCAAAACAACTTTGCTATGTGGTGCCAAAATCGCGATCTGAGCTCGTTTCGGCCTCTGAATGCACTATTGTAGTGCTTGTGCAGGCTATTTTGTCTTTTTATGCCAAAGACATATACAAGTTTTGGTTCACCAATATAAGTGTCTCGAAGTCTGCTATAGGTCTAGCCAAACTCGTTTGGGTAGTTCTGTTCAACTTTTTTAGATACAATCATTTTTCTACATCAGGGTATTTTAGTTGGTGGCCATGGCTGAAAGCAGTGATGTATTTCATATGTTGGCTATTGAGGATAAGTTGGATGGTATGAATTACCCATTATGGGCTTATATGATGCGATGCATCATGTATTCGTCGCAAAAGGACTATGGAATATTGTGCAGGGTGTTGAAAGATGTCCTATTACACCTGCAAATATAGGTACTACAAATACAGGTATTGAAGCTGATGCAGATGGCGTCAAAGATAGTGATATTTTGCAAATTCTTGTTCGTGCTTCGGTTTCTGCTGCACCTACTGTAGAGCAAATTCGTTGGGATGGCAGAGATGCTCAAGCACATGCATTGATAGCCTTGTCTATCAAACATGCCTCTATCCCTCACATTCGCTCTTGTAGAATAGCAAAGGATGCTTGGGATACACTTACCACATTGTACTAGGCTAGGAATGAGGCTCGTGTTGCTTACCTCCTAAAATAGTTGGGGAGTGAGCACATGAATGAAGGTCATTCTATGGACAATTTTCTCACAAGGATCAAGTATTTAAAGGAATAATTGATTTTTGCTGATGAAGTACTTCCTGATAGTTCACTTGTGCAGACTGTTTTAAATGGTCTTCCCAACTCATATTAGAGTTTTGCTTCTACTCTTTCTTTGATGATGAAAGGAAATCCAAATGCCTCAACATTTGAAGAGTTAGTTTCTGTTATGTTACAGGAAGATTAGTCCAGGCAGAACAAGTCCATTATGTGTGTTGCAAATCAAGCTTTCTTGGCTAGTCAGAAGGGCAAAGGAAAATGGAGCTCTTCTACTAGTAAGCAAAAATCTGCTAATTTTGCACAATTGAAGAAGGAAGACAAAGATGAGAAGAAATAAAAAAAACAAAAATTGTTATGAAAATATTATAAAGCAAATAATCATGTCATTAAGAGCTATCCAAAACTGGATGCTAAAGAGGCAAAGAAGAAAGAGGCCAGAATGGTTGTTGTAGAGGCCTCTACACCGAAAACAGAGTTTGATAATCTTGTGCAAGAAGAAGAATGGACATTTACTATTGTTTGCAGTTTTGATCCATCATCTTGTGAGTAGTGCATATCTACAATAGACTTAGATGTTTGGAACTTTGATAGTGGGGCGACCAAACATATTGCCTCACAGTGTAGTTTCTTCTCTTCACTCGAGCTTGCCCCTACATGAAATAGTGTTACATGCACCAAAAACTCATCTTATCTATTATGGGAGTTGGAAAGATCATTCTGACTACTATTGATGGTAGTTCTTTTACATTGTCAGATTCCATATTTGTGCGAGGGATCAAGAAGAATCTGTTATCAGTTTCGGCCTTACACAAGATTGGTTTGTTTGTGAAATTTGTTAATGACACATGTACAATTCATGATCTGTCAAATGACAATGTGATTATTGCTTATGCATTTTATCTCGTGGGTTGTATAAGCTCATTAATTATGAAAAATATGTGAATGATTCAGCATGTGCAATACATGATGCTCAGGCTATGTCAGATGCAAAGCTTTGGCATGCATGCCTTGGTCATCTGAATTTTGCTAGTTTGCTACGCCTGTAGAAATGTGAAATGCTGTCCTCTTTGCTAAACTTGAGGCAGTTGATAAACATGTTTGTGAAGGCTGTACTTTGGGCAAAATGCAACATTCATCCTTCCCAAAAGATGGTTCAGTTCGGGCTACTCAAAAATTGCAGCTTGTACATAGTGATGTCTGTGGTCCTATGCAGACACCTTCTTTTGGAAACTATCTTTACTTCATGACTTTCATTGATGATTTTTCCAAGTGTGCATGGGTATATCCACTCAAATCAAACTCCAAAGTGTTCATGTGCTTCAAACAATTTTTGGTTTTGGATGAAAATTTGTCAGCATGTAAAATGGGCACCCTCCATTCTAATCGAGAGAGGGAATATATGTCTTCTGACTTTAATGCATTTCTGACTGAGCATGGGATAAAACATCAGTGCACAGTGCTGTATACACCTCAACAGAATGGAGTTGCTAAACGGAATTACAAGTCACTCAGGGAGATGGCAAGGTGTATGGTCAAGAGTCAGGCTTTACCACATAGTTTTTGGCTTGAGGCTATCATGTGTGCAACATATGTACTTAACAGGTGTCTGCTAAAGCACTGCAGTCGATCACTCCATATGAGGGTTGGCATGGTCACAAGCCATCTGTTGCTCAGCTGCGTGTTTTTGGTTGTCTGGCATATGCATTAGTGCTTGAACAACTTCGCAAGAAATTGGATGATAAAGCAGTAAAATGTATTTTTGTTGGGTATAGTTCTGAAAGCAAGGGCTATCGTCTATATCATCCACATAATAAACACATTTTTGTTAGCCGTGATGTTGTTTGTGTGGAAGATGCTATTCAACCTTTACTTTCATGTACAAAGGAGACATCTGTTAGCTCCAAAGACATGTACGATACCTTACTACCTCTTTTTACAATTAGATAGTGTGTTGGTCTTAATTAGGCAACTTCTCAGCCATTGCAAGTTTCATGTGATGATGCAGATCATTCCATTTTTGATGCAAATTTGCATGATGCACTTGTTGATGAGAGAGTTGATATTGAGGAGGCAAAAATTATGCCAAAATGGCTAGTGCAAACTTTGCATGATAGCAAATTAGATGCATCTTTGTCATACCATACTCGTTCGGGCTGTCATAGTGACTCTTTTGCATCAGATTGCTATGGTATGGCTGCATATGGTCTCTACGATGAGAATGAGCCTGTTTCATTTGATGAAGCAGAAAATTTAGAAAATTGGATGGCTGCTATGCAATCTAAGTATGATGCTATAATGTGTTGGTGCAATTAAAACCAAGCCCACATACTTGGTTAATTAGCTCATACTTGATCAATTATGCAAGACCATATGATCAACCTCTTGTAGAACGTTCTTCACATTTACCTTTGTAAAAGTGGTACACATCCTCTTGGATTAGGAAGCTCTAAATCACAAATCATTTCATTGTTGAATGATGAGGGAATCTATCCTATACTTTAGAACTCACTTTTTAGGTAGATGTTTGAATTTGAATTCAAACTTTGGCTCCAAGTACACCTATAAGAAGAGGATAAAAAAGACCGCATGTAATCTCAAGCCCATGAGATCATTTTGAGGGAGATTCATTGTGAAGTGAGAGCTTATCTCACTCAGCTCTCACACATTGAGCAATGTATGATTGCCAATGACATTATTTTTGTATATGATTTAATACATATATGATCATTACATTCTCATTTCACTTCTCTGTTATAACTCCATCAGTACATAGTTGTTGATTTGTCATGATTTAAAGCACACTAGATTCAACACACTGTTTAGTACACACCTACAAAATTTTTTTAGCATAACTTATCCAGATCATGAGATATTAACACATCTTTGCTCACTTGTCTTTTGACTGTTGCACCCCGTAAATATCGGGATGGTGCTGTGATTTGCTAAACATCTTTCTCTGTGTGTAGTCCATCATTTTTGATAAAATCACTCATGCTTGATAGATTACTAAGCTAATTAGAGTTCCCCAAAAGGAATTAAGCCAATTGCTGTTGTGCTTAGAGAATTTTTCAAAACATTGAACAGGTGTAAGAACAAAAATGATAAGTTTTTTGTTCTTGGATCAACTCCAACCTATCTGTTTTGATCCATTGATTAGTGGATCATGTTCCAAGCAACATATATGATTATTTGTGATCATTAGCTAACTAAAGAGACCCACTACACTCTCCAACAATCATTCTCAGTGGTTGTGAAGCATGATCTAGGAACACCACTTCATCTCTTGTGACTATCCACCATCTCCTCCAACAGTGGTATCAGATCAACAACAAGCAAGAAGGGAGATGTATTTCCATCCTTAATTGACAAATTGGATAGAAATAACTACTCAGCATGGTCACTTAGGATGCAAGCCTAGCTTCAAGGGAGAAGTCTATATGGATACATCTCAGGAGATCAAGAAATGCCAATCTTCAGGAGCAAGCATCAACCTACAAGGAAAGATCAAGAAAGTGACCACATGGTGTGCAAAGGATGCTCTGATTTCATGTTACCACATATTAGGAATTTCAAGACCTCCCAAGAGACTTGGGAAGTGCTCTCATCATATTTCTCATCAAATACTAGAGCGAGGAAGAATCACTTATGGATGGAATTTACAACCCTAAAGAAACAACCAAAGCAAGGAGTGACTGATTATGTAACCAAGATGAAAGATGTGGCTAATCACCTTGCAAGCATTGGAGAGGAGATAGAAGAAGAACACTTAGTAAGGCAGATCATTAATGGAATCAGGGCTGATGATACGTGGGAGTCCTTCACCCCAGCAATGGACCTCTACATGGATATGCAAATACCTGACCTCAACACCTTGATGGGGAAACTCTTCACCCATGAGACAAAGTGCAATACAAATGGTGAAAACTCTAGAGGTAATCAAACTTCTACCCTTTATACAAATAAGAATAAAGCTAAGGATACAAGTAAAAGCAAGAAGAATGAAGAAGAGGTTAGTACCTCTCAAGCTAATTATGCAGGAAGAGGAAGAGGTGCTAAAGGAAGGGGCAGATGAGGAAAGTAAGGGAGGGGGAGACCCTATAACAATTCACCTTGAAACATTTGTGGTCTTACCAACCACACCTGAGAAGAATGCTTCAAGAATACAAGGAATCAAAGGGGAAGAGGCTTCCATAGAGGTAGCTATGGACAATCCAGAGGCAGGTAGAATGATCGAGGGGGCAACTACAACCATAACTACAATCAAGGCTACAACGACAACCACAATTATCGAAGAGGTTTTAGAGGAAGAAGGGACTAGAACAACTATATTGAGACCAAGAATATTCACTACTCATCATGAACATGACATCCAAGCAAGGTAAAGATGATGAACATATTTTCTATATTGATTCAGGTTGTTCCAATCATGTGGTTAGAAATGTAGCTCTATTATCTATTCTTGAAGAAGCCAAAGGGAAGCATGAAGTATAGACACGTGATGATACTAAAAACTTAGTCAAGCAAATTGGAAATGTCAGAACATCTGATGGTAGAATGAACCTTTTGAGTAAAGTTCTGTATGTGCCAACTATAACCAAAAACCTAATTAGTGTTGGGAAGATTGTTGAGAAAGGTTTATAGGTCAGATTCACTAAGCATGCAGCATGTGGAAGACCCTCAACAAGGCTTCAAAAGCATTGCTAAAGGTGAGAAATCTGGTAGATTATTCACATTTGAGATTGAAGACACAAGGAACATAGCACTATTCAATTATAGAGATCAAACCTTATCTGAGTTAGAAATATGGCACAAAAGGCTAGGACAGATAGGAGAAAGAACTCTGAAGCAAATATACAAGGATCAAAGTGTGCTTGACATTCCCGATGTGACCAAGAAACATATGATATACAAATGTGGAGCATGCCAATTTGGCAAAGCTCACATGCAACCATTCAACAAGAAGGGATACATTCATGAAGACTATTTGTAGCTTGTACACATTGATGTGTGGGGTCCTAGCAAAGATCCATCAATCTCAAGTTCAAGGTACTATGTTTCATTTATTGATGATTACAATGGATGGACAATCCTTTATTTCATGAAGAATAAGGACGAGGTATTTACATGTTTCAAAAAGTACTTGCTAGTGGAAAACCAAACAGGAAGGAGCTTGAAGAGGATCAGATTTGATGGAGGTGGTGAGTACTTTTTTCACATGAATTTGATTCCTTTGTATAGGATAGAGGCATAATGAGGGAAGTAACAACAAGATATACTCTGAATTGAATGGAGTGGTAGAGAGAAGGAACATGTTAATTGTTGAAGCTGCTAGGTCTATGTTGAATGAAAAGAAGCTACCTAATTAACTATGGGTAGAGGCTACTTCCATAGCTACGTACTTGGTCAATAGGATTCCATTCAAATCATTGGATGGTATGACACCCTATGAAGCATGGAATGGCACGAGACCTTCATTGGACCACTACAAAATATTTGGATGCATTGCTTATGCACACATCCCCTCACAAATCAAAGGAAAGCTTGACCCTAAAGCTGAAAAATGTATATTTATTGGATATGATCAAAACCAAAAGGGGTAGAGGCTATACAATCCCACTAAAAAGCATTTATAGTTAGTAGGGATGTAGTATTTGATGAAAATAATTCATGGTTTGAAGATGATTGCAGGAAAGTCAAGTTACCATATGATTTGGAAGATGATTTTCCAACCCTCACTCAAGAAGATCAACAATTAGCAGAAGATATCAACTCAGAGGATGAAGAACAGATTGACTTCAAGGTGATGGGCTGCAAGTGCACAAATGCTCCGAACAGTAGTCATACGGCATGTAGGTGCAAAGGTCTCATAAAAAAATCAATGCCTCTTTCCTGTGCATAACCCTTTGCAACAAGCCTAGCCTTATACCTGTCAACTGTACCATCAGGTTTACGCTTCAACTTGTATACCCACTTAGTGCCAATGGCCTTCTTGCCAGGAGGCAAGTCACATAAAGACCATGTACCATTCTTCATTATAGCATCATATTCAGATTGCATAGCAACCATCCAATTTTCTGAATTTTGTGCTTCATCAAAAGAAACAGGCTCATTCTCATCACAGAGACTAAATGCAACCGTAGCATAGCAATCTGATGCAAAGGAGGCACTATGAGAGCCTGAACGAGTACGATATGACAAAGGTGCATCTAATTTGCTGTCACGCAAAGTCTGCACCAGCCATTTTGGCATAGTTTTTGCCTGCTCAATATCAGCTCTCTCATCAACAAGTGCATCATGTAAATCTGCATCCGAAATGGAATGATCTTCATCATCATATGAAACCTACAAAGGCTGAGAAGTTGCCTCATTAGGACCAGCATTAGCCTGTCCACCTGTAAAAAGAGGCATCAAAGTATCATACATGTCTTTGGAGCTAACAGATGTCTCCTTAGTACATGAAAGCAATGGCTGAATAACATCTTCCACAAAGACAACATCACGGCTAACCAGAATGCGTTTAGTCTGTGGATGATACAGATGATAGCCTTTACTTTCAAAACTGTACCCAACAAAAATACATTTTACTGCCTTATCATCCAATTTTCTGCGATGTTGTTCATGCACTAATGCATATGCCAAACAACCAAAAACACGCAGATGAGCAAGAGATGGCTTGCGGTCATGCCAAGCCTCATATGGAGTGATAGACTGCAACGCTTTAGTGGGACACCTGTTCAGTACATATGCTGCATACATGACAGCCTCAAGCCAGAAACTATGTGGTAAAGCCTGACTTTTGACCATGCACCTCGCCATCTCCATGAGTGACCTGTTCTTTCGTTCAACAACTCCATTCTGTTGAGGTGTATACGGCACTGTACACTGGTGTTTTATCCCACGTTCAGCCATAAATGCATTAAAATCTGAAGACATATATTCCCCCCCTCGATCAGAATGGAGGGTGCCCATTTTACATGCTGATAGATTTTCAGCCAAAACCAAAAACTGTTTGAAGCACATGAACACTTTGGACTTTGCTTTGAGTGGATATACCCATGCATGCCTGGAAAAATCATCAATGAAAGTCACGAAGTAAAGGTAATTTCCAAAAGAGGGTGTCTGCATAGGACCACAGACATCACTATGTACAAGCTGCAATTTCTGCGTAGCCCGAACTGAACCACCTTTTGGAAAGGAAGAACGCTGCATTTTACCCAAAATACAGCCTTCACAAACATGTTTTCCAGGTGCCTCAAGTTTGGGCAAAGAGGACACCATTCCAGATTTCTACAGGCATAACAAACTAGCAAAATTCAGATGACCAAAGCGTGCATGCCAAAGCTTTGCATCTAACATAGCCTGATAATCATGAACTGCACATGCCGAATCATTCACAGATCTTTCATAGTCTATGAGCTTATACAGCCCACGACATAAAATGCCAGAAGCAATAATCACATCGCCATTTGAGAGATCATGGACTGTACACCTGTCATCAACGAATTTCACAACCAAGCCAATCTTGGCTAATGCAGAAACTGATAACAGGTTCTTTTTGATCCCTGGCACAAATAAAGCATCTGACAAAGTGAAAGAACTACCATCAGCAGTAGTCAGAATGATCTTACCAACTCCCATAACAGGATAAGAGGAGTTATTGGCGCATGTGACAGTATTCCCTGTAGGGGCAGGCTCGAGTGAAGAGAAGAAACTGCGCTGCGAGGTAATATGTTTGGTCACCCCACTGTCAAAGTACCAAACATCTGAGTCTACTGCAGACATGCACTGATCATGAGAAGATGGGTCAAAACTGCAGACAGTAGTAAACGCCCATTCTTCTTCCTGCACAAGATTTGCAGACTCTGTTTTTGGTGTAGAGGCCTCTGCAACAACCATTCCAGCCTCTTTCTTCTTTGCCTCTTTAGCAGCCAGTTTTGGACAGTTCTTTATAATATGATCATTTCCTTTACAGTACTTGCAGAACAATTTCTGCTTTTCTGATTTCTTCTCATCTTTATCCTGGTTCTTCGATTGTGCAGCATTCGCAGATTTCTGCTTACTACTAGAAGAGCTCCATTTTCCTTTGCCCTTCTGACTAGCCAGGAAAGCTTGATCTACAAAACGCATAATGGACCTGTTCTGCATGGACTGATCTTCCTGCAACAGAACAGAGACTAATTCCTCAAATGAAAAGGCATTCGGATTGCCTTTCATCATCAACCGAAGAGTAGTGGCAAAACTCTGATATGAATAAGGAAGACCATCCAGAACGGTCTACACAAGTGAGCTATCTGGTATAACCTCATCAGCAGAAATCAATTGTTCCTTCAGGTCTTTGATCTTTGTAAGAAAACTGTCCATAGATCACCTTCATTCATGTGCTCACTCTCCAACTGTTTTCGGAGGTAAGCAACACGAGCCTCATTCCTAGCCTGGTACAAAGTGGTAAGTGTATCCCAAGCATCCTTTGCTGTTCTGCAAGAGCGAATGTGAGGAATAATGGCACGTTTGATACACAAAGCTATCAATGCATGTGCCTGGGCATCTCTGCCATCCCAACGAATCTGCTCTGCAGTAGGTGCAACAGAAACAACAGCACGAACAAGAATCTGCGGAATATCATCTTCGACACCATCTTCATCAGCTCCAACACCTGTATTTGCAGTACCTGTCGTTACAGGTGTAACATGACGTCTTTCAACACCCTACACAATATTCCACAATCCTTTTGCAACCAGTACATGTCGCATCATATAAGCCCATAATGGGTAGTTGGTACCATCCAACTTATCCTCAACAGCCAACATACGGAATACCTCACTGCTTTCAGCCATGGCCGGTGACTAAAATACCTTGATGCAGAAAATTGACTGTATCTCAAAAAGTTGAACAGAACTGCCCAGACAAGTTCTGCTAGACCTGTAGCAGTTTTCGAGACGCTTAAATTGGCGAACAAAAACTAGTATATACCTTTGGCACAAAAGGTCGAAATGGCCTGCACAAGCGCTGCGATAGTGCATTCGGAGGCCGAAACGAGCTCAGATCGCGATTTCGGCACCACAGAGTGAAGCAGTTTTGATCTCGGAAACACCCTGAGTATGCTCACCAAATTTCGTGCGAATCTGAGACTGCAAACGGAGGAGTGTCGACGGCGCCCTAGAAGAAGCGACGACCTGCTCTGATACCAATTGTTGGAGATAGATGTTTGCGGAAGCACGCGAACAACACAAGGAAGAAGAAGAAGCTTGGAGCACAAACACACAATACTGAATGTATTACTAGAGAATGTACAAAGATAAGTAGCCCATTAGGGCAATAGGCGTATATACAAGCCGGGGGAAAAAAACCTCCTAAAGAGGGAAAAAGTGCCCCGGCCGTCCTAGAGTGTTCACACACATCACTACCTAAATATATCAACACTATTGTCTTGGGAAATCAACTCTGGAGTGATTATTCTCGTCAGAACCGACTTGCCACGAGGGGTTTTTGGTTCTTTTCCTAAGTTCCCTTGCTCTATGTCACCTATCTCGACCTCTGAGATTATGTTGCCAAATTCATCTGTTCTTTTTGGTTGGCTGGTGACCATATACATAGTTCCTTCTTTATCTATGTAGGAACCATTTTCGAACTTGACTACAGGGTGTTCTAGTCCAATGGGCTGATCCGGGTTTTTAATTAGGACAACAGATCTTCTCAGGACATCCTCACAGATGCGTGCACCTAAGCGGTTGGTCGTGATATATTCCAATTAATTCCTATAGGGACCCTCGGGTTTTTCTAGGTATGTCACTCCTAAGCTACCCACAGGTCTCTCCATGCTGTAAGACATCTCTTAGTCACTAGTTTCTGAGTCCAAAGCATAGGGGTAATCACTCAACTACTGGGCCGAAGATCTGGTTGTATGGTTGACACTAGCCTCGGATGATCTAATACTTTTTCGGTCTCTCCCTAGGCGTCTCCCCGATCTAAGGTTCATATGCCTTTCCAATTAATCCCAATGATCCTTGTACAACCACGTTGCTGATTCGTTGATACCAATCACTTGTTCTTTTTAACTTTCCAGTACTTGTTTTCTTGTCTTTATTCAAGCGTCATCAGGATCACTTAAATGTGTCATACTTGATGTTCTTTGTCCACTTAGTTTAAGTTCTTTTCCTTTAAGTTGTCCCTTGATTGCAATTTAACCTATTCTTGGACTTGAGAAGTTAGAGGCTCTTAGAACTTGAGTATTCCTATTGTACCCCTAGTCAATCATGACAACTACTCGCACTTAGCCTATGCTAAGCATGGATGGAGGGGGTTGAGAGATGTTCCAACCTCAAGTAGCTCCTCCTTGCTATGCTTGTCTGCCCAGGAAGCACGTTCCCAAGCTTGCACATAATGGCACTTCCTTTGATTCCTCCAAAAGCTCTCTATGATCCTGTAAACATTCCAAGTTTAGCACAAGTTTTTACCTTTAATTGACAAACAATTTGATATAGACACTTTTAAAGACCCTTTTTGCCCCCTCTTGTTATTCGCCAAATATTTTTCTCTAGAGCTCCCTTGGTGTACATACCCCTCAGAGGGTCAACTTCAAAAGATCCTATCTAAAAATCAACGAATTATTCTTATAAAAAATAGTTGAGGGCATGTAGTATTCACCAGGAGCTTTCTGACAAGCCCTAGAGCTCAAAAAACGGATTTCATATGAAAAATTTATGACAGTTCAGGGTTCAGGGGATTAAAACAGACAATTAGGACCTTTCAGGAGTTTAGTGCATTTTTCTAAGGGCTTTGTAAGTGTATGGGTGATTGAATATGAAAATATGCCCAAATTTTCAAAAACATTACCCCTCTATTTTTTGCCGAAAATGCCTGTCTATCGCGATAGATGGTGTCTGTCGCGATAGACACTAGCTGTCACGTGGGCCTGTCTATCGCGATAGATGGTGTCTGTCGCAATAGACGGGGTCTATCGTGGGGTCCTGTCTGTTGCAATAGACGAGTGTCTATCACGATAGACGCTGTCTGTCGTCTATCGTGGGCATGTCTGTCGCGGGCCTATCTGTCGTGATAGAGGCTGTCTGTCGTCTATCGTGGGCCCGTCTCTCGTCTGACGTGGGCCTATCTGTCGTGATAGACGGTGTCTGTCACGATAGATGAGGTATATCATCCGTCGTTATTTGGTCTGTCATGATAGACGGGGTCTATCGCGGGGTTCTGTCTGTCGCAATAGACGGGTGTTTATCGTGATAGACTGAGTCTGTCGTTTGTCGTGGGTCTGTCTATTGTGATAGATGGGTGTCTATCGTGATAGACGAGCTTTATTGTTTGTCGTGGTTTTGTTCTATCGCGATAGACACTATGTATCGCGTGGCTCTGTCTGTCGCGATAGACGATCTATGTCGCGGGGTACAGTCTGTCACGATAGACGGTGTCTGTCGCGATAGATGCTGTTTGTCGCGATAGACAGTGTCTATCGCGATAGACTGAAAAAACGCAAATTTTTTTGGAACTTCTAATGATTTGGAGTGCTCTAATGGTGTAGGTTATCGTGGCAAGCATGCATTCAAAAAATACTAAGTTTTGCTATCTGTCGTGATAGACAGAGGTCGTCATCCCAGGATCTGTGCAGAGTTTTATCATACCTGCACAAGCTGTTGGAGATGGTGGTACAGCTAGATCCTGTAGCAAAAGCTCAAAAACACACAAAACAAATCGCACACAAGCTCTCTGTCACAAGTGAAATGAGGAAAATGAGGTGGGAAGTGGAATATGACCACAAAAACTGAAATTTTTGTGAAGATGGAGATGGAGGTGGGAGATGGTGAGGATGATGATGGTGATGCAGAAACAAGAAAAAATGAAGAAAAATAAGAAAAAGAAAGGATATTACCTATGAATCCAATGTCTCAACTGTACGTCTTACCATCACACGCTCATCCGAAACAAAGAATTACAACAAGTAGGACGTTTCAGGTGAGGTTGCGTAAAGCTTCCTCATCCACTAGGTGCGTGCAGTGGAAAGAAATCAATAGGTTAAAGAAAAGCACCAGGTCCTGAGTAATAATCAGCCCTTAAAGAAGTAATACATTCCATCTAAACCTTTGAGGCCTCCACTAGGTGTGTGTAGTGAAAAGAAGTAAAGAGGCTCCAGAAAATACAACATTGTCAGAGTTGTGAAGACAAAGAAATATCCAAAGACCAAAAGTTAGAAAGAGGTAGAGGCTAAAAAGTTGAAGAGAGTGACTAAGAATATCACATTCTTAGCCACTCGATGCGTACGTGGAAGCCCGAATTAACATAGCAAGCTCAGATATGAAGCAAAGCCTGTCAAGGGGCGACAAAGATAAAGAGGGGGAGAGTGTTGGAGAACAAAGAGGCACAAAAGAGGAGCCCCAAAAAATGTTCAAATTACGAGCATAATTTTTCTTCTTCAAAATCCTATGAAACTCCCTTGAAGCTATGTAAATGCATTAGAGGAGTCCTCTAGATGCATAAGCAAAAGCATTCTAACATAACTCTTGTAAAATAGTAGGAAATTAGAGCTAGTCAATAAAAGTGCCGGTCTCTTGTGTGAAAGGACCATTTTTAGGGCACATGTATATATTCACTTTGCGACTCTTGTAAAGAGACTTTTTGCCATTGTCAAAGTTGAAGAAGAATTTCAAATATGCTTCTTTCCTACTGATTTCCTCCTTCTCCATGATCTTTTGTGTCTGTTTGTGTAATGCTTGAAATGTGTGTGTAGGATTGTTGTCTACTCGTTCCCATTGCTTTTGAACCGCTGTAGTGTGTGTGTGAGTCATTACGAGTTGTAGAGCAAGTGTTGGTGTTTCCCACCATTCACTATTTTGCTCATAACTTGAAGTCTGTTTGTCAGATTCAATTGAAAATAGCACATAGTTGTGTGTCATCGAGAGCTTCGAAAAGAACCCAGTATTGACCACATTCAGAGTTCAGAGTTGAGAGAAAAGTTTGAATATGTGCTTATTGCTATAAGTGGTATCACTGCATGTATTTTTAGAGGATTAGTGAGTTGAAGAGGTAGTTCAGTCCATTCACTTGTATTGTAGCTTAAATACTTCACCTACCATCACGTGTGCACACGTCTTCACACACTTTGTTCTTGTGGTTCCTCGGATTGATAATTAAATGTGTATTAATCCACCACTATATGCACTTGTGGGGTGATTGAGGTCTAGTCTCATCGGCACAAGTCCCTAAGGCTTCACGACTTAGGTACACACTCCCCTCTTGAAAGACTTGAAGCCACCTACCTTTACGGGGGATGACCGTGAGAGAAACAAGGATGATATCTATACTTTTTGCAAAAGTGGAATGATTTGCATCAATTGAAGGGCATGCCACCTAAGTACTATGTGCTAGAGGTGAGTGTCTTGCTTGGCCCACGTGCGTATAAGTGGTGCATGATTCTCAAGGAGGCGAACTCTATCCACAGTATGAACAACTTTTGCCCAATAACAATGAGGAATATTCTTCTCAGCCATCAAGGCTCTTGCTATTTCTACAATATGTCTATTTTCACATCAGCAACACCATTTTGTTGTGGTGTGTGCCTGCATGGAAATTGATGCCGAATTCCAATAGTTTTTAGAAAATTGTTGAACTCATTTGACATATATTCCCTGTCTGTTTTTCCACCATAGCTTTAAAATTTTGGAAGTAAGTGAACACCTCACTCTTCTCTTTCATGAAATATACCCATACTTTTTGTGTATGGTCATCAATGAAAGTAACATAAAACCTGCAACCACCCATAGATGTCTTTGCAAGACCCCAAATATCTGTATGTACTATTTCTAGTATGTTCTCACTAACATGCTTATCATGTGGAAATGATGCTCTTGACTATTTTCCAAATTGACATGCTGCACATACCTTTTGCATCTCTGCAACCTTGAAATTTGGTAGTTCATGGACAATCTCCTTTGACTACATCAATTTCAGCATGTGCAATTTTGCATGTCCAATTTGTTTGTGCCATATCTCTATATTAGCAATGATTCCTACACCTTTTGCAAACATGGATGCATTCATTTCAGGAATTTTCACATTTAAGGTGAACATCCTACCCACTTTGTTTCCTTTGGCAATCAATATTCCATCCCGTTTGTATTCTTCTACATATAAACCATCAACATTGAACCTGACTTGTAATCCCTGGTCAACCATTTGTCCAACAGAAACTAGATTCTTTGTTATATTTGGAACTTCCAACACATCAGCAAGATGTTTTACCTTCCCATCCTCCATAGACAATGCTATGTTTCATGTATGCTCGATAGGATGTGATGCTATCACCTATTTCAACATATCCAGGAATTGGCAATTTCTACAAAGTACTAAAACACTCCGCATGATTGTTCATGTGATTTGAAGCACCTAAATCAACATACCAGGCATTATCATTCGATTTTGAAACACTAGCAGACATCGTATTCATCATGTGATGTTGAACCATGAATAGCTTCTTAGAATCATTTGCACTTGTGGATGCATAATTGTTTTGCTCTCTTCTATTATTTTGTTCTTCAACCTGCAATCACGTACAAAGTGTCCAGGTTTACCACAATTCTAGCATCATTTACTGTCATTACCTGAATCATTTCTTTGGAAATTTCTGCGACCTCTTTGGCTCCCCCTGCCTTGAAACTGTCCTCTTCCTCCTGCATGATTTTGTTGTTGACCTTGGTCTTGGTTACTGTTTCCTCTTCCACTTTCAAAACCTCTACCTCAACCTCTTCCTCTGCCAGAGTAGAATAACTGCTCAGAACTGGGGTTTCCTTTAGAGTTTGAATCCTCACCAAGATTCTTTTCTTCAATAATCAGCATGGATACCAAATCAGTAAAATTCGGAATATTTTCTTTGGTTTGTATAGAAGTTTTGAGCTGCTTATATGCAGCTCCTAAACCACGAAGGCACACTTCCACCTCATCATCATCATCTACATTCAAGCCAATAGATGCAAGTGACTCACATATGCTTTTGAATTTTAGGGTGTAGTCACTTACTGACATGCCCTTCTTCTCCAATGTATGCAACTCATTTCTAAGCTGCTTATATGCAGCTCCTAAACCACGAAGGCACACTTCCACCTCATCATCATCATCTACATTCAGGCCAATAGATGCAAGTGACTCACATATGCTTTTGATTTTTAGGGTGTAGTCACTTACTGACATGCCCTTCTTCTCCAATGTATGCAACTCATTTCCTGAGTTGCAATTTTTGTGCCGTTGCATTGGTGTCATACAATGTGAACAAATTGTTCCAAGCCTCTTTCGGAGTCTTGGCATCTTGTATGTGCCCAATCATGCTATCGTGTATGCTAACAGATAGCCAATACATTACCTTTCATGCTCCTTGATTCAATTTATCATATGCTCTTAACTGCTCCGCAGTCCAATTCCTCTCTGGTAATTGCGGAACATTTTTGTTCTCTCCTTTGATATACTTCCAATCGCCTTTTCCCATAAGGAAATTCATCATTCTGAATCTCCAAGTGTGGAAGTTGTTCTTGTCTAGCTTATCGCTCATAAGCTAACTCATTCCATCTGTGTTTGGCATTTCTGCAACAATTCACAACACTGCAAAGCACTACAAGTAGCACTTTTGCTTGAACATTGTTGCACTATGACGTGACAGTTAGATCTAAAAAAAAACAGAGTTTTCGTGTATTAATAGTACACAGAATCGCTTGAAATTTTGGACCTAGAATATGTGAGTGTTTCCGAACATGATACAAGTTACAGTTTCCAAAATTGACCTATTTTTTGTGGGCCCCACCTTGCGGGTTCAAAATAGAGGTCAAGATGGCTCCGAAATGCTGATATGAGGTCCTTTGTGAATCATGCTTTCTCCATGCCGTATTGCATAGCAATCTAAGGTTGTTTGTGAATCGTGCTTTCTCCACACCATCTCGCGTACTCTCCACCATTGGACTTCTCCATGAGCTCTCTACAGCCACACTGGCTGTGATACCATGTCACAAGGAAGGAAATAAGGAAGAGAGCTCACACACACACACACACTCACAATCAAAGAGAAGCACACACTCAGATTGAGGCAAGGAAGAATGATCTTCTTCTTCTTCTTCTTCTATTACATAAAAAGGAATGTACAAGAATACAAGTACAATATATAAAGATCAGTACATAAGGAAAAAAACTAATGTTTGCGAATGAGTGAGCTTGAAAGGAACAAATGTGCCATCACCCTCGATAGATAAATCTAATAAATCCCAATGAAGTATCCTTGACATATATCAGTGAGACCATTATACATGTCAGAGAAACAGAAAACTGATACGTGTCATCCTAAATCATCACATATTGAGCTTGATATCTTGCTTATGCTACCATCAACATTGTGCTTTACCTTGTAAACCCACTTGCAGCCTATGGATTTCTTTCCTTGTGGCAATGGAACCAACTTCCATGTATCGTTTCCATAAAGGGCAGCCATCTCCTCATCCATAGCTTTTTCCCAATCTGCATTTCCAATTGCATCTTCAAAACAAGAATTACCTTGGTAGGCACAATGATGAGCCATATAACTATCATACATCAATCGTTGCACAGAATTCTGCATCTTCCCATATCTTCTTGGTCTTGGGTCACTTCTCCTTGTATCATCTACATATGCCTTTCTAACTCCTAGAGTCTTCACAGAGGGCAATCCAAGTTCTCCGTCAAGGCTCTTGTTTGAACCACTTGAATCTCCATCAATGTCTTCAAAACCTGTAGATGTTTTACTGCTAGCAAAAAGCTTTTCTTTAACTTTCTTTGATGTAGTTCATGAATTTGCTGGACGAAAATTTCCACACAATCTTCCATTCCATGGATTTTGAACTATTGCATGGTGATGCATCTAGTCCACTCAAAACTTGAGGTTCTGCACTTGATTTTTCAACATTTTCTTTGTCATTTGGTTCAACATCAAGTCCATCTTTGGCATTTGCATAGAAGCTTGACATTTCATCAAACATCATGTCTTTGCTTACCTTCACTTGTCATGTGAGTGGGTTATAAAATTTATACCTTTTTGCTCAAGGGAGTATCCAATAAAGATACATTTATTTGATTTTGGATCAAGCTTCATCCTCAAGTCATCTGGAACATGTACATGTGCAATACAATCAAATACCTTTTATGTGATAAGTTTGGCTTTTTACCTTAAACTACTCTTCAGGTGTAACTTGATGTACAACTGCAATCGAAGTTCTGTTCATGATGTATAGAGTCATATGCATAACTTTTTCCCAATAACAATGAGGCATATTCTTCTCAGCCATCAAGGCTCTTGTTATTTTTGCAATATGTCTATTTTTGCGTCCAGGAATGACATTCTGTTGTGGTGTGTACCTGCATGAAAATTGATGTCAAATTCCATGACTTTTAAGAAAGTTGCTGAACTCATTTGACATGTATTCACCTCCTCCATCAGACCTTAATATCTAAATACAATTTATTGTATGATTTCCCACCGTAGCCTTAAAATTCTGGAAGTGAATGAACACCTCAACTCTTCTCTTTCATGAAATATACCCATATTTTTTGTGTATGGTCATCAATAAAAGTAACATTAAACTTGCAACCGCCCATAGAGGTGGTCTTTCTAGGACCTGAAACATCTCTATGTACTATTTGTAGTACATTCTCACTAACATGCTTGTCATGCAAAAATCATGCTCTCGACTGTTTACCAAATTAACATGCTGTCCATACCTTTTTCATTTTTGCAACTTTGAAATTTGGTAGTCCACTGACAATCTCCTTGGACTGCACCCATTTTAGCCTTTGCAAATTTGCATGTCCATTTTTTTTATGCCAGATGTCTATATCAGCAATAACTCCTACACCTTTTGCAAACATGGCTACATTCATTTCAAGAATTTTCACATTTAAGGTGAACATCCCATGTCACATAATCCTAGTAGGAGATGGTTGAACCACGCCTTAAGAGAGATGATTAGCAAGTAATCCTCAACCATGGCTTTTGGGCAAGTGGTTAGCCCATCACACTCCTAACCAAGAGGTTGTGAGTTCGATTCCCAACATTGGTATCAGAGTCTAGTTGAGAAATTGGGCTTGGGCGATGCGTCTCACAGTACATCCTATCAGGGTACACTTGTCAGCGTACATTCTGGCAGGGTACATCCAGACAGGGTACACCCGTGGGCACTTGGAAGAAGTGCTTATCCATGATGATTGTGAAACCGACCTTGGATGAAGGCACATGGACATTTGGGCACCCACGGAGGGTGGGATAGGTCCAAAATAGGTCCATGTGCTAGAGTTTGAGGTTGGTGGAAGCGCTCATGCATGGAAAGTGGGTCCAAGAGAGTTAGGAGGGTCCACAAGTGAGCATTGAGGGCAATGCTCAATCTATGGGGGGAGGAAATTCACATAATCCTAGTAGGAGATGGTTGAACCACGCCTTAAGAAAGAGGATTAGCAAGTAATCCTCAACCATGGCTTTTGGGGCAAGTGGTTAGCCCATCGCACTCCTAACCGGGAGGTTGTGAGTTCGATTCCCAACATCCACCCACTTTGTTTCCTTTGTTTCCTGTTTGTACTCTTCTAAATATAACCCATCAACATTGAACTTAACTTGTAATCCTTGGTCAACCATTTGTGCAATAGAAACCAGATTCTTTGTTATATTTGGAACATGTAGCACATCAGCAAGATGTTTTACCTTCCCATCCTCCATAGACAGTGTTATGTTTCTTGTATGCTGGATAGGATGTGATGTGTCATCACCTATTTGAAAATATCGAAGAACTGGAAATTTTTGCAAACTACTAAACCATTTCACATGACTGGTCATGTGATTTGAAGCACCTAAATCAACATAGTAGACATTACAGCTCGATTTTAAAACATCAAGAGACATCGTATTCATCATATGATGTTAGACCATGAAAAACTTCTTAGAATCATTTGAAATTGTGTATGCATATTTTTTTTGCTACCTTCTATTATTTTGATTCTTCAACCTGCAATCACGTTCAAAATGTCTAGGCTTACCACAATTCCAACATCCTTTACTGTCATTACCGGAATCATTTCTTTGGAAATTTCTATGGCTTCTTTGGCTCCCTTGTTGAAGCTCAAGGTCAAGAACAAAGCATGGAAGCACATCAAAGAAGTGGACACACAAGAAAAGGGAGCAAGTAAGGAGCTCCAAGAAGTGTATGTCAAATTTTCACAAGAATTCCCTACAAAAATAGTGATTTTCATCACTACAAACCATTGTAAATACCATTTTTCATTTTTTTAACTCTATTTTGTTCAAGCCGAGGAGTCCTCAAGCTTGAGCAGTATTAGAAGTACCATCCTACCAATTTTCATAATTTTTAGACTTCGTTTGAGCCCTCAAATAAGCCTTGGAACCTAATTTTTAACTAGGCCGGACGCTAGGTCTGGACAGGGCCAAAACTAGTCAAAAAACTATAAAAAGAGCTAGAGAGATCATTTTTGAGGTTAGCTTGTTAGAGAATAGAGCTTTTGTAAGAGAACTCTTTGGCAATTGAAGCTTTCCATTGTTCCTCTCTTTGATCTTACCTTGTGCGCGTGTGTGTGTATGTGTGTGCATGTTTGTGTGCTTTCACTCACACACTTGTGCCTTCACTTGCTCATGGTATTCATACCGGTCCTCACGTTGTCGTCGAGATTTTCTCTCCTCTCTCACTTGTGAAGGCCTACAAAAAACATATTTGATGAAGGTAGCCGGAATTCCCCGAGAAGTCCAAGATGCATCAAGGATGTCAAAGGAAGCTCACATACAAAGTTTCAAAGAAATCAAGAAAGTCCATGGTAGCCGTCAAAGCTGGTCAAAGCTGGGAAATTAGGGCAAAAATTTCATTGACACCAAATTAGATGAAAATCCATATACTTGTAAAGATTGTCAAAGGCAGTCTATAGCCCAAATTTCAGCAGAAAATGGATTTTGTAGCACATTGATATGCTATGTTCATTTTGTAAAAATGTAATTTTTCTAGTTTGACCCTACAAATTCTTGTATAGAAATTTATGTTAGCCATATGGTTTGGCATGTATAAAGACCATATGTGGCTACATATTTGTATAAAGTTTCAAGGCTATCCGAGCTTCCTAGACACCTTAATGCCACCTTGCAAGCTTCCAAATGTAGTCAAACTTGTACAAGTTAGATTCAAATGGGAGTTTTTTTTGCATATTCCTGAAGGAGATCTTTGGAAACATAGTCCTACAATGTTTCATCTTCATCAAAGACTTTTTGGAGGGTCAAAGAGCACAAAGTCCAGTTTTCAAGGTCACCGTAGTTTTCTAGAATAAGAAAATTGAAGGCTTGAATGTCTACCACATGTCAAAATATGATTGAACCATGTTGTACGGTCAAGATGAGCTCATATTCAAGGGTGGAGATGCACTAAAGCATAAAGGAAGGAGGATCCACGAATTTTTTCCATAAAAGAAGACCTTTTTTACAATCAAAGATCAATAATGCAGCATTTCTCCAAAAATAGTGGCTTATCTTATCCGAATTGATGTCAGCACTGATCCGACGGTCCAGATCATCCCCAGATCCAATGGTGGAGAATGAGGGCGCCTAAATTTCACTCCTTTACACTAGATTTGATAGAAAGAACAATTCCAAGCCATTGATTTGATCATATATATATACACATATATATATATATATATATATATATATATATATATATATATATATATATATATGGTTGTAATCGAAAGTAGTGATCCTAGAGTTGAGAGTTGATTTCTCTAGATCCAAGGGCCCAAATTCATTCAAAAAACTATATAAACCCCCCTCCAAACTCCTAGAGCATCATTATTAGGCATCCATAGGGCTCATGCTAGCTTACGGTTTCCTTGAGACGATCACCCTCGGTTGAGCGAGTGAGGATCCAAGGTGAGCTAGTATGAGTATAGAACCTAGTTTCAAATTTAAGTTAGAACTCCAATTTAGGATAGGCTCTTGAAACCAGCATCTCTATCTTGACTCACCCTCGGTGGAGCGTGTGAGTGAGTTAGAGCTGATTTTAATGAGTCTTAGACTTCTTTAGTTAGACGTTACGAGCCTAGATAGACATAGGGTCACTGGAGTGGAACTCACCTTCTTACATGTGACATTCGGTTGAACTGTCATGGTTTGAGGGTCGGAACCACCTTTGATCAGTAGACTGCTTAGCATGACGTACCACGACAATCTTTTACATATAACTTAATTCAAATTCTTTTAATTCATGTCACTTGTCACTTGTCTCTTGTCACCTCTCTCAGTCTCTTAAGTATTTTTACATGTCTTCTATTTCTTCTATGTGTGAGAAGGCTCCGCAGTATTGCGTTGAACCAGTGAGGATGTTTCTTTGAGCTTGTGAGTAAAATCCATCATCATAATTCACTTGCATGCATATAATCCATACAAATCCATACATATTTATTAGTTTCTGAAAGTGTATAAGAAGCTCCAATATTGGACCATTCTTCCTTTCGAAACTGATTTATGTGTAAGGATTCCATCTATTCTCATCATGCATACATATCATCCAAAGAAGGCTATACATATGGATTAGAATTAGGAAGTGTTTAAGAAGCTCCTCCAATGGACCATTCTTCCTTCCAAATTTGATTCGTGTGTATGGTTCTCTTTCATTCTTATCATTCATGTCATCAATCTAACTTGCACACCTACATTCCCATTCCCATAATTATTTCAACATCTCTCTCTTCTCCATTCTCAACATTAATTTCACCTTCACATCTTTAAACCTTCCAACATTCATTAGCTTCATACACCCTGTGTGTGCCACGACCGGACCCGATCCACCCGGATTGCGATCACCTCCACAACGTCTCCGCGGATTGACAAGTAAAGGAGGTGGTGCTTACGCTTGAGCTACACCAAATTTTGGCGCTGTTGCCGGGGAGAGAGCTTCGAGGACGAGCGTTGTGATGGTAAGATCGTAGATTTGCGACACTGGAAGGTAAAAAAAACTGTCATTTTTGTTATTTTTCTGATTTTTCTTCTCCATCTTCTTCAGCATCATCATCTCCATCTTCATCTTCATAGAAATTTCTTGTTTTTTTAGTGCATTTTCACCATTTTCATACCATATTTCATGCATTATTGTGTGGGAAGGAGTTAGGAAGTGCAAGGGAGAGCAAGCACCTATGTTTTTTCACAATTTTCTACACATACGGAGCTCGCCATTGCTCAGCACTCATAAATTCGAAGTTCCCGCCAAAAAACACGATTCTGTGATGAAAATCGCGATTTTGTGAAAAATTCAAATTTTTTTGAAAATCACGATTTTCTATTTCTTGCCTAAAAGCTCTCTGAAGGAAACACGATTCTGAGGTCATTCTCAGAATCGCGATTCTCTAGTTGTGCTCAGAATTGCGATTCTCTAAGTTTTTCAAAAACACGATTCTCTGGTCACCCTCAGAAGCGTGATTTTTTTTGACGATTCTCAAAAAATACGATTCTGAGCAAAAACACGATTCTCAACCAAAATCACGATTTTCAAGTAAAAACATAACTTTGATCAAACACGATTTTTAGTGGGCTCAAAATCGCGATTCTCACAAATCACGATTTTCAGCTAAAAACACGATTGTGATCAAACATGATTCTGTGTTTGCAATCACGATTCTCACAAAACACGATTTTCATCTAAGGTACAAAATCGGGATTTTCATGTCAAAACCACGACTTTGAGAAAAGACGATTTTCAGTGGGCTCAAAATCGCGATTCTCACAAATCACGATTTTCAGCAAAAAACACGATTTTGTGAAAACACGATTCTCTGTGGCTCCAAAATCGCGATTTTCAAAAATACAATTTTCATCCAAGGTACAGAATCGCGATTTTCAGAACACGATTAAAAAAAAAAAACGATTTTCATCTAAGGTACAAAATCGCGATTTTCATGTTAAAAACACGATTTTCATTCAAAAATGCAATTTTTTTATCATTCTCAAAATCACGTTTTTCACGATTCTCACTCAAAATCGCCTTTTTTGGGATTGTTTCGAATCGCGCTTTTCATAGATGCTCAGTGTTGGAGCAAGTCTATGATAAGCCTAAGTATTGGCTTGAGTCCCACAAAGTCATAAAAGAAGGCTTAAAATGAAGACTATGTAAAGTTCACTTGTGAACTACCTCTTGTAATTTTTGAAGACTTTACTTAATGTAAAAGTGAAAGAATCTTAACTGGTGGAGTCCACTTGATCAAAAAGGGAAAGAGGAGCCATGAATTCATTATTTGTGGTAGGTAGAGAATCAAACCAATCACTGATTGATTGGAGAGTGATTGACGGAAGTTAGCCTCTCAAACTCAACTATAAATAGATGGCAGCTTTAGTCGTGGTTAGAGAGACCTATGTGAAGACCTCCAAGAGCTGAGCTTTATGCCATATCAAGGTGTGATTACAAGGCACACATATGTATCAGTAAGTCCATTGTATTGTACAAGCAATATACTTTTATTTTCATGATTATTTGAGTTCATATTTCCATGTTCTTGTGAAGTGTACTACTCACTGCCATATCTCTCAGTTTTCTCAGTCAGATTGCAGAGATGGTTTCTCTGAGATTGGTGCACCATTTTCAGTGATTTAACTTGTTAAAGTTAGCTCTATAAGTCTACTATATGCTAACAAATTTTTCATTTCATTTGGGTGTTTCAATATTCAGTTGAAGTCAACCCTGTTTGTCATTTTGTCTTCTCTGTCAGGTACCCTACTTTTTCTCGATGTGTACCTACTCAAATTCAATGATTTAAATCTTGTTGGATTCAGCTTACTGTCTAGTATAAGCATACAAAGTTTCATAATCATTGGACTCTTAAATCGGGATTTATGTTCATTGTTCTGATCACTGGTCTCATTACTGTAGCAGCCAGTGAAAATCGGGATGATGTCATCACTTGTTAAACATCATTCTCCGTGTGTGGTTCATTATTTTTGATGAGATTACTCTTAAAAGTTAGCTCTTTAAGTTAAATAGAGTTCCCCAAGAGGAATTAAGCTAATTGCTGCTGTGCTCAGAGAATTATGCAAAACACTCGACAGGTGTATGAACCAAAATAGCAAGTTCTTCACCTCTGAGCTAACTCCAACTTATTTGTTTTGATCTATCTTTTTGAGAGTGATCTTCCAAGGTACATAGGGTTTCTAATACATCCATTGGCAAGCTAAAAGGGCCCACCATATACTCCTGGAGTTCATTTGGCTGGTGTAGATCAAGGATTTTGCAACACCTCTTCATCTTCAAGCACATACCTATCCATCTCTTCACAGTGGTATCAGAGCAAGGTTGGACAACATGGCAGATGGATTTCCTTCATCAATTGACAAATTGGAAAGAGGTAACTACTCAGCTTGGTCATTAAGAGTGGAAGCTTATCTCCAAGGTAGAAGTTTATATGGTTACGTGACTAGAGATGAAGTTATGCCAAGTTTCAGGAACAAAAGTCAACCAACACAAGAAGAGCAAGAAAGATTGAGCACATGGTGCTCCAAGGATGCACTTGCAAGGTCTTATCTCCTCAACTCTATCTGAGATTTTTTGTTGCCTCACATTAGAAGTTGTAAGACATCTCAGGAAGTGTGGGATGCACTTGAAGCCTTCTTCTCTTCAAGTACCAAAGCTAGGAAGCATCAACTATGGCTAGATTTTACAACTCTCAAGAAGGGTCCCAAACAAAATGTGACTGATTTTGTCACAAAGCTCAAGGACATAGCGGATCAGTTGGGAAGCATTGGAGAGGTAATAGATGAAGAGTAAATTGTAAGGTAGGTCATCAATGGCTTGAAGACAGATGACAAGTGGGAAGCATTCACCATAGCTATGGATTTGTACATGGACATGCATGTACGTGATTTCAATACACTCATTGGACAACTACTTACTCAAGAGGCAAAGCTTATCAAAAATGGAGAAAGCTCTAAAGGTAATCAATCTTCAGCTTTATACACTAATAAAAACAAGTCCAAAGATAACAAAGGAAAGGCAAAGAAAGTGGATGATGAAGCAGGTGCATATCAAGCTAACTATGTAGGTAGAGGAAGACATGGCAGAGGTAGAGGAAGAGGAGGTAGACAAGGCAGGGGGAGATCCCAAGTCTCCAACTCATGTTCTATTTGTGGATTAACTAATCATACAACTGAAAATTGCTTTAGGAATTCCAGGAATCAAAGAGGCAGAGGATACAATAGAGGAAGTTATGGCTACTCAAGAGGAAGGTTCAACAATTATCATGGCAACTACAACAACTACAATCATTCAAACCATCAAGGAGGCTACAAAGGAAGGAGAGACTTCAATAACTACACAAAAGACTCAAACAAGGAGGATTCATTATTGATCATGAACATGGCTATGCCACAAGGTAAATCTGATGAGCATGTTTTCTACATAGATTCAGGTTGTTCAAATCATGTGGCAGGAAATGTGGCACTCCTATCAGATTTAGAAGATCCAAGGAATAAGCATGAGGTACAAACAAGAGATGATACAAGACATCTTGTGGAGAAAATAGGCAATGTCAAAGCACCTGATGGAAACATCAACCTACTCAGTAAGGTACTCTATGTCCCTACCATTACAAAGAATTTGATAAGTGTTGGGCAGATAGTAGAGAAAGGGTTGCAAGTCTGGTTCACAAAAGTAGGAGCATTTGTTGAAGATCCAGATCCAAGTCAAGGATTCAGAAGAATTGCAAAAGGTGAAAAGGTAGGTAGATTGTTCACATTTGAATTACAAGACACTAGAAACATTGCTCTCTTTAATTATGGTAGTCAGACACTCACAGAATTGGAAGTATGGCACAAAAGGTTAGCACATATTGGTGAAAGGTCATTAAAGCAAATTTGCAGGGACCAAAGTGTACTTGGACTCCCTAATTTGTCAAAACAACATATGATTTATAAGTGTAGTGCATGTCAATTTGGAAAGTCTCACAGGTTACCATTCATGAAGAAAGGTTATATGCATGGAGATCTCTTGGAGTTGGTTCATACAGATGTATGGGGACCTAGCAAGGAAGCTTCAATATCTGGATCAAGGTATTATGTCTCTTTTATTGATGATTGCAGCAGATGGACTATCCTATTCTTTATGAAACACAAAGATGAAGTTTTTTCATGTTTCAAAAGATATTTGGCTCTTGTGGAGAATCAAACAGGTAAATCACTAAAAAGGCTAAGGTCAGATGGAGGGGGAGAATACTTCTCCCATGAGTTTGATTCTTTTCTTCAAGAAAGAGGAATCAAAAGAGAGGTAACTACAAGGTACACTCCTAAGCAAAATGGAGTGGCAGAAAGGAGGAATAGGACAATTGTTGAAGTTGCAAGGTCCATGTTAAATGAAAAGCATTTACCTAATTATCTATGGGCTGAGGCTGTATCTACAGCCACTTACTTGATTTACAGGTTGCCTTCAAAATCTCTTGATGGGATGACTCCATATGAGGCTTGGAATGGAAGACGACCAAGCTTAGATCATTGTAAAATTTTTGGATGTATTGCTTTTGCTCATGTTCCTTCACAGGTTAGAGGCAAGATGGATCCAAAGGCAGAAAGGTGTGTATTTATTGGATATGACAACAATCAAAAGGGCTACAGGTTATACAACCCTACCAACAAAGGATTCTTGGTAAGCAGAGATGTAGTTTTTGATGAAAACAATTCATGGTATGAAGATTCACGTAGGAAGGTCAATTTACCATATAATCTTGAAGAAGATTTTCCATAGCTTGGTAGAGAACAACCAAAGATTGAAGAACAAGACACCTCGGAGGATGATGAAGAATCTCAGATGGAAAAGATCAAAGCATGTAAGTCTAAAGGTAAAGCAAAATTGCAGGAACTTGGACATGAGGCAGAATCATCACATCATGGCCTAAGAAGATCTATGAGGGAAAAGAAAAAACCAAAAAGGTATGGGTTTGACACCTCATTAGTAACTAAAAATTCTATCTACATAGCACAGGACATAAACCAAGAGGAGCCATCATCCTTTGAAGAGGCCAAAGCAAAATCAGAATGGAAACATGCAATGAAGGAAGAGATTGAAGCACTTGAGGAAAACAACACTTGGGATTTGGTGCCCAAGACTTCATCCATGAAGGTAATAGGCTCAAGATGGGTCTATAAACTCAAGAAGAATTCTGATGGTTCCATTAACAGGTATAAGGCAAGGCTTGTAGCAAAAGGCTTTGCACAAACTCACGGAATTGATTATGAGGAGACTATGCCACATTGACAAGAGTAGGTATATGTTACAGTGTGAGTGTGCTAAGTCAATTTATGCACACACCAAGGAAACCACATATGGATGCTGCCAAAAGGATTCTCAAGTATCTCAAAGGAACCATAAATGAAGGACTTTATTATCATTATGTATCTGATTTAGGTTTGAAGCTATTTTCTGATACAGATTGGGCTGGCTCCAAAGAAGATAGAAGGAGCACTTCAGGTTATCTTACCTTTGCAGGTTCAAAGCTTATTTCATGGTCATCCAAGAAGCAACCCACAGTTGCTCTCTCTTCTACTGAAGCTGAATACAGAGGTCTTGCCATAGCTACACAAGAAGCTATGTGGATGAAGACATTATTCAAAGATCTTGGATTGGAGTTTGGAACTCCAACTATTTCTGGTGACAATATGAGTTCTATTGATTTGGCTGCTAATCCTATTTTTCATGCAAGGACTAAACATATTGAAGTTCACTATCACTATGTACGAGAGAAGGTTCTAAGCAAAGAGATTCAAATATCATATGTGTCCACTCATCAACAATGTGCAGATATTCTAACCAAAGCATTGGATGGTACAAAGCTTTGCAAATTCAAGGCTATGATAGGTTTGCAGGTAATCTTGGAAGATTGAAGACCTCAAGCATACTTGGCTTGAGGGGGAGCTATTGGAGCAAGTCTATGACAAGCCTAAGTATTGGCTTGAGTCCCACAAAGTCATAAAAGAAGGCTTAAAATGAAGACTATGTAAAGTTCACTTGTGAACTACCTCTTGTAATTTTTGAAGACTTTACTTAATGTAAAAGTGAAAGAATTTTAAGTGGTTGAGTCCACTTGATCAAAAAGGGAAAGAGGAGCCACGAGTTTGTGATTTGTGGTAGGTAGAGAATCAAATCAATCACCGATTGATTGGAGAGTGATTGAGGGAAGTTAGCCTCCCAAACTCAACTATAAATAGATGGCAGCTTTAGACGTGGTTAGAGAGACCTATGTGAAGACCTCCAAGAGCTGAGCTTTATGCCATATCAAGGTGTGATTACAAGTCACACATATGTATCAGTAAGTCCATTGTATTGTACAAGCAATATACTTTCATTTTCATGATCATTTGAGTTCATATTTCCATGTTCTTGTGAAGTGTACTACTCACTACCATATCTCTCAGTTTTGTCAGTCAGATTGCAGAGATGGTTTCTCTGAGATTGGTGCATCATTTTCAGTGATTTAACTTGTTAAAGTTAGCTCTATAAGTCTACTATATGGTAAAAAATTCTTCATTTCATTTGGGTGTTTCAATATTCAGTTATGTTCAGTTGAAGTCAACCCTGTCTGTCATTTTCACTTCTCTGTCAGGTACCCGACTTTTTTACTCATCTTGTTAGAGCTGTTTCTCAGTGCGTACTTACTCAAATTCAATGATTTAAAGCTTGTTGGATTCAGCTTACGGTCTAGTATAAGCATACAACTTTTCATAATCATTGGATGCTTAAATCTGGAGTTATGTGCATTGTTCTACTCACTGGTCTCATTACTGTAGCAGCCCGTGAAAATCGGGATGATGTCATCACTTGTTAAACATCATTCTCAGTGTGTGGTTCATTATTTTTGATGCGATTACTCTTAAAAGTTAGCTCTTTAAGTTAGATAGACTTCCCCAAGAGGAATTAAGCTAATTGCTGCTGTGCTCAGAGAATTATGCAAAACACTGGACAGGTGTATGAACCAAAATAACAAGATCTTCACCTCTGAGCTAACTCCAACTTATCTGTTTTGATCTACCTTTTTGAGAGTGATCTTCTAATACATCCATTGGCAAGCTAAAAGGGCCCACCATATACTCCTGGAGTTCATTTGGCTGGTGTAGATCAAGCATTTTGCAACACCTCTTCATCTTCAAGCACATACCTATCCATCTCTTCACACTCGACATCACGATTTTCATGATTTCACAAAATCGTGATTTTTCTGGTTGCTTAGCATCACGATTTTCATGATCCCTCAGAATCGCGATTTTCATAGGTGCTCAGCATCGCGATTTTCTGACCTCACAGAATCGCGATTTTCACACAAATCGTGATTTTTCCAAAAGGCCCTGTTTCCTTGTTTTGACCTCCAAGAGCTTGATTTGACATAACGTTTTCATCCAAAGTCCATTTTTTGAGCTCTATAACTCCTCGGGTGGGATTAGGAAACCAAGGGGGCTCTTAAGGATTTTGAGCCATACCAAAGGGAAATTTTGGGCTGTCAACCAAAGCTTATGAGCCTGAGATCTGGTAGACACCTAGGCAAGGATAGACAAAGCATTAGATCTTTTGAGGCTAGTGTCAACCATACAGCTAAGTCTTGGGCACAACAACTAAGTGGTCATCCTTACAGACTAAGTTCAGACACAAGTGACTCAGAAATGTCTTTTCGCATGGGGAAACATGCAGGTAACTCAGGCACTGACTATTTACAAACACCAGAAGGCCCCTATAAGACACAATCGGAATATATTCGGACCAACCGATTATGTGCTCGCATCTATGAGGATGGCCTAAGGCGATCAGTGGTCCAACTCAAAAATCTAGATCAACCCTTTGGACTTGAACACCCAGTAGTCAAGTTCAAAGAGGGTTCATACATTGATAAAGGAACCATGTATGTGGTCACCGACCAACCAGATAGGATCGATGAGTTTGGAAATATCATTCTTGAGAATGAGATTAGAGACCTAGAACAAGGAAATGTAGGACAAGGACCTCAGACTCCTAGAGGTAAGTCAGTTTTGACTAGAGTGATCACTCCAGATTGGATCCCTCAAGACAACAAAAGCATAGAACTATTTTTGAATAGAGAAATAGAGGAAGCCTTTTGGAGATTCAAGCAAGATCAACCTAGCCAATTGGGCATAGTCATCATCTATGAGTTCAAGGATCCAAAGATACCAGACAAAGTTGTCTACCTAGATAACACATCAGAGAAAATGTTCTTGGTAACAAAATATGATAGACATGCATATACTTGGAAGAGTGAATTGATTTTCCCTCCACCAAGATCCAATGTTTGCCATGGCCTCCAAGGAGTAGGATCATCCCAAGCTCATGAAGCCCAGAGAGAAAGAACTAGAGAGAAACCTGAGGTAAGTTTTGCACACACTATGGGTAGAAATAGATCAGGATTTGAAAATGAAAGACCTGAAAGAGAGAGACATCAAGCACATAGGCAACAAAGAAATGAACATGATTTTCCATTGCCTAGACCCCGAGAGCACCCAAGAACCCTTAGACCCACTCAAGTGATCAAGGCAATGAAGAATTATTTTGAGGGGATAGGAGATCCTTATGATCATGTGGCCGCGTTCAAACAAGTGTTAAGGGCTGAACAGATTGAGGATTTGTTCACCCAATACGAGGCATTTGGTTTGACTCTTAAGGGCACTGCCTTAGCTTGGTTTCAACCACTGAGTAGTCGCAACTATCACAATATAGGTCAACTGCTAGATGAATTTATTGTAGAATTTTCCAAGAGTGGTATCAGACATAACACATCATCTTTGATCCACAGCTTCAAGCAGACACCCCAAGAAACAATGCGTCTAGCAGGAAGAAGGTTCAGACAGTACCTAGAAAGATGCCCTACTCCAGAGTTACCCACACCTACCAAACAAGTGGCCTTGTTCTTAGATGGCTTACTGAGCACCAAGTTAAGATCATATGTGTACTTGAAAGAGCCCAGATCCATAGAAGAGTGTGTGCGAATGTGCATAGATATAGAAGACAACTTGGGTGAGGAGTTAGGACTATCCAAACTCTATAAGGATTCTGATAGTTCTACTAGTCATACTTCAAGAGTCTCCACGAAAATAGATGAGATAGCTGAGCAAGTTGCCAAGAAGCTAGGAGTCCAAAGTAGACAAACACAAAGAGTCACCTCATTGAATCGATGTTATACCTGCGGAGGAGACCACATGGCTAATGTTTGCCCCATGTTGGCTCAACCTCAAAGAAAACCAAATGCTCCATATTGCACTACTGAGAGGAAATACACAAACCACATGGCTCAAGATTGTCCCTACAACAGGCAGGCTGTGAGACAGAATTATCAGCAACCTTACCCACAGGGTAGGTATCAGAACCAACACCAACAACCATACTATAGACCACAACAGCAATATCAGGCACCATATAGGCCACAACCAGTTCTAGGAAACCAACCACCAGCTCCTGCCAATGTGATCCCAGTTAAGTATGCAATAGCAGAAAAGAATCCTAATAGAGCATTGGTGCCAGTGACCCCTTTGGTCTTAGAGAATGAACATCATGCTCAGAGTTCTGACTACTCTTATGAAGATAGTCCAAATGCTTATTATATAGAGTCACCTGAGCATATTGAGAGTTACTCGTATCAATATGAGGCACCACCTATGGAACAAAATTGGGAGCCTGAATACTCGAATGTCATGTACACAAATCCTAACCCTAGGCCCCAACTGAGACAAATGAGACCACAAGCCCCTAGAGGACCATGTTTTAGATGCCAGTGTGACCATTTCATTCGTGAATGTCCCCATCCACCGTCTCCAAGTCAAGGACAGGCTATCACAATACAAGCTTTTTGTCCTGAGTGTGGCAAGGACCATCTCCCCAGAGATTGTCCAAGAAACCCCTCTAGTGCGCCCAAGGTTACACCCATTAATGTGGTAGGCTTAGTGGTAGATTCAAGTGCTAGTAGCAATAATGTGGCTCCTATACAAGCTGTCACTAGAGCGCAAGCATCAAAACAAGATAAACCAGTAGAATAATCTAAGTCAAGTGAGTCAGGGGATCCTAGTAAGAGAAAAATAAGAACATGGAAAGATACTAGAGAGAAGGCCAATCACAAGTGGAATAAAAAGTTATCAGAACTAGAAGAAAGCCTGAAAGAAGAAAAACAAAAATAGATGACATTGCATCTCAAAGTCCCTCGCATACCGAAACTCCATCCAATCCACCTCATCCCATCCCACCACCCATGGTAAATAGACCACAACCAGGGTCTGTTCTTGTAGATCCAACCCCAGAAGGCTTGGACATGATGTTCAAGGCCTACCAGACTCGGCTTCAAGAAGGCCAACAACTGCAAACCTAGACAAGAGTTACCCTAGAGCGGATTTAGAGATTGAACGGATGAACATGTGCATGAAAATTGTAGAACAAGCTCAAGCTATACTCGAGACTAGTCAAAAGTTCAATAAGACAAACTCTGTCAAACCGGATTTGCATTTCCATGGCTTACAAGAAAGATTAGAGCAGTTGGTAAACAAACCACAAGTTTCTTTACCTCCACAGGCTCAACCTGTTATTGAGAGAAGAAGCTCATCACCAATGGGAGCTTATGTTCCTAATTCCACGGATGCTGGAATACCTCCTTCAATTCAAGAGCACTCTCAAGAGTTCTTGCGGGAAATACAAGAAGAGAAATGGGCCAAGGAGAAGGGTAATCCTCCTCCTATTCCTGAAATTGATGATCTTCATGATCAATTTCCCCAAGACATTCCATCTATTTACAGAGATCAGGCAGAGCAACAAGAGGATGAAAGGTTAGATTTTGAATCTAATACCTTAGAAGAACTGCTTCAATTTCCAGGTCCATGGGAATTTGAGTCTCTTCAGATCAGAGCTCCCACAATATTGGTAAGAAGTGAAGACTCGGTGGTTCCAAGGAACACTGATGTCGTGAAGAACACTAAGGTTCAATGTCATCTCACTGTAGAAGAGCTGCTCAAAGCAAAACCTGAATTATGGAATCATGTGAAGGATCAGGTTCTAGAACTTGAGTCCAAAATGACAAAATTAGGGTCTAAGCAGAAAGTCCCAGAGATACCTCTAGACAAAATAGGGGACATGTGTGAGGGTGAAGAAGGTAATACTTATCTTCCAATCACCTACCAAGGTTACACAACCAAAGCAATCATAGATTCAGGTGCTAGTGTTGCTATTGTGACCACCTCCTTGTGGAAGCAATGGGGCAAACCCACATTATGACCAACGAGAATGAAGCTTCAAATGGCAGACGGTCATTTTGAAAGACCTCTAGGATTGCTCGAAGGGATAACTCTAACCACTTGTGGTGTAGAGTTTGAGCACACATTTGCTATATGTGACTTTGAGAAAAATAATGTTTATGAGATGATCCTAGGAAGACCCTTCCTACGACAATTGCAAATAGTACAGGATTGGGGAACCAACTCCTTGTACTTACATCACTTCGGGGTTACAACCAAGGTCAACTTGAAGGATTACATCTTCAGAGATGTACCACCCCTACAGTGGAATCCTATCCACAAAGCGAAAGAGGATTCTATCTCTGTGCATTCTGGAAGTTCTCATGACCCATCCTGGTTGCATGAAGATACTCATTTGTGGATGTGCAAGGCCGCAGAGGAAGAGGAAAAATGCTTAAAGGCGAGAGAAGAAGGGACTTTTCTAGGAAATAGACCAGCTAGAGACCCAGCCTACACACCGATTATCTTTCCAGATGAGGAATTTGAGCCTCATGGCTGGCCAGAAATCTTAGCCACCATGGACATTGCTGTCAATGAAGAACAGTGGACACCTCATTGCGATGAGGAGGGCTACGATATTTGAGTGTTCATGTGTCAGCCACTGTTAGAAGAGTGTGATCCTAGGGATGTCATAGAAGAAGAGGAGAAGGACGATCTAGAGTCCATTGTGATGGATAGCTGCTTTAATTCAGAGCATCACTATCTAGAAGATGTAGGAGTGTTTACTAAAAAAGAAGAAGAACCTCTCACAAGCATTAAAACTGTAAATTCAAAGAATGGAAGTGAAGGTGGTCAAAAGAAAAAGAAAAGAAAAGCACTAAAACAAGAAGAGGAGGAATCATTGTTTGAGGTACCAGAAAATTTCAAGAAATATGAAGTTGACGATCAAAAAATTTTGGTACGAATGCCTAAGAGAGAGGCCATTACAGGAGAATCATACGATAATAAAGAAAAGACCAAAAAAATTGTGCTAACCATTGAAGAGAACGAAGAACGATGCACATACATAGGAGATGACCTAAGTGCAAAAGAAGAAATGGAGCTTGTAGCTCTATCAAGGGAATATAGGGATGTGTTTGCGTGGCACTATAGAGACTTGAAGGGGGTAGATCCAAGAATATGCTCTCATACAATCCCCATGACTGCTGATGCCAAGCCCACCAAACAGAAGCACTACACATATAATGATACTTATGCAACCAAGATAAAAGATGAAATTGACAGGCTGATTGAAGCTAGATTTATCTATGAGATTGAGCATACTAAATGGGTGTCCCCCATTGTAGTGGTGCCCAAGAAGAATGGGAAGTTGCGAGTGTGTATTAACCTTAAAAAAGTTAATGCCGCTACGATCAGAGATAGTTATCCGCTTCCAATCACGGAACACCTATTGGAGCGTGTTGCAGGCAAGGAAGTTTATAGCTTCCTTGATGGATTTTCTGGTTACAACCAGGTAGCCATTGCCCCAGAAGATCAACACAAAAAAGCATTTGCCACAGAGTGGGGAATCTTTGCATTTTGTGTGATACCATTTGGGCTCACCAATGCACCTGCAACATTCCAAAGGCTCATGTGTCATGTCTTCAAAGAGTTCTTGCAAAAGAGCTTGGAAGTATATGTGGATGACTTATGTGCTCATTCCCAAGAAAGAAGATATCACACCCCTGAGCTTAGACAGATCTTCAACAAGTGTAGAGAATATCGAGTTTGTTTGAGCCTAGAAAAGTGTGTATTCATGGTACGACAAGGTAAAATCTTAGGTCATATTGTCTCCAAGAACAGAATATCAACAGACGAGGATAAAGTAAGAGCCATAGCAGAGTTGCCAAGGCCAAGGAATGTTAAAGAGGTACGAGCCTTTATGGGCCATTGTGGATATTATCGTAGATTTATCCACATGTATGCGATCATAACTAAACCTCTTTATGGTTTGTTGACAAATTTTGAGTGGGATGACGAATGTGAAAATTCCTTCAATGAGTTGAAGAAGCGTTTGTGCACAGCACCAATATTGACCACTCTTGATTGGAATAAGCCATTCCATGTCCACGTGGATGCCTCCAATCATGCCATAAGATGTGTGCTAGCACAACCCACAGGTGAAGGAAATCTAGATTTGCCTATAGCATATGCCCGCAGACAACTCACTACAGCTGAGCAAAATTATACAACAACAGAGAGAGAAGATTTAGGCATGGTATATGCCGCGAAGAAGTTTAGGCACTATCTATTGGCCAATAATTTCAAATTTCTCACTGATCATCAAGCTTTGTTATATTTGGTCAATAAACCTTGCAATACAGGACGTTTAGTAAGATGGTTTCTCTTACTAATGGAATATGACTTTGAAGTTGTTGTTAGAAAAGGTAGAACCCACCTCCGAGCAGATCACCTTTCTTGCATTACTTCAGGAGAGTCACCGCAAGGAGTGTCTGATGAACTACCTGATGCTTATCTGTTCAATTTGGAAGTTGTTCCTAAATGGGCAAATAAGTTGGTACCAGTCTTCACCTTTGGACCCGCAAATAAGAATGTGAAAACCTCGCAAGAAGAAATTTTAAAATCACAAAAATATCACATATTGGCAGGAAGCATGTACAAACAAGATACAGAGGGTGTACTCGCTTGTTGTGTCGAGGATGACGAACATACTAGCTGGTTGCAACAAGCCCATGAAGGATTGCTAGGAAATTACTATTCTAAACAACGAACATTGCAGAATCTAAAACGTTTAGGAGTGTATTGGCCTAGCATGGACAAAGAAATACATGAGTGGATTAAGAATTGTCCAATGTGCAGAGAGAGACCCCCAGTGGAGCATGCCACCCTTTATCAAGTGTCATTAATTCATGATTGGAGTGCTCCATTGGTAGAATTTATGAGATCGGGAACATTACCCAAAGAGGCTAGTCTAGCAAGAAGACGAAGCATGGAGCAAGAGGCTCAAGACTATGCCTTAGTAGGAGACAACCTATACCGAAGAGGCAAAGATGGTTACTTAAGGCTATGCGTTCATAAATCAGACTATTTGAAAGTCCTAGAAACTACACACAATGGTGTTGCAAGTGGACACTTTGGTCCTGATCGAGTAATCAAGACCATTCTATTCTCAGGACTTTGGTGGCCCACTCTTCATATGGATGCACATACCTATGTGAAGAAATGTGACACATGCCAACCTGCACAATATCCGATTAGAAAAGGCGAGATGCCTTTGAGGCCAATGATGGGAGGACGTGCATTCTCAAAATGGGGTATATACTTTGTAGGTCCTATTAACCCCCCAGCTAGAAACTCCCATACAGAGTACATTATTGTAGCCACAGATTACCTTACAAAGTGGGTAGAAGTCAAAGCCACAACAAAGAATGATGCTCAGACGACGGATAAGTTCTTATTCGAGAATGTGTTCACGAGATATGGACTACCAATAGAGTTAGTGAGCGATAGAGGCACACACTTCTTGAATGAAGTCATTGAAAATCTTCTCCAAGAATTCTTGGTGATACATAAGAAGTCGGACCCCTATCATCCACAAGCTAACGGACAAGCTGAGAGCACAAAAAAGATCCTATGTAATGTCTTGACTAAACTAGTCAATAATAAACGCTCTGACTGGGATAAATAGCTTCATCATGTTGTTTGGGCTTACCGAGTTGCTTACAAAACGGTACTCAATGCCACCCCATTTCACATGGTCTTCGGACAGAATGCTGTGCTACCATTAGATTTCCTCATCCCAGCTTTAAAAGTAGCACAAGAGCATGAGTGGAATGGACATGAGTTGTCATCCAGGATCTTTGATTTAGAACGCTTAGGTGAGACGAGGCTACGAGCGGCAGCGGGTATCTACGCTGGAAAGAAAAGGCAAAAGGCATCCTTTGATGCACACATCAAGGATAAGGGACTAAAAGAGGGAGAACTAGTGTTAGTTTATACACTAAAGCAGCATGCCCGCAAGTTAGAAAAACGATGATATGGACCCATGAACATTAATAGAATTTCCACTAGTGGTGCAGTTCAATTGGCCACTTTAGAAGGAGACATCTTGCCAAACTACATTAGTGGATGTAGAGTCAAGCTGTATCAAGAACCTCTTAGTGAGGATATGCTAATGAGACTCAACACTGCTAAGAAGCGAAAAGAAGAAGAGTTAAGGGTGAGAGAAGAAGCACATGCAGAGGCCAGAGAGCGTATAAGGTGAAATAAGTTAAGGTGACTAGGCCTAGATGTCAACTCAAAAGCCCCAAAATATCACATGGATATGTGCCGAAAATCAGGCATAATTACTTCTCAAAACATTGACCGACGTCCCTTTGTGACCATAGAGATAGGACAAGGAAAGAGTGCAAGAACTGTGAAAGCATTGATTGACTCAAGTGCAGCAACTAGTGCAGTTAGACTTTCCTACTGCCAAGACTTGCAGTTGAACATCAATTCCATAGATGCTTATCTCATAGGTTTGGGAGGTGTGGAAACTCCTTGTTTGGGCAAGGTGGAATTTCCCATCTACCTTCAAGATGTTCCAATGAAAGTCAAAATGCTGGTGTGTCGAGATGAGGACCTTACAGAACCACTTGTCTTGGGTCAAGATTGGATTTATGACCATGCAGTCAACCTGAACCTCAAAAGTCAACTTCTTCAAGTTTGGGTACATGAGCAATGCATTACATTAGAATTAGAGAACTGCATGCTCACGGATCATGGCACCACACACTCTCTTAGCTCCTCTAAGACTAATCTTCACGAGCAAGATGTTGTATGTTTCAAAAGATCTATAATCCAGAAGGACTCAATCATGGAAGGACAATCGCAAAGGCAAGCAAACCCTCATTCTTTTTCGAAGAGTAACACATCCACAGTAGTTCAACCTCAGAAGCAAGCACAACGATTCAAGACAACTGCTATAGCAAATAGAAAGACACCCTCACCAAGATTTTTTCTTCAATAATAAACATGAATACGAGATCAGGGAAATTTGGAATATTTTTCCTGGCCTATATAGAAGTTTTGAATCGCTTATATGCAGCTCCTAAACCACGAAGGCACACTTCCACCTTATCAGCATCATCATCTACATTCACACCAATAGATGCAAGTGACTTACATATGCTCTTGATTTTTAGGGTGTAGTCACTTACTTACATGGCCTTTTTCTCCACTATATGTAGCTCGTTCTTGAGTTGGAATTTCCGTGCCTTTGTATTGGTCTAATACAATGTGATCAAACTGTTCCAAGCCTCTTTCAAAGTCTTGGCATCTTGTATGTGCACAATCATGCTATCCTGTATGCTAATAGAGAGCCAATACATTATCTTTCATGCTCCTTGATTCCATTCTTCATACACTCTTAACTCGTCTGCAGTCCAATTCCTCTCTGGTAACTGTGGATCATTTTCATTCTCTCCTTCGATGTGCTTCCAGTAGCCTTTTCCCATCAGGAAATTCATAATCCAGAATCTCAAAGCATGGAAGTTGTTCTTCTCTAGCTTATCGCTCATAAGCTGACTCCTTCCATCTGCATGTGCCATTTCTCCAGCAATTCACAACACTGCAAAACACTACAAGTAGCACTTCTGCTTGAACACTATTGCACTATGACATGATAGTTTGATCTCACAAAAACATAGTTTTCGTGTATCAGTAGTACACGAAATTACTTGAAATTCTGGGTTTGGAATAGGTGAGTGTTGTCAAACAAGATGCAAGTTAGAGTTTTGCAAAGTGACCTAGTTTTTCTATGGGCCCCACCTTGCAAGCTCAAAATAGAGGTTGAGATGGCTCCGAAACAGAAATTTGACAAAAACAAGTGACCTAAAGGGATAGCTCTTGAAACTATTTTGTGGTCTTCTACCTTCACGCCAATTCTCATAGAAATTCGAGGTCGTTTGTGAATCGTCATTTATCAATACCTTCTCATGTACATTTCACCGTTGACCTTCTCCACGAGCTCTCTACAACCACACTAGCTCTGATACTATGTCATGGGGAAGTATATAACGAAGAGAGCTCACACATGCACTCTCACAATCAAAGAGAAGCACACACATAGATTGAGGCAAGGAAGAATGATTACATAAAAGGAATGTACAAGAATGACCTAAAAACAACAATGCAACAAGTGCAATATATAAAGAACAATACATAAGGAAAAATCCTAATGTCCACGAATGAGTGAGCTGGCAAGAAAAAAAATGTGCCATCACTCTTGGTAGATAAATCTAGTACAACTCAATGAAGTATCCCTGACATATATCAGCATGACCGCTATACATGTCAAAGAAATGAAAAAGTGATACATGTCATCCTAGATCATCACATGTTGGGCTTGATATCTTAATAGCTATCACTTAACAGATCAGACATTGACTATACTGTTGAGGTAGTTACTAACACTAACCCTATCTGTAAGCCACCTTATAGGCTTAGTGTTTCTCAGCATGAGGAGGTTGAGAGGTAATTACAAGACTATTTAGATAAGGGCTTCATTAGACCTAGTAACTCACCTTGGGCATCGCCAATACTCTTGGTTAAGAAGAAGGATGGCTCTATGAGATTATGCATAGATGATAGAGCACTAAATATGGTAACTATAAAAAATAGATTTCCAATGCCTAGATTGGAAGACCTATTTGATCAGTTACATCAAGCTATGTATTTTACCATGCTTGACCTTAGACCAGGGTATCATCAGATTAGGATTAGGGCAAAGGATATCCCTAGAACTGCATTCAAGACTAGATATGGGCACTATGAGTTTTTGGTGATGCCTTTTTGTCTCACCAATGTTCCTACCACTTTCATGAAGCTCATGAATAATCTATTATGACCTTATCTAGGGCAATTTCTAGTAGACTTCCTTGATGATATTTTGATTTATAGTAGATCAGAACGGGAGCACTAGGAACACTTAAGAAATGTATTCTAAGTGTTAAGAAAAAATTCACTCTTTGCTAAGGAGTCAAAGTGTGAATTTTTCAAAATAGAGGTCAGATATCTTGGGCATATAGTATCTCAAAATGGAATCCAGATGGATCTTGAAAAATTAAGGCCTATTTCGGAGTGGCCACATCCTAGGAACTTGGAAGAGCTCCAAATTTTCCTAGGTTTATCACGCTTTTATTAAAGATTCATTAAGAATTATGCCAAAATTGCTGTCCTGATAATGGAACACCTTAAAGGGAAAGGGAAAACCTTTCATTGGGGAGACGAATAGAAGCAAAATATGGAGAAATTGAAAGTAGCAATTGCTAGAGCTCCACTTTCACATATAGTAGATCCCAATAAACCCTTTGTGGTTGAGGTTGATGCGAGTGATTTTGCTATAGCAGTGGTTTTAGTTCAGGATGGTTGACTAGTAGCTATTGAGAGTAAGAAACTAGAACTGGCTCAGAAGAATTACTCCATCTATGAGAAGGGGTTGTATGCAATTGTCCATGCTTTGAAGAAGTGGTGTCATTATTTATATGGGGCCAAAGTCATGATAAAGTTTGATCAAGAGAGCATTAAATGCCTCTCTAATCAAAGCAAGTTTTGTGTAGCACTAGCTCATCCTTGGAACCTATCTCACAATCTCATCATAGAAATAACATCTATAGAAATTTGGTTTGGGAATGGGCACTACGAAATACTTGGGTAAACTGGCCTCTTCCAAAATAGGTTACAATTCCTCCGGGTTCTGAAAAAGAATTGAATTCCTATGAAAAGAATTGGAACCAACCCCAACAATGATCAAGGTCCAATTTTGACTCAAAGATGTGCTTAGCATCAGCTAGTGGCCCTACCAAACCCTAGAACCAATGTGATTTTAAATTGATTTGGTATGTCCTACCTCTCAAAGGATCTTCAATTGGGAGCTTGTCTTGGAAGCCTGCTAGCTCTCTGGTGGGAAGTAAAGGAACTCCTAGATGGGTAGAGCAAGATGGTGCACAAGTCGCTAAATTGGGCCTTGTGCAAAGGGATCTCCTACTTGCATCATGAAAATCTTGTTGCCCACAAAGATTTTCTACACAAGGAGAGTACATTAGGATAGAAACAAAATTTGACCTCAGTATGGAAAGATCTCAGTGTCCTTTCTACTATTGACATGCTTCCCATGGAGCCATGTGTCATTTAATAGTGCACAATGATATTCCTTTTTCTAATGCATGTTGTTAGATTACATAGATGCATACTTGGGATAATGCATGAGCTCAACATGTTTGTGATGAGTCATAGATATATTAAAAGGTTAATGAGGGATAAAAATTTGTTAGAAAGTTGGTTGTAAGTGATTAATTCCCTTATGGGATTACCGATGAGGTTAGGGATGTTTCCAATTTCTTAGTAGACAATGAGCTTGATTGGACTTGTGGTTGTTTAGGCACCCATTTTCAAATCGTTCTAGGAGCTGAGTTACATGGCTTTTTGTGTACAATGGCTTTCTTTCTAGGTGAACCATGATTCAAGGTACTCGAAATTTCCTAAAAGATGGTGACATGTGTGGGGAAATTTGGGCCTTCAAGTAAGTCTTAGGGACCCAAATGTATGAGTTCTTAGGGCATGCCATCATCCAATGCTTAGGTATCCAAACTTTTTGAGTCTTTAGTGGTTGATATACTCACTAATCTTTGGTTATCGCTTTTGATTCAACTTTCAATTCTTTTGTGGTGAAGTTGGTGTGAGTGTAGCAATTGGTTGATCACCCCCTTTCACTTAGATCTACTTCATGCCTAAAATGATTGGGAATTTGCATTGCTTGAAAGATATGGTGGAGGGTGATCGTTATGTGTTGTGTTTTTGCTATGGTTGAGTTGTAGGTGTAACAATCGTCTTTGGAAAAGAAGGGAGTTCCAACACTTGCATGACTTGTACATCATGGGGTAAGACGTTTATAAACTACAAACCTAGGGTACATGCACTATGTGTGGACTTATAACTAGAGAACACGAGAGTTTCCATTTGGAAAATGTGAGAGCTAGAAAAATCAAGAGCCTTCAACTCTACTGTAGACTTAGCTTTTGAAATCTTGAGAAACTTAACTCTATGGTAAATAGAGAACTAGAAGACTCGATTCTTTAGCTTTACCATCAATTCATGCTTAGAGGTATCAAGAGTTTCTAAATCTACCATAATACGTTGTTTATTAACTCAAATTTAAAGAAGGCATTGTTCGAGATTCAATTTGTCTACATTATCATATATCCAATCTTGGCCCAATATCAAAGGTTTTGTAAGATATTCATCATGGAAAACTAATAGCTTTACTATGAAGGGAATGTCTCGTATGAGGTATGGAACTTCCATGTCACCAATGCAAGGGGTATCCACACCTCCTAATCCTATGAGGTAAACCTCAATTGGATTCATTCGTAGGTTCATGTCTTCACAACACCTAATGGCTCTAGTGGTAGCTCCTACGTCGATTAGGACCCATATCATCTTGATTGTAGTGCCCTATCCTAGCTCAATCAAGGTAAATGGTTGTCTACCCACTATGTTAAGAGAAGTATTCCTCTTTGTTGGGAACATCACCATGTCATACCTAGGGGCATCTGATTGGGGATGACATTCACAAGATGAATCCCTTCAACATCAGCATTCCTATATTGACCTACATCTTCTCATCTTAGCTTCATACATTTTATGCATTCTAGAGCTTTAGCTTGAGCTTCTTCTCGAATTTGTTTCTCCTCCTCTTTATGCTTTTTTTCCATGTTGAGTCATTTAAGCATCTCTTCAATCAATGGTTCTTGATAAAGCTTGACTTGGCATCCACTAATATAATTTGGCCTTACATTTCCTTCTAAACTGGCTTATAAGATAGCTTGTGGCCCATCCACTGATGCCCTTGTGTGACCTTTAGTGTGGCTATCACAAAATCTAATGGAAGCACAACATTCCAACCAAATACCATCTTGAATTGAGTTGCATTGAGTACCATCTTATAGGCTACTTGATATGCCCAAACAACATGATGTAACTATTTGCCCCAATGTGAGTGTTTATTATCTACGAGCTTCATTAATACATTACATAGGATCTTGTTCATGTTTTCATATTGTCCATTTTCTTGTGGGTGATATGGTGAGGATTTCTTATGAATCAGCATGAAACTGTGCAACAGATACTCAATCAATTTGTTCAAGAAATGAGTTCTTTTATCACTTACCAAACCTATAGGAAATTCGTACCTTGTGAGCACAATTTCAAACAAGAATTTTGTTGTTGTTTTTGCATCATTTTTTTTACTTCTACCCATTTGGTAATATAGTCTATGGCAAAAATGATGTATTCTACATGGGAGCTTCTAGCTAGGGGGTTGACAGGACCTGTGAAGTTTATAATGCATTTGGAGAATGTACGTCCTCCCATCATGGGTCTCAGTGGGATCTCCTCTTTATGAATAGGATATTGAGCTCTTTGACATGTGTCACACTACTTCATATAGGTATGTGCATCCATATGAAGGGTAGGCCATGAAAGACTTGAAAATAGAATGGCTCTAATCACACAATCATGTCCAAAAATTCCTCTTGCAACATCATTATGTGTAATTTCCAATATCTTTCAATATCACTTTCAAGTATGCATAATTGCAAGTATCCATGTCTTCCACAATTGCATAGAATATCATCAATGAGGGCATAGTCTTGAGCTTCTTGATCTAGAGTTCTTTGTTGTGCTAAGGTCATATCTTGTGGGAATGTCCTTATTCTAAAAAAATCAACTAGATGATGCTCCAATGGGTTATTTGAGACACGTGATAAAAGGTAGCATGTTCAATTGGAGGTTTGCTAATACAAGATGGACAATACTTGAGCTATATGATTCCATGGTTGGCCAAGACATGCCTAATCACTTCAATGTCTTTCGCGGGTTCTATGCTTCAAATAATGTTGCCCTAGTGCATCTACGTGTGCTAATTGCAACCATTTATCATGCTCTTCCTCTTCCACACAACGAGTCACATTTTCTTGATCATCTTGGTTGTAAATACTGCTTACAAGGATGTGATATGCTTGTGGCTTAATTATTTCTTCTTGTTTTGTTCTTACCATAGGGTTTTTGGGTCCAATAGTTAGGATTGGCACTAATTGCTTTGCCCAATTTGGAACTACTTCAAGGTTGAACAAATATGCATCACGAAGTTCATCTGACACACCTTGCGGGGATTCTCTTGAGGTGAGTCATAAAAGGTTATCCACCCTAAGGTAGTTCTTACCCTTTGTAACAACTATGTTAAAAGCATATTCCATTAGTAAGAGAAACCATCTTACTAGCCTGCCTATATTGTAAATTTTGTTCACCAAATACAACAAGGCTTTATGGTCTGTAAAAAATTTAAACTTATTTGCAAGGAAATAATGTTGAAACTTTTTGATTGCATAGACCATGCCTAGTCCTTCTCTTTGAGTGGTCGAGTAATTTCTCTCTATTGCATTCAGATATCTACTCGTGTATGCTATAGGAAGATCTATGTTTATTTTCTCTTCTTCCACTCTAAGCTTGCACATCCATAAGTGAGATCCTCCTGCATCCATGAAGGGCTTGATCCTATGGAATGCACCATTTTAGTATCTTCTTGTGTCTTATGGATAGTGTTCCACTGTAAGGGTGGTTCATCTCTATGTGTATAGTCCTTGAAATTGAACTTGGTAGTTACCCCGAAATGCTACAAGTACAAAGAATTGTTTCCCCAATCTTGTACTATCTCCAATTTTCTCATGAAAGTTCCACTAACGATTATTTCATAGACATGATTTTTTTCGAATTCACATATAGCAAAGGTATGCTCAAACTCTACACAAGTAGAGAGAGTGATTCCTTCTAACAATCCTAGTGGCTTCCCTATGTGTGCATCTACCATTTGCAACTTCATTCATGTGGGTCTTAAAGGTGGTTTTCCCCAACATTTCCATAAGGAAGTGGTAGCTATGGAAACTCTTGCATTTGAATCTAGGATCACCTTTGTTTTATATCCTTGATAGATGATAGGTAGATACATGTTTCATTCTTCTCCTTCACTGATATATCCTATCTTATCTATAGGTATCTTTGGTACTTTCTCTTGTGATCCTACTTGAGAGTGGGAAATAGAGATTCCTAGGACTTGGTTGACTACATGCTTTCACAAATCTGGTTTGACTTTGAGTAGTCCTTCTAAAGTGAGATGAGATTGCACTTAGCTGTTCTTGACTACTTCTGTATTCCTTGGTATAACTGAATCTTTGTTTCTAATCATTACCATGGTAGCTCTCATTTGAATAGACTTTGATTCACAACGGCTTGATTGTGCATCAACCTGATCTCTATAAATAAATATATTCAAAGTATAATCTTTTGCTTGATTGTGCATCAACCTTCCATAAAGCAAGGGAATGCCTTGAGGAAATCGATCATGAAGACCATCTATTTCTTGAATGGTGGGAAAGTCATCTATTCCATATCCCACTTGTCTTCTTGAATTTCTATTGATTGAAGGAGGAATTTTGCCTCTGAAGAATGAGGAACATATGCATCTATTGGAAAGAGTTGTCCTCTCTTGCTTTCAATCCGTTGAGCCTTTTGAGGTGCTAAAAGTTTTGTTTTAGATGCCATTTGCTCTAATATGTCTAACATACCTCGAAAGTGTGACTCTAGTTTGACTAGGCTACTCTGGTTAAAGATTTCACTAGCCTCAAACATAGCTTGAGCTAGTTCAAGCATTTTGCCACATAAATTTGTTCTTTCTACCTCTAGGTCTGCTCTAGGGTAGCTCTTGTCTAATTTTGTTTCATTGGTTCCTTCTCTCAGTCATGCCTGATAAGCCTTAAACATCATGTCTAAACTTTCTACGATGGGTTCTACTAACATTGATTTTTACTAACTTTTTGGGATGGGTTCTACTAACATTGATTTTTACTTAGGCAAAGGTAAAGTCTCTAATGGGAATGGTGATGTCGATTCAACGATATTTGCCAAGCTTCCTTCTAGCTCTACTAAATTTTTGAACCATTTTCTCTTGATTCTCCATCTAGCGTCTCTCCATGGCTTGGTTTTCTTTTTGTTAGACTCTCTTATCTCATTAGAATATGAGTCTTTCTCTTGGCTCCCTTGCAAAGGTTGCTATAAGGTATGAGCTCTAGTAACTACTTGGATGGGCACTAAGGTGGGTGCAGAACCATTCAGACCTTGCAAAATGCCTATCACATTGATTGGAGTTATCTTTGAGGCATTAGCTAGATTCTTGGAACATTCTCATATAATGTGCTCTTTACAAACACTCTAAACAATATCCTTGAATGGTAAGATAGTGTGGTTGACCTACTGGTGGGGGTTGTGATCATTCATGTACAACGTGATCTATGTGGCACTATAGGAGGTCCTCTAGAGTCTTTGGTCTCATTTGTCTCCTCTTGGGCCTATGATTAGGATTTGTGTACATCACATTAGAGTATTCAGGTTCCCAATCATATTCTTGTGCTAGGGTTTCATAGTCATAAGTCTTTGTATGTTTTGATGACTTCGTGTAGTAGGTGAGAAGGTTCCTTCCATGAGGTGAATAAAAGATATTGGCATTAGAATGGTTCTCAATGATATGTGGAGAAACTGATACTAAAGCCATATTGGTATATCTCTTCTACCACTACATACATGACTGATATTACATTAGTAGGGGGTGGCAGTTGCTATCCTAGCATTGGTTGTGGTCTAGGTTGTGCCTCATATTGTTGCTAGTAATTTATTTGTGGCCTATATTAGGGTTGTTGGTGTTGATTATGATACCTATATAGCTACAGGTAGTTTTGTCTATCTATGCGCTTTTTGTAAGGAGAACCTTGTGATTCATGTATTTTCTTTCGATAGTTGTGGTGTGTTACAACGGCGATGGGGAGCCCTTTGCAATGTCTAAGGTGCATATCCAAAAAGATCACTTTCTTAGTTTGTCAAGATAGACCAAGGTAGTCAAGGTGAAATTTGAAAAATGCTCTACTATACCTGTGCAGCCTACTAAAGATGATGATGGACGTGGATCTGCAAGAAAACACAAAAACCAAACAATAATTTCTCTCGCCCTCTCTCTCTCTCTCAAGCATGAAAATGAGGGAATGTGGAGTGGAAGTGGGTAATGTGGAAACAAACTGAAATTTTTGGAAGAAACTGAAGTATGGATATGGAGGAGGAAGGTGTGGAAGATGATAATGAATTAAAAAAACATGAAATTTAGTGTAAAAACTAGCAAAATATGCTAAACTACCTTCCAACATCAATCTTCCAACACTCACCATCTCACCTTTGTCCTTGAGCAAGCTTCCTGATAACAACACCAAATTTGGTGTCACCCTTGACAAGGATGAGTACCACATGGAGGAGCTCCGCCTCCTTAATTGTCAATATGTGGAGATGAAGGACGATATGATGATTGTGAAGGAGTGATGCACATGAAGGTGAAGGTGAGGAGCACACTAGATCTCTTAAGTATATATTAGTAGAGAGGAGTACTTTTTGAGCTTGTAAGTTATTTTTCTTTTCACCATAGTGCATGAGTGATGGCTTCATTGTCTGGTGTTGGTGCATCTACTTATTTATTTCTGCATTGATTCACATTTTTCCACCCAGGTACATTGAAGAGAAGCTTTGTGGAACAAATTACACACTCTGGAAGTTTAAAATTTTTGAGATTTTAGACTCTTATGAGTTTCTAGATTATGTCATTGGGCCAACAAGTCTTGATCCATATCCGATTCCAATGGAAGATCTATTAAATCCTCAAGTGACAATCGAGCCTGATCTATAGCTTCATTGAGTTTGGAAGTGGTGGAATGCAGAAATGTTATGTGTCAGTTTTATGAGTGTAAATGATTATGTGGTTACTTTAGTCTAGCACACCACTAAAGAACATGAAGCATGGGGCATATTGGCCTTCAAACATGAGATCAACAATCACACTTAGGTTCAAAATCTTGAGAATTAGTTAGCAAAAAAGAAGCACTCAAGCTGGAGAATGTTGATAACTTTATCAAGAGAATAAAAAATTTACAAGATCAACTTGTTGCTATTGGTGTTTTGGAAACACCTCAAAAACTCACTCGCAGGTGCATTCAGATTCTTCATGCAAAATATAACGGGCTCATTACTACTCTTAACACTCATGTTAGAGCCTCACCTCTTAACTTTGAAAGAAGAAATATGTTCCAAGAACGTGCAAGATTCAAACGATGCAACATTTTCATCAATGAAAAGAGCAAAGGCTTTTCTAAGAGTTCAAAGAACAAGCTAAAGAAGAAGAACCTCATCGAAAGTTGTTTCTATTGCAAAAAAGGGACGCCATTAAGGATTGCAAGTGGTGAAATGAAAAAGTACTATTGCTACTCTACTCACATGCACACATCTAACAAGCTAAGGAGGAAGGAACAAAATATAACAAAACATGATGAATGAATTAAAATGGAAATGACTTACATAAGATGCTCTATGAGTATGGTGACTCCATGAGGATAGTGAGGGCACTCTTGCCAAGAGCTTGAGTGAATAGCCTGTGTGGAGTGAAGGGAGGCCCTCCTTATATGGATTCAAAGGAAAAGATCCTTGCATGTGGGATAAATGAGCTTGCATGAGAATGAAAGTGAGTTTGGACAGAAGGGTGGATCATGGAACTTGCAACAACAAGAAGTAAGCTGATGAGAGAAATGGTACTTTCAAATCCACATGGAAGAATAGGGAATCGGTAAATAACATAGAACTTGACCTATGGGTTGCCATAGAGGACATATGTACATCTAGCCAAACTCCTATGGATGAACTTTGGATATTAGATAGTGGAGCATATTTCCACATGACCAACAAGAAGGACTCATATAGTTTCTTAATGCCTCCACAAGAACCCATCCACGTAGTGGTTGGAAATGACTCCAAATGTCTAGTTTAAGGGACAAGAATCATCTCTTTTGTTGCTGCCACTGTGTTGAGAGAAAAAGCTCTGGCGTTTTGTATGTTCCTATTGTAAAAATAAATTTGTTATCAGGTTTTGCCATAACATATTGTGGACTCGAAGTACATTTCAAAAACAATGGTGCAAAAATTTTGGATGGAACAGGTAGCACTAAAAGAAATGGAGTGTAGAAAGATAACTTGTATGTGTTAAGTGCCCTCACTACCACAAAAGACAAAGACACAAGTAGACTTTGGCATCAATGTTTTGGGCATCTTAGATTTGCCGTTCTCAAAGAGATGCAAAGAAATGGGATGGTAGCCCATTTACATGCATTTTTTAATTTACAAGGAGCATGCAAAGCTTGCATGATGGACAAACATCAAAGGAAGGGAATTCAAAAAGAGAAAAGTAATCGAGTTCAAGCTCCTCAAGAATTGGTATGTTCTAATCTTTGTGGTACAATTTCTACTCGTGCTTTGGGAGGACCTCTCTACTTTTTTGTAGATTGTCAATGAATATAGTAGAAACATGCAGATGTATTTTATTTGGGAGGAGGCTAATGCATTTGTGCAAATTTAAAATGTGGCATCAGATTGTTGAAAATGAAACAAATAAAAAATTGAAGAAGTTCCATACTGATCGAGGAGGAGAATTCTTATATACAAAATTCAACAACTACTGCAATGCTCATGGAATTAAGAGGCATCTTACCACAACTCACACACCTTAACAAAATGGTGTTGTTGAGAGGTAAAATAGGAGAATGGTCTAAATGTGGCATTGTATGCTGAAAGCTCAAGATATGTGTGATTCATTTTGGGTAGTTAATATGGTTTTGTACATTTTGAATAGATGCTATGCAAAGGCACTACATGGCATTAGTCCTCAAGAAGCGTATTCTTGTTAAAAACCTTGAGTTATTAATTCTATATTTTTTTTTTATATTTTAGTTATGCACATATATCTGAATGGAAAGAAACTCACTTATGATCAAAAAGTAGAAAATATGTCTTCTTAGGATATATTGAAGATTCTAAAGCGTATAAACTTCGGGATCTAGAGGCAAAGAAGATCATTGCTAGCTCTGATGTGGTATTTGATGAGCAATCACAACTAGTGGATAAGAAAGGTAATTCCACTAGCTCATTAACTAAAGAAATAACTCACCTTGTGCCTTCCCATAGATAAGTTAAGATGAGAGGTAGAGACATGAGAAAAGGACATTCGTCCACCAAAAAGACAATCATTTGTTTCCACATTGTGTAAGCCATTGCCAAAGTGGGCACAACAAGTCTTTGATGATCATAACCTTGAACATGAGTTCGAGAGTCTTTTTTAGATGGGTTGCATAGATCAAGAGATTGAGGAGCAATAAAAAGCCTCGCATCATATTTTCAACATGGCTCTTATGGTTGAAACCTAGGGTACCAACAAATTGATAGTTTTTTCAAACACCTAGGGTTTCAACGAAGTATTTTTTATTCAAATTTGTACATTATAAGAATGAGTAACCAACTAGTGATTGTGATCTTGTATATAGATGATTTGACCATTACAAGAGATCATGCAAATTTCAAAAATAGACGATTTGACCATTACAAGAGATCTTGGGCTACTCCATTATTGCCTTGGCATTGAAGTATGGAAAAAGGATGATGAGATTTTTGTAATCCAATATAAATTTTCTATGAAAATCCTTAAAGATTTTGGGATGATGGACTACAAAGCCACTAGCACACGTGAGGTAAATCTTGAACTTTCAATTGAGGATAATACACAAGATGTAGATGCTAAGGAGTACAAAAATCTTGTTGGGAGTTCTATCTTTTTGTGAAACATTACATTAGATATTTTTTATGTGGTTGGCATATTGAGAAGATTCTCCAACAAACCAAAAGAGACCTTGGAATGTAGGCATGCAAATTCTAAGGTACATTGTAGGAAGCTTGGATTTTGGTATTCTTTATACTGTAGGTTATATACTTCAAGGGTATTGTGATTGAGATTGGGTGGGAGATTGTGATTCTAGAAAAGCAGTTTTGGATACTGTACCTCACTTTTTCTAGGAATATTTTGTTGGGTAAGTAGGAAATAACCAACTCTCGCACTCTCCTCCACTACAAAGAAGCTAGCTTTGCCTCTTGCAAGGTAGCCTAGTTAAGGAGAATTCTTGTGGATATAGGATTTCCATCACAAATGGCGAGTATAATTAAATGTGATAATCAAAGTTGCATGGTCAATGCAAAGAACCCAATATTTCACGATCGCACCACACATATAGAATTAAAATACCATTATGTCCCTGAGCTAATTGAAGATGAAAGTGTGGAAGTAGTATATTGTCCAACAGAAGTAAATTGTCATGATATATTCACTAAACCACCTGGAAATGAGAAACTCAATAGGAATCTTCAATAAATTAGCATAGGAACCCAAAAATACTTGATTTATCATTCAATAAACATTGAGGGGGGTTGTTAGTATATGAACAATGTCTACCCCTCATGATTGTATGTACTAATGAAAATTTTTTAAGGCCTCCATAATGAGGAGAAGATAAGCATGCATTACCCAATTGATGGGAATCCCAACTTGCATGTTAAATGAAGGTCAAATTGGGCCATCTAAGGTATTCTAAGGAAAGGGGCTTACCAAGGTCCCCTATTGTGGGGTCTTGTGTAGTGTAGTGGGGAGCAACCCCATCGAGGGGTCCAAAAGGCATGATGGTAAAGGGAATATTCCATGGAATATTTCTTCTTGAAGTAAAAAATCATTCATATTTGTTAGGTCGGTTGAGCTGGCCTAAGCTGTGTATGGGGATTACATGGATGATGGTTTCCCACATTCTATGGCTCATGTGTAGCCATCCATGGAAGGCCACATCTCCCCATTGGCCTATATATACATGAACTTTGCACCTAGATATCGAATTGAGACACCATACCTCTACCTTGTGAATCCCTATCTAGAGTTGTTTAGATCACCATTTAAGCTCTGCCTTGAGAGCCCACAGGTGGACAATGTCATCATCTTTGTAGCTTCTATTTGTTGAAATTTTTTGAAATTCTATTATATCTATTATCTTCTCTAATAGTGCTCCTGTGTTCTCTTGTGTAACTACTTTTTTTACACACTTCTCTTGTGTAACTACTTTTTTTACACACCATTGCTAATGATTGTGCAAAATTTATTACATGATGATGGCAAGGTGCATAGCAACAATAATCCTTTCATTTCATTATCCATCTCCATTTTCTAAGCCTGAAATTGAGAGAATTTAACATCGAACGCATTTAGATGAGCAATTACACTATCTGTGTCCTTTGTGTGAAAGACATATAAATTTCTCCCCATATATAATTTATTTGATGATTTTTCTTATTTATATGTATTACATGAGTTCTTCCAAAGACACTTGCACTATTGAATACTTTGAAGTAAACATTATCTACTAGGTGCAATCAAATGGTAGAACTAGCCATATCAATCATCATCATCCATATCAACATGCTTCTTTAAGATTCTATTTACTCGCTTTCACTACCACCTTTGAGTCAACACATCTTTCATTTTATTCTTCCATAGAGAAACATTTGTTCTATCAAAGTTTTGAAATCTTGAAATGGTATTTGCTCTAAAGTTTATAGCTTTTCTTGGGAACACTAGAACTAGACCCTAATCCACTAGATGCGCTTGAGATCCATGATGCCATGATGATAGAGAAGTCACTAGAATGATAATGGATCTAGAATAATCCAAACACCATTAAGGCTCAAAAAAAGATGACCAAGTGTTAGATTTTGGAAAAAATTCAATAGAGTCTCTCCTAAAAAATGGATCAATGAACACCAATGACCAATTCAAAAGGATTATGTGAGAGCGTATGTGATCACACCAATAAGTGTGCCAAGGAGTAAAATCAACCATTGTATAGTTGAAAAACTAAAATCTAGAAAAATTTTAGGAGAGTCTCCCTTGCAATACGAGCATATGAACAATGTCAAAAACTCATACGTCTATGAGTAGTGACATGTAAACCTTCATAGTGAATCACTAACTGGATTGCATAAAGCCACTAAATTGAAAGAAGCCAACTAGGCTTATTCCTATGAACAAGTATCATACATCTTCTATGGTGAGGCTAGTAAGTCTTCCACCAACATCCCCAAATATACCTCAAAATTTGGGTATGTCCTAGTTAAGAAAATGTCACCACAAACAGCTTCATCAAGATCAAAGTCTTTATGGCAAACATAACTACTATATTAATTACTATGTGGATGTGCATAAGTGGTATCCATAGAAGCATACATAATGTGTATGTGCTTAGTATATGTAGTAAAATGGCACTAGCCCAAACACTAGCTAGTATATGTAGTAAAATGGCACTAGCCCAAACACTAGCCAAAAAACACTTACAAAGGTCCATCAACTCTATTCTTTAGGCTCAAAAAACCTGCACAAACTTGTAGTTGCTGCTCCCACCACAACTAAAAACCTTCCAAGAAACCTCTGAGAAGACTCAAAAGCTGAAATTTCAGCAATAAATCTGAATGTTCACTACCAAGTAGACACAAAATCAAGTGCATCTAGCTCCAAGATTGATCTTTGCACTAATTTTTCCATGTACGTAGTCAAAATTTCCCAAAAGTACAAAATAAGCTTCTAATTTTCCCCAATTTGTACCCAATTAAACTCTTAGAGAATTGATTTAGAAAGCCCACGAAGACACTTGGAAGGATCACAAATAATGGTAACCTTAAGTATTTAATGGTAGAAAAATCTACTATTAAGCATCCTTGAGGGAAACACTACTAGAATAGTGGCCTCTCGAGAAGTGTTAATACTTTGTCTTTCTTGATCATTGAAGTCCTCTTGCACGTAGCCAATGATGCCAATGATGAATTCGATGAATCGAATGACAAGATATGCCATGTTCTATGCCTTGGTTTCAACCTTAATCATAAGCCTTGGAGGAAACCACAAAAAAAGCTTGCAAGTGGGTGGGTGCATGCTCGCTTCGGTCGTAGAAAACCAAAAACCTTTTGCTTCCAACAGCTCTAATACTAGTGAAAATGTGCCATGGCAATGCACCATAGTGGACTCTCCTTTGTGAAATCTTGTTGATGGTTCCCTCACAGTAGAAAATGGAGCTCCCAATAACTAGGATGATGCTCTACACAAACCTATCAATTACTTGGACCTACACAATACACTAAAAGCACAAACTTAGATTGTCTAGGCTTTATAAATGAGATCAAACCTTGAGTCTATGATTGACCAGGCCACTATATGTTTTATTAAAGAACATATACAAAAGTTTCTAGTGGCCATTTTTCTTTTCACATGCACACCAACGATAACAAATAAGAAATCCTTCAAAACAAAATTGAAAGCAAAGCAAACTTGACTCTTATTTAAAAATGAACTTAGAATACTTCATATAAACTCATTATCTAATACTTACATCCAATTTTTGTAAAGAATAATACATGGAAATAACATGAGATGATGAAGGTGTAAGAGACTAAGGACTCTAAAGAGTTTAGAAATAACCTCTAAAGATAATTTATTGGCAATAGAGGAGCATGATTACCACATAAATTAGAAGAAATGGTTAAGGTGATGATTTTTTATGTAATTATTCCATAAAGTAAAAATAGATTTAAACTTACGCATGTATTATTTGAAAAATAATTCCAAGGTCTTCTTTTAGTATTTAAAGTACTCAAAGTGAAACATTTGGAGAAGAATCAAGTAATGACCATAGACCATAGAATTGGCCTTAAGTTAACTATTGAAAGATCTTCATTTTTTTTCTCCAAATAATGCTAGCACTTTGGAAATCAAAGATTTAGATAAGTATCAATGACAAATTGAGAAAGACTTATGAAAAGATGTCAATCAAGTATCTCAGAAGAATTAGAGGTCTTTATTCAAGATTGTACGACATAATGGTCCATGGAATCAGAATCCAATAAGTTGCCTTGAATAAAGTATCATTTATAAACTTAACATTAAAGAATAATTTAAAGGTATTTTATGTTAATTTTCATTTTGCACATACACATGCTTCTTAAAGAAAAATTTTGAGCTATTTGCCTCCTCTCACTCATCTCCATATATGGAATAGATCACTCGAGCAATGCCAACAAAACCCTATCCTAAAAGAAGTCAAGCATGAAGCATTTAGCTATCTCTTGTAGGAATCCAACATCCATTTAGCTTGGTTCAACACATTGACCAATCCTAGTAGATCTGCATGAGAAATCATTACAAACCTGTCTTTGAAATGGCTAGACCCATCATTTGGAATGCCCTTATTATCTCCCTAGAAGACTAATGTTGTTCTTCATCCTTCTCCTCCACTAATTCTTTGAAACGTAGGATATGGAGGGGTTTTACCTTCCTTGGCCACATCATTTTTTTCTTAGGAATCCTATGGACTTATCTCATCTTCCCCTTGTGGCCTTTGATGTAGTGACTAGCTTCTCTTTCAAATTTCATGTTCATCCCATTTTTATCTCCATCTATTTTGTGCACTCCATTATTCACTAAAAGGGCATGGAGAGCAATAAACTAAACAAATTCAAAAGCTCTTGATGGAGTGTACCGAAAGATGTTACTATTGGAGCTACTCCTCATACCACTTCCCATGTTTAAAAACACAAGTCAACAAATATCACTTTTCCCTACTCACATTAATTAGGATATGTGTTTTGAAATATTAAAAGGGAAAGAATTCTCGCCCCGAATTCCCTCCTTGCATTAAGAAAAAGAAACACTCACTTCTTAGTTTGATGAGGCTTGCATTAATATGTGGGTAGTGCAAGCCTCATCACCCCCATTCCCCACCCCAAGTTTCAAAACATAACAATCACTTCTTATTTGATTTTGTAAGGTTTTATTGAGATGTGCTTTAAAATGCGACGATGGCTTTCTCCATGTATATGTTTATCACCTCCTCACATTTTAAAGAAAACTTTATGAAACTCTCCATCTTGCTCCATCCTCTAAGGATACTAGTGGGTATGTCTATGAAGTTTATAATCCTACCTTGTCTTCCATGGTGCCTGAGTTTGAGGTGTGTTTCAGAAAATCAAAGATGTGTCTATGGTCATAGTATATAATCCTATTTCATTTTCAAACATGTCTCCTAGTAGAATAATCTTCTAAAAACAAAAAGACGTATTTGATTCCAATGCAATCACATATGGGTGCAAAAAATAGACAAGCATCACATATAATCCTTGTAATTTTGCTTAGATTTTCCTTCTTCTATGTCTTCAATGGCTGTATTTCTTGCTGGAAGTGCCTCATCTCATGGAAAATCATTTTTAAATCCCTCTCAATCCATGCTTTTCTACAAATGCCTCAACGCTACAAGGAAATTTAACGTACATGTACTTGGGGATAGCCCGACCTTGCAATGTTCTTGATGTACAGGATTCTAGGCATGCTTACAGAGGAAATTCACATTGGATAGCTTTACTTGACATACGCACAAGGAGTACTATAAAAAATGCATTGATTGACCTTGATTTGGGCTCTTATGGGATCATGTATCAAGAAATGAGAGATGGTGACTCTATGCCCCGTGTTAGTTGGTGATTGGATTTCACTTCATCGAGAATGGAGGCTTCATAAGGTGCATGAAAATGTGATAAGGCATCTCCATTATAATGCAAGGAACTCTCAAGCCACATCACCATTTCTTCGCACACACTAGGGGGAGTTATTATTTGCTCTCGGTGAGAGAGAGAGAGACAGAGAGAGAGAGATGCACCTATTTTGAGTACCTCCCTCAATCAGTGTCTCATGGAATGAAAGCCTCTTAATTCATATTGTACGTGTGCAATTATGAAATGGGATTAAGCAGACAAATAGTGAGAGTGTGAGGGTTGAGGGTAACACATAGGATGCGAAGAAAAAGACAAGAGGCGTTGTTTAAAAGGCAATTAGATTAATATGTGAGAGGATTGAGATCTCTCATATAATCTTAAAAACACCCTATGCTGTACATTTCGTTTTTTGAAGGTGTACTTTAAAACATTGTAGGTAACTTTTCTATTTTGCTTATATTGTTCTCCCAATTTGAATCACTCCTTTTGAAAATTGACTTGTGCTTTAAAACATGAAGTAATCACTCGTATTAAAACACATCTAATCTGAATCTGAAGCTTAGTTTGGGTTCTTGTCTAGCTTCTTATCGGAGTCCAGTGGCTTTTCCATGGTATTCCCTTAGAGTTTTTGAATGTGTTACATCCCATCTAGGATCACACAAGGTTCCACTTGAGAAGCTAGTGCACTTAGACAATGCCTCCATGAAGAATTTTCCATCCCCTTCTGTTGGCGGAAGTCCACTGGAAGAGCTCTAGACACCCCATGCCCGCCCCAAGGGCAACTTAAAAAAAACCATATGTTGAAATCAAAATGAGCTTTCTAATAAGATCTATAGCTCAAAAAATGGATTTTGGACAAAAATTTCATGCCAATTCAATCTATTGTAGGTCAAAATAGGGAAGTAGACTATCTTGTACTCCAACTAGAAGATCGTACAACATGGTAAATTTAGGGAAATCCTTAGGATACTTCTACCTCAAATTGACGCATCTTCTTTTAACAATGCTAAATGGGCCTTTTCTTGATACTTAAGTGTGGGTTTCCTTTTCAGCCCTTGTTCTTATGCGTATGATCCTTCATCGACCTTATATAATACACTTAGCCTATGTATGGGTAAATTTGCGACGATGTCCCTCAACTCCCATGTCATAGGGACATCATTGGAGGCTTTCCAAGTTTCTTTAGGACATGTCTTTGAAGTACTTGATTTGGCCTACAATAATAAGGGTTAGAACCCAAGGCTTTCACTTTCAACGTTCCTTAAATTACTTTTATTCGTAGAAGTGTATAGCTAATTAAAACAAGTTATTTCACGACTCCTCTTTCCCTGCACAGACGTGACTACATGGCATCCATCTCAAGGATTGCTCGGCCTAGAATACCTCAGAACATGATTTCTCTGATGGATGCTAACATTTAAAAGAATGAAATTATCGAGGTTATTGATGCTCTCCCCAATGGAAAAAGTCCGGGCCCTGATGGACTCACCAATGAGTTTTTCGAGTCCTTCAAGCACGTGGTGGCCACCCGGCTACGTCTCGTGTGGCAAGAGGCTCTCTCCTTCGGTGCTCTCCCTGAGTGTCTTAATAATGGTGTCATCAAGTTAATTCACAAAAGGGGGGATAAGAACAAAATTGAAAGCTGGAGGCCGATTACCATGCTCCAAACTAGATACAAGATAATTGCCAAGGTTATCGCCAACAGAATCTCTTGTCATTTAAAGTCATGGCTTAGTGAGGACCAGAAAGGTTTTATCAAAGGTAGATCTATACTTGAAGCAATTGTCGATATTTGGGAAGGCCTTGCGTCTGTGGAAGAGTGTGCTCAAGATCTGGTATTCATTAAGATCGACTTCAACAAAGCATATGATAGATTGGAATGGGACTTTATTCTGCAATCAATGAAAGATCTTGGATGCAACCATAAGTTCATATTTAAGCATCATTGAGATGCTGGCAATCTCAAGGGTCTTTCCCTACCTCTTGGTCACGACCAATTGATTGCGAGACTCTTTGTTGATGACATGAATGCCTTTGTTCTTAATGATATCAACTGCATTGAGGTGTTTTGGAGTTGCCTCGACACCTTTTGTGTGGTGTCAGGTTCAAAAATCAACCATGCTAAAACTTCTTTTAGAGCAATCCATGGGCCTCCACCCCAACTGTTAATTGATCAAGGACGTCAAGTTATCCCTAGTGGTCAAGTCTTCCATCTCCTCGGTATCCCGATGGGCTTCAACATCTCAATGGACCAACGATGGAACTGGGTGCTATCCAGGCTGGATAGCAAACTAAATCATTGGAAAGGTATGCAAGCTAACTTGGCAGGGCGTGCAATGGTTGTCAACACATTTATGCTTTCTACGATTATTTACTTTATCTCGTGTTGGAGACTTAAGGAGAAAGAATTGGCCAAAGTGGAAAGAATCTGTAGAAACTTCCTATGGACTAGGACCCCAATAGGAGGGGGATTCCCAAAATCAATTGGGAAACCTGTATTGGCTCAAAACACTCGAGGGGCTTGGGTATCTTGGATATCGCTGGGTTGGCTGATAAGCTAGCGGCAAAGTGGTTTATCAAGGCTTGGAACAATAGTGAATCCTCTTGGGCTAAACTGATCTTCAGAAACTTGAAAGACCTTACCTTAGTTGGTCTTCCCGATTGGAAGGACATTGGGATACTCAAGCTTTTGTTCTCCCCCCACCCAGTGTCCCCTAAAGGCTCCAGCCTCGTTTGTTCCTTATGGAAGAGTTGGAACAAAGCCAAACAATTCATCAGAATTAGTGATGAGTGGAAGTGGGCAGCTAGGATAAGACAAAATGACTCTATCTAGTTCCCGATCATCGGCATAAGGGGGGTGGAGTCGTGGAACCTCCAGACTGCTAAGCGATTATGGAACAAGGGGTTCAAACAGTGGAAACAACTCTGGAAACAAGGGACCGGCCAGTGGATCAGGTTTGAAGACTTAGACCCAAGACATAGAGTTTCCCACGAGGAATGGACTCTTCTCCAAAATAGGTGTTTAGCATGGGACAACTCAACTACCCGCCTGCTCTGCGGACAGGATCTTCCGTGCCAAGAGGGACCAAATGGAGCAATGATAAGAAACTATCCAAAATTCCCAACTTCAAAGAAAGCGTAGATGGCCATCACACTCTCAACAAGGTGTGGTGCCTTTCTTGGACCAAACTTCGATGGGAACTTAAGTTCATGTCTATTTGGCACCCCCTTATCGAGATCAAGAAGTCCGTTCTCATGCGGCAAATCCTGCATAAGGGTATCTGGTACAATGCAAGGGCCAACAAAATTTGTGGCATGCCTCCATGGTGCAAGTGGTTCCATCGATGTAGTGAAGACCTTTTTCACCTTTTCTTCGATTGCCCCAAGACCCGTGTTATCTGGCATCACGTAAGACGGGTTCTGAGACTCACGAGCCAAATCAATTGGCAACAGGCGCTTTTGGGTGAGGTAGTCGGCTGCTCATCGAGATAGTGGAATGCCATCAGAGGTGAGACTCTTTGGAAAATCTAGAGGGAGTGATGTGCTATCAACTTTGGCCAAACCCCAAAGGAATGGTCCATTGAGAAATCCTTGTTTCTTCTAGGTAACAGAATCTCCTGTGATAAGAGGTCTCCACCATTTAGGCACCACTGTATCTATCTCCTCGTTGATAACAAGCTAAAACCCAAATGGGTCCCACATGAGGGAGATGATAGATTTGTAAGCCTCATTTGTAATGCCCTCTAGCTTTCCGAACTTGTCCCCTGCATTGTGGGATTTGGGGGGTCCCATGGGCACTAGTTCCATTCACGTGTAACTTTTCTTCTTGATTTTAGTTAAAGTTCGGGAGAATAGGCCAAGGTCGAACTTCCTTAAAAAAAAAAACAAGTTATTTCATGATTTTAGAGGTACTGCAAAGTGAGAAACGACACTAATGATTGGAGAAGGCTTTTCCCCTTCAATGCGTAATAAGTTTCTCTCTCTCTCTATATATATATATATATATATATATATATATATATATATATATATGTGTGAATATAAATTTGTACTGAATACGTAAGTTTGTGCATGCGTGTATGAACTTCAAGGCGTGAGCCGTGATGCCGTCTTGTGTGTATTAGCTACTCACATAAAAAGCATGAATTATTTGAATCAATTCAACACAGAGAACGATGAAACGTTGACGAAACAGGGAAACTTGAAATATAAGCTAAGTTCACATGTTTTGATGAGCGAAAGCTATTTATGCACACGACACCAGCAGTTTCGAGTGATGCCAATGTAAATACACCCCACTTCAAGCAGCTGCGTGACGGGACAGCAAAGCAATCCGTGTTTGAGAAGAAGAAGACCATCCCGTTTTGTAGTAGATGAAACTCATGTGCGAATATGCAATCGATACAGCTGTTCACTCCATTTTCTCAATGTCACAAACGGAGATAGAGAAAAGCGAAGGAAGCGAGGACGTGCTACGCAACAACAACGAGGACCAGACTATTATCGAAGTACAGTGTCTTAAACAACAAGACAAAGAGTTAATGCATTTTATGAATTGTTGATGAAAGACCATAACTATGCTTTGTGGTGAACCAAGATACAATGGATAAGATTTGAGGACATCAAGCCGGATCTGAGAGAGAACTACGAAGAATGAATCCTATTGCAGAGCAGATTCATGGCTTGGGATTGTTCGAAGACTCGTATTCTCATTGGTCAAGACTCTCCTCACCATGAGGGTCTTACGTGGCACAATGGCAATAGCATTGATAAAATTCTGAGATTCAAGAAGATTCTGGATTTCCATGTCACACTTAATAGTAAGTGGTGCCTTGATTGGTTGGGCTTGTGATGGGACTTTAAGTTCCAATCCATTTGGCATCTCTTTATCGAAATCAAAAAGTCAGTGCTTATGTGCCAGATTCTCCACCGGGGAATTTGATCCAATGTAACGGCTAGCAGAATTTGCGGGGTCCCTCCTGTTGGGAAAAGATGGATGGACACTTCAAGAAATGAGTTGGTACTCCTAATCACTGCTTTGTACCTGCCCTCTTTCACTTCAGAGTTGTGTTGTAGACCCCTTTAGCTTTCCAATGATACTAAATAAGTGCCTATGTACTTTGGAGATGATGAATGCAATGATTAATCCAAAACAGATAACTTCACAAGTCACAAGTCATCGAAAAACTTGCTATTTTGGTTCACACACATGCTCGTTCTTAAGCTCAGCTCCCAACAGAGTGGCAATTAGAAAAATTCCTTCTAAGGATATCTAATTAGCTTAAAGTGCTAATGATTCCAAGTGGAATTACTTAAAATGATTTCCTATACACAGAGCAATCAATTTAGCAAGTAAAGCATTACCCCTGACTTTTTAGGAGATGTGGAGAGAAAGACCAGTGATTGCTTTGAGATGCTTTTCTCCTGACTGGGTGAATGAAATGCCTTCAAAATTTGTCAGCTTGTAGTAGACTTAGATTTGATTCCAATGAGCCGTAGGACATTGAAAATGATTGAGTAATGACTCCGAAATGAGCAAGACAAGTACACTATTCATAGTGACAATAACAAAGAACTCAACAGAGATAATCAATAATGTATTGTATTATATGACAATTTTGTACATTATCATTGGCATGAAGAATAATGCCCTTTGATATTGAGAAGTGTAGGCTATAGTTTGAGCCACACAATCTCTACAATTTGATCAACTAAAAGATCTAGAATGGAGAGGTGCACCGTGAGATTTTACAACCATCTTTTATAGATGCCTTGCCTCCAAGTTTGAATTCAAATTCAAACTTGGCTTTACCTAAAAGTTCTCCTTCAAGTTAGGAGTTATTCCACCAAGATTAATTCATAGCTTTATCACTCCTAACTCCACAGGGAAGATGTGATTCCAATATTCTCTCTAGGATTTATCTTTTACAGGAAGTAAATGATCAAAGTTTACAAGCAATGGCTCATGTAGTCCTTCAACCATTTGTACATAGATTCTTCCAATGTCTAGCCAAGTGTGAAGGCTTGGATTTTGTACCAACAACTCCCCCTCAAGCCAAACATCTTGGCTTGGTCTTCTTCATCAATCCTCCTGAATGTCAAGCAATCCAATCATAGCTTTAAACCTGCAAAGTTTAGTACCATCAAGTGCTTTGGTCAATAAGTCTGCACATTGCATATTAGTGGATACATATGCCAACTAAATTTCCTTGCTCAATAGCTTCTCTCTCACATAGTGATAGTGGAATTCTATATGCTTGGTCCTAGCATGATAGATAGGATTTGCTGCAAGATGTAAAGAACTTGTATTGTCACCAAAGATTATTGGTGAGTTCCCATGTAGTCCTAAATTTGCATATAGCAATCTAATCCATATGGCTTCTTGTGTAGCATTTGCTAACCCCTTGTATTGAGCCTCTATTGAAGATAGATCAACAGTAGGTTGCTTCTTGGAAGACCATGAAATAGGCTTATCACCTGCAAAAGAGAGATATCATGAGGTGCTCCTCCTATCATCCTTACAACCTCCCCAATCTACATCTGAGTATATTTTGATGTCCAAATCTGAAGTATAAGGAAGGTATAAACCTTGATTCTAAGTACCCTTAAGGTACTTCAAGATTCTCTTGGCAGCTTCCAAGTGAGGTGCTCTAGGTTTGTGCATAAATTAACTTAAGACACTTACTCCATAAGCAATATCAATCCTTGTTAATGTAGCATAGCTTAGGCTTCAACCATGCTTTGGTATCCTACAACATTTTCAAGCACATCACCTTCATGATCACTTAGTTTTTGATTTACCTCCATAGGAGTGCTTGATATCTTGGCATTCTCCAAGTGAAACTTCTTCAACATATCCTGCACATACTTTCTTTGAGTGATGTAAATTTCAGAATTTGTATAGACTAACTCAAGTCCAAGAAAATACTTTAGTAACCCTAAATCACTAATTTTGAAATCTTGCATCATTTGGTTCTTGATCTGCTTGATGCCATTGGCATCATTACCTGTAAGTATGATATCATCAACATACACACTTAGGTATATAACCTTTGAATTACTTCTCTTGGCAAAGAGAGAAGTATCTGCTTTTCTCATGATGAATCCTTGATCTTGACGGTATGTAGTCAACCTATGATTCCATGCCCTAGGTGGCTACTTCAATCCATAAAGAGCCTTGTTTAGTTTGCACACATAACTTACCTTGCTTGGGTCCTCATAGCCAGGACATTGAGACATGTACACCTCCTCTGAAATCCAACCATTAAGAAAAGCATTTTTCACATCTAATTGGTACATATTCCAACTTCTTGATGCAACCACACTCACCAATACCCCGATGGTTGGCATTTTGGCCACAGGTGAGAAAGTCTCTTCATAATCAACTCCTTGGGTTTGTGCAAAACCCTTAGCCACAAGTCTAGCTTTATACTTGTTTATTGATCCATCAGAATTTCTCTTGATTCTGATCTAGAACCAATTACCTTCATAGAATCCTTCTTTGGCACTAGCTTCCAAGTATCATTCTCCTTGAGTGCTTCAATTTCTTCATCCATAGCTTCCTTCCATTCTGCCTTAGTCTTTGCCTCTTCATATGATGATGGCTCTTCAAATGATAAATCTTTAGCAAGATAAATAGAATGCTTGGTAACTAAAGAAGTGTCATACCCATATCTGATTGGCTTCTTGCTCTCCCTTTGTGATGTTCTAATTGCTTGGTTAGATGATTTAGGTATGTCCTCCAACTTCTTCATCTTGATTTCTCCTTTTGATTTCCATGCCTTGAATTCTTCTAGGTTGACGATGTCCTCATCATCTAACTTGATGTCTTCATTCTGGTTTGGCTCCTCCATGGTAAGGCTTGGAAACTCCTCTTCCAAGTCATAAGGAAACTTTACTTTCTTGCATTCACTTTCAAACCAAGATTCATTCTCATCAAAGGTATCCCAAGCACACATTGATCTCTACATATTTTCTTTAAGGTTCTCTCACCACTATGCCCTAATCTTTTATTCCAAATCTCAAGCTCTGACAATGTTTGATCTTTGTAGTCATAAAGTGCAATATTCTTTGTATCTTCAAGTTCAAATGTAAATAACCTACCTATCTTTTCTCCTTTGGAAATTATTTTGAACCCATGTTGGGGATCCTCCACAAATGCTCCATATTTGTTGAACCTAACCTCCAAAAAACCCTTTTCCATAATATGTCCAACACTCATCAAATTCTTGGTGATTGTAGGTACATATAGAACCCTACTCAATAGATTTCTCTTTCCATCAGAGGTTTTAACATTTCCTACCTTGACCACTGAATGCTTGGTGTCATCACCTTTTTGCACTTGGTGCTTTCCCTTAGGTTCCTCAAGGTCAGAGAGAAGAGCTACATTGCCTGCCACATGGTTTGAACATCCTGATTCAATGTACAAGAGATGGTTGTCATTCATACCTTGCTTTGAAGTCATATTCATAATCAGAAGGGAATCCTCTTGTTCCTCTATGTAATTGTTGTAGTCTTTCCTTGATTTGTGGCCTCCTTGGTAGTTGTTATTGTAATTGTTGTTGTAGTTGTTATTGTAGCCTTGAAGTTGGTTGAATCTTCCTCTTGATTGTGTGTAGCCACCTCTTTGGAAACCTCTACCTCTCTGATTCTTGAAGTTCCTGTAACACTCATCTATGGTGTGATTTGATAACCCACAAATATTACATGGGGAAGAGTTGAAAGGTCTCCCCCTACCTTGCTTACCACCTCTGCCCCTACCTCTTGAGCTCCTACCTCTCCCTACATAGTTACCTTGAGAAGTAATACCTTCATCCTCAATCTTTTTGCTTTTCCCTTTCTCTTTAGACTTGCCTTTATCTGTGTATAGGGCAGAAGAGTTATTACCTCTTGATGAATCTCCATTTTTGTTGAGCTTGGCCTCATGGGTAAAGAGTTGCCCCATGAGTCTGGTAAAATCTGGAATCTGCATGTCCATTTACAAGTCCATGGCAATTGTGAAACTTTCCCTGATCTGCCTTGATGCCATTGATTACTTGCCTCATTATCTGCTCCTCTTCAATCTCCTCTCCTATGCTTGCCAATTGGTCAGCCACATCCTTAAATTTAGTCACATACTCTGAAATGCTGTTCTTGGGTTGCTTTCTTTGAGTCGTGAACTCAATCCACATTTGGTTCTTCCTAGCCCTTGTGTTGGAAGAAAAATATGAAGACAATGTATCCCAAGTTTCTTGGGATGTCTTAGAGTTCTTAATTCGTGGAAGAAGGAAGTCAGAGATAGAGTTAAGTAAATATGACCTTGCTAATGCATCTTTGCACACCATGAATTGAGTCTTTCATTCTCCTCTCTTGTAGGTTGTCCTTTGCTTTTGAAAATGGGCATCTCATCATCTCCTGATATGTATCCATAGAGACTCCTTCCTTGCAAGTATGTCTTCATCCTCAAGAAACGAGTTGGTACTGCCAATACCTGCTTTGTACCTGCCCTCTTTCACTTCAGAGTTGTGTTGTAGACCCCTTTAGCTTTCCAGTGACACTAAATAAGTGCCTATGTACTTTGGAGATGATGAATGTAATGATTAATCCAAAACACATAACTTCACAAGTCACAAGTCATAAAAAAACTTGCTATTTGGTTCACACACCTGCTGGTTCTTAAGCTCAGTGCTCCCAACACAGTAACAATTAGAAAAATTCCTTTTGAGGGTATCTAACTAGCTTAAAGAGCTAATGATTCCAAGTGGAACTACTTAAAATGATTGACTATACATTGAGCAATCAATTTAGCAAGTAAAGCATTACCCCCGACTTTTTAGGAGATGTGCAGAGAAAGACCAGTGACTGCTTTGAGATGCTTTTCTCTTGATTGGCTAAATGAAATGCCTTCAAAATCTGTGATCTTGGAGTAGACATAGAGCTGATTCAAAGGAGCCATAGAAAATTGAAAATGATGGTGTAATGACTGAGATATGAGCAAGACAAGTACACTGTTGTGAGTGACAATAGCAGAGAACTCAACAGAGATAGTCAATAATGTATTATATTATATGACAATGTTGTACATTATCATTGGCATGAAGAATAATGCCCAATTATAGTAAGAAGTGTAGGCTATAGTGCGAGCCACACAATCTCTACAATTTGATCAACTAAAAGCTCTAGAATGGAGAGGTGCACCATGAGATTTTACAACCATCTTTTATAGATATCTTGCCTCCAAGTTTGAATTCAAATTCAAACTTGGCTTTACCTAAAAGTGCTCCTTCAAGTTAGGAGTTATTCCACCAAGATGAATTCGTAGCTTTATCACTCATAACTCCACGGGGAAGATGTGATTCCAATATTCTCTCTAGGATTTATCTTTTACAGGAAGTAAATGATCAAAGTTTACAAACAATGGGTCATGTAGTCCTTCAACCATTTGTACATAGATTATTCCAATGCCTAGCCAAGTGTGAAGGCTTGGCATTTGTACCAACACCCCCATGGTGCAAATGATGCCTATGTGGTAATGAGGATTTGGGAAACCTCTTTTTCTTGTGCCCTAAGTCAAAGTCATGAAAAAATCATGCTGCTACAAGAACAAATCAATTGGAAACGTGCTTTGCTAGGAGAAGCAATCAGGTGTTCCTCATCATTGTGGAATGCGATTAGAGGTGAGACCCTCTGGAAGATCTGGAAAGAGAGATGTGTGGCCAATCTTGGAAGCGCTCCTAAAGAATGGCCGATAGAAAAATCCATATTCCTTTTAGCAAAAAGAATTTCCAAATGTAAGAAACCCTTGCCTTTCAGACATCATAGAGTATTTTTCCTCGAGAACAACAAGTTCAACAACAAATGGGCCCCACATGAAAGGGATGAGAGGATGATCAACCTTCTTTGCAAAGCCCGTTCTCTTCTACAATTGTTTTATCTATTAATTAGAGTGTGGGAGGGTAGGTTGTTGCCAAACTTCCATTTATGGAAAAAAAACTATGCTTTGTGCATACAAGAATCCCAAGGACACTATTCTCCTTTAGTGTACAATTGTATTTTTTAATTGATTAAAGCAACAGAGATTAGGCTTAGCTAAACTTCTGTAAAAAGAAAGGATCAAGTGATTCACACATGTTAAGTTATTTCATTGGGCCCTTAGTCCCTTGAGGCAAGGGTGAAGGTTTGAGCGTTCCCTATGGCAATATAGTTGTGAACCCTAGACCAATATATTGCTTTTAGATAGATTTAAACGGGCTACCTTCGAACAATCCTTTTCAATTATTGCCTTCGAGCGAATTAGTTACCTTCAAAGAGTCCTTTTCAAATATTGCCTTCACAGAGTCTAACCCCTATTTTGTGGAATACAAAGAGTTCTAGTAGTTGTATGCCCCTTCATGATAATGGTGCTTGAAAGAACTTGGAGAAGCTTGTAGAAGGTAGAAAAGTGCGTTTTGAAGCGATGAAGTTTGGTCAAGACAACCGGCACAAGACCATACCTTGAGCTTATGGAGACTCAAATAGACCTTATAAGCATGTGATAAGTGCAAAGAAACACACTATGTACTTTGGAGCATCAAGGAGAATGAGTCGATACAAAAGAGATAGGTTCGCGGGTCGACTAGCTCAAAAAACTTACTATCTATGGAAGAGACAATGAACTTCAAATGCCCATAGCGACCAGCGTGATTACAATTAGAAAGAATCCTTTTATGGGAGTGATACAAATAAATTTGAATGTATAGAATGCACAAAAGTATAAGGAATAAGCAAAATATGCTATAGGAATGAATGAGACATTCACTGGTGGTACTTCCTATTTTTCAGGAATACGTAGAGATTGACCCCGAGATAGAAACACTCAGTTTTCTCCCAATCTGTTGAACCAAATGCTTTGAAAATTTATAGGCATAAACTACACACTTATACCTTTCCAATGAGCCATCTTCACTCAATTTGGAGCTCTGAAGAGAGAGAGCAGCAGCCTCTGCAAGATTATTATTGGTGAAGAAGATGATGCAGAGAATTGAAGGAGCAAGACAATGATGGTCACAAGTGTATGTATATTGCTTCCATGTTAAGTGATTTCAAGTCTTTATATAGACTCTAGGAGTGTTCCACAACTTCTACAAGTGAAGTTTGAATTCAAATGAAGGTGGGAATGGTTGTTGGAGGAAATCAATTCACTTCCCTACAATGTAGGAAAAGTGAAGATCTAGTTTGATCTACTTTTAGGTGATTTGATTTGGGCTCTAAATTTCTATCTTTACATGTGTAAAGCTCAAGGCTTTTACAACGGTAAATGAACCATCAAAAATATCTCAAAAAATACAATAAATGAGCATAAGAAAAAGAACTCTCCAACGGATATTCTTTCGACGCGATAGCCTTTGATGTAGATCAAATCCACCTCAAGCATAGTGTAAGCTTGATGTTCCAACAACTCCCCCTCAAGCTAAAGTATGCTTGAGTCTTCATTCTCTGATAGGTTGAATACCTGCCATAGCTTTGAATCTACAAAGCTTTATTCCATCAAGTGCCTTCGTCATCATATCTGCTACTTGCTTTTCAGTAGGAACAAAAGAAATGTCAATCTTCTTTGCCATGAGCTTCTCCCTGATGAAGTGGTAATGGACTTCTATGTGCTTGGTTCTCGCATGGAAAATAGGATTTGCCGCTAGATGCATGGAACTTACATTATCTCCAAATATGTGAGGTTTGGAACTCACAAGTCCCAAATCTGTATACAATGCTTTTAACCATATTGCCTCTTGAGTTGCTATGGTCAAGCCTCTGTACTCTGCTTCAGTTGAGGATAAAGCAAATGTTGGTTGCTTCTTGGAAATCCATGACACTAGCTTCGAACCTCCAAATGCTAAGTAACCAGATGTACTTTTTCTATCATCCTTAGCTCCTGCCCAATCTGTATCTGAGTAGATTTTGATATCCAAATATGAAGAGTAAGGATAGAATATCCCTTCGTTGATTGTACCTTTGAGATACTTAAGTACTCTCTTAGCCGCATCCATGTGAGGTCTTCTCGGTGAGTGCATGAACTGACTAAGCACTCCCGCACTAAAAGAGATGTCTGCCCTTGTATGAGTAGCATATATCAAGCTACCTACCAAGCTTTGATATTCTTTTAGGTCTTCAATTTTCTCACCTTCATAAACACTAAGTTTATGATTCACCTCCAAAGGTGTACTTGCAAGTTTAGTGTTCTCCATTTTGAACTTGAGAAGAAGATCCTGAATGTATCTTCTTTGAGTCAAATACATTCCTTCATCTGTATATATCACCTGCATACCTAGGAAATATGTGAGCTCACCTAGGTAACTGATTTTGAAGTCCTCTTGCATGTGTCTCTTGATCCTTTGAATGCCATTTAGATCATCGCCTATCATGATAATATCATCTACATACACATATAGATAGATAAACTCATTGTGATCCCTTTTGATGAATAGAGAAGGATATGAGCCGCTAGCTTTGAACCCTTGATCTTGAAGATATGTCACCAACCTGTAATTCCAAGCTCTAGGAGCTTGTTTCAATCCATACAATGCTTTCTTAAGTTTGCAAACATAAGATGGATGATTAGGGTTTTCAAAACCTGGTGGTTATGAAATGTATACCTCTTCACTTATCCAACCATTTAAGAATGCATTTTTCACATCAAGTTGGAGGAGTCTCCAATTCCTTGTAGCAGCTACACTTATCAATGTCCTGATTGTAGTCATCTTTGCAACTGGTGAGAATGTTTCCTCATAGTCTATACCATGAGTTTGTGAGCATCCTTTGGCAACTAATCTTGCCTTGTACCTGCAAACTGATCCATCTGAATTTCTTTTAACTTTATATACCCATCTGCAACCAATTAACCTTTGATTTGGCAACATTGGAACCAAATCCCAAGTGTCCATTTCCTTCAATGCATCTATCTCTTCTTTCATGACCTTTTCCCAATTAGGGTTTCCCTTTGCCTCTTCATAGGTTGATGGTTCCTCTGAAATAGAGTCTTTTGCCAAGTATATTGAATGCTTTGTAACAAATGTGGAATCATGTCCATACCTTTCTAGTTGTTTCTTCTCTCTTGCTGATCTTCTAGGTGCTTGTTTGGAGCATTCTCCAATCTCTTGCATCTTTGCTTTGCCTCTTGACTTCCATAGCTTGTAATCCTTTTCTCTTTCATCTTGGTCATCGTCTGTATTACTTCTTGGATCCTAGACCTGTGTATCATGGTTGCTTCCTAATTGATGAGATTTAGAATCAAGATCATATGGTAGTGTTACCTTTTTTTTGTCTTCATCATACCAAGACCTGTGTTCTTCAAACACATCTCTACTTGTAGTGAATTGCTTGGTTGAAGGATTGAAGAACCTGTAACCCATCTGAGTTGAATCATATCCAATAAACACTGCGTTTGTTGCCCTTTCATCTAGCTTACCTCTTATTTCTGATGGTACATGAACATAAGCTAAACAACCAAAAACCTTGCAATGTCCAAGACTAGGTTTTCTTCCATGCCATGCTTCATAAGGAGTCATACCTTGAAGTGATTTGGATGGTAGTCTATTGACAAAGTACACAGCAGTTGAAAGAGCTTCTGCACATAGATAATGTGGCAACATCTTCTCTTCAAGCATTGTTCGGGCTGATCCAACCAATGTCTTGTTTCTCATCTTTGCAATTCCATTTAGTTGAGGAGAGTACCTAGTAGTCACTTCCCTTTTGATACCTTTTTCCTACAAGAACTCATCAAACTCTTTGGAGAAGTATTCTCCCTCTCCATCAGATCTGAGCTTCTTTAGTGATCTACCTGTATGATTCTCCACATGTGCAAGATACTTCTTGAAGCAATCAAACACTTCATTCTTACTCTTGATAAAGTATAGAATAGTCCATCTACTATGGTAGTCAATAAATGAGACATAATACCTTGATCCTGCCAATGAAGGTTCTTGACTTGGTCCCCATACATCTATATGTACTAAGTCCAATAAGTTGTTGTGGATGTAGCCTTTGTGGTTGAATGGTTGTCTTTGTGCCTTCCCAATCTGACATGCATCACACCTGTTGATCATGTGTTGCTTTGATATGTTCGGTAGTCCTAGAACACTTTGATCCCTGCATATTGTTAAAAATAAAGAAGTAAGGTCGTATATATTTTTGCAAAAAGGATTTTCTTCAAGTAGAAGGAAAATCCAAAAATGAAAAATGGAAGTATTTACTTCACCAAGTAGTGGAGGCCAAAAGAGAATCAATCAAAAGAGAATCAATCAAAAGAGAATCAAATCCAAAAACTGAACTGTAAGAGGAGTGGCTATCCAAAGTAGTGGAGAAGTTATGGAGAAGAGCTCTCAAACTCATCATGAGAGTTTTTGGTCACTTGGCTATAAAAGAGGCAAGGGAGGACACTCAAGAATAGAGGAAGAAGGCATGGAAGTCCCCTTGTAGCTAGTTCATTTTGTTTGAGTCATTTCGTTCAGTTCACTCTCATAGAGTTTGTCCAGCCGCATACCCATTTCTGGGTAGTCTACTTGTAAGAGTCATATCTCTCAATATATGTATCCAAGTTTAGTGTTTAAACATTAGTTCAAAAGCTTATCTTGAGTACTCTGTCTAAAACAGTTTTATCAAATTCTTTATGGTCTGTGATTTATTCAGGTTTTAGTGGTCTAGTTTTCAGCCTAACTGAGTGGACAGGTAGCCTGTTTTGAATCAAAGAGTTGCCAACCCAAATCTACTCCAAATTGAGTGTTTGATAGCTCATTTGAAATTTATAGGTGTCTAGTTTGAGTGATCAACGTTTCAAGTTCATTGCATTTTTCAATTGGTACCAGTTTTCATTTGAAGGTTCAGGTATGGACAAAAGTCTTGATCCTAAGAAGGTCTTCTACACTTTCTGCTATGAATAGGAGAGGAATTCTCCAACAATTGGTATCAGAGCATTGGAGCTTGAAGAGGCAAAGCATTGGAATTGAAGTGAAGCAAAGGAAAAGCTACAAATCAAGGGGGAGCTTCATAAAGTCAAGGAAGAGCACCACAACATGCTTGAGGTAAACTTTGATGGAGAGTGTTAATCTCCAAAAGAACAACCTACTCTTGAATTTAGAACACCTCTATATCAAGAGTAAGTCAAAATCTTCACTAAATTATAGGTCCAATCTCCAAATTATCAAAATTAAGAAAATCTGTGAAGGAAATGAAACACAGAAAAGTCTGCTGCAGAATTTCTTCACATTGACTTATCAAACATGTAAAGTTTTTTATGAAACTTTGTATGAATCATCTCCTAGGGATTGCGCATCACCTCCAAGTTGAATCACTTGAAAAGCTTTAGTATAACTTGAGAAATAAACTTCACAAGTTACCTATGTCAGAAACTGTTACTCAGAACAGTCGATTCTACACCCCTAACTTCTTAACTTTGGTTCTCACAATATCTAACCCGTTTTGCCAAATGCTTTTAGCCACGAGTAGATCACCTTCCAACTTAAAGATTAAGTGCTTTCTTGCACAAAACTTTAAACTATGGAGTGAGCACTGATCAAAAGATTAAACACGAAATTTGCGCCTGTTTCAGAGAGCTGTGAACACTCAACACATGTGAATGTTCCTACCAGCAATTCTCTTCACCTGTTTACAATTAGACTCTGAAATTCAAACCACAAACTCATTAACTAACAAATTAGATATCCTCAAAAGGATTTCACAAATGATCTACCACAGACGGAGTAGACGCAGAAACATCGGGCGCAACATTTCCTTCATTTCAGGAGAAGACTACAACTGAAAAGTGAGAGAGACTTCAACTTCTTTCTCAACTGTCTATTGACATTTACAATCACTAATTTCTCTACTCCTATGCTCATTCCTGGTCTCACTTGTCTTCTCTCTTCTGCTCTATATATGCCCGACATTTTTCAAAAGTATTTATAGACATCTATGTACAAACTCTCATCAAAACATAAGTATATGTAACCTATGTTATAACTAATGTACATATGTGTACATGTCCTTCACTCTTGTGAATGTGTCCATTTTCTTCACTTCAAATCTTCAATTGGTGATTGATATGCACCAACAGCTCCCCCTCAATCATCAATTGAGGTTTCTCCTTTCTTCTTTATACCTGCCATGTCCTTAAACTTCTGTAGCTTTGGTCCATCCAAGCTCTTTGTAAGCATATCAGCTATCTGATCCTTTGTTGAAGTATGTATGACTTCAATCTCCTTATCCATCACTTTCTCTCTTAGAAAGTGATACTGAATCTCAATGTGTTTAGTCCTGGCATGAAAAACAGGATTAGCAGCTAAATACAATGAACTCATGTTATCTCCATATATGATTGGTACTCCATGCACAATGTCAAGACTCTTCATCAAGGTCTTAACCCAAATTACTTCCTTTGCAGCTTCAACCATGCCTTTATACTCTGCTTCTGTAGAAGATAGAGCAACTGTATGTTGCTTCTTGGAACACCATGAGATAAGTTTATCTCCCACATAACACATGTATCCAAATGTAGATCTTCTATCATCTGGATTACCTGCCCAATCTGCATCACTATAAATTTTGATATTTGTATCTGAGGTAAACCCATAATACAAACCTTCATTGAGTGTACCCTTAATGTACCTCAACACCCTTTGTCCTGCAATCCAATGTTCTTTCCTTGGGCAATGCATAAATTGAGACAAAACCCCTACTGCATATGATAAATCAGGTCTAGTTAGAGTAGCATAGATAAGGCTACCAACCAAACTCTGATATTGTCTCATGTCCTTGAATTCTTCACCTCCATACTTACTCAATTTGTGATTCACCTCCATTGGTGTAGGTGCTACCCTGCAATCATCCATTTTAAACTTGATTAACAAGTTCTTCAAATACCTTTCTTGGGTCACAAATACTCCATGTTGAGTATATGTAATCTCCATGCCCAAGAAGTATGACAAGTCTCCCAAGTCACTTATCTTGAACTCCTTTTCCATTTGCCTCTTAAGCTTTTGTATTCCTTCTTCATCTGTACCTGTAAGAATTATATCATCAACATATATGCACATGTATATGAAACCATTTTCACTTGCCTTTACAAGCAAGCTACTATCTGCTTTAGACACCTGAAATCCAAGTTCTTTTAGGAACTTCACAAGTCTATAGTTCCATGCCCTTGGGGCCTGCTTCAAGCCATACAAAGCTCTCTTGAGCTTGCACACATGATCTGGATACCTTTTATCTCTGAACCCTTGAGGTTGCTCCATGAATACATCATCTGAAATGTAACCATTCAAAAAAGCATTCTTCACATCAAGTTGACATAGCTTCCAACCTTTACATGCAGCAATAGCAATAAGTGTCCTTATGGTTGTCATCTTTGCCACAGGACTATAGGTCTCATCATAATCAATACCATATGTCTGAGCAAAGCCTTTGACCACAAGTCTAGCTTTGTACCTAGACACACTTCCATCTGCAAACCTTTTTGTCTTGTATACCCACTTGCATCCAATAATCTTTTGACTATTTGGTTTAGGAACCAAATCCCAAGTTTGATTCTCCAATAGTGCATCATATTCCTCCTGCATAGCATTCTCCCATTTTTCCTTACCTTTTGCCTCTTCATATGTAGAAGGGTCTTCATCTGTATTCACCATATAAGCATAATCTTTTGTGGCTAGAAATGAAGTATCATAACTATACCTTGTAGGTTGCCACCTATTTCTTGTTGACCTTCTGAGTTCTCCACTCCTTGAGGTTTCTGGCTCTTCACATTCAGGATCAAATCTTGGTGTCTCTTCCACTTCAACCTGCACTTCATTATTCTCTTGCTCATCAAATATCTGAACTTTTGATTTACCTTTCCTTTGACTCACTTCTTCTTCATCACCTGTATTGATATTGATTGTACCTGCATACCAAGTGTTTTGTTCATCAAATGTAACATCTTTAGAAACCATAAATTGTTTTGTTGATGGACTCCACAATCTATAGCCCATCTGCTTATCATCATAGCCAATGAAAACATACTTTTCAGCTTTAGGTTCCAATTTGTGTCTTAATTGTGATGGCACATATGCATATGCCACACACCCAAAAACTCTGCAATGATCCAAGGTAGGTCTTTTACCCCACCAAGCCTCATATGGTGTCATACCCTGCAAGGCTTTACATGGTAACCTATTGACCAAATAAGTAGCTGTATTTACAGCCTCAGCCCACAAATAATTAGGGCAATTTTTCTCCTTCATCATGGATCTTGCAAACTCAACAAGAGTTCTATTTCTCCTTTCTGCAACACCATTTTGTTGAGGAGAGTACCTGCAAGTAATTTCCCTTTTTATACCTGCATTCCATAAGTAATCACTGAACTCATTTGAGAAATACTCTCCCCCTCCATCTGACCTTAGTCTTTTCAACTTATGACCTGTAATTCTTTCTGCATATGCATGATAGTGCTTAAATGTATTAAACACTTCTGACTTATCTTTGATCACATAGATAGTGATCCATCTAGTAGCATCATCAACATAAATCACATAATACCTTGATCCATTTATACTGAAATCTTTTGATGGTCCCCACACATCTGTGTGTACCAATTCAAGCTTCTCTGAGTGCATAAAACCATGCTTGGAATATGAATGTTTATGAGCCTTACCTAATTGACACGCCTCACATTTATATGTCATATGTTGACCTGCAACATTAGGCAATCCAAGCACTGAACCATTGTTAACCATATCTTTAATACCTCTCTCATTGAAATGTCCAAGCCTCTTGTGCCAAAGATCTAACTCAGAGATCTTATGTCCTCCATATGTGAACATAGCATGACCAATGTTGCCTTGAATCTTCAATGTAAATAGTCTTCCTTCTTTTTTCCCTGAAACAATCTGTTTATACCCTTGGCTAGGGTCTTCCACATATACTCCATCATTAGTGAACCTTACTTCATATCCCTTTTCAACAATTTGACCTACACTTATCAAATTCTTAGGGATTGTAGGAACATACAAGACCTTACTCAATAAGGTGCTTCCATCCTTGGCCTTCACTGATCCAATTGACTTCACATTGTGCTTTGTGTTGTCACCTGTTTTAACAACATGATTAAAAACTTTACTTTCCAAATCAGTCATCAAAGATATGTTACCACTCAGGTGATTGCTACACCCTGAGTCAATGTAGAAGACTCTTTGATCTTCACTCTGCCTTTCACAAGTTGCATTCATTATCAATGTTGAATCTTCCTTTTGATCTGAAGCATAATTGTAGTAGGTGTTGTTGTATTGTTGACTTTGGAATCCTCTACCTGCATTTCTTCCAAAGTAATTTCTTCCACCTCTACCTCTGTAATTACCTCTTTGATTTCTGCCACCTCTTCCTCTTGTATTATAGTTTTGACTATATCCATTATTATTCTGAGTATTGTGCCAACAATCATTAGCTAAGTGATTTGTCTTACCACAAATCCAGCAAGCTTTGCCTCCATCTTTATTATTCCTGCCTCTTCCTCTACCTTTGCCACCTCCTCTTCCTCTTAGGAAGTTGGCTTGAGTAGTTGTTCCTTCATCTTCACCTGCTTGTTGTTTACCTTTGCTATTCTTCTTCTTATCCTTTGAGTACATTGCATGACCTGTACTCTTATCACCATCTCCTTTAACATCCTGCTCAAATGTTAGCATATGACCTAACAATTGATTTAAATCAGGAGTGAAATGGTCAAGTGATAGTTCTGTAGACAAAATAAATGGCTTCCATTTGTCATCACCTCTCAACCCTGTAAGTATTTGCCTTACCAATTTATCTTCCTCAATGTCTTCATCAACAGCTCCTAAAGCATCTGCAATATCTTTCATCCTTGTTACATAGTCTGAAATAGATTGAGAGGCCTTCTTCTTGAAGGTAGTAAACTCTGCCCATAAGGATGCCTTCCTTGACTTTGTAGTGTTTTGAAAATGCTCCTCCAAAGCATTCCATATGTCAGTTGCACTTTCAAGACCTCTAATATGAGGTAACAAGTAATCATTGACTCCCATATAGATAATGCTCCTAGCTTGAGCATCTTTCTTCATCCAATTTTTAAGATCTGCTAACTCTTCCCTAGTTGGAACACTAGGATCTCTGAACTCTGGCTTCTCTTCTTCTCCTGTGATGTAACCAATAAAATCTTTGCTCATAAGATGAGCTTCCATCCTCATTGACCATGCAGGATAGTTTTCCCTATCCAATTTCTCTATCTGTAGAGCATCTCCCATCTTGTATCCACCTGTATATAGAAATCTTCAAGCTTTACAAGCAATGTATGTACCTTTACTTCGAATTAGGCTCCTTTTGCCTTTCTTGATGTCGAGTAGACTTCTCCTCAGCCTTTTGACTCCAAGCTTTCACTTCTTAGTTCTTCAAATGTTGAACTTCTTGAATCTGCAGCAGTCGGGACCTTCCTTTCCTTGATTTGATGTCTCCGGCTCTGATACCACTGATGGAGAGTGTTAATCTCCAAAAGAACAACCTACTCTTGAATTTAGAACACCTCTATATCAAGAGTAAGTCAAAATCTTCACTAAATTATAGGTCCAATCTCCAAATTATCAAAATTAAGAAAATCTGTGAAGGAAATGAAACACAGAAAAGTCTGCTGCAGAATTTCTTCACATTGACTTATCAAACATGTAAAGTTTTTTATGAAACTTTGTATGAATCATCTCCTAGGGATTGCGCATCACCTCCAAGTTGAATCACTTGAAAAGCTTTAGTATAACTTGAGAAATAAACTTCACAAGTTACCTATGTCAGAAACTGTTACTCAGAACAGTCGATTCTACACCCCTAACTTCTTAACTTTGGTTCTCACAATATCTAACCCGTTTTGCCAAATGCTTTTAGCCACGAGTAGATCACCTTCCAACTTAAAGATTAAGTGCTTTCTTGCACAAAACTTTAAACTATGGAGTGAGCACTGATCAAAAGATTAAACACGAAATTTGCGCCTGTTTCAGAGAGCTGTGAACACTCAACACATGCGAATGTTCCTACCAGCAATTCTCTTCACCTGTTTACAATTAGACTCTGAAATTCAAACCACAAACTCATTAACTAACAACTTAGATATCCTCAAAAGGATTTCACAAATGATCTACCACAGACGGAGTAGACGCAGAAACATCGGGCGCAACATTTCCTTCATTTCAGGAGAAGACTACAACTGAAAAGTGAGAGAGACTTCAACTTCTTTCTCAACTGTCTATTGACATTTACAATCACTAATTTCTCTACTCCTATGCTCATTCCTGGTCTCACTTGTCTTCTCTCTTCTGCTCTATATATGCCCGACATTTTTCAAAAGTATTTATAGACATCTATGTACAAACTCTCATCAAAACATAAGTATATGTAACCTATGTTATAACTAATGTACATATGTGTACATGTCCTTCACTCTTGTGAATGTGTCCATTTTCTTCACTTCAAATCTTCAATTGGTGATTGATATGCACCAACAAACTTCAATCTTAGAAGTTTCAATGGCTGATTTAGGACAAGAAGTTGACAAGTTAGACAAAGACAATTTTCAGTCTTGGAGGTATCGAATGATAAATTACCTTAAAGGTAAAGGTTTATGGAGTCTATTTAGTGGAGACGATCCACAACCAGTGGACCATGAAGATCCCAACATTACTCCGGCACAAAGGAGACAACTTGCTGATTGGGAAGAGAGGAATCGAAGGGTGATGTTCCTCATCTCACAAGTTATTTTTAACACTATGATTGGTCATGTGCAAAGCTTAGAAATAGCCAAGGAAGTTTGGGAAGCATTGGAGAAGGTGTATGCTACCTCAACAAGGTCTCGGAGGATGCAACTCAAGAACGAGCTCAAAAACATGAAGAAAAGCTCAAACCAAAGCATTAGTGATATACATTGAGGATCAATGAGCTTTGAGATCAGCTAGCATCAGTTGGATGCAGGATAGAAGAGGAAGACATCGTCTAAACAGCCCTCAATGGCTTGAGGAGTGAAGAAAAGTGGAAGCCCCTCATCACAAACATTCTTTATAGAGATCCTCTTCCAACATTCGACAAGATTATACCAAATCTTGTGGCTGAAGAGGTTCCTCAACAAGGAGAAGGCAAGAAAGGTAAGGACAACCATAGTCAAATGTTATATGCAGGATGAGGTAGAGGAAGGAACTCAAGAGGAGGCTCGAGAGGAAGAGGAAGAAGCTACAACAACACAAATTTCAGCCAACACAACTCGAAGGACAAGGACAACTCAAATGACAACACACATGGAAGAGGTCGAGGAAGAAATAGAGGAAGAGGTCGAGGTTCGTACAATCCTCATAAAGGTATAACATGTTATCATTGTGGTAAACTAGGACATTATGCAAATGATTGTTGGCAAAAGAATGGAAGGCTGAATGGAGGCAACCAAAGGAGCCAAAATAAGTATGCGAGTACATCAAGTGAAGGAGATAAGCAAACCATGCTTGCCATGAAGCATGACTACAACAACTCGAGAAGTGATGATAAAAAATGGTTCATAGATTCAGGTTGCAGCAACCATATGACATGACAAGGAGATTTATTCACAACGCTACAAGCTCCAAGTGGAAAAGGATGTGTGGAGACCCACGATGAAACTCAACATGGAATTGAGCATGTTGGAGATATCAAGCTTGGAGATAAAAAGGTATTGGCTGATGTTCTTCATGTTCCTACTATTGCAAAGAATTTGATTTCAGTAGGACAAATGGTAGAGAAAGGATATCATGTTATCTTCAATGAAAAAGGTTGCTTTATAAAGAATCCAAAAGAAGGATTCAAGTTCATTGCTCAAGGAAGGAAAGAAGGTAGGATGTTCACTTTGGACATTCAACAACCACATGGAAAGGTGATGTATATTCAGTTTGGAAACAAGAGGATTGCTGGAATCGATTTGTGGCACAAAAGGTTTGGACATATCAACATTCCTAAGCTCAAGGACATGAGCAACCATGAAGTGGTAAGAGGTCTTCCAAGATTCAATGATGCTGGACTACATGAGTTTTGTGAAGCATGCCCACTAGGAAAGCAAACTCGACAACCATTCAAGAAAAGCAACTATGCGGCAAGGAATGTCCTCGACTTGATACACACGGATGTATGGGGACCATCACAACAACCATCAGTGGCTGGTAATCGATATTTTGTCACTTTTATTGATGATCATTCAAGAAAAGTATGGATGTTTTGCATAAAACAAAAATCAGATGCATTCTCCATGTTCAAGAGATTTAAAGCACAGGTAGAAAAGGAAACAGGACGCTACATAAAGACCTTGAGGTCCGATGGAGGAGGAGAATATTTCTCCAAAGAATTTTCATATTTTCTTTATGAAAATGGCATCAAGAGACAATTTACATTTAGGTACACACCTCAACAAAATGGAATAGCTGAAAGGAAAAATAGACATATCACAGAAGTTGCAAGATGCATGCTCAACGAGATGAAGGTTCCACTAAACTATTGGGCTGAAGCAACTAGTACGGCCGTTTATTTGATGACCAAGTGCACAATGGCTAGAGTGCATAATCTAACTCCTGAGGAGGTTTATCCCAGTAAGAAACCTAACCTTACACATCTCAAAGTTTTTGGATGTGTGTGTTATATTCACATCCCTCAAGAACTAAGGAAAAAGATCGAGGCAAAGTCAGAAAAATGTATTTTCATTGGATATTCATCGGAGCAAAAGGGATACAGATGCTATAGTCCGGTGACAAAGGAGCTACGAGTTTCACGAGATGTGGTATTTGATGAGCTAAGACCATGGTTTGGAGACAAACGGAAAGAGAAGATTCTTGAAGAAGATTGCAAAGATGATGGAGGTGCTGTCCAAGAAGAATTTCAACAAACAAGCACTCAAATGTCAGGTCCAAAAGCTTCTACATCACTTGGAGAAAGCTCAACATGGAAGGGGAGACTAAGGAGTCATTCCTCATCACCAACATCAGGTTTTGAAAGATTTGAAGCTGAAAGTGCTTCCCAAAATAGTGACTCAAATGCAAGTGAAGAAGAGTATGAAGAGGTGCTTACACCAAAGGTAAAGCTGAACCGCTTGAAGAAGCAATATTCAAAAGGAAATGAAAGGAGGTCTTTGAGACCAAAGTATCCAATTCAAAGGCTGAGCTATGATAGTTTTATTGCAAAGCATTTTGCATATATGACACAGGTGGTCAAAGACAAAGAATCGGATGCATATGAAGAAAAATGTACACAAAAAGAATGGCAAGAAGCTATGTAAGAAGAGATGAAAGCTCTGAAGGACAATCACACATGGGAGCTAGTTCCAAAGGCTGAAGGTATGAAGATTGTTCCAAATAAATGGGTGTTTAAAATAAAGAGAAATGCTGATGGTTCTCTAGCAAGGCATAAAGCTAGACTCGTAGCAAAAGGATTCATGCAAACTCACGACATCGACTATGAAGAGACTTTCAGCCTGGTTGCAAACATGGGAACAATTAGAACCTTGATTGCAGTGAGTGCAGCAAGGAGATGGCCATTATACCAACTTGACATAAAAAATGCTTTTCTCAATGGTGAACTTCAAGAAGAGGTATACATGAGTCAACCGATTGGATTTGAAGATAGAAATCATTCAAATTTTGTTTGTAGATTGAAGAAAGCTTTGTATGGGCTGAAGAAAGCACCACGTGCTTGGAATCAAAGATTGGTTGAGTACCTCACAAGGTGTGGGTATAGTCCAAGTAATGCAGATCCCTCTCTCTACATGAAGAAAGAAGAAGGCAAGCAGGTATATATTTGCATATACGTTGATGATCTCATCATAACACGAAGTAGTGTTAGAGGAATACAAGAGATAAAAAGAAAACTTGGTAAGGAGTTTAAAATTTTAGAAATACTTTTTAGGCATTGAGATAGTCTATGGGAAAGATGGCATTTACTTGATGCAAAGAAAGTACCTGTTGGATATTCTTTTCAGATTTGGAATGAGTGAATGCAAACCACTCACTCAACCTATGGACACAAATGTGAAGCTATGCTCAAATGATGGAGAGAAGTTACATGATGTAACTACATACAAGAGTATTAGAGGTTCATTGATCTATGATACAATCACAAGACCAGATTTGTGTTATATTGTTGGAGTTCTTTCTCAATTTATGCAAGATCCAACAAGTGAACATTTAAATTCAGCCAAACGAGTGCTAAGATATATGAAGCACACCGTCAATCATGCATTGTTTCATAGATATGATGAAGAATTGCAGGTAAAGGGCTTCACTGATGCTGATTGGGCTAGTTTGAAGGAAGATAGAAGATCCACTTCAGGTTATGTGTTCATGATAGGTAGCAAACCTATCACATGGAGCTCAAAGAAGCAACCTACTATTGCACTATCATCTATAGAAGCTGAATATAGAGGTTTTGCCTTTGCAACTTGTGAAGCTATGTGGATTAAGAAGCTCTTGGCTGATCTTGATGTGCAGATGGAGACCATTCCAATTTATGGTGACAAAATGTCAAGCATTCACTTGACAAACAATCCAATGTTTCATGCACGAAGCAAGCACATACAAGTGCATTATCATTGTGTTCAAGAAAAAGTTTTGAGCAAGGATGTGGATATAAAGTTCATTGGAACTAATGACTAGGTTGCAGACATGTTTACAAAGTCCATAGATGCTTCTAAGCTAAAGAGATTCAAGGATGACATCAACTTGCAGGATATGGCTGAAGGTGCAAGCTCACATGTGAGTTTGAGGGGGAGTGTTAAAAATAAAGAAGTAAGGTCGTATATATTTTTGCAAAAAGGATTTTCTTTAAGTGGAAGGAAAATCCAAAAATGAAAAATGGAAGCATTTACTTCAGTAAGTAGTGGAGGCCAAAAGAGAATCAAATCCAAAAACTGAACTGTAAGAGGAGTGACTGTCCAAAGTAGTGGAGAAGTTATGGAGAAGAGCTCTCAAACTCATCATGAGAGTTTTTGGTCACTTGGCTATAAGAGAGGCAAGGGAGGACACTCAAGGATAGAGGAAGAAGGTGTGGAAGTCCCCTTGTAGCTAGTTCATTTTGTTTGAGTCATTTCGTTCAGTTCACTCTCATAGAGTATGTCTAGCCACATACCCATTTCTGGGTAGTCTACTTCTAAGAGTCATATATCTCAATATATGTATCCAATTTTAGTGTTTAAACATTCTTATCTCAAGTCCTTCCTCTATCTATAATAGTTTTATCAAATTCTTTATGATCTGTGAGTTATTTAGGTTTTAGTGAAGTCCAATTTTTAGCCTAATTGAGTGGACATGTAGCATATTTTGAATCAAAGAGTTTCCAACCAAAATCTACTCCAAATTGAGTGTTTGATAGCGCATTTGAAAGCTATAGGTGTCTAGTTTGAGTGACCAAAGTTTCAAGTTCATTGCATTTTTCAGTTGGTACCAATTTTCATTTGAAGGTTCAGCTGTTGGCAAAAGTCTTGATCCTGAGAAGGTCTTCTACACTTTCCGCTACGAATAGGAGAGAAATTCTCCAAAAATATCCTTCAAGGTTCTTTCATTCACATGAGCAAGTCTCTTATGCCACACTTCAAGCTCACTTAGGGTTTGAGACCCAAAGTTGAATAGAGCTATGTTCCTGGTTTCTCCTACTTCAGAAGTAAAGAGCCTACCATGCTTCTCACCTCGGGCTATCTTTTTGAAGCCTTGACATGGATCTTCCACAAAAGCTCCATGTTGGGTGAACCTAACTTGCAAGCCTTTTTCAACTATTTGGCCTACACTTATTAGGTTTTTAGTGATAGTGGGTACATAAAGAACCTTACTCAGAATGTTTGTCTTGCCATTGGAAGCTTTGACATTACCAATCTTCTCCACATTATGCTTCATGTCATCCCCTGTTTGCACTTCATGTCTATGCTTTGGACTTTCCAAATCAGATAGAAGAGCAATGTTGCCTGCAACATGATTCGAACATCCTGAATCTATGTAGAACAAATGATCATCTTCTTTACCTTCTTTATGGCTTAGACTCATAAGAAGCAATGAGTCTTCATGTGGTTGATCTTCTGAATAATTGTTGTAGTCCCTTCTATTATAGCTTCTATTGTTATTGTTGAAGTTGTGTCCACCTCTGCCTCTACTGTTGCCATATCCACCCCTTCCACTTCCTTTCTGGGTCTTCCCATTGAACCAATAATTCTAAGTCGGTGTGGTTGGTCTTATCCCATATGGCACAAGATTGAACATTCTGACCTTTGGTTTTGTCTTGCTTTGGTCCTTTCTTCTTCCCTTTCCACTTGCTCTTGCTTGTAAAGTTGGCTTGAGAAGTCTCTTCTTCATCTTCTTCCTTCTTCTTGCCTTTCTGATTCTTATCCTTCTTATCTGCATATAGAGCACTAGTTGAATTACCATGATATAAGTTACCTTCCTTTATGCTATTTTTGGCTTCTTGATTGAAGAGTTGTCCAAGAAAGATGTTGAAGTCTGGAGTTTGCACATCCATGATGAGATCATAAGCTGTCGTGAAGGATTGCCATTGCTTATCACTTCGAATGCCATTGAGAATTTGCCTCATGATGACCTCTTCTTCAATCAGCTCTCCAATGGATGCTAACTGATCGACAACATCCTTGACTCTAGTAACAAACTTTGTGATGGTTTGTTTAGGCGCCTTCTTCATTTGGTTGAACTCGTTCCAAAGATGATTCTTTCTTGCTTTGGGGCTAGCATAAAAGAAAGTCTCGAGGGCATCCCAAGCCTCTTGAGATGTCTTGCATCCTCTAATATGTGGTAATAGAAAGTCAGAGATAGAGTTTAGTATGTACGACCTTGCTTGAGCATCCCTTGCGTATCAAAATGTGAGCTTATCTATCTCCTCTTATGTAGGTCCTCCTTTGGATCTTGGAATAGGCATAGCTTCATGACTAGCTACAATTCCATAAAGATTTCTACCTTGCAAATAGGCCTCCATCCTGATTTACCAAGCCGTGTAGTTGTGTCGATCAAGCTTCTCGATCATAGAGGGAAAGCCATCACCCATCTTGATCTAGCTCTGATACCACTGAAAGAACTTGGAGAAGCTTGTAGAAGGTAGAAACATGCGTTTTGAAGCGACGAAGTTTGGTCAAGCCAACCGGCACAAGACCAGCCCTTGAGCTTATGGAGAATCAAATAAACCTTATAAGTATATGATAAGTGCAAAGAAACACACTATGTACTTTGGAGCATCAAGGACAATGAGTTGATACAAAACAGATAGGTTCACGGGCCGACTAGCTCAAAAAACTTACTATCTATGGAAGAGACAATGAACTTCAAATGCCCATAGCGACCAGCGTGATTAATTAGAAAAAATACTTTTATGGGAGTGATACACATAGGGTTGAGTGTATAGAATGCACAAAAGTATAAGGAATATGCAAAATATGCTCTAGGAATGAATGAGACATTCATCGGTGGTACTTCCTATTTTTCAGGAATACGCAAAGATTGACCCCAAAACAAAAAAACTCAGATTTCTCCCAATCTACTGAACCAAATGCTTTAAAACGTTACATGCTTAAACTAGATACTTATACCTTTCCAATGACCTATCTTGCACTCAATTTGGGGCTCTGGAGAGAGAGCAGCAACCTCTGCAAGATTACTGTTGGCGAAGAAGATGATGTAGAGAATTGAAGGAGCAAGACAATGATGGTCACAAGTGTATGTATATTGCTTCCATGTAATATACAAGTGATTTCAAGTCTTTATATAGACTCTAGGAGTGTTCCACGACTTCTACAAGTGAATTTTGAATTCAAATGAAGGTGGGAATGGTTGTTGGAGGGAATCAATTCACTTCCCTACAATGTAGGAAAAGGGAAGATCTAGTTTGATCTACTTTTAGGTGATTTGATTTGCTTGATTCAATGCAACTTCAAGCACGACAAATTCGTGGGATTTGGGCTCTATCTTTCTTCCTTTACATGTGTAAATCTCAAGGCTTTTACAACGGTAAATGAACCATCAAAAATCTCTCAAAGAAATACAATAAATGAGCATAAGAAAAAGAACTCTCCAACGGATATTCTTTCGACGCGATAGCCTTTGACGTAGATCAAATCCACCTCAAGCATAGTGTAAACTTGATGTTCCAAAAAGAAAAAGAGCAGTTGCCGCTGATACCAATATAAATCAACTCCACAGATAGGAAATCGAATGCAAAGCAATGAGTGTTTGAGAAGAAGAGCATTTCCTTCTGTACTACATGGACGTCATGTGCAAATATGCAATCGATACAGCTGTCCAGAGTGTCAATCTCTCAACGTCGCACATAAAATAGAGAAAAGCGACAAAGGAGAAATGCCAGATTGACGACAACGAGAGAAAATGCCAAATTGACGACAACGAGAGACGAACGATCAGGGAAGTACAGTGTCTGAAATGTGTTGTGTTGTCGGTGAATGCAGAACCCCTGCAATTTGTGATCGTTGAAAAGGACATGGATGGCGCTCACGTCATCTCCAGTGTACCATGAGTTCTGCAAACTGGAGCAACTACAGTCATCGCATGTGTGCCACCAAACGTCCAAAGGTCCTCTCAATTGTTCTTTGGCGGAAATAATGATTTTGGGATGTTGCTTTGGAGAAAGAACGACAGGCCAAGCAGTGTTGCTTGTTGTATTTTGACGGTCTAACATGCCCTTGAAATTTAAAGGTTATCTACACATGGTATCTGTATTTAACATTTTTAGTGTAATTTTTGAAGGTCAAATAAAATTTATCACTGTATTTTATGGCCAAAAATGGTCAAAACGGGCAATACGGCCATCAAAAATCAACACTCAGGCCAAGCGAAAGGCCAATCGAAAGGGACGACAAGACTTGGAAGACGGGCCCGCCATCGTTAAGGTTGGGTTTACGGGGTCCCCGAACTGGAAGAACCTTGACATCATGACCCTGCTATTCTCCCCGATACCTGTCTTCCCGAAAGGCTCCAGTCTCGTATGCTCTCTTTGGAAGGGCTGGAATAAAGTCAAAAGCTTCACAAGAATTAGTGAAGACTGGAAGTGGGCGGCCGGAATCAGACAAAACGACTCTATCTGGTTTCCGATACATGGCATCCGGAGTGTGGAGTCGTGGAACATTCAAAATGCCAAGAAGTTATGGAACAAAGGATTCAAAAAATGGAAACACCTCTGGAAACATGACACCAACAGTTGGATCAACTTCGAGGATATCGACCCTCGCATAAACATCTCCTACGAAGAATGGAACACCTTGCAAAGCAGATGCCTCGCTTGGGAGCGCCACAAAACTCGCCTTCTCATGGGACATGATGCTCCGAACGCGCGTGGTCTCAAATGGCACAATGGAAATAGCCTACTCAAAATCCCGAACATCAAAGAAACGACTGACCTCCAGATCAGCCTCAACAAGAAGTGGTGCCTGTCTTGGACGCGGCTTCGGTGGGACATGAAATTCATGGGTATCTGGCACCCACTTATAGAGATTAAGAAGTCTGTCCTCTTATGGCAAATTCTTCATCGAGGAATTTGGACTAACCAAAAGGCTAGCAAAATTTGTGGGATCCCTCCGTGGTGCAAACGCTGCCACCGTGCAATCGAAGATGTCCCACACATCTTCCTTACTTGCCCCAACTCCTACAGAATCTGGCAGACGGTTGGACTGAAAATCAGAGTTCAGAAACAGCTTAGCTGGAAACAAGTCCTTTTGGGAGAAGCGATTGGATGCTCTGCGGCTCTCTGGAACGCAATCAGAGGGGAAGTCCTGTGGAAAATTTGGCGGGAGCGGTGTGCTCTCAACTTCGGCGACCCTCCCAAGGAGTGGACGATTGAGAAATCTCTTTTCCTCCTTGGCAAGAGGATTGTCAACAGTAAGAAATCCCCCCCCTTCAGGCACCATCAAGTCCTCCTTTTGATCAACAACAAGCTCAAACCCAAGTGGGTCCCGCATGAGGGCGACGGGAGGGTGATCAACCTTCTTTGTAATGCAACCTAGGAATCAACCAAGCCTCCCCTGCTTTGTGGGATTTGGGGGGTCCCGTGGGCACTAGTCCCCTTCTTTTGTACCTTTGTTTCTTAATTTAATTCAAGTCCGGGAGAGTAGGCTATTGCCGAACTTCCTTTATATTAAAAAAGAATGAGCGGCACATTTGTGATATCCACGTGCAAACATTTTATTGGGTTGAGAGAACTTCATTTGTTTCCGGTCTATCACACAAAACAAAGATTAGATTGCCGAAGCATTACAAAAAGAAAGGGTCATCTGAAGATATTTAGTTTCAACAATTTGAAGGCATTACATGGATAGACTCACCACACTAGCTTAGACATGTCCAACATCTCAAAGATATTGAACACACAACTTCCACCTCAAGCGTTGAGTGTCCAACCAGCTCACCTACAAGTTTTTTTTTTTAAATAAAGGAAGTTCCACCTTAGCGGACTTGAATTAATTAAAAGAAAAGTACAAGAGAGAGATTGTCGGAAAGAAAATTAGACTTCAGAAACAGATCAGTTGGAAGCAAGCTCTGCTGGGAGAAGCGATCGACTGCTCCGTAACTCTCTGGAATGCCATTAGAGGGGAGGTCCTATGGAAAATCTGGCGGGAACGATGTGCTTTTAACTTTGGCGACTCCCCCAAAGAGTGGTGGATTGAGAAATCGCTGTTCCTCCTTGGCAAAAGGATCACTAACTATAAGAAATCCCCCCCCCCCCCCCTTTAGGCATCATCAAGTGCTCCTTTTGATCAACAACAAGCTTAAACGGAAGTGGGCCCCACATGAGGGTGATGAGAGGGTGATTAACCTTCTTTGTAATGCCATCTAAACTCTATAAAAGCTACCCTTGCTCTCTGGAATTCAAGGGATCCCGTGGTCACTCACCTACAAGTTTTGGACGAAAAAGCCAAGAACAGTTATTAACAAGAGAGAGAAGTACAACACATGAGACCGATAACATGCAAGAAACCCCACAATTGAAGGGACAAAAGCCAAAGGCCGTCGTACATCTCTTGGGATTGTACAAAAAGAGCACGACGCTTTTTTTGAAGGACACATTATGAAAGCAATTTCATAAGACAAATGATTCCGTTAGAAGAGATGAGTAGATATTGAAAACTTTATTATTTTGTTAACCATAAGTATTGTCCTCCTAATCACTCGAAAAGTAGATATTTACTGGTGATTTAGGCATCTTTAGATGGAGAAATACAAGTTCTGAATGTTGGCTCAAGACAATGTCTAGATTAGAGTCATCTATAAATAGCCCAATTAGATATATGTCTTCTTGAAGTAAAAAAACGTCATGGGCACTTGTGTTGGGGCGATCCATTTTTGCATAGTAGACTTATGCCCATACATATGTGAACACAAATTTTGCCGATGTATACTATGACAAAGTGAGCACTGGACTTTAAATTCAACAAAAACCAACAAGCCAACCATTGTTTGGAGTAAAAAACAATTTATTCTTTAATATTTAATATTAAAAAAATGATATAGCAAAAAATTATATATTTTTTATTTTACGTAAGTATAGAAATAATGAAATTGTTCTCTCATGCACTCTCAAAGTATAACTTCAATGGTGATTCACACAAATTTAAATGGAGGAAACAAGTTAGAAAAAGTCGGATCAAATTAATGTCTAGATTAATATAAAGTTATCTATAAATAGGTCAATGTAGACAAGTGCTTTGTTCGATTCGGATACACATGAACATTTATGTGGGGCAATTACTTTTTGCAGAGTGTATTCATGCCCATACATAAGTGAACAAAAATTTTGTAGAGTGTACTTATGCCCATACATGGTTGAACACAAATTTTGCCGATGTATGGTATCTGAAACTGAACACCAGACTTTAAAATCAACAAAAAAAACAGCCCGATCTATTTTTTCAAGCGAATTGAGTTCTTCCTTCCAAGACAAAACATTTTGAGAAGCTCTTTCCTTGTAAGCTATACGAGAATCAAACCAAGAATCACTTCTTCCATTAGAAAGGAGATCATATGTTTTCTTCCAATATTGCCACAAAAACTAGCATGCCACATGTTTGAAAGAGTAACATCAAGAACAAAGAACTCCCCAATAAAAGCAATTGATAATACAGATTCTAATTATGAATATGGTTGTAAGCTTGAGAGAAGGTCTTCTTCAAAGGCGTAGATATATGAAAATTCATGAAGATGATAATGATTCCTTCTTCCTTACCACAAGCCTTTCGTTTCCCATCATTACGACATATGAGGCCCATATGGGCTCTTGTACTGGCGAAAATACACAATAGTCATTGGCATAAGAGTCGGTTTCATAATGCTAATATAAGCATCGGGATAAACCTCTATATAGGCATTGGTATATTCCTCGGTATAAGCCTCTATGTAGTCACCAATATAAGCGTATAATTATGAAACCTCTTACAAAGGCTTGTATAGGCATCAATATGTGCTTGGTAACACTGACTGACTGTATACACGTCCATATGTACCTGGCAATAATGAAGGTATACGTGTTGATATAGGCACCGATATGTCACTTGGCAATATAGACACTTATACCGACAACCATATCTACAAATTTTTTTGGGGCAGAGTATAGTGTCCCTTGCTACAACAACATGACAATGTTGTTATGTAGCAAGGGACAATACACTCTTACCAAAAAAAAAATCGAGTACATATCATGACATATACTCTAGTGGTTCTTGGACCATTTACTTGCATGACCCAAAACCAAAACAAGATTTGATAAAGCAAAACACATTGTCAAACGTAAAGGAGATACGCAAGAGAACATTGAAAAGTAATGTATAAATGAATCTTTGCCCATCATACACAACCAAAAGAGATTCGTAAAGAGTACTAAAATACATAATAGAGCAATGCCATAAATGAACCATGTACAAAATTGTGGCAAACCACTCCCATATATGAACCAAATACAAAACTATGGCACACCACTACCATACACAAAACTAGAGGGATCAAAACATCTAATTTTGTAGTGTTGCAACAAAGCACATTCATGAAATCACACAAATTGAAATGATGGTCATAAACAATAACTAAATAACCTAAAACCAAGTTCAGAAGCTCACCTCATGGTAGATTGTCCCATTAAATGACCATATCATGTCCCTCCAAGTCCCGCAATAATGGAACCAGCCCATGACCATATCCAAAAGTTTCCTTTGCTCATGTTAGAGGATGACCCACTGCCAGCTCCTACAACAAATACACAAAACATGAGATAAAAAACATGACTGGCTTAACATAAGAGAATTCATTCATCAAAATAATACTTACAAACTTGTGATGCATTGTGTTGTAACTGCCACTCTCCAAATGTGATGCTCTAGCTGCCTCTAGACATGTGGTTGCCATATCTCATTGTTAATGATATTGGTTAGGAGTCTGCTGTTGCTCATTGTGAATCATCTCCCACTCTTGAGCATCTAGCAATATAGGCTTTGGTAAGCCTTCTGTGAAAGTGTTGTGAGCTATTGATCATTGATGCAACATCACCGTATACTAAATCCACTCTAAGCTAAAAATAGGGTGCCCAGGTGCTGACCGATACTCGTGATAGATCACCTCTATGATTTAATTCTTGTGATCCTTGTCCTGTGCACTCTGCTTGACCACGATAGAGTGTCCAAAATGTATTTTGCGTAGTTGTTGTATCAGCTAATGCATGGCCTTTCCAGCCACATCCATCATTGGAGTTCCATCTCGCCTATTGTATAATTTGGAGTCATTATGGCCATGAGCACCTCAACGTATATGTGGTGTATTGTGTGTCATGCCTGCATCTAAGGCACTTAGTCTAGGATTAGCTATGGGTGACACTACATCCACCACACTACCTCCACAACATCCATCCCTCCTCCAGACCTACCACCACTTGTAGACCTTGAGCCTGACTCAGACGAATGAAATGGGCCAGCACTTGTATCGTGCTATGGTGTCAAATATTGACACACACATTGACTACTAGAGCCACTAGGGGATGGCTCAGAAGACAGTTGTGGTGGACTCATAAAGACAAGAGTACCACCAATGGGAGTGCCATCAGTGAGAGTAGTCCCACTGAAGGGAGTGCCATTGGTAGGAGTAGTCCTACCATAGGGAGTGTCACCAATGGGAGTAGTCCAACGAGGAACCCAATACAATGTGACAGTTTGATAAGCCGAAGGTGCTCGAGTTATGAATTGTAGAAATTGCTCCTCTCGCATGGAATTTAGATTGAGCAGTGGACTATCTCCCATGGTGGTCTGCAACAGATAACTCAAATAATTAGCATACAGATAATAATAGTAGTACTAAAAAATAGTAGTCCACAAAAAAACATAAGAGAGTTAGAAAAGTGTCGGACTAAGTCTTCATTTCATTGTAAACACAAATAAGTACATACAATTGCTTGCTTCATAGGTCTCTTATTCTAGCACCCTCTTAGAGATCTGATGTGCAGAGCATATCTATCTCTACATTGGAGACTTCCATATCTCTTGATATGGCTGCCCCTTCGTGATCATCATCCTCATAGAACATATCATCTCCTACCTCCTTGTGTACTTGGTCTTCTTCAGAGGCCTCTTCTTCTAGGATAATGATGTACTCCTCTTTGACTACCGCATGCATCTCACAAATTTGTCTATTGCATGGAGGGAACAAATAGCCAATGTGGTTCTTTCAGATCTCATGTAAAAACAACCTGCTCATAGTGTTCAAGAACTAATAATGTGTCTCTTTCATCTGTCCATAGCTTCATGGAGTCTACTTGAAGCAAACCACTCTTGTCTTGCCACACTATTGAGTTTCTTCGAGCGGTGACTCCTTTGAACCACTTCACATCAAATAGAAAGTAGTAAAACCTCTTGATGATAGCTTCAAGATATCTTGGATCACTTCACAATAATCAAGTTGGACTTCTTCGGCATTGTTGTCTCTTGCAATAGCTCTACCATTTTGGAGAAACTTGACCATCATCCCACTATCAAAAGTAGACAAGTTTTCGTCAATGCATGTGATCCAAAAGTGTCATCCATGAGATCATACTGCACCATATTTGTAATACTAGAAAACACATAAAGTGGATTGCATTATGATGGCCAAAATAAGGCAGAAGGTTAAAACATTAGTAGTTTTCAATTTTTGTGAGCATTACCTCCCAATCACAACCCTTTGAGAGTTCCTCCTCTTCTTTAGAGATATCCTCACCCCCTGTCTTTGCTTGTGAAATGATTGCATCTAGCCATCTGTTGGTTGAAAAGGTTGGAAGAGATCATTTGAAAGAGGCAAAGAGAAAGTGGAGCGATTCTTTTGAAATTGGGCTCTTTCTTGTGCATTTGCCTCCTTAGCAAGCTCATACCTCTCCAACTAATTTGTTGAAAATGTGAACTATGCAAGCTTTACGTAGATAAAGGGGTCAAAAGACCTTAATGTGGATAAAAGTCACGATTCAAATCACTTAGGCTAGTCTCAAGGTTGGGAAAGGTCATGCAAGTCAGTCCTAAGGCAATGGAAAAGCAAGAGAGGCATCCATAAGCTATAAAAGGAGGTGAAGAGACATAAGATGCATGGAAGTCTTGTAGGTCATTGAAGATTAGGAGACATATACTCAAGGAGGCTCAAGGAGAGATTCATCCAAGGCTCAAGGAGCTAAAAAGCAATAGTCCAAGCTAGAAAGGATTTAGAGGAGGCTGTTATCTGCACAGAGGAGGAGTAAGGAGGAGCTATCAAGCCCACACCCCCTCTAGTCTCTTGTAGGTATAGATATAGTCTGCTTATAATAGTTGTAACACCTTGTGTACATATCCAATTCAAGAGATTTAAAGTGCATTCTATAGCTTATTGTGTCTTATTTTCCCTAAGAGGGCTTCTTGAAAATTAGTTTTATGTACAGATAAGTTGGTGTATCTCTATAACCCTAATTTTGCATATCCTACATCTTTGCATAGTTTGTTGTGTACATAATTGTTGACTGACCTAAGATAGATCCATTTGAGGTGTTCTATAGCTTGTTGGAAAGCTTATAAACAACATTTAGTGTGGCTAGAATCTTAATCAATTTGGATCAATATACGGTAGCTGAATCATAGTTTTGCTGTAGGGTAGCAAAAAAGGTGTATGAAGGGACCTAGGTATTGGGTTCATTTTACTTCTAGTATGCAAATATGAGGGATTAAATTCCATCATTTGGTATCAGAGCATGAAACATCCTTTGAAGAATCTAGGATAAGGAGACAAAAGCTTGGACATCAAGGCTAAGAGGTACATTTTAGTGTAATCCTAATTTCCCATTCATTATGGCAGATCTAGGTCAAAAAGTGGAGTCGCTTGACAAAGAAAACTTTCAGCCATGGAGGTTTAGAGTCATGAACGACCTCATGAACAAAGGTTTATGGCCTATTGTGTGTGGAGATGAAGGTAAGCCCAATGTGGATCCCAAAGATCCAAAGATCACCAATCAAGAATTGATGATGTTGAAGGATTGGGAGGAAAGGAATAGGAGAGCTATCTCCTCACATAATGCTATGATTGGTCATATATCAAAGTTTGATCATGCTAGAGATGTTTGCGAGGCCTTAGAGAAGATATATGCCACTTCCAATTGCTCTGTGTATAGTGCATCATTTCAAGTGATTCCACTTGGAATCATTAGCTTAATAAGCTAATTAGATACCTCTAAAAGGAAGTTTTTCATATCCTACTGTACTCGTAGCACTGAGCATTACAAGCAGTAGGTGTGTGATAAAAAATAGAAGGTTTTTCTTGAATCCTTCTATTTGGAAGTTGTCTGTTTTGATTCAATCTTTTCGTACTTCATTTCCAAAGTACATAGGCACTTATATAGTGTTATTGGGAAGCGAAAAGGGCCCACATAGAATCTTTGAAGCTACAAGGGGCTGGTACTAAGCAGGATTCGACAGTACCTACTCATCACTTGGAGTGTCCATCCATCTATCCCAACAAAGATGTGCTCCATGTTTCATCTATTTCTAAGAACCTTAACTCTATAGGATAGATGGTAGAGAGAGGTATGCAGGTTATATTTGATGCTAAAGGGTGCATGGTGAAGCAAGGAGGCAAGGTCATTGCCAAGGAAAGGAAAGAAGGCAGATTGTTCACACTAGATGTTGCTCCTACACACAACAATGTAGGCTATGTGATGATCGGTAACAAAAGGATTGTAGAGATTGATCTTTGGCACAAGAGGATAGGACATATCAATATTGCCAAGTTAAAAAGCATGTGCAAAATAGGTTTAGTGCAAGGACTAGAGAATCTTGAAGGCCAAGGTCTACATGAGTTTTGTGATGTTTGCCTGCTAGGTAACCAAGGAAGGAATCCATTTCCAAAGAGTGAGTACAGATCCTCTAAGATCTTTGATCTTGTACACTTAAATGTATGGGGACCTAGAAGAGAGGCTTCATTGGGAGGAGCTAGGTACTTTTTCACTTTCATTGATGACCACTCAAGAAAGGTATGGCTATATGTTATCAAGGAAAAATCAGAAGTGTTTTCAATGCTTTCAAAACTTTAGGTCCCTTTTTGAGAAAGAATGTGATGCACACATCAAGACACTAAGTGAGATGGAGGGGGAGAGTATTTCTCCAAGGGGTTCATAAAGTACTTGCAAGAAAATGACATAAAGAGGCACTTTACATGCAGGTACACCCCTCTTCAAAATGGTGTTGCAAAGAGGAAGAATAGGCATTCGGTTGAGATGGCTAGATGTCTCATAAATGAAGCTATGTTACCATTGTCTTATTGGGTTGAGGCTATGAATAAAGCTGGTTACTTGATCAAGTGGGTTCCAAAAAGTGGTGTGCACAAATTGAATCCATGTGGTCTATTATAGCAAGAAACCAACCATGGAGCACCTCAAGGTATTTGGATGTGTATGCTTTGTTCATGTTCCTAGTGAAGTGAGAACAAAGTTAGAACACAATAGTGAGAAATGTGTGTTCATTGGATACTAAAATGAGCAAAAAGGCTATAGGTGCTACAATCCTCTCTGAAAGAAGTTATATGTGTCAAGAGATGTTTTGTTTGATGAGTCAAGGTCATGGTATGGAGACAAGGACAAGGCAAAGTTGGATGAAGAGGATCAAGAGGAGTACATAGACTTTGATGTGCATATGCAAACTCAAGAGTCAATCACAATCAGTGGACTAGAGGCTGCAAGAGGGAAGCTCAAGAGGAATCAAAAGAGGAAGAGCTTGAGGAGGCCATTACTCCTAATGTAAAGTTCAATAAACTCAAGAAACAATATCACAATGGTGAAGAGAGGAGTTCGAAAAGGAAGAAGGCATCCCCACAAAGGTATAAATATGGTTCTTTCATGGTAAAGCACTATGCAAACATGATGAATGTCATAGATCAAGAGCCATATTTCTATGAGGAGGCAAAGACCAAACTAGAGTGCAGGAAGGATATGTATGAAGAGTTCAAAGCTCTTAACGAGAAAAACACTTGGGAACTAGTACCCAAGAAGGAAGGCATGAAGATAGTCCAAAATAGGTGGGTGTATAAGACCAAGAGGAATGCAGATGGCAGCTTGGTAAGGCACAAGGCTAGACTAGTACCCAAAGGCTTCACACAAACAAAAGGGGTGGATTATGAGTAGACTTTTAGCCCTGTGGCAAACAAGGATACCATTAGAGCTCTCATAGCCCTATGTGCAGCAAGGAGGTGGACTATTTGCGAGATGGACATAAAGAATGTTTTCTTGAATGGTGAGTTACAAGAAGAGGTGTTCATGGAAAAACCTCAAGGGTATGTAGATCCACAACATCCTACCTATGTTCACAAGTTGAAGAAGGCCTGGTATGGCCTAAAGCAAGCCCCAAGGGCTTAGAATCAAAGGCTAATGGACTTCTTGAAGAGATGTGGTTTCTCTCCAAGTGATGCAGATCCATCCTTGTATATGAAGAAAACAAATGACAAGATATTTTTGATATGTATATATGTAGATGATCTCCTTTTGACAGGCGATGATGATGTAGGGATAAGGATCATGAGAGTTCAATATGTCAAATTTAGTTGTGCTTAAGTACTTTCTTGGTGTTGAGGTGATCTATGGGAAAGAAGGTCTCTATCCATCTCAAAAGAAGTATCTTCTAGATTTTTTGTTTAGGTTTAGCATGACAGATTGCAAACCAATAGCTCAACCTATGGATTCAAATGTCAAGTTAAGCAAGGAAGATGGTAATAAGCTAGAAGACCTTACACTATACAGGAGCATTGTGGGATCATTGATCTATACTACACTCACAAGACTTGAATTGTGCTACATAGTTGGAGTTCTATTTCAGTTCATTCATGCAACCATAGATACACATTTCAATCATTCAAAGAGAGTGTTAAGCTATATGAAGAGTACAATATATTTTGGGTTGCTATAGAGGTATGATGAAGAGCTTCAAGTAAGAGCATGGAGTGATGCAAATTGGGCAGGGAGTGTTGATGATAGAAGATCAACTTCTAACTATGTTTTCATGCTAGGTACAAAAGCAATTTCATGGATGAGCAAAAAGCAACCCACAATTGCATTGAGTTCAACAAAGGCTTAATGTAGAGCTTTAGCCCTCACTACATGTGAAGCAATGTGGTTTAAGAAGATCTTCAAAGATCTTGGTATACAACTTGGACCAGTTCTCGTTTATTGAGATAACATGTCAAGTCTACATCTTGCTAACAATCGCATGTATCATGCAAGGAGCAAGCACATTGAGGTGCATTACCGCTATGTAAGGGAAAAGGTAGCAAGTGGGAACATTAATGTTCATTTTGTAGGTACAAAGGACCACCTTGTAGATATCTTCACCAAAATCTTGGATGTGACCAAGTTAACAAAGTTTTCAAATGCTATGAGCTTGCTTGATATGGACACTACCACCTTAAGCTTGAGGGGGAGTGTTGAAAATGTGAATTATGCAAGCTTTAGGTGGATAAAGGGGTCAAAAGACCTTAATGTGGCAAAAGTCACGACTCAAATCACTTAGGGTGGTCTCAAGGTAAGACAAGGTCAGGCAAGGCAATCCTAAGGTAGTGGAAAAGTCAAGAGAGGCATCTGAAAGCCATAAAAGGAGGTGAAGAGACACTAGATGTGGGAAATCTCATATGTCATTGAAGACTAGGAGACATATACTCAAGGAGGCTCAAAGAGAGAGTCCTCCAAGGCTCAAGGAGCTGAAACACAGTACTCCAAGCTAGGAAAAATGTAGAGGAGGATGTTATATGCACAAAGGAGGAGTAGGGAGGAGCTATCAAGCCCATAACCCCTCTAGTCTCTAGTAGGTATAGACATAGTATGCTTATAAAAATTGTAACTCCTTGTGTACATATCCAATTCAAGAGATTTAAAGTGAATTCTATAGCTTATACATGTCTGTTACTTACCCTAAGAGGGCTTCTTGAAATAAATTTTATATACAGAGAAATTCATGTATCTCTATAACCCTAATTTCTACATATCCCACATCTGTACATAGTTTGGTTTGTATAGAGTTTTTGACTGACCTAAGCATATCGATTTGAGGTGTTCTATAGCTTTTTGGAAAGCTTATAAACCATACTAAGTGTGTTAGAGGCTTAGTTGATTTGGATCAGTGTAAGGTAGGTCAAGCAGAGTTTTGTTGTAGGGTTCATTTCACTTCTAGTGTGAAAATATGAGGGATTAAACTCCATCATACTTTTGCCTAGCCATTTTTATTTGAAAACTTCATTGCCTTCTCTTTGAAAACTGCATCCATTTTTCTTTGGCTCCCTTGACCTTGGGGCTGATCACCTAGGAGTTGAACATCTTCATTCTCATTCCATAAGCAAAGCATTTCTAGGTGGGACACGTGTAGAGACTTTGTTACAAATACCAAAGACTCTTGTATGAGCCAATCCTCTGGCTTTTTGCCCTCTAGTAATGCTCTCTGATGAACAAAACCTTTTAGTGTCTTCATGAACTACTCTAAGAAGAACATCCATTGTCTATCGATAGTTCCTACTACTGCAACTTCCTCAACCACATGGACCAATAAATGAAGCCGAATTGTGAGAATGCTTGTGGAAAAGTACTTTTCAACCATACATACAATCTCTACAACATTGAGTTTTGCACTGTCTATGCTATCTCTCCTTATCTCTTTAGATGAGATCCATCGTACCAAGGAAGTAATTTTGTAAATGGTTGTTTGCACATCCTCAAAAAGACAATCTTCCATACCTAGAGGGAAAACTACAAAAACGTGTGCCAATCATGAGACTTGAGCCCTCCCAACTTGTCGTTCTACATGAAGTCAATCTTTAGATACCTCATCCACCCAATAGATGTCCAAAACTCTGACATCTCCTTCTTCACCTATTGTTCTTCCATCTTACAGAGCACCCAAGGAGCTCTTGGTAGTGAGACTATTCCGTTCGGCTTGGTAATTTCCCATAACTCTTGCATATGACATCGATCTTCCAAGTCATCCCTCTACCCTTTGCTTTCCTTCTTTCTGATCAATTCTTTATCGTGAAAGATCGATGTGAAGAGATGGATTTGTAGTTGATGAAGATGAAGTGGTGCTGCAAAACCTTTGCACTACACCAGCCAAATGAAGTCCAGAGATGTGCTGTGGGCCCTTTTAGCTTGCCAAGGGATGTATTAGACACCCAATGTACCTTGGAAGATCACTCTCAAAAAGTTGAATCAAATCAGATAAGTTGGAGTAAATTCAAGAGCCAAAAACTTGTTATTTATGTTCATTCACCTGTCCAAAGTTTTGAACAATGCTCTGGCCACAGCAGCAATTAACTTAATTCCTTTTGGGGAACTCTTATGCACTTAGTAAGCTAACAATCGTCAGAGATTTGATAAAAAAAAATGACCTACACAAAGAGAAACAAGCTTAGCAAGTCAAAGAATGATCCCAATTTTCCCGGGCTACAATAGTACACAGACCTGTGATCAGTAAAATGCACATATCTCGAGTTTTAAGCATCAAATGATTATGAAATTTTGTAGGCATATACTAGACAGTATACTACATCCAATAAGCTTTAACTAAAAAAGAAAATAAAGAAGTACACACTGAGAAACAACTCTGCCAAGATCACTGTTCTGAGAGAGTGCTGCTAGAGAAGAAGAAGATGAGGTGACATAGTTGACTTCAAATGATCATAATTGAAGATTGCAACATCCAAATACAATGAAACGTGGTGCCCATATAGTAGCCTTAGGGAGATAACTGTATCAAGTTAAATAACTAAAAATGATGCACCAAGCTCAGAGAAATCATCTCTACAATCTGATTGCGAAAACTAAGAGATATGGTAGTGAACAGTACACTTCACAAGAACATGAAGATATGAACTCAAATGATCATGAAAATGAAAGTATATTGATTGTAAAATACAATGGACTTACTGATACATATGTGTGGCTTGGATTCACACCTTGATATGGCATAAAGCTCAGCTCTTGGAGGTCTTCACATAACCACGACTAAGACTACCATGTATTTATAGTTGATCTTGGGAGCCTAACTTCCCACCATCACTCTTCAATCGATTAGTGATTGATTTGATTCTCCAACTACCACAAATCACAAATTTGTGGCTTCTCTTTCCTATTTTGATCAGGTGGACTCAACCACTTAATATTCTTTCACTTTTACATCAAGTAAGACTTCAAAAAGTTACAAGAGGTAGTTCACAAGTGAACTTTACATAGTCTTCATTTTAAAGCTTCTTCTATGACTTTGTGGGACTCAAGTCAATACTTTGGCTTGTCATAGACTTGCTCCAATAGCTCCCCCTCAAGCCAAGTATGCTTGAGGTCTTCAATCTTCCAAGATTACCTGCAAACCAATCATGGCTTTGAATTTGCAAAGCTTTGTACCATCCAATGCTTTGGTTAGAATATCTGCACATTGTTGATGAGTGGATACATATGATATTTGAATCTCCTTGCTCACAATCTTCTCTCTTACATAGTGATAATGAACTTCAATATGTTTAGTCCTTGCATGAAAAATTGGAATAGCAGCTAAGTGAATAGACTCATATTGTCACCCAAAATAGTTGGAGTTCCAAACTCCAATCCAAGATCTTTGAATAATGTCTTCATCCACATAGCTTCTTGTGTAGCTATGGCAAGACCTCTGTATTCAGCTTCAGTAGAAGAGAGAGCAACTTGGGTTGCTTCTTGGAAGACCATGAAATAAGCTTTGAACCTGCAAAGGTAAGATAACCTGAAGTGCTCCTTCAATCTTCCTTGGAACCAGCCCAATCTCCATCAGAAAATAGCTTCAACCCTAAATCAGATACATAAGGATAATAAAGTCCTTCATTTATGGTTCCTTTGAGATATTTGAGTATCCTCATAGCAACATCCATGTGTGGTTTCCTTGGTGTGTGCATGAATTGACTTAGCACACTCACACTATAGCATATATCTACCCTTGTCAATGTGGCATAGTTGAGACTACATCTTTGTTTACCAAGAATCCTTTGTTGGTAGGGTTGTATAACCTATAATCCTTTTGATTGTTGTCATATCCAATAAATGCACACTTTTCTTCCTTTGGATCCATCTTGCCTCTAACCTGTGAAGGAACATGAGCAAAAGCAATACATTCAAAATTTTTTACAATGATCTAAGCTAGGTCTTCTTCCATTCCAAGCCTCATATGGAGTCATTCCATCAAGGGATTTTTAAGGCAACCTGTTAATCAAGTAAGTGGCTGTAGATACAACCCCAGCCCATAGATAATTAGGCAAATGCTTTTCATTTAACATGGACCTTGCAGCTTCAACAATTGTCCTATTCCTCCTTTCTACCACTCCATTTTGCTCAGGAGTGTACCTTGTAGTTACCATTATAATCCTTGTTTCTCCTTCGTCCTGAATCCATTTGCAATGATTTTTGTCTTGTTGGAAATCTTATAGGTTCTAATTTCAGTGGTATAAGTATCAGGTTCAATGCCTACACGTGCAAAGAAATGTCGAGAACAGTGTCTATCTAGTTAGCTCATACTCTGTGAAGAGATCAAGTTATCTGTTCTGTTGCAGCTAGTTGAGGCATCATCCAGTGTCCAAATGGAGTGATTTTATGCTCATTTGAAATCTCTCAAGGTCTACTTTTAGCATGAAAAATTTCATTTTCAATCTCTACATATACTCAGAGAAACTTAGAAAATACAGAGCCTATGTCTGAAAAATTCCAAGATCCTAGGAAGGTTCCTTTGCTTTTGTTGTGCACATAGGAGTGTTTATCCTCCAACAGTGGTATCAGAGCTATAAGTGGAGTATCAAAGAGAGAAGAAGGAGCTACTGAAGTGAAGTAAAGACTTCATCAAAGTTTGAAGGAAGGAAGCAAAGAAGGGGCATGTCAACAACAAGGGGAAGCAAATACATCATCAAATCAAAGATGAAACTTCATCAAGAGGAGTAGCTCTATTTTTTGAGGTAAAAACCATCTTTTTCAACTTCTTGCATCAAGGGGGGGGTTCAAAAGAGCTAGGCGGCACCATGGTTGATCTCAATTCTCAGATTGAGAAGCTCGAAAAAGGAAACTACCAACCATGGCAATTTAGAATAAGCAAATTTTTTGATGGGGAAAGGTTTTTGGGGACTTGTGAGTGGTGGAGAGCCAAAACCCTACATAGATGAGGTAAATGCAACTAAGGAACAGACAAGAGTAGTAAGAGAGTGGGATGAAAGGGACAAAAGAGTCATTTTCATTTATCTCATCATATTAACAACTCCATGATAGGGCATATTCAAGATTTGGATACATTGAAGCAGGTGTGGGAGTGCTTGGAGAGATTGTACTCAACCTCCACAAAAGCTAGAAAAAATCAGCTCAAGAATGAGCTAAATAATCTTAGGAAAAGCCCCTCTCAAGGTCTAATGATTACATATTAAAGGTTAAAGAGGTTGTAGATGCACTAGGGTCAATCGGTTGTGCCCTAGATGATGATGATTGTGTCACCCACACCCTAAATGGACTTAGGGATGATGAAAAATGGAGGGCCTTCACAACTTTAGTGTATGTAAGGGACTCTCTTCCTGATTTTGATCAACTAATCACTCTCACGGTGATAGAGGAGATGAACCTTGGTGGTCATAATGCCAAGGATAGCCAAGGGCAATTGTTGTATGCAGGTAGAGGAAGAGGAAGACACAATCGAGGTGCTACAAGAGGAAGAGAAAGATATCAAAGCAACCAAGGAGGTCAAAGAAAACAAGAAGAGTTGCAAGATTTGGTGGAAGAGGACAACCCACTTCAAATGGATGCTTTGTATGCCGTAAGCGCGATCATTTTGCAAATGAATGTTATCATAGAGCTCAAAGACAAGGGAATCAGAGCAACAACAACAATTATAGAGGGCAAGGTAATTATGCAAACACATCATCCAACCAAGGGGATGATTATTTACTTGCCATGAGGTATGGTGAAGATACAACTCAAGCTAGTGAAGGTGTATGGTATGTAGACAATGGATGTAGCAATCATATGTCATGTCGAAAGGATCTTTTTAGTAATTTGCAGGTCCCAAAGCATCAAGGACATGTGTAAAAGGTGATAACTATATCATGTCGAAAGGATCTTTTTAGTAATTTGCAGGTCCCAAAGCATCAAGGACATGCGTAAAAAGGTGAGAACTCAAAGCATAGCATTCAACATGTGGGAGATATCAGTTTGGAAGATAATCAAAGAGAAAACTGCTTATCAAAGGTATTACATGTCCCTACTATTACCAAAAACTTGATTTCAGTAGGCCAAATCTTAGAAAAAGGCTATCAAGTTAGGTTCAATGAAAGATGATGTTTTGTTGAGGATCCAAGGGCAGGTTTCAAGCTCATAGAAAAAGGAAAAAAGCAAGGGAGAATGTTCACAATGGACATAAATCAGCCACACCATTCAATGTATGTCATATATGGAGACAAGAGGATAGCAGATTTGGATCTATGGCATAAACGAGTAGGTCACATCAACCTACAAAAGCTCAATGAAATGCAATAGAGGAGCTTGGTAAGAGGCCTACCAAATTTTACATCTAAATGTTGCATGAAATTTTTGTAGCTTGCCAACATGGAAAACAATCAAGGTTGCCCTTCAAGAAGAGTACCTATGTAAGTGCAAATGTTTTAGACCTCATTCACACGGATGTTTGGGGTCCCTTGCTAGAAATAGGTATTTTCTAACCTTAATTGATGACTTTTCAAGAAAATTATGGTTGTATTGCATTCGAAACAAATCGGATGTGCTCCACTACTTCAAGAAATTCAAAGCACAGATGGAGAAGGAGTCTGACAAGTTTATCAAAACTTTGAGATCCGATGGAGGACGAGAGTACTTCTCCCATGAATTTTTTGAACTTTTGCAGGTCAATGGCATCAAAAGACAATTTACATGCAAGTACTTAATCATTGTGTCATGACATCAAAGTCTCTCGATTACTATTGTACACATGCATTCCAATATGAAGCATGATTCAATAGAAAGAGAGTAAGAGATAAGTGGATGAGGATAACACATAGGGTGCTAGGTGAAAGAGGGAATGCATTCTTTAAAACATGGTGGGATCACTATGGAAGTGTTCAGGTCCTCTTACATTTCAAAGTACACCTCATGTTGTGTATTTTGATATTTGGTGGTCTACATTAAAATATGGTATATTCGTTATTGGAAAGTAAACCTAGAAGATAGATGATAATATAAGTTTAAGATTGAAGTGAAAAATACTATCATCATCTATTGTGATAATCTTAATAGCATAAAGATAGCAGAAAAACTTGTTTTTCATGCTAGAACAAATCATATCAAGGTGCATTATCATTTCATCAAGAGAAAGGTACCAGTAGGTGATATTGACCTTGTTTATGTGAAGATAGATGAGTAGGTTGCTAATATTTTCTGAAGCGCTCGGAGTTGAGAAGTTGAAGAAGTTTTGAAAGATTCTTGGATTACCAATGTTGAGCTTAGGGGGGATTGTTGAGATATCAAGCTTAACATGAGATGATCCGAGATGACACATATCACTTTTTCATTTCTCTGACATGTATAGTGTTCATGCCGGTACATGTCAGGGATCCTTCATTAAGCTTTACTAGATTCATCTACTGAGAGTGATGGCACATTTGTTTCTTGCTAGCTCACTCATTAATGGACATTAGGATTCTTCTTATGTTCTATTCTTTATATATTGGACTAGTTATGTTGTCTTTTTACGTCATTCTTGTATATTCCTTTTATGTTATAGAAGAAGAAGAACAAGATCATTCTTCCTTGCTTCAATCTTTGTGTGGATCCTTTTTGAGTGTGAGAGTGTGTGAGTGAGCTCTCTTCCTTATCTCCTTCCTCATAGCAGGATGAATGATATGGAGAAAAAGAAGCTTGTGCAGGGATTACCAAGCCTCAAATCACAAATTTTGAAGAATGTATGTGAAGTATATTATCTATGTTGGTGCAAGAAGCAAGCCTAAGATCTTTGTTTTAGCTATTGGACTACTCTCATAATCTACTTCACATATATGAAGTCATGTGAGCCTATGTTTGTAAAATTCAAAGGACAAATCCTTGAACTTATCTTGGTCAAATCTAAAAGCTAAAAAGAGGGAAGAATCTCATGGACATAGGGAGCCAAAATCCATGACTCAACTTGGAATTCAAATTCAAGCAACTCCTAGAGTTTAGGTTCACTTATAGGTGGATGAATCATCAAGATTCAAATTTAAAACCATGTATAAATGGACCCCCTTCTAGTAGTAGGGTAATGTGAGCTTTTTTGAGAGTTTTGAGCTGAGGTTTTGAGCATACATTGTACTCACCTCAAGTGAGAGTAGTCCTCCACAACTTTCTTGTATCATATGTGGAATATCAATACACGTTATGATTCATATATCTTGAGCATTCATTTTCTATGTACTACTATAGTACCTTGAGGTACATAGTCAACCTGTCTGGTTCATTTTTCTGTGTGAGTATCTAATTTCCTAAATTTCCCTTGAACAACTTAGATAAGGCCATTAGAATCTTACATAGGAAGTTTTATCATCGTTAAATGAATATATCTTGAGTTCTGAGCTTTAAGCATTCTATTGTGATCTCTAAGGGAACTATCAATGAAGGGTGCCCTTATACTTCTGATATAGATATCAAGCTATTTTTGGATGCAGATTGGGCATGCTCTAAAGATGATAGGAAAATTACATATGGGTATCTCAACTTTGTAGTTAAAAAATTTATGTGGCACTCTCATGAATTGAGGTTGAATATAGAGGACTTGCTAATGTAAATCAGGATGCAATGTGAATTAAGAACTTGTACTCTAATTTAGGCCATAAGTCATCTATTCCTCATATTTTTGGGGATAATATCAGTTCAATGCATCTTGCTTCTAACCCAATCTATCATGCCAATACTAAACATGTAGAAGTGCATTAACATTATTCATGGAAAAGATTACAAGCAAAGAAATTTAGTTATCCTATGTATCAACTCATCAACAATGTGCAGATATGATGACAAAGGCATTGAATGGAGTCAAGTTGAACAGACTCAAATCAATGATTGGATTGCAAGAGATATTGAAGAATTAAAGACTCAAGCTCTTAGGCTTGAGAGGGAGTTGTTGGTGCAAGAAGCAAGCCTTTGAGCTTTTCTTTAACTCTTAAACTACTCTCATTATCTGCTTCACACATATAAAGTAATGTGAATCTATGTTTGTAAAATTAAAAGGATGACTCCTTGAACTTATCTTAGTCCAATGTAAAAGCTAAACATAGAGATGAATCTCGTGGACATAGGGAGCCAAAATCCACTGCTCATCTTGGAACTCAATTCAAACCACTCCTAAAGTTTAGGTTCACTTTTAGATGGATGAGTCATCAAGATTCAAATTCAAAACCATGTATAAATGGACCTCCTTCTAGTCACGGAGTAGAGTGCATTTTTTTGAGAGTTTTGAGCTAAGGTTTTGAGCATACATTGTATCACCTCAAGTGAGACTAGTCCTCCACAACTTCGTTGTATTATATGTGCAATATCTTACACAATGTTGATTTCTCTCTATGTGAGTATCCAAATTCCACACTTTCATTTCAATAACTTAGATATTAATTTTGATTTACATATGAATTCTCATTATCTTTGAATTTATAAATCTTGAGTTATGAAGCTTTCAGTGTGACTATGTTGGCACTTCATCTTCTTCTTAAAAAGTCAAGGTGACCCCCTGACTTGTTATACTTATCGCTCCTTGTATAGTGAAGCTAAGTTCATGAAATAACTTGATTTAGGTAGCTTTAAAACCTAGTTGAATGTGTGCAAAATATGCCTCTTCAATTCATACTAAGTTGTGAGCTCTCAGCATTCTACTATGAACTTCAATTCCCAAAATACAAGGTTTTCCAAGTCTTGTGAAGTACAAACTAATTTGTTTTGATGCAATTATTTTCCAATGATGGTCTAAAGGATGTAGTGGTTCTTTATGCATACTTTGGAAGCCACACAAGTATATTAGACATTTGAGAAGCTATCTTGGCTAGTGGTGAGCAAGTTTTTGTTAACACACTCTCATTTTGGTCTATACCCCATCACCTCTTGACAATCTAGGCAATTCAACAAGACTACCTTTCAAGAAGAGCAACTATGTGAGCCAATACCCACTCAACTTGACTCACACAGGTGCACGGGGTTCAACAAAAGAAAACTCAATTGTAGGTAATAGGTACTTTGTGACATTCATAGATGATTCTACAAGGATGACATGGTTATATTGCATGAAGCATATGTCCAATGTATTTTATTTCTTTAGTGATTGCAATAACTAGTTGAAAGAGATGTTTGAAGGTATGTCAAATGTCTTAGATCCAATGGAGGGGGAGAGTACTTCTCTTGTTTATTTTTTAAATTTCTCATAGACCAATGGCACCAAAAGAAAAATTACATGCAAGTACACACCCCAATATAATGGGGTTGTAGAAAGGAAAAAAGGTATATCATAGAATGTGCTAGAGCAATGATGAAAGAGATGAATATGCCAAATGTGTATTGGGTTGATGTAGCTACTATTACAATTTACATCATGAATAAAGCTCCAACATCAGGTACGTTCCTCTAAAACGTATGAAGCATGTTGTGGAAGAAGGCATAATGTATCCCACCTCAAAGTATTTTTATGTACATGTCATGTCTTCATACCTAGTGAATTAAGAGGCAAGTTGGATGCTAGAGTGGAAAGATGTGTGTTCACAAGATAGTTAGGTGAGCTAAAGGGATATAGGTGCTACAATCCAGAGCCTAAGGAGTTGAAGATCTCATGGGATGTGAATTTAGATGAAGTATAGCCATGATATGTACACTTGGATCATATGTAGGTTGAAGATGAAATTGAAGCTTAGAGCAACCATGAATAGGAAGACACACAAACATACATAGAGTTGAAAGGTCCTCAAGATTGAAATGTGGTTGAAGTTTCACCAAGATTAGAAACTTGGAATGGAAACCTCAAAGGTAAATGGAAGGTTTTTGGAGAAGATAAGTCTCACATGTGAATGGACATGGACAATGTAGATAAAGACTATGAACTCGAAAAGGTAGAAACTTGAAAGGCTATAATCAAGAAAATAAGATTCATCCCAAAAAAGGAGAGAAAAATAAATAAAACAAGCAAAGATATCCAATAGAGAGCTCAAAGGCTTACATATGAGTCCTTGATTGCAAAGCATAATATATCATGCACACATGAGCGAAATCATAGAAAATCAAGAACCAATATGTTATGAAGATGCAAGCAAGTGTAGATAATGGAAATAATCTATGAAAGAGGAAATCCAAGCCTTGAAACTTAGTTCCAAAAATGGAAGACATAAAGTCAACAGGCGGGTTTTCAAGATCAAAGTGAAATCAGATGCAAGCATAGCAAGGTGTAAGGCAAGGTTAGTTGCTAAAGGTTTTGCTCAAACATATGGAATTGACTTTGAGGAAACCTTTATTCCTATAGCTAGGTACACGACCATTAGAAATTTGATTTCTTTGGATGCAATTAAGGATTGGAAAATATATCAACTAGATGTCAAAAATGCGTTCTTAAATGGAGAGCTAGAAGAGATAGTGTATATGTGTCAACCTTTAGGATTTCAAGATTGTCGGAAATCAACTAATGTTTTCGAGTTGAAAAAGGCTTTGTATGGACTCGCGAAAGCACCTAGAGCTTGGAATCAAAGGCTTGTCGAGTACGTACTCAAATGTGGCTACCAACAAAGTAAGGTGGATCCATCATTGTTCATAAGAAGAGAAGGTGAAAAATATATCTCCTTATGTGTATATGTAGACAATCATATCATAATAGGTGATGAAAAAGATGCAATCGAGGACATAAAAAGAAGTATAGGATCAGAATTTAAGATTTCAAATTTTAAAGAGCTAAGGTACTTCTTAGGTAATGAAGTTGTGTATAAAAAAAAATGGTATTTGTTTGATGCAAAGAAACTACATACTAGATTGTACGTGTCATATGTAGTGGGAGTATTCTCTCAATTCATGCAAGCTCCTAGAGTTCCACAACTTCTTGCAGCTAAAAGAGCTAAGATATCTCAAAGGCACTATTAATGAAGGTTTATATTTTTATTTTGAAAGTGATTTGCAAGTGAGTGGACTCTTTGATGCTGATTTTTTTGGTTCAAAGGATCATATGAGAAGCACAAGTGGGTATGCGATCATGGTAGCCAAAAGTTCATCTCATGGACCTCAAAGAAAAATCCCATAACTGCTTTGTCATCTACCCAAGCTGATTATAGATTATTGGCTCAAGTTATATGAGAATTCATGTGGCTAAAGAATCTATGTGAATACTTGAATATGCATGTCAAGGAGATACCTATCTATTGTGATAATATGAGTAGCTTACACCTAGCCAAAAACCCCATGTTTGACACTAGGATCAAACACATTGAAGACCACTATCATTATGTGAGGGAGAAGGTGCAAGCAAAAGAAGTATAAATGCATCATATTAGTACCAACAAACAATGTGTAGATATCTTCACCAGTGTAGTGAATTTTGAAAATCTACTAGGTTCAAAAGAATCCTTGGAATGATAGAACTTGGATGAAGTGGTTGAAGCTTGAGGGGGAGTGTTGAAAATCAAGATTCAACCTTTGGAGCACTGTGCAGTAATTTCATTAGCTACAAGTGAAGAGTTTTTGCGAAATCTCATTGATCACAAGTGGAACACTACATGACAATGAATTCCACTAGATTCTTTCATGAAGAAGTTGATGAAAACCCCTCATTCATCACATCTATTTTAAATCACACTTAGGTGTAATTCATGAGTGTTAGGAAAAGAGCATCTCACTTTTGCACTTATATATATATATATATATATATATATATATATATATATATATATATATATATATATATATATATATATATATATATATATATATATATATGTGTGTGTGTGTGTGTGTGTGTGTGTGTGTGTGTTAGTTTGGTTCCAAATGGGCAATCTCCAATGCTTTGTAACTTGGAGAGGTCCTCTTTAGTGTGTGCAAGTGTTAGCAAGCGAACCCCTTGCCTACATTAGACCCTTGTTTGTTCTTTTGGTGGGTTTAGGTAAGCATATCTCTTTGTGTGAGCAGGTACTATTGTAATTCTATACCCTTCAGTTGTCAACATTGTTTCTCCTTTATTGGGAATCTATTTTATGTGATAATTTATTGATGGGATGGCTAATATAGTCTATTTTGTACTACTCACCAGGTTTTAGGTTGAGTCTTGAAGTAATCTCTAAGAAACATGCAAAATGTGGAAATGCAGTGATTCATATCTCTTTGTGTGTGAATTTAAAAACTATTGTCATTTTTTTATTCAACATTGATTTTTACCCCACAATACTATGTGTATGCGTGTGTATGTACTTATGTGCGTGATTGTGATCAAAGAAGTATTGTTATTGTGTGACTCAATATTGATTCTTACTGTACAACAGTATGTGTATGTGTATGCATGTGTGGGTATGTGTCTGTATGATTGTGAGTTAAAAACAATTGTGGTTTCCTAACTCAAAATTGATCTTTACTTCACAATAGAATGTGTGTGTATGTGTGTATCCATGTGTGTGTATCAATGTTTATGATTGTGAGTTAAAAACTATTGTGATTTTTTGGCTCAACATTGATTCAGACTTCACAATAATATGTGTATGTATGTGTGTATGTGTATGAATTTAAAACTATTGGGATTTTTTTCACTAATAAATTATTCTTACTTGAAATTAGTATGTCTATGTGTGCATACGATTGTGATTTCATAAATATGTGATGTTTTTACTGAAGGGTGTTTTAATAGATATATGCATAAATACATAGATGAATAGATTTAAAAACTCTAAGCGATATATTTAGAATAGTTTTTATATTTTTTAAGATATCTTTTTTTGGATGTATATCTTATCGATATAGATTTGTGTTTTATTTTTTTTAGACATATAGTTCTACATTAATTCAAGCAATACTGGAAAGGGAAAAGAATGGTTAGTTGTAAATACTTATCAATAACATAAAAGCGTATCCACAATACAATGCAAAACATTGTGGTTAGGAAATGAAACTTGGATAAAAGATCATCTTTTTAGTAAAAAAAAAGTTATTAGAGGATGATCTAGTCTAGAATAATGATGTATGGGTACATTTTGCAAGTTATGCAAAGAAGTGTAAAACCCAATGAATCACATCAAAGGGATTTAAAAGGATGAATAGTGCCCAATATTTTCTAAGAAACAGTCGCACATGAACACGTAAATATATCAATTAAAATGGAACAAGTTCAAGATACACCTAAAGTATCAAAGACTCATTTAAAAAATACTTAGGATGATTATCCTCCAATTTCATGAGATATGTTAAGAAAGAGTGGAGTAGGTGAGTATAGTAGGGCAAATGTATCTTATGATATATCACCTAGTATTTCTTGTATTAAAACACAAAACACTATACATGCAACTTTGGAGAATCAAGATTTTCTTGAGATTCATCTTATATGGACTCAATCTTTTTTTTCATGAGGAATTCTGTTCAATGTTATTGCTAATCCTATTTTCAAAGATGATTTGATGTCAACAACATGGAAGCAATCGACGATACTAGATTACAAAAAATGCTGATACAATATGTAGATAAAGTGAAGAATTATACACAATGTATCCTAATATGAATATTTCTTGATTTTATATCCATGGATGGATGCACAATAGATTAGAATGATCTACAAGCTATCAAAATAATCCCTTGATTAATGTCATGGCGATATGTCCAAATGGAAGCATGGTGATATGAACATGGTATACCTTGCATGGACATTCCAAAGTATGTCACTATAATAGCAACACTCCAAAGCATGTCACTATTAACCTTCTTTGTAATGCATTCTAAACTCTGTGTGGGACTTGGGGGGTCCCATGGGCACTAGCCCCCTTTCACTTATACGTTTCTTTCCTTTTATTTAATAGAAGTCTGGGAGAGTAGGCTAAGGCCAAACTTCCATTATTTAAAAAGATAAGTGATTGTAAGGGTTATAGGCATATATACAAGCCAGAGGAAAAAATCTCTTAAAGAGGAAAAAAAGTGCCCCGATGGTCCTAAGTGTGTTAACACACATCACTACCAAAATATATTAACAAATCCCCTGTGGGAGTGATGCAATGAACAAGTAGCTAGCACTCATGTATAAGGTAGTGCCAAGCTATGTAGACAGAGATCAATCCACAAAAGAAGGTAATCCCAAAGCTTTGCAGAAAGCTTCAAACTTCTCCATAGGTAGAGTCTTTGTGAAAAGGTCTGCAATGTTATCTTGCATGGGCACTTATGCCAAATTGATCTCTCTAGTAGAGAACCTCTCCATGATGTAATGATAATGCACCTCAATTTGCTTTATGTGAGCATGGAACACAAGGTTCCTCACAACCACCAAATTTGTGCTTTGACTTTCAGTGAAGATGCTAGTGGAAAAAGATTGACCAACACCCAAATATTCCAAAAGGCATCTACGCCACATAGGCTCAATAGTCACTATCAAAGCTCCCCTATACTCAACCTCATAGCTAGAAGTGGCCATGGCTGTCTGTTTCTTTCTCAACCAACATATGCATGAGCTACCAAGCATGAAGCAAAAGCCACTAGTGGACACACAAGTGTCATAGTAACTAGTCTAGTCTGAGTAAGAAAAAGCATGTAGATGTGGCGGCAATGATCCCCTTGGGATAAAAAAACCCAAGTAGCTGGATACCACTGAAGTATTGAAAGATGTGCTTAACCACCTACCAAAGCTTGAAACATGGCAAATGCATAAACCTGCTATCTACGAGACAAGAAACTAAATATCAGGCTCCATTATACATAACATTCTACTAATAGAGAACAACATCAAATGCATCTCCAACATTATGAAGACTCAATAGTAAACACGTTTCCATAGGAGTGGTAATAGTTTTGCAGTCTTCAAGGCCAAAACACTACGATAATGCATCAATATTTGTTTATGAAACAAAGTGATTCCACCATCAACTTGCATAAACTCAATGTTCAAATAATGATGTGAATTGCCCAAATCTGACATCTCAAAAGAGGCATGCAAATTAGCCTTAAATTCAGCAACGTGCTTCTCATTAGAACTAGTGAGCAACATGTCATCAACATACACAACAATGATCAGAAGTACATCAACTGTACATATAAGGTGCTCTCAATTGGACTGTTTTGAAAACCATGTGCAATCAAGTAGCCATGTATCTTTTCATACAAAGCACATGGTGTTTGCTTCAAACCATATACTTCCTTTTTCAATCTCCAAACTTTGTTTTCATGCCCTTTCTACAAAAAATCACAAGGCTGAAATACATACACTTCTTCATATAAGTCACTATTTAGAAATGTAGTTTTGATGTCTAGTTGATGTACATTCCAACCATGATGAGATGCAAGTGCACAAATGGTATGAATGGTGGTAATTCGGCAAGTGGGTGCAAAGGTCTCATAAAAATCAATGCCTCTCTCTTGAGGATAACCTTTTACAACAAGCCTAGCCTTATACCTCTCAACTATTGTGTTAGTCTTACATTTCAACTTCTATGCACATTTAGTACCAATGAACTTTTTCCGAGAGGAAAATCACATGAAGACTAGATACCATTATTCATAATAGCATCATATTTTGATTGCATAGTATCCATTGCATTTTTTGAATTTTGTGCTTTGTGAAAAGAAATAGGCTCATTCTCATCATAAAGACTAGAGGCAGCCATGCCATAGCAATCTAATGAAAAATAAGCACTATGAGAGCCTGAGCAAGTACGATATGAGAGAGGTGCATCTAGTTTGCTATCTCTTAAAGTTTGCACAAGCTAGTTAGGCATATTTTTTGCCTCCTCTAAATCAGCTCTCTCATCAAGAAGTGCATCATGTAAATTTACATTAGAAGTGGGATGATTAACATCATCATCTAGACCCTATAAGGGGTAAGAAACTACCTCATTTGGACCACCACTTGACTATCCACTTGCAAAGAGGTAGCAAAGTATCATACACATCTTTGGAGGTAATTGATGTCTCCTTAGTACATGAAAGTAATGGATGAATTTCATCTTCCACAAAAACAACATCATTGCTAATCAAAATGTGTTTATTCTATGGATGATATAGACAATAGCCTTTACTTTCAGAACTGTGCCCAATAGAAGTACATGTCCCTACTCTATCATCCAATTTCTTGCTTTTTTGTTCAAGCACTAATGCATATGTTAGACAACCAAAGACATGCACACAAGCAACAGATGTCTTGCAACTATGCGAAGCCTCATATGGATTGATATATTGTAGTGCTTAGGTGGGATACTTGTTAAATAAATATGCTGCACACATAAAAGCATCAAGCCAAAAGTTATGTGGTAAAGCGTTACTTTTGACCATATACCTTGCCATCTCGAGTTCTTTGATTCTGCGACTCTATTTTTTTTGAGGTTTATACACTATTGTACACTTATGTTTAATCCCATGGTCAATCAAAAATGCATTAAAATGAGAAAACATGTATCCCCCTCAATGAAAACAAAGGGTGCCCAATTTACATGCTAAAAAATTTTCAACCATAACAAAAAACTAGTTGAAGCACACAAAAACTTCAAACTTTGCTTTTAATGGATAAACCAATGCATGCCTGGAAAATTCATGAATCAAAGTCACAAAGTAAAGGTAGGTCCTAAAAGAAGATGTATGCATAGGACCATAGACATCACTTTGAACAAGCTGCAATTTAATATGAGAGTCTAACTAAACCATCTTTAGGGAAGGAAGAACATTGCATTTTGTCCAAAATATACCACATGCATGTTTACAAGGTCCCTCATGTTTGGGCATAGAGGACACCATATCAGATTTTTCTAGGCATAGCAAACTAGCATAATTTAGATGACCAAAACGTGCATACCAAAGCATTGTATCTAAGATAGCCTGAGAATCTTGAACTCCACACATTGAATCATTGACACATTTTGCATATTCTATGAGCTTACAGCCCATGACTTAAAATGCCAAAAGCAATAATGGCATCCCCATTTGAAAGATCATGAATCGTACACATGTCATCAACAAATTTGAAAACCAAGCCAATCTTGAATAGTGTTAAAACTCACAATAGATTTTTCTTGATCCCTAGCACATATAATGAATCTAAAAATGTGAAAGAACTACCATCAGTAGTAAGAAATGATCTTACCAAGTCCCATTATAGGATATGAGGAGTTGTTTGCACATATGACAATATTCTCTACAAGGGTAGGTTCAAGTGAATTAAAGAAACTGCGTTGCAAGGTAATATTTTTGGTTGCCCCACTATCAAAGTACCAAACATCTGAGTCCATTGCAAACATTCATTACTCATGAGAAGATGGATCATAACTTGATATAGTAGTAAATGCCCATTTTTCATTTTGCACAAGATTACCAAAATCTGTTTTTGGTGTAGATGCCTCTACAACAACCATTCCAAACTCATTCTTCTTTGCCTCTTTTGCAACATTTTTTGGACAACTCGTTATGACATGATCATTTCCTTTACAATATTTGCAAAACTATTTCTTCTTTTGTTTTCTTATCATCTTTGCCTTCCTTCTTTGATTGTGCAACATTCGCAAATTTCTGCTTACAAGTAGATGAGCTTCATTTACCCTTGCCCTTTGGACTAGCTAGGAGAGATTGATCTACAACATGCATAATAGACGTGTTCTATCTAGACTAGGTAAAAAATCACAGACTAACTCCTTAAATATTAAGGCATTTAGATTTCCTTTTATCATCAATCAAAGAGTAGAAGTAAAACGCTGATATGAATCTGGAAGATCATTAAGAACATTCAACGTAAGTGAACTATCTGGTAAGACTTCATCAATAGAAATCAACCACTCCTTAAAAACTTTGATCTTTGTCAAAAAACTATTAATAGAATCTCCTTCATTCATATGCTCACTCTCCTTTTGTTTTTTGAGGTAAGCACCATGAACCTCATTTCTTGCTTTGTATAAAGTGATAAGTGTATCCCAAGCGGCTTTGTTGTTTTGCAAGATCAAATATGAGGGATAATGGCATGTTTGACAATCATGGCCCACTACAAGAACAAAGGGGGCATAGCGATGCCCCCAATCGACACAAAAGCAAGGACAATTGCTTATGCAATGGTTGTGTTAGATAGCATCACATATGCAACACTCCGAAAGAAAAATAAAAAAAATAAATTGGCCACACCACATAAGTGATGTTGAGCACTACATAATCGATCTCGAGCACTGCATAAGCGATGTCGAGCACTGCATAAGCGATGCTCCTAATTTTTGTCTCTATGAGCATCAAAGTTTACCGACGAGCGCAAACTAGTTGCAATGCTATAGCATCACATAGAGGATGCTATGTGATTTTGAAGAAAAAAAGATTTCTAAGGGCACACTTGTCGTGGGATCAAGTCAGAGAGCGAGAGCTGAGCGACCAAATGAGTGAACGAGAGCAAATGAGTGACCGAATGAGCAAAGGTACATGCATATACATACACACATATGCATACACACACATGCACATATATACACATATGCATACACACACATGCACACATATACACATATACACATATACACATACATATACACATACATATACACATACATATACACATACATATACACATACACACAAAATCATACACACACATAGACATATACACATACACATACACATACACAAACACGTACACATACACGTACACGTACGCGCACGCGCACGCGCACACGTACACGCACACGCACACGCACACACACACGAACACACACACACGTACACGTACACGGAGATGCACACACACATGTACACGGACACCCACACGCACACATACACGTACATGTACACACACACATACGTACACGTACACGTACACATACACATACACATACACATACACATACACATACACATACACATACACATACACATACACATACACATACACATACACATACACATACACATACACATACACATACACATACACATACACATACACATACACATACACATACACACACATACACATACACATACACATACACATACACATACACATACATATATAGATACACATATAGACACTTTCACATCTACATACATGCACATACACACACATGCATACATACACACATGCATACACATGCATATGCATACATACATAGACACATGCATACACATACATGCACATACATACACATGTGCATACACACACATACACACATATACACATATATACACATAGAAAAATGCACACATATGCATACACACACACATACACATATAGATACTTGCACATATACACATACACATATACATATAGATACTTGCACATATACATACACACACATAGACACACATACATGCACTCACATGCATACATAGACACATATGCATACACATGCATATGCATACATGCATAGATACATAGATACATGTATACAAACACATGCACATACCTAGATCATATGCATACACACACATTTGCATAGATACACACATGTGCATACATACTCACATGCATTCATACACACATGCATATGTATACATACATACACACATGCATATGCATACATACATAAACACAAGCACATACACACACATATGCATACACACACATGCACATATACACATATACATATAGATACTTACACATACATACACACACATAGACACACATATACACTCACATGCATACATACACTTACATCCATACATACATATACACACATACACATACACATATAGATACTTACACATAAATACACACACATAGACACACACATGCACATGCACATATTGATACTTACACATACCTACACACACATACACTCATATGCATACATACACTCATATGCATACATACACACATATGCATACATACATACACACATATGCGCTCAATAATCCACCCTCAAGTGACCACAAATGATCCATGGTGCTCTAAGTTGTGAGGCCCCATTATGAGGAGAAGCCATTGTGAGAGCCCGGACATTTGTGGAACCCTAAATTCCAAGTTAGATGAGGTCTATGTGTGAGCGTTGATGGTTTTGGATGATCTATGTGAGCCTACTCAGTAGGTTAGGTAGGGCATAAACTTCCAGGCCATTGGGTTGCCATTCAAGGCATAAAGGCCCTGTGGTGGCATAGGGTTTCCCCATAGAACCTTAATGCGGGGAGTGCAGAGGGGGGCTTGCCCCCTTCTTGGGGGTCTGGGGGGCCTATCTACTTGGCCCATAGGGCCGAGATGGTAGGACTTCTGGTCATGGAGATATTGTCAGATTGTATATTTTGCGGACTAGTGAGTATCTCCTGACTGTGTTTATCTATACCAAATCCCCTTGTAAAAGCTATATAAGCATGGCCCAGGTTGAGCTTTACATAGCATTGCGCACTAGTATGCCCTTCATCTAGAGTCTGTCTATATGCCATCTAAGATCCATATTGGGAGCGCACGGGTGGACAACACCATCATTGTAACTCCATTATGCTCAACAATATGAGAATTTGAGTTCTCTATCTCTTAGTCTACATCTATCTTTGTCTGTGTTTTTTTCTCTCAACTCTGTCTACATGTCTACTCCGCTGTGCTGTTATTTTCTTACATGGTATCAGAGCACAAGAGGCTTTGCATGGTGTAGAAGCAAAAATGCTGAGGTTGCAAAAGTCTCAACAACAAAAGAGAGAAGTTGTCAAGTGTTGCATCATCATCTATGGATGGGAATCAAGGTGGTTCATCCATAGGAGTAGGTGGAGCATAGATAGGAGCATCAGTGATGCTAGTCATCCCAACATTGCAGATATGACCACCAGCATTCATGGAAGGTAAACTTGATGGTACAAACTACACCTTGTGGAATTTTAAAATCACTTCTTTCCTTGATTCATATGAGCTTTTGGAGACTTTTCTTGGGACTGATCATGAGCCCCACAAAACACCTGATCCAAATAATCTTGGTTGAATGATTTCTTTTGATGCTGATCTTCTGCGTGCTTGGAAATGTAGAAATGCAGATGCACTCTATGCTCTAGTTACAAGTACTTTTGATAGTGGACTCTCATTCAACATACTACCAAGGCATGTGAAGCATGAAACATATTGAGAAATCAATATGAAACTCATAATCAGACATGGATTCAGAACTTGGAGAATCAGCTAGCAGTAGAAAGGTTTGCTACTTGGGAGACTACACATGTGTTTATCACTCGCATAAGAATCTATGAGATCAAATGGCGGGAGCAGGTGTACAAAAGACAAGCGAGGAGCTAGCTCGACATTGTCTTTGAATATGTCGACCTAAGTTTGATGGTTTGGTAACTGCTCTTAATACTCAAATCAGACCTCAACCACTAACTTTTGAAGAATTCAATGCCTTACTCATGGAGGGGGGTGTGAAGAGAGATGGTGGATGCAATCCAAAGATGAGTAGGTGCCGCTACAACCAGCTTCACACCAGCCAACTGAGACTTCAGAGTTGATTAGTAGACCCTTTGAGCTTCCTAAATCCACCAAAATATCAGCCAAGTACTTTGGAACATGTATCCCAAAAGTTTAAGTCAAGACAGGCTAGTTGCGAAATGACTAGCTCCCAAAACTTGCTATTTTTGGACATACACCTGCTGGAAAAAATGAACAGTGCTCTCAACCTAGAAGGAATTAGAAAAATTCCTTTTGGGCATAGCAAATAGACTTAGCAAGCTTCCTATTCCAAGTTACAACACTTCAAATGATGGACTGAGCACTGAGAACAAGTTTCATCAAGTTCTGGAACATTCCCACAATTCTCGGGGCTCTGCAGAGATAGACCAGTAAGCAGTAAAATGCAGATATCTCCAAAAGTATAAATCCAATGACCTTGAAAATTTATAGGTAGAAACTAGACAGTGAGAGCTATCCAACGCACTTTAAAACACTGAAAAAGGTTCAGTAAAACTCGAGATATGACCTTCTGAAGTTACTGCTCTGAGTGAGTATAGCAGAGAACAAAACAGAGAGGTAGATGATAATAAATGTATAGATTCACATATGATTACAACCACATTGGCAATGAATCTTTGCACAATGGGAGTAGAATGATAGAGCTATGGAGTAAGCTCTTCAATCTCTACAAAATGACATGAAGTGGTCACGTACAAGGCTTGCTAATTGCCTCTTCCTTCTTGCTCCTTTTATAGCAATTCTTGGAGGGAGTTTTGAATTCGAATTCGAATGGCTCCACCTAAAAGTGATCCCCAAAGTTAGGAGAGATTCCCTCAGCTCAAAAATTCGTGATTTTGGTAGTTGGAGCCACGAATTTGCTTTTACATCATGGATGAGGTAAGCCATCCTTTTACTTTTTTCTTTTTCCATTTACAAGAGATAAAATGTACTCTTTTACAAGAGGTGTTCACATGACTACTCATGTGACTTACAAATGAGGATAATATCAAGCATGTAGGCTTGGGCAAAATGCACCAACAGCTCCCCCTCAAGCCTAACATGCTTGGCCTCCAAATAAGTCTTCAATTGTCCTTGATTTCCTGCAAACCAATCATCAACTTGAATCTACTTAATTTCGTACCATCAAGAGCTTTCGTCAACATGTCTGCACATTGCATATCTGTAGAGACGTAGGATAGTTGAATATCCTTGCTCATTAGCTTCTCCCTTACATAATGGTAGTGGACTTCAATATGCTTGGTTCTAGCATGGTATACCGGATTAGCTGCTAGATGTAGTGAGCTTGTGTTGTCACCAAAAATGTGAGGTGTTGAAGAATGAAGTCCAAGATCTGTGTACAAAGATTTTAACCACATGATTTCTTGAGTTGCATTAGCCAAACCTCTATATTCAGCTTCAGTAGAAGATAATGCCACGGTTGGTTGCTTCTTCGATGACCAAGAAATGATTTTTGAACCTGCAAAAATGATATATACCCTGATGTGCTTCTTCTATCATCTTTAGATCCGGCCCAATCTGCATCTGAGTAGACCTTTAGCTCAATATCTGAAGTAAATGAATAAAACAAACCTTCATTCATGGTCCCCTTTAGATACTTGAGGACTCGCTTGGCCGCTTCCATATGTGGTCTTCTCGGCTTACGCATAAACTGACTCAATATGCTAACACTATAGCATATATCCACCCTTGTGAGTGTTGCATAGTTCAAACTTCCAACCAAGCTTTGATAGCTTGTAATGTCTTCAATTGGCTCTCCTTCATAAGCAATAAGCTTATGATTTTGCTCCATAGGTGTACCTGCACACTTGGTATTTTCCATCTTGAACTTGACGAGCATGTCATGGACATACTTCCTTTGTGTGATGTATATACCTGAATCTGTGTAGATCAACTCCAATCCAAGAAAATAAGTGAGTGGTCCGAGGTCACTTATTTTGAACTCCTCCTTCATTTGACTCTTTACCTGTTTGATTCCTTCAAGATCATTGCCTGTGATAATAATATCATCAACATACACACATAAATAGATCACTTCAGATCCATTCCTCTTTATGAACAAAGAGGTATCCGCCTTGCTAGCTTTGAATCCTTGGTCCTGCAAATAAGTAACCAATCTGAAATTCCAAGCTCTTGGAGCTTGCTTCAATCCATACAAAGCTTTCTTTAGTTTGCATACATAGTTAGGATGATGTGCATCCTCATATCCAGGAGGTTGTGCCATATACACTTCCTCAGAAATCCATCCATTCAAGAAGGCATTCTTTACATCAAGTTGATAAAGATTCCAATTTCTAGATGCAGCAAGACTTATGAGAACCCTAATTGTAGGCATTTTTGCAACAGGAGAGAAAGTCTCCTCATAATCAATACCATGGGTTTGAGCAAACCCTTTAGCAACTAACCTTGCTTTGTGTCTATTTATACTTCCATCTGGATTCCTCTTGATTTTGTATATCCATCGAGATCCGATTATCTTCATAGAAGGCTTGTTAGGTACAAGCTCCCAAGTGTCATTCTCCTTCAAGGCTTCCATTTCTTCATCCATTGCATCTCTCCAAGCTTTCTTGCTTTGTGCTTCTTCAAATGTGGTAGGTTCTTCATTGGTTGAATCCTTTGCAATGTAGATTGAGTGCTTGGTGACCAAAGAAGTATCATAACCAAACCTCTCTGGTTTCTTCTTCTCCCTCGAAGACCTTCTAAGTGGTTGATGTGAGCTCTTGGGTCCATATGTAGCATCCTACATCTTTGCTTTACCTTTGTTCTTCCATAGCTTTAGTCTTTCCAAGTCTTCTAGGTCAATCTCCGAATCACTTTCTTCAATCTGCTTTGGCTCCTTTGGTTGAAGTGATGGAAAATCTTCATCCAAGTCATATGGCAGCTTCACTTTCCTGTCATCATCAAACCATGATTTGTTTTCATCAAAAATTACATCTCTACTCACAGAAAATCCTTTATTGGTTGGATTGTACAATCTATATCCTTTTTGGTTTTGATCATAACCAATGAATACACACTTCTCTGCCTTGGGATCCAATTTCCCTCTTACTTGAGAAGGAATGTGAGCATAGGCTAAGCATCCAAAGATTTTACAATGCTCTAGACTAGGTCTTCTTCCATTCCACACTTCATATGGAGTGGTTCCATCTAGTGACTTAGATGGAAGTCTATTTATGAGATATGTGGCTGTCGACACAGCCTCTGCCCATAGGTAGTTCGGCAATCCCTTTTCATTGAGCATGGACCTTGCAGCTTCGACAATAGCTCTGTTCCTCCTCTCTGCTACACCATTGAGTTCGGGTGTATACCTTGTAGTGACTTCCCTTTTAATGCCTCTTTCATGCAAGAAGGCATCAAATTCAAAAGAGAAGTATTCTCTTCCACCATCTGATCTGAGTCTTTTCAAAGTCCTACCTGTTTGATTTTCAACAAGAGCAATATACTTCTTAAAGCAATTAAACACTTCATCCTTGTGCTTCATGAAAAACAAAATGGTCCACCTGCTACAATCATCTATGAAAGACACATAATATCTTGAGCCTGATATAGATGGCTCCTTACTTGGACCCCACACATCCGTGTGCACTAGATCCAAAGGATTTTGATACATATATCCTTTCTTATTGAAAGGTTGTCTATGAGCCTTGCCGAGTTGACAAGCTTCACACTTATAAATCATGTGTTGCCTTGTGATATTAGGCAAACCAAGTACACTTTGGTCCCTGCAAATCTGTTTGAGTGTCCTCTCACCAATGTGAGCAAGCCTTTTGTGCCATATCTCCAACTCTGTTAGAGTTTGAGATCCATAGCTAAACAAAGCTATGTTCTTTGTATCTTCCACTTCAAAAGTGAAAAGCCTTCCTGTCTTTTCTCCTTTGGCAATCCTTCGAAAGCCTTGCCTTGGGTCTTCAACATATGCTCCAAATCGATTGAATCTAACCTGCAATCCTTTTTCAACAATCTGTCCAACACTTATTAAATTTTTGGTAATTGTAGGGACATACAAGACTTTGCTTAAGAGGTTCATATTCCCATCTGATGTCTTCACATTACCTATCTTCTCCACTGAGTGCTTTGTGTCATCTCCTGTCTGCACTTCATGCTTGTTATGAGGATCTTCCAAATCAGAAAGTAAAGCCACATTTCCTGCTACATGGTTCGAGCATCCCGAATCAATGTAAAATATGTGATCATCATCCTTACCCTTCTTTGTTGATAGATTCATAATCAATAATGAATCTTCTTGACTTTGGTCCTCTGCATAGTTATTGTAATCTCTTCTTCCTCTATGGCCACTTTGATAGTTGTTGTTGTTGTTGTAATTGTTGTTGTAGTAGTTGTTGTTGTTGTAGCCTCCATTGTACCTACCTCTATTTGATCCATAGCCACCTCTATTGAATCCTCTTCCTCTTGAGTTCCTTGGATTCCTGAAACATTCTTCAGTAGTATGGTTAGATAAGCCACATATGTTGCAAGGTTGAGATGATTGGAATCTCCCCCTGCCTTGCTTTCCACCTCTGCCTCTTCCTCTAGCTCTTCCTCTACCTGCAAAGTTTGCTTGGAAAGAGCTTCCTTCATCTTCATTCTTCCTATTCTTTGACTTGTCCTTGACCTTAGCTTTATCAGAATATAAGGCAGAAGTTTGATTACCTCTTGAGGACTCACCACCTTTGCTAATCTTTGCTTCATGAGTGAAGAGTTGGCCCATGAGTGTGTTGAGGTCGGGTACATGCATATCCATGTATAAATCCATGGCTGTTGTGAATGACTCCCACTTGTCGTCTGCTTTGATTCCATTCATGATTTGTCTTATGATTTGCTCCTCTTCAATTACCTCTCCAATGCTTCCAAGTTGGTCGGAAATCTCCTTCATCTTTGTGACATAATCAGTCACATTTTGCTTCGGGCTTTTCTTCATTGTTGTGAACTCCATCCACAATTGGTTCTTCCTTGCTCGAGTGTTGGAAGAGAAGAAAGAAGCAAGTGCATTCCAGGTTTCTCTTGATGTCTTGCATCCCTTGACATGAGGTAAAAGAAAATCAGAGATTGAGTTTAGAATATAGGACCTTGCAAGTGCATCCTTCGAACACCAATTCGAAAGTCCTTCCACTTCTTCATGTGATGGTTGCCCTTTGTTCCTCATGGTTGGCATTGCTTCATCTCCGGATATGAATCCATATAGATTCCTCCCTTGAAGGTAAGCCTCCATCCTTAGAGACCATGCCGGGTAGTTGTTTCGATCCAATTTGTCAATTGTTGATGGAAATCCATCTCCCATGTTGCTTGACTATGCTCTGATACCACTGTGAAGAGAGATGGTGGATGCAATCCAAAGATGAGTAGGTGCCGCTACAACCAGCTTCACACCAGCCAACTGAGACTTCAGAGTTGATTAGTAGACCCTTTGAGCTTCCTAAATCCACCAAAATATCAGCCAAGTACTTTGGAACATGTATCCCAAAAGTTTAAGTCAAGACAGGCTAGTTGCGAAATGACTAGCTCCCAAAACTTGCTATTTTTGGACATACACCTGCTGGAAAAAATGAACAGTGCTCTCAACCTAGAGGGAATTAGAAAAATTCCTTTTGGGCATAGCAAATAGACTTAGCAAGCTTCCTATTCCAAGTTAAAACACTTCAAATGATGGACTGAGCACTGAGAACAAGTTTCATCAAGTTCTGGAACATTCCCACAATTCTCGGGGCTCTGCAGAGATAGACCAGTAAGCAGTAAAATGCAGATATCTCCAAAAGTATAAATCCAATGACCTTGAAAATTTATAGGTAGAAACTAGACAGTGAGAGCTATCCAACGCACTTTAAAACACTGAAAAAGGTTCAGTAAAACTCGAGATATGACCTTCTGAAGTTACTGCTCTGAGTGAGTATAGCAGAGAACAAAACAGAGAGGTAGATGATAATAAATGTATAGATTCACATATGATTACAACCACATTGGCAATGAATCTTTGCACAATGGGAGTAGAATGATAGAGCTATGGAGTAAGCTCTTCAATCTCTACAAAATGACATGAAGTGGTCACGTACAAGGCTTGCTAATCGCCTCTTCCTTCTTGCTCCTTTTATAGCAATTCTTGGAGGGAGTTTTGAATTCGAATTCGAATGGCTCCACCTAAAAGTGATCCCCAAAGTTAGGAGAGATTCCCTCAGCTCAAAAATTCGTGATTTTGGTAGTTGGAGCCACGAATTTGCTTTTACATCATGGATGAGGTAAGCCATCCTTTTACTTTTTTCCTTTTCCATTTACAAGAGATAAAATGTACTCTTTTACAAGAGGTGTTCACATGACTACTCATGTGACTTACAAATGAGGATAATATCAAGCATGTAGGCTTGGGCAAAATGCACCAACAGGGGGGCTATGGCTCAAGGCAAGGAGTGGTGGCAATAAAGGAGATGCTGCATTCACAGCAAATGCCAAAGGAGGCACAGCAGACTCTTCAAAAGATGGATACAAAAAGAAGAATGACAAAAAGAAGTTCAAGGGAGAAAGGTCATCAAGTATCTTTCAGTAAGACAAGAGCTAAGATTATGGACACTAAGAACAACATTGTTGGGACTGGCATAAGGAGGAACAACGTGTATGAGTTGTGTCCTCTTATAGCCTGTACAAATGTGGGCACAAGTAAGCTATGGCATGAGAGATTCGGCCACATTGGATATCCTGTACTAAAGGAGATGCATCGCAGGGGTATGGTTGCACACCTACCATCGATCGCAAAAATGAAGGAACCATGTGAAGCTTACATGATGGGCAAGCAACAAAGGACTTCAAAACCAAAAATAATTAAATGTATCTTCCTAGGGTACAAAGAAGATAAGAAGGCTTATAAGCTTTATGACCCTGAGGCTAAGAAGATCATGGCGAGTCGCAATGTGGTGTTTAAGGAGGGGCAACCACATGTGGTGGAGGAGGAAAAGAGGGCTTGCATTTTATCATCAGGGAAAGGGGCAATCCACTATGAACCTAGCCCAAGAGCTATCCCTTCTACACAAGAGAAGGAAGCATCATGTTTAGATGATGAGTCTAAAAGTCACCAACCTGCCGACACCCAAGTGGAAAAGCCATTGCCACATTGGGTGAGGAAGCTCTATGATTCTGCAAACCCCATCCCACAGTCACTAGAAGAGGTTGCAGATGGACCGAGGGGATGATAGAGAATAGAGGAACAGAAATGGGCAAGCATCCATATTGTAAACACATCCCTAATGGCTGATCTCATTCAAGAAGAACTTTGCTAACAAATGTGTAAGAGGCACTCCACGATCCAAATTGGAGGGCTGCCATGCAAACAAAATACAACAATATAATGAAGAATGGAACTTGGGCGCTAGTCATTGGCACCAAGTGGGTCTGGAAGCTAAAGTACAAGGCTTATGGTACTCTAGAAAAGTACAAAGCAAGACTTCTTGCATAGGGCTACTCACAAGTTCAAGGCATTGATTTTTGTGAATCATTTGCCCCAACTGCAAGAATGACTACTATCTGAGTAGTACTAGCTGTGGCTACACATAAGCATTGGCTAGTCTATCACATGGATGTCAAATAAGCGTTCCTAAATGGAGTCCTCAAGGAAGAGGTATATGTGTCTCAACCACTAGGGTTTGACGCTCTCCATTAAGAGAACAAGGTATGTAAGCTAAAGAAGGCATTATACGAGCTGAGACAGGCTCCTAGAGCATGGTACCAACAAATAGATAAGTATCTCTTGGATCTAGGTTTCAAAAGATGTGCTTTTGATACTAACTTGTATGTTCTAAAGAGAGGAGGAAAGTTAATTGTGCTTGTACTCTATGTAGATGACCTTGTGATTACAGGAAATGAGGATGCTCTTCTTCAACAAACAAAAGATACCCTGAGTTCACAATTTGAAATGACAGACTTGGGCGTAATGCATTATTTCTTAGGCCTTGAAGTTTGGTAGGAACCAGGGAAGATTTTCATCTCTCAACAAAAGTATGCAAGACAGATATTGAAGTCATTTGACATGGAGGATTGCAAGGAAATTTCTACACCTATGGAGATCAACACAAAATTATCTATTGAAGATACTTCACGTCTAGTGGATATTGGAAAATATAGGAAATTAGTTTGAAGTCTCATCTACTTGTGCGATAGCAGACCAGACATCTCTTATGTTGTTGAAGTAGTAAGCAAGTTCTCTAATAAGCCTTGCCAAACTCATTGGAAGGCAAGCATACAGATACTCAGGTATGTGAAAGGAACCACTGATTATGGTATTCTTTATGAAGAAGGATCATCTCTGGTTGGAAATTGTGACTCAGATTGGGCAAGAGATATTGATACCAGAAAATCAGTTTTTGGGTATTGCTTTTCTTTAGGATCAGGGATCTTCTCTTGGATCAGTAAGAAGTAACCGACTATAGCATTATCTTCTACTGAAGCTGAGTACAAGGTGCATGTGTTGCAGCATGTGAAGCAGTGTGGTTGAGGAGAAATATAAGGACAAGAGGCTATAGAGTTGAAATGTGACAACCAAAGTTGCATGGCCATCGCCAAGAACCCTGTGTTCCATGCACGTACCAAGCACATAGAAATTCACTATCACTATGTGTGCGAGATGATTGAGGATGGGGTCATGGAGATAATCTATTGTCCAACTAAAGAAAATGGAGCAGAGATCTTCACCAAGGCTCTTGGGAGAGAACAAGTTCTTTGACACTTTCCAAAGCTTGGGATTGGACCAAGGAGGTGTGTAGCTCAAGCGTAAGCACCATCTCCTTTACTTGTCAATCCACGGAGACATGACGACCAGTATGAAGACCACGAGCAAGTGAAGGCACAAGTGTGTGAGTTAAAGCACACAAGCATGCACACACATACACACACATGCACATAAGGCAAGATCAAAGAAAGGAACAATGGAAAGCTTCTATTGCAAAGAAACTCTCTTACAAAAGCTCTATTCTCTAAGAAGCTAACCTCAAAAATGAGCTCTCTAGCTCTTTTTATAGTTTTTTGAGTAGTTTCGGCCTGTCCAGACCTAGTGTCTGGCCTAGTTAAAAATTAGGTTCCAGGGCTTATTTGAGGGCTCAAACGAAGTCTAAAAATTATGAAAATTGGTAGGATGATACTTCTTATACTCCTCAAGCTCGAGGACTCCTCGGCTTGAATAAAATGGAGTTATAAAAATATGAAATGGTATTTACAATGGCTTTTAGTGATGAAAATCACTATTTTTATAGGGATTTCTTCTGAAAATTCGACATACACTTCTTGGAGCTCCTACTTGCTCCTTCTTCTTGTGTGCCCACTTCTCTAATGCACTTATTACGCTTGTCCTTGACCTTGAACTTCAACACTCCCCCCCTTCTCGAGTCTGTGGTCCCTGACAGACCCTTGTTGTAATGGTTGTTCCAGGTAGTTCTTTGAGAGGTAGTGTCCATTTGGTAGGAACTAGATCTGTCTATCTTCCAAATGTGGCAGGGTTGGTTGTTTATCCGGTTCTTCATTTGTCACTGTGAGCCTTGGCAAGTTGTAGTCCCTTGGTATGTGCTTTTTCCGTGGATTCCAGTAGGATTGTGTCGTTGTGAGTCTCCATTGATGACCTCTATATCTTCCAAAGATGGTGTTCATAGTAGTCATGCCAAGTACTCATAACCCATAATGAATGATGGGTAAGTGTGTTCGTGCATGGGTTGAGGAAAATATGTGCCTTGTTCACGACCTTCTAATGTAGCCCTATGCATGCTTACTTGGAAAATGCATTGGAGGAAGTATGGTGCAAAAATTGGGGGTCTTGAGCTAAGTGCTCAAGGGTTTGCCGACAAAGAGGTTTCCTAATCTATCGTGGTTATGGTGTTGCCAAAGTAAAGATACTTACCATGGTGAAGGGTCGGTTGATGTTTATCTCTTCGTGTTGTACATCCAGCATTTGTGATGGAACATTGTCAATGAATGTCCGGGTTGATGGTCCATTGATGAAATTTTTTGAGTGACTGGTCCTCTCTCCTCTTTTCAAAGCAACATTTGCCAAATACTGAGAATTGAATTTCTTTATATTCCTTGACCAACAACATTGGGTAACTACACCAAGTTTAGTTTCACATATTCTCTTTAGCTCACCATAAGCATGATTTTTCTCCAATATATGGGCAAGGATTTTCAGGGTACCAAACTACCCCTTGCAGATATCTCCTTGGATGCTCTCGTACATACAGTAGTGAAGCATCGCTCAAGTTGTGGACCCAGCGTGGTAAGGGGAAACAATAGTTGTGGATGCCATGTTCATGCCAAGTGCTTGACATCTACCAGATAAGGCAGCAATAATATCATTCTTCTAGCCAAGACACACTTCTATCAAAACTGATAAATGCCCAGCAATCAATGGTTCCACCTTCAACTAAGCATGACTCATTCATGTTCCATGAGCCAAAACTCGGAACAAGCTCTCTCTCTCTTGTCTTCTTTTTTTCTTGAGAGAGGAACAATGTCACAAAACAAGAAGACAAAGGTTAGTATCAAAAAATACTTTACATGTGTCAATGTGCTCTTGTGCATGGGACTCTCAATTGTGTCTATGCATGGCCATGTAATGTGGCCCTATAATAATGCATACTTTGGAAATGCATGACTTGAATGGTGCAGAAGACAGGGTTGTGCAAGGAGCACATGGTTGTCGCTCGTCGAGGCTTTTGATTTTATTTGCAGATGTTGATGCCATCTTTCTTGTAGGTATCCATTGGATCTCGAGATGACAACTGATCCTTCCTCCTTATAGGGATCCATTTGAGAATGGTTTTCGAGTGTTTCGTGATCTCCTTTGGCTGCTCCATGTTTGGATCGTTTCTTGAGGCTTTGATCCGTTATGGTTGGCTGTTTGGTTCTGTGGGGCCTACCAGTGCTTTTGGCTTCCATACCCATGCCATTATTGTTGGTCTTCTGACTATTGCCGAAGAGGTGAGTCTATCCTCTTGTGGTCTCTATGCTCGATTCTTTCCCTTTTCTCTCCTTGGATTCTTGGTTGAGACCTTTTGCATGGTGGAGAGCATAGGCCTAGGTGCATGTAATAGTCCTTTTGGAACCCACATGTGTAATCGCCCTTGTTGAGCTGCAACTAATTTCGTAGGCACCCAAATTTGTCGCACGCCTTCTTGTTGAGCTGGTCGTGGTTGATTGGTTCTGGTCTTCACATTGTTGGCTTGCATGGGTGGGAATTTTTGGTGAGGTTGGTGGTTGTTCTCCTTTGTGTACCCAGATCTGCCTCATGCCGGGCACTCCTTTCTTCTTAAAATCCCTTTGTCTATTTGATATAGCAGTTGTCATGTATTGTTTCTCTTGACAGTGTGGTTGAACTACTATAGATGGCTGAGACTTCGTACAAGAAGGGAGTCTCAATGGGTCTCTGACTCTTTTGTTGGAGGCAACATCCTTCTGCATCATAGAGCTTTGGACACATACAACTTCTTCTTCTCTAAGATTAGTTCTAAGAGAATGTGTGACACCATAATCTATGAGCATGCAATTTTCTAACTCTAGTGTAATGCATTGTTCATGTAGCCAAACTTAAAGAAGTCGGTTTCTGAGGTTTAAGTTGACTGCATGGTCAAAAATCCAATCTTGACCCAGGACAAGTGGTTCAGTAAGGTCTTCATCTTGACACACTAGCATTTTGAATCCCATTGGGACATCTTGAAGAGAGATGGGGAGTTCCACCTCACCCACACAAAGGGGTTTCCACCCCTCCCAATCCTATGAGATAGGCTTCTATAGGATTGATGTTCAACTGCAAGTCTTGGCAGTAGGAAAGTCTAACTACACTAGTTGCTGCACCTGAGTCAATCAATGCTTTCACAGTCCTTGCACGCTTTCCTTGTCCTATCTCTATGGTCACAAAGGGGTGTCGGTCGATTCTTTGAGAAGTAATTAAGCCCAATTTTTGGTACATGTCCATGTGATATTTTGGGGCTTTTCGGTTGACATCTAGGCCTAGTTGCCTTAACTTATTTCGCCTTATGTGCTCTCTAGCCTCTGCTTGTGCTTCTTCTCTAACCCTTAAGTCCTCTTCTTTTCGCTTCTTAGCAGTGTTGAGTCTCATTAGCATATCCTCTGTAAGAGATTTTTGGTATAACTTGACTCGACAACCACTTATATAGTTTGGCAAGATATCACCTTCTAAAGTGGCCAATTGAACAACACCGCTAGTGGAAATTCTATTAATGCTCATGGGTCCATATCCTCGCTTTTCCAATTTACAGGCATGTTGCTTTAGCGTATACACCAACACTAAGTCGCCTTCTTTCAATCCTTTATCCTTGATGTGTGCATCAAAGTAAGCCTTTTGTCTTTTCTTTGCAGCATAGATGCTTGCTGCCGCTCATAGCCTCATCTCACCTAAGCATTCTAGATCAAAGATACTAGAGGACAACTCATGTCCATTCCACTCATGCTCTTGTGCTACTTCTAATGTTGGGATAAGGAAATCTAATGGTAGCACAACATTCTGTCCAAAGACCATCTGAAATGGGGTGGCATTTAGTACCGTTTTATAGGCAACTCGATAAGCCCAAACAACATGATGTAGCTGTTTGTCCCAATCAAAGCGTTTATTATTTACTAGTTTTGTCAATATGTTACATAGGATCTTGTTTGTGCTCTCGGCTTGTCCGTTAGCTTGTGGATGATAGGGGGCAGACTTCTTATGTACTACCATGAATTCTTGGAGTAGATTCCCAATGACTTCATTCAAGAAGTGCGTACCTCTATCACTTACTAACTCTATCAGTAATCCATATCTTGTGAACACATTCTCGAATAAGAACTTAGCTATCGTTTGAGCATCATTCTTTGTCGTGGCTTCCATGTCTACCGAATTGGTAAGGTAATTTGTGGCTACAATAATGTACTCTGCATGTGAGTTTCTAGCTGGGGGGTTAATAGGACATACAAAGTCTATGCCCCACTTCGAGGATGCATGTCCTCCCATCATTGGTCGCAAAGACATCTCATCTTTTTTGATCGGATATTGTGCACGTTGGCATGTGTCACATTTCTTCACATAGGTTGTGCATCCATATGAAGAGTGGGCCACCAAAGTCCTGAGAATAGAATGGTCTTGATTACTCGATCAGGACCGAAGTGTCCACCTGTAACACCATTATGTGCAGTTTCTAAGACTTTCAAATAATCTAATTCATGAACGCACAATCTTAAGTAACCATCTTTGCCTCTTCGATATAAGTTGTCTCTAACTAAGGCATAATCCTGAGCCTCTAGCTCCATGCTTCGTCTTCTTGCTAGACTAGCCTCTTTGGGTAATGTTCCCGATCTCATAAATTGTACCAATGGAGCGCTCCATTATGGAATTAATGACACTTGATAAAGGGTGGCATGATCCACTGGGGTCTCTCTTTGCACAATGGACAATTCTTAATCCACTCATGTATTTCTTTGTCCATGCTAGGCCAATACACTCATAAACTTTTTAGATTCTGCAATGTTCGTTGTTTAGAATAATGATTTCCTAGCAATCCTTCATGGGCTTGTTGCAACCAACTAGTATGTTCATCGTCCTCGACACAACAAGCTAATGCACCCTCTGTATCTTGTTTGTACATACTTCCTGACAATATTTGATAGTTTTTTTATTTTATAATTTCTTCTTTATTTGTTTTCACATTCTTATTCGAGGGTCCAAAGGTTAGGACAGATACCAACTTATTTGCCCATTTAGGAACAACCTCCAAATTGAACAGATAAGCGTCGGGTAGGTCATCAGACACTCCTTGAGGTAACTCTCCTGAACTAATGCGAGAAAGGTGATCTGCCCGAAGGTGGGTTCTACCTTTTCTAACAACAACTTCAAAGTAATTTTCCATTAGCAAGAGGAACCATCTTACTAGACGTCCTATATTGCAAGGTTTATTGACCAAATATAACAAAGCTTGATGATCGGTGAAAAACTTGAACTTATTGTCCAATAGATAGTGCCTAAACTTCTTCATGGCATATACCATGCCTAAACCTTCTCTCTCTATTGTTGTATAATTTCGCTCAGCTGTAGTGAGCTGTCTGCTAGCATATGCTATAGGCAAATCTAAATTTCCTTCACCTATGGGTTGTGCTAGCACACATCCTATGGCATGATTGGATGCATCGACATGAACATGGAATGGTTTATTGCAATCAAGAGTGGTGAGTATTGGTGCTGTGCACAAACGTCTCTTCAGCTCATTGAAGGAGTTTTCACATTTGTCATTCCAATCAAAATTTGTTAGCAAGGCATAAAGAGGTTTAGCTATGATTGCATACATGTGGATAAATCTGCGATAATATCCACAATGGCCCATAAAGGCTTGTACCTCTTTAACATTCCTAGGCCTCGGCAATTCTGCTATGGCTCTAACTTTGTCCTCATCTGTTGATATTCCATTCTTAGAAACAATGTGACCTAATATTTTACCTTGTCGTACCATGAACACACACTTTTGTGGGTTCAGACACACCTGATATTCTTTGCACTTCTTGAAGATCTCTCTGAGCTCAGGGATGTGGTATTTTCTGTCTTGGGAATGAGCACATAAATCATCCACATAGACTTCTAAGCTCTTTCGCAAGAACTCTTTGAAGACATGACACATAAGCCTCTGGAATGTTGCTAGTGCATTGGTGAGCCCAAATGGCATCACAGGAAATGCAAAGATTCCCCACTCTGTGGCAAAAGCCGTTTTGTGTTGATCTTTTGGGGCAATGGCTACTTGGTTGTAACCTGAAAATCCATCAAGAAAGCTATAAACTTCCTTGCCTGCAACACGCTCCAAAAGATGTTTAGTGATTGGAAGCGGATAACTATCTCGAATCGTAGCAGCATTAACTTTTTTAAGGTTAATGCACACTCGCAACTTCCCATTCTTCTTGGGCACCACTACAATAGGGGACACCCATTCAATATGCTCAATCTCATAGATAAATCTAGCTTCAATCAACCTATCAATTTCCTCTTTTATCTTTGCAGCATAAGTGTCATTATATGTGTAGGGCTTTTGTTTGGTGGGCTTGGCATCAGCGGTCATGGGAATCGTATGGGAGCATATTCTTGGATCAACCCCCTTCAAGTCTCTATAATTCCATGCAAACACGTCCCTATATTCCCTTAATAGAGCTACAAGCTCCATTTCTTCTTTTGCACTTAGGTCCTCTCCTATGTATGTACATCGTTCTTCCTTCTCTTCAATGCTTACCACAATTTTTTTGGTCTTTTCTTTATTATCGTATGCTTGCCCTGTAATGGCCTCTCTCTTAGGCATTCGTACCAAAATTTTTTGGTCGTCAACTTCATATTGCTTGAAATTTTCTGGTACCTCAAACAATGATTCCTCCGATTCTTGTTTCACTTCTTTTCTTTTCTTTTTCTTTTGACCACCTTCACTTCCTTTCTTTGAATTTACAGTTTTGATGCTTGTGAGGGGTTCTTCTTCTTTTGGTTAAGCACTCCTACATCTTCTAGATAGTGCTGCTCTGAGTCAAAGTAGGTATCCATCATAATGGACTCTAGATCATCATCATTCTCCTCTTCTTCTATGACATCACTAGGATCACATTCTTCTAACAGTGGCTGACACATGAACACTGAGATTTCATAACCCTCCTCATCACAATGAGGTGTCCACTATTCTTCATTGACAACAATGTCCATGGTGGCTAAGATTTTTGGCCAGCCATGAGGCTCGAATTCCTCATCTGGAAAGATCATCGGTGTGTAGGTTGGGTCTCTAACTGGTCTATCTCCTGGCAAAGTTCCTTCTTCTCTCACCTTTAAACGTTTTTCCTCTTCCTCCGCAACCTTGCACATCCACAAATGAGTATCTTCATGCAACCAGGATGGATCAGGTGAGCTTCCAGAATGCACAGAGATAGAATCTTCTTTTGCTTTGTGGATAGGATTCCATTGTAGGGGTTGTTGGTGCAATTCAAGCCTTCACCTTTGGCTTGGAACCCTTGAAGGATATCTCTACATGAAGCAAGAGTCATAGGAACTTATGCTTATGAACTATTACCATTTTTACCTCTTGTAAAAGTCTTAGTGACTTGGCTTATTATGTAATCACACCTAATTGATTGAAAGTCGTGGAAAAAGGTTGTTGATTGATTGAGGGAATATCTCAATCAACTTTTAGGTGAAAGATTCTAGGAGATTTTGAATTTTGAATTCAACTCAACTCTATAAAAGAGGCAATAAAAGAGTCGCGGGTAGCTGCTCATTTCTAGCTCATTTTCCCGAGGCATATTTCACCTATCTTTGAGTGTGTGAGTGCTACACTATTGCCCACACATCTCTATCTCATTAGGCAATACTTGACATGCCAATGAGTTTGTAAATCAATGTAAAGTAACACATACATTTACATCTACAACTTCTGTGTTCTGAGTTGTCTATTTCCAAGTCTGTCAACTTCAACAGAGCATATCTCAGTGCCTACTGAACCAAATCAAGTGATTCAAGGCTTATTGGAACCAGCTCAAAGCATTCTACAAGAATACAAAGTTTGAAGAAGTTTGGTTCAGCCATTTTCGAGAAATCGCCTTCGAAGTAGTCTCTGGTATTTGTCTGCAGAGCTCCTAAAAAGTCGGGGGTACATATAATTTTGCTAAGCTTATTTCCCAGAGTATAGTTTGTCATTTCTTCTCATTACACTTGCAAATGGTAGCTTGTTAAGCAAATTTAATATGTCCAGAAGGAGTTTGATCAATTGTAAGTGTGCTGGTCATACTGAGTGAAAGACTGAGCAGGTGTCATTACCAAAATAGCAAGTTTTCTTGGATTTTTGAAGTCTCAAGTAGTCTGTTTTGATTTGATCATTACACATATCATTTGCAAAGTACATAGATGCTTTCTTGGTATCATTTGGAAGCTAATCAAGTGTACTAAGCATTCCTGGAGTCAAAGAGGGCTGGTGTGAAGCAGGTTTAGCAGCACCTACTCAATCTCTGAGTGCATCCAACCATCCTCTCCCAACAGTGGTATCAGAGCAAATAAGGTGACATGGGAGATGGTTTTCCTTCATTCATTGACAAATTAGATAGGAACAATTACCAAGCTTGGTCTCTAAGGATGAAGACCTATCTACAAGGAAGAAGCCTATTTGGATTCATCTCAGGAGATGAGGAATTGCCCTCATTCAAAGCAACAGGACTACCCACCAAGGATGAACAAGAAAGGCTCAACACATGGTGTGCAAAAGATGCATTGGCAAGGTCTTACCTTCTTAACTCTATATCTGATTTCCTTTTACCTCACATAAGGAATTGCAAGACTTCCCAAGAAACTTGGGAAACCTTGTCAACATATTTTTCATCAAGTACAAGGGCCAGAAAGAATCAACTATGGATTGAATTCACTACTCTTAGGAAGCAATCAAAGCAATCAGTTTCAGACTTTGTCACTAGGGTCAAAGACATTGCAGACCAGCTTGCAAGTATTGGAGAGGAGATTGAAGAGGAACAAATAGTAAGGCAGGTAATCAATGGACTAAAAGCTGATGACAAATGGGAGAGCTTTACCACAGCAATGGACCTATACATGGACATACATGCTCCTGATCTAACAACTCTGATTGGTCAACTCTTCACACATGAAGCAAAGCTTACAAGGAATGGAGAGCAATCAAAAGGTAACAACCCCTCTGCTTTATACATTGATAAGAAGGTTAAAGACAAAGGTAAAAGTTAGAAGGTTGATGAAGAAGGCTCTACCTCCCAAGCTATGTAGGGAGAGGTAGATCTTCAAGAGGTAGAGGCAGAGGAGGTAAGTCAGGTAGGGGGAGACCCTACAACTCATCACCATGCAATATATGTGGTCTATCTAATCATACTACAGATGAGTGCTACAGAAACTATAAAAATCAGAGAGGAAGAGGCCATCAAAGAGGTGGATACTCTCAAGGTAGAGGCAGATTCAACCAACACCAAGGCTACAATGGATACAACAATCAGTACAACAACAATTACAACCACAACCACAATAGTAACTACCAAGGTGGATTCAGAAATAGAAGGGATTACAACAATTACACAGAGGAGCAAGATGACTCCCTATTGATCATGAATATGACTTCAAAATCAGGTATCAATGATGATCACTTATTCTATATTGATTCAGGATGTTCTAATCATGTAGCTGGCAATGTGGCACTACTTTCTGATTTGGAAGAACCCAAGGGCAAACATGAGGTACAAACAGGTGATGATACTAAGCATTCTGTTGAAAAGATTGGTAATGTAAAGACTAGTGATGGTAATCAGAACTTATTGAGCAGAGTACTTTATGTCCCAACTATCACCAAGAACTTAATGAGTGTAGGTCAGATTGTGGAAAAAGGTTTACAGGTCAGGTTCACTCAACATGGAGCATATGTAGAGGACCCAAGACATGGATTCAGAAGGATAGCCAAGGGAGAAAAATCAGGTAGATTGTTTACTTTTGAGCTAGAGGACACAAAGAACATTGCCTTATACAATTACAAGGATCAAACACTTTCAGAATTAGAAATATGGCACAAGAGGTTAGGTCATATAGGTGAAAGGACCTTAAAGCAAATGTGCAGGGATCAATGTGTGCTTGGGATACATAATGTATCCAAGCAACACATGATATACAAGTGTGGAGCTTGTCAATTTGGTAAGTTACACAGATTACCCTATTCAAAGAAAGGTTTTATGCATGAAGACTATCTGGAATTGGTGCATACAGATGTTTGGGGACCTAGCAAGGAACCATCCATTTCAGGATCAAGGTACTATGTGTCCTTCATTGATGATTATAGCAGATGGACTGTGTTATACTTTATGAAGCATAAGGATGAAGTATTTAATTGTTTCAAAAGATATCTTGCACTAGTTGAAAATCAAACAGGAAGAAACTTGAAGAGGCTAAGGTCAGATGGAGGAGGTGAATACTTCTCCAATGAGTTTGAAGACTTCTTGCAGGAAAGAGGCATCAAGAGGGAGATAACCACAAGGTACTCACCTGAACAAAATGGGGTAGCTGAAAGAAGGAATAGACTTATTGTAGAAACAGCTAGGTCTATGCTTAATGAAAAAAAATTACCAAATTATCTTTGGGCAGAGAGTGTATCTAGTGCCACCTATCTCATTAATAGGTTGCCATCAAAGACACTTGATGGAATGACACCTTATGAAGCTTGGCATGGTAAGAGACCATCATTGGATCATTGCAAAATATTTGGCTGTATTGCATATGTGCATATTCCCTCACAAGTAAGGGGAAAGCTAGACCCTAAAGCTGAAAAATGTATCTTCATTGGTTATGACTTGAACCAGAAAGGGTACAGATTCTACAACCCCTCAAACAAAGGTTTCAAGGTAAGCAGAGATGTCATCTTTGATGAGAATGACTCATGGTATGAAAATGAATGCAGGAAGGTTAGTCTACCTTATGACATGGAAGAAGACTTCCCAAAGCTCACCAAGGAGGAACCAATCCAGAAAGAAGACTCAAGTTCAGATGATGATGACACAATTAACCTTGAGGAATTCAAGGCATGGAAGTCCAAAGGAAAGATGAAAATGAAGAAGCTTGAGGATATACCAGAATCCTCAACTCAAGCAATGAGGAGATCTCAGAGAGAAAGTAAGAAGCCTATCAGATATGGGTATGACACTTCTCTTGTAACTAAGCATTCTGTATATCTTGCAAAGGATTTGTTGAATGAAGAACCAGGTTCATATGAGGAGGCAATCACAAAAACAGAATGGAAAGAAGCTATGGATGAAGAAATAGAGGCTCTCAAGGAGAGTGACACATGGGACTTGGTACCAAAGAAGGATTCTATGAAGGTGATAGGATCCAGATGGATCTACAAGCTAAAGAGGAACTCTGATGGAACAATCAACAGGTACAAAGCTAGGTTGGTAGCCAAGGGTTTTGCACAAACCCAAGGCATTGATTATGAGGAGACATTCTCTCCTGTGGCTAAGATGCCAACAATCAGAATTTTGGTGAGTGTAGCTGCATCCAAGAATTGGAACATGTACCAATTAGATGTCAAGAATGCTTTCTTGAATGGATGGATATCTGAAGAAGTCTACATGTCACAACCACCTGGCTATGAAGATCCCAAGAAGGTAAATTATGTTTGTAAATTGAAGAAGGCTCTATATGGATTGAAGCAGGCACCTAGAGCATGGAATTACAGGTTGACAACATATCTCCAAGACCAAGGATTTGTGATGAGTAAAGCAGATACTTCTCTATTCATAAAGAGGAGTAGTACAGAGGTAATATACTTGTGTGTTTATGTTGATGACATCATCATTACAGGTAATGATGTCAGTGGGATTAGACACATCAAATGACAGATGATGAAGGAATTCAAGATCAATGATCTTGGATTATTAAAATACTTCTTAGGTCTTGAATTGGTTTATACTAATTCAGGTATCTTCATCACTCAGAAGAAGTATATTCAAGAAATGTTGAAGAAGTTTAATTTGCAGGAAGCTAAAGTCTCAAGCACTCCAATGGAGGTCAACCTAAAGCTTAGTGCTCATGAAGGTGATGAAGTCCAAGACATTACAGGATACCAAAGTATGGTTGGTAGTTTGAATTATGCTACCTTAACCAGAATTGACATAGCATATGGTGTTAGTGTGCTAAGCCAATTCATGCACAAACCAAGGGTACCTCACCTAGAGGCAACAAAGAAGATCTTGAAGTATCTAAAGGGAACTCAGAACCATGGTTTGTACTTTCCTTATACATCAGACATTGATATTAAAGTGTATTCAGATGCAGATTGGGCAGGATGCAAGGATGATAGGAGAAGCACATCAGGATACATATGTTTTGCAGGTGATAAACCTATTTCTTGGTTAGCCAAGAAACAACCTACAGTAGCATTGTCATCCACTGAAGCAGAGTATAGAGGGCTAGCCAATGCCACTCAAGAAGCTATCTGGTTGAAGCTTTTGTATACAGAGTGAGGCCTATATACAAGGCCACCAATTATCTTTGGAGATAACACAAGTTCTCTTCACCTTGCAGCTAATCCAATATATCATGCTAGGACAAAACACATAGAGGTTCATTACCACTATGTGAGAGAAAAGTTGCTTAGCAAAGACATTCAATTGACTTATGTGTCTACTAACATGCAATGTGCAGATTTACTCACTAAAGCTTTGGATGGAAACAAGTTATGCAGATTTAAATCCATGATTGGATTACAGGATGTGATTGAAGAATGAAGATGAAGACTTGAGCCAAATGTTTGGCTTGAGGGGGAGCTGTTGGTGCAATTCAAGCCTTCACCTTTGGCTTGGAACCCTTGAAGGATATCTCTACATGAAGCAAGAGTCATAGGAACTTATGCTTATGAACTATTACCATTTTTACCTCTTGTAAAAGTCTTAGTGACTTGGCTTATTATGTAATCACACCTAATTGATTGAAAGTCGTGGAAAAAGGTTGTTGATTGATTGAGGGAATATCTCAATCAACTTTTAGGTGAAAGATTCTAGGAGATTTTGAATTTTGAATTCAACTCAACTCTATAAAAGAGGCAAGAAAAGAGTCACAGGTAGCTGCTCATTTCTAGCTCATTTTCCCGAGGCATATTTCACCTATCTTTGAGTGTGTGAGTGCTACACTATTGCCCACACATCTCTATCTTATTAGGCAATACTTGAAATGCCAATGAGTTTGTAAATCAATGTAAAGTAACACATACATTTACATCTACAACTTCTGTGTTCTCTGAGTTGTCTATTTCCAAGTCTGTCAACTTCAACAGAGCATATCTCAGTGCCTACTGAACCAAATCAAGTGAATCAAGACTTGTTGGAACCAGCTCAAAGCATTCTACAAGACTACAAAGTTTGAAGAAGTTTGGTTCAGCCATTTTGGAGAAATCGCCTTCGAAGCAGTCTCTGGTATTTGTCTGCAGAGCTCCTAAAAAGTCGGGGGTACATAAAATTTTGCTAAACTTATTTCTCAGAGTATAGTTTGTCATTTCTTCTCATTCCACTTGCAAATGGTAGCTTGTTAAGCAAATTTAATATGTCCAGAAGGAATTTGATCAATTGTAAGTGTGCTGGTCATACTGAGTGAAAGACTGAGCAGGTGTCATTACCAAAATAGCAAGTTTTCTTGGATTTTTGAAGTCTCAAGTAGTCTGTTTTGATTTGATCATTACACATATCATTTGCAAAGTACATATATGCTTTCTTGGTATCATTTGGAAGCTAATCAAGTGTACTAAGCATTCCTGGAGTCAAAGAGGGCTGGTGTGAAGCAGGTTTAGCAGCACCTACTCAATCTCTGAGTGCATCCAACCATCCTCTCCCAACAGGGGTGGTACATCTCTGAAGGTGTAATCCTTCTTGTTGACCTTGGTTGTAACCCCTAAGTGCTGTAAGTACAAGGAGTTGGTTCCCCAATCCTGTACTATTTGCAGTTGTCGTAGGAAAGGTCTTCCTCGGATCATCTCATATACATTATTTTTCTCAAAGTCACATATAGCAAATGTGTGTTCAAACTCTACAACACAAGTGGTTAGAGTTATTCCTTCTAGCAATCCTAGAGGTCTTTCAAAATGACCGTCTGCCATTTGAAGCTTCATTCTCGTTGGGATTAATGTGGGTTTGCCCTATTGCTTCCACAAGGAGGTGGTCCCAATAGCCACACCAGCACCTGAATCTATGATCGCTTTGGTTGTGTAACCTTGGTAGGTGATTGGAAGATAAGTATTACCTTCTTCACCTTCACTCATGTCCCCTATTTTGTCTAGAGGTATCTCTGGTACTTTTTGCTTAGAGCCTCCTTTTGGCATATTGGAATCAAGTTTTGGGACTTGATCCTTCACATGATTCCATAGCTCAGGTTTTGCTTTGAGCAAGTCTTCTACAGTGAGATGAAATTGAACCTTAGTGTTCTTCATGACATCTGTGTTCCTTGGGACCACTGAGTCATGTCTTACCAGTATCGTGGGAGCTCTGATCTGAAGAGATTCAGATTCCCATGGGCCTGTGAATTGAGGCAACTCTTGTAAAGAATTAGATTCAAAATCTAATCTTTCATCTTCTTGTTCCTCTGTTTGGTCTCCATAGATTGACAGAATGTCTTGGGGAAATTGATCATGAAGATCATCAATCTCAGGAATAGGAGGGGGATTACCCTTCTCCTTGGCCCATTTCTCTTCTTGTATTTCCCGCAAGAACCCTTGAGAGTATTGTTGAATTGAAGGAGGTATTCCAGCATCCGTGGAATTAGGAACATAAGCTCCCATTGGTGGTGAGCTTCCTCTCTCAATACCTAGTTGAGCCTGTGTAGGTAAAGAAACTTGTGGTTTGTTTACCAATTGCTCTAATCTTTCTAGTAAGCCCTGGAAATGCAAATCTAGTTTGATAGAGTTTGTATGATTGAGTAATTGACTGATCTCGAGCATAGCTTGAGCTAGTTCTTCATGGCAGTGGTTTGAACTATGCACATGAGAGTCATTCTCTGAGATCAGTGGGGTCACTAGCACCAATTCTCTATTAAGGTTCTCTTCTGCCACTGCATACTTAACTGGAATTACATTGGCAAGCGCTGATGGTTGGTTTCCTGGGACTAGTTGTGGCCTATATGGTGCTTGATATTGTTGTTGTGGTCTATAGTATGGTTGTTGGTATTGGTTCTTATACCTACCTTGTTGGTAAGGTTGCTGATAATTTTGTCTAACAGCCTATTTATTATATGGACAATCTTGAGCCGTGTGGTTTGTGTATTTTCTTTCAATCGTGAAATATGGAGCATTCCTTTCTCTCATGTTCTGGTTGTGCAATGGGCATACATTAGCCATGTGGTCGCCTCCGCAAGTATAACACCGATTCAATGAGGTGACTCTTGGTGTTTGTCAATCTGCGGAGACGTGAGGACCGATATGAAGACCATGAGCAAGTGAAGGCACAAGTGTGTGAGTGAAAGCACATAAGCATGCACACACATAGACACACACACAAGGCAAGATCAAAGAAATGAACAATGGAATGCTTCTATTGCAAAGGAACTCTCTTACAAAAGCTCTATTCTCTGACAAGCTAACCTCAAAACTGAGCTCTCTAGCTCTTTTTATAGTTTTTTGAGTAGTTTTGGCCCTGTCCAGACCTAGCGTCTGACCTAGTTAAAAATTAGGTTCCAGGGCTTATTTGAGGGCTCAAACAAAGTCTAAAAATTATGAAAATTGGTAGGATGATACTTCTAGTACTCCTCAAGCTCGAGGACTCCTCGGCTTGAACAAAATGGAGTTATAAAAAATATGAAATGGTATTTACAATGGCTTTTAGTGATGAAAATCACTATTCTTATAGGGATTTCTTATGAAAATTTGACAAACACTTCTTGGAGCTCCCTACTTGCTCCTTCTTCTTGTGTGTCCACTTCTCTGATGCACTTATTATGCTCGTCCTTGACCTTGAACTTCAACAAGATGGTTCACTGTAGGGTGGACATTGAGGGGGTGTTAGATATGCTCAATAGTCCACCCTCAAGTGACCAGAAATGATTCATGGTGCTCTAAGTTGTGAGGCCCCCATTATGAGGAGAAGCCATTGTGAGAGCCCAAACATTTGTGGAACCCTAACTTCCAAGTTAGATGAGGTTTATGTGTGACCATTGATGGTTATGGATGATCTATGTGAGCCTAGCCAGTATGTAAGGTAGGGCATAAAGTTCTCGGCCATTGGATTGCCATTCAAGGAAAAAATAAAGGCCATATCATGTCGCATGGTTTCCCCATAGAACCTTAATGGGGGGAGTGTAGCGGGGGGCTTGCCCCCTTCTACGAGGCTCGGGGGGCCTATCCTCCTAGTTGGTAGGGCCGAGATGGTAGGACTTCTGGACTTGGAGATATTGTAGGATTTTATATTTTGCCAACTATGGAGTATCTCCCAGTTGCATTTATCTATACCAACTCCCCTTGTAAAAGCTATATAAGCATGGCCGAGGTTGAGCTTTACATAGCATTGCACACTAATAAGCCCTTCATCTAGAGTCTCTCTAGATCGCCATCTAAGCTCCACATTGGAAGTGCACGGGTAGACAACACCATCGTTGTAACTACATTACACTCCACAGTCTAAGAGTTTGAGTTCTCTATCCCTTAGTCTGCATCTATCTTTGTCTGTATTCTTATCTCTCAACTCTGTCTATACGTCTATTCCACTGTGCTATTATTTTCTTACAATACACACACATACACTCACATGCATGCATACACACATGCATACATACACACATGCATACATACGTAGAAATGCATACACACACATGCACATACATACATACATATGTATATACACACATACATACATACACACATATACACACATACATAAATGCACACATATGCATACACACACATACACATATACACATACACATACACACACACACATGCACATACATACATACATATGTATATACACACATACATACATACACACATATACACACATACATAAATGCACACATATGCATACACACACATACACATATACACATACACATACACATACACATATAGATACTTGCACATATACATACACACAGATAGACACACACATACACTCACATGCATTAGAGCATTCTCCAAATGTGGCATTGACTTCATACGACCTATAAATCCTCCAGCAAAAGGATCGCATGCCCAATATATAATAGTGTCCACTGATTATCCTACAAAATGTGTAGAAGCAAAAGAAAAATGGGAAAATGATGCGCAAACCATAGCCAAGTTTCTATTCGAAAATATCTTTGCATGCGTTGGATTGCCGATAGAAATTATGAGCAATTGAGGAACACACTTCATCAATGAAGTGATATAATCACTCATGAACGAATTTCTTGCGATTCACAAGAAATCAGCCCCTTACCATCCCCAAGCCAAAGGTCAGGCTGAAAGTTCGAATAAAGTAATGTGCAGACTGTTGACCAAAATAGTCAACAATGGAAGGTCAGATTGGGACAAACAACTATATCATGCAATTTGGGCCTTTTGAGTGGCTTACAAGATTGCCATTGGGACTAATCCATTCAATTCAGTATATGGGTAGAACACAATTTTACCAATTGAGTTTTTAGTTCCTACCCTACAAGTAGCACAATAGAATGAATGGACGGACCATGAACTATCTCAACAATTGGATCAAATTGGAAAATTGCATGAAACAAAACTACAAGCAGTGGTAGGAATTTATTCGGCTTAAAGGAGACAAAAAGCCTATTATGATGCATACATTAAAGATAAGGGTCTAAAGGAAGGTGATCGAGTATTAGTATACACACTAAAACAACAAGCAAAGAAGCTAAAACAATGGGGATATGGAACTCTACTAATAAATCTAATCTCTACCAGTGGAGTAGTAAACTTAGCCACTCTAGATGGAGATGTACTTCCCAACTACATAAGTGGTTGCAGAGTCAAATGATACATAGAACCATTAATGGAACAAATGTTGGCAAGACTCCTAGGAGCACAGAACCGAAAAAAGGAAGAGGAAAGGATTAGAGAACAAGCTCCAATGGAAGCTCTAGAGTGAAGTAGAAAGCAAAAAGAGAGGATAAAACAAAAGGATGAACGATATGCACAAGGAGAAGAACCTATACCCATGGCAAACTACCAAATAGGCAATGCGGAGAACATGAGTGATAGGATTACCTGACCATACTTGAACATAAGGATCGGCATGAAAGAATATCAACTAGTGGATGCATTGATTGACACAGGAGCTACATTAAGTTTCATGCGAGCCTCATTCGCCACCAACCTCAAAATGACCATGATTTCCACTCAAGCGTATATGATGGGGATTGGAGGACAAGTCATCAAGTGTATAGGAGGTCCCGATGTCCCTACATTTAGGAAACTCCACTATGGATCAGAGATTTTTGGTATGCAAGGACGAGGACCTTATTGAAGACCTGATTCTAGATCAAGACTGGATTTTTGAAAATGAAGTTAGCATACACCTCACACAGGGATGCATATCAGCTAAAGTATGGCACAAAGAAGTCTTCAGCCTTCTGGAAGCTAGACCATCCCAAATCATTAGTACAACCTTACCTAGGGAGGAGGACCTAAAGGAGGTTAGGGAGAAAAATTCAAGCATGGGTACATCTTAGGAGCACCCTAATCTAGACTTTTCTGTACCTTGAAGTATTGCATGATCTTGTAACCAATTCTCCTATAGGACATGACCTTGAGAGAAAAAGTGAGGACACTTCTTCTCAGCCCATCAACCCTATAAGTTAAAAACCGACATGGATATTGACCGCTAGAATACCACCTCGAATGAACATGCGAGTACAATGGGTGCAAAAGGATAAACTACCTCAGCATGCAAGTTCGAAGAAGGGGCAGATTGACCCTCCATCAAAAAAGCAACTACATAACCACTATTCGAAATCACAATGGGTTAAACCAATAATTCTCCACGTATGTCTTGCAAAGCCATTGGTGGACGCTGAGAAATTACAGCAACATATATGGATTCCAAAAGTGGTGAGGAGAAGAGTGAATCAAGAGATAGAAAAATTTGAGAAAATATCATACCAGTAGAATAAAGCACAAGAAACTATAAAGGATTGAAGAAAGCCCCAAAAGAACACAATACGGAAATCCCAATCCAAGAACACAAAAATGTCAAAGACTACATTCAAGAGTAAAGGAAGGGGAATGCACCAAAAGCAAATGCCACAAGCACAGAATACAAGGTTTATTTGGAGACCCAAGAAGCAACAAGGAATCAACCAAGAGGATCAAGGAGACTCTTCTTGCACTCATAAAGTATCATCTGCATCCAAAGTATGCATGATAGGGCTACATTCCAAGGCCACACATTTGGCACATAGCTTCTTCCATAAAAGTAGTGGTGCACATTTCCATAATTGAAATAGGACTTAGCTTCTAGTGTCATAGGAATGATCATACATTGTAAATAAAAAATGCTTCGGCTACAAACTAATCTCTTGTTTTCTTTCATACTTGAAAATTAAGAAAAAGTATGGTAATATACCTTACTTGTCTCTACTTACGCAAGGGGATGCGGAGCGACAGAGAACGATGTATTAATGAACTAACATAAACATGCTGAATTGGTTTCTCTCTTGAAGTGATTCTCTACCACATTATGAGTGCATATGACTTTTGAAAACTCCGAAGCGACGATTCAAGAGGAAGTGCTTGAATTTCCAATGAATAATGTGACCAAGGCCAAAGGACATTGGTTCTGAGAAGACTAACCAGGAGGAGAGCATTTATTCTTAGTGACTATCAAGATCATGGACAGAGACCATCAATTTTTGGTGATGTCACCAAGACTTCAAGATCTTACATGAGATTCCATCAACCCTGGATGTTTTGAGAAAAGCAATGGTTTGGGATATCTCAAGACCTACTTATTGTTTAAAGAGTATGAAGAATTTCATTCTCAATACTTGGGAGAATGTTATTCTTCAAGGTCTTGAGGAAATCAATTAACTTGAGCAAATGATTCATCTTGGAATGTGTTGCAATGCTAAAAGGATATTGGAAAGAAATTCTTAGACTTTCAAACAATATCCAAAAGCTTTACTAGTTTGGTTGTGTTCATATCCTGAGTTTCAAACTAGAGAATAAATATCACCATTTGGATATGGTTTCCCATTCCACTATGAAAGTTTGTCTTGAACTTTTATTTATGTGATATTGATTCCTGTTCTTGAGTTTGATACAATATTTATTATTATTGGTCAATCTTTAAATGTTACTAGAGTACTTTAAACATATTTTGGCAATCAAAATTATGTTTAAAGTCCAAGCATCCATTGACGATTGATCTAATAGTAATACTACTATGAACACATAACTTTGAACTTTATAGCTTGTTTAGGAAAAGTTCATGGATTGGAGATCCATTTCTTGGAACTTTCTATTCCTAAATGAAAAAGTTCACACTTTGCTTCAAGTCCTTAAGAACTTATCTCATTTCCTAAAGATTACTTACTTTGGTTTACTCTTGAAGCTTCAATTAGCTTGAATGAAATCAAAAGTTTAACTCTCTAAAAGAGGTTTTTCATGTTTCCATCATTACTTAGCAAGTTGCATCATTTACCAGAGATGTAGCTATGGAACCTAACATCCTCGTGTTGAATGTCAAAGATCAATTGATGTTGAGGTTCAACCTTTGATTTCTATCACTTCTTAGGATGAAATCAAATGAAAACTTAGAAAAGCTTCATATTTTTTCTCGGCACTTTGCATCCTTACCAGGGATGCTACTTATGGAATAGAACAACTATCTTGTGAACTTTAAAAGTTCACCTAGTGTAAGTTTCATTTAGCTTTATTTTGATTTTGATCACAGCTTCGGATAAAATCAAATAAGAGCATTCATGAGAAATGCTCAAGTATCTTAGAAAACTCTTATCATCCTACTTGGATGTAAGACTTCTTAAATCCAAGCTAACGACTACATCTAGGCTTGTCATTAGGATTCTCTAAGTTTTCCTAAACTTAGATTCATCATGGAAACTTTCAAGAAACCCTATTTTCTTGCCACTCCAATGAGCAAGAAAATTGAACACTTGACTTTTGAAAGGCCTACTTTACCTAATCGAGGCTCCTAATTTGTGATACCTGAGTATCATGTTTGAGAAAAACAAACTAGCTACTTGAGTTGCATGGCAACCAGGAGCCTTGCAACTACCTAGTTTACTATTTTCTCTAGCTATCTAAGTCAAGTTAGAAAAAAGAGGTAATGAAAGTATAAGTATTCAACAACTTAACAAGCAATCATGCATATGTGAATGCATGTTCTTGCATGCAAATGCATGTGAGTGCATGCATGTGTTGGCATTCTCCTTTTATTCACCAAATCTAAATCAAGCAATTCTTGAGCTTGAAAATGCATGTTCCTAATCATCCATGCACAAACACTCTACTTGCTAGCTTTTTTAAAAAGATATAAGTGTTCTTGTGCATAAACTTGAGCATTAACTATCTTTTTCAAGCAAGAAGAAAAGGTGTTTTGTGCTTGAAAACATTCTTTTGAAAAAAGAAATGCACCAACATTCTTTTACTCCCCTGCAGTGACATATAGATGCATGCTTGTGCTTAATGAGTGTTTCAATACATTTATGCTCTTTCATTTAGCTTTCAATACTTTGCATCAAGATTATCAAAAATGAAGTTTACTTCTATACTTCAATGATAATAACATGCATCATACATGAAAGCATAGAGCAAAACAGATATTGAAACCAATCATTAACTTTGGAAAATACTTATCTACCAATTAGCTACGTTCTTCCACTGATGTCGAAAAACTCAAGAGAATTCAGGTTGGATATAGCTTGTTAGCAATATCTTGGTGCCTTGGTTAAATCGAGAGCCGCTGATCCAAGTGACCATCGATCAAATCCCATTGGACAAATCAATGATAGCATATTGAACTTTGTCTACAAGATCACTAGCACCATTGCGTGACCAGCCTGAACGCCCTCGTGCCACGAGTTTGAACAGATTTGAGAACCTCATAGGTTTTCTTTCTGTTATGTGAATTAAAGCACAAGTTTAATTGTCAAGATGTATATTTTTTATGGGAGATGCTTATCCAAGCATGCATGGATTCGTGGCTGGCGTGACATGGACCTCTGCTGAAGCAGGTCACGGTTTCCATCACTGGCTGCTCCTGTCTTTCCAAAAATTGACCATCATCGTTTTTCTTTTCTTGTGATGTGCCAAGTTCGGCGATGCAACAAAGTATGATAAAAATGCCAATCATTATCATGAGCACGCTGATGTATTGGGTGAAAGGATTGCCTCTGAATGTCAAGGTGACGAGTTCAAGCACAGCTACCACCTCTCTGGTATAAATGTTCAATTAAAACTTTTGCAACATTTGTACAAGATATGTGCATGAGTTGCATGAATAAAAGGGAAAAGTAGCTGTTGGAGGGTGCAGGATCTAATCCTGAGCACCATCGTCTCTATAGAACAAGGACTCCTTTTGCTTGTGATCAAATCCTAAGCACCATCGTCTGTATAGATCAAGAACCTTCCGCAGCGCCAGCAATTAATCAAACTCTCGATTAGAAGCGGTTGCTCTACTGGATAGGGTAAAGTCTGCAGCTTCAGCCATGGAGCCTGGAGCTTTCAAACAGATAAATATGAGGTTGGGATTTGAGGTGGAATCCCATTGGTGGACTCAAGACAACAACACACAGAGATATGATTACACCCATGATGATGCCCATGATTATTGAATGACTGGGAGTTCATGCGATATGATGAAAGTCTTACCTATTCTATGCACCAACTTAGAATAAGTGCTCGTGGATAGCAGAAACATTGTGTAAATTCGACATGATGGGTTCGAATCTTGGAGTCGTACACTTCGAGGTTGATATTCATGTTTTGCTTTACAAAAGATGACTTGGACACCGGAACGGACTCGGGCAAAGTGAGAACTCAACACGAATCATACGCCAGATTTATCATGGGGAAAACTCTGGCTTGGATAATTCAAATGCACTACATATGAAAATGATAATATCTCACAAGGTCTCCATGAAAGCTAGCCTAGAAGCTCTGATACCAATGCAAGATTAGGACCACCCCGTGCTAGAGAGATGACTCTCCTCCCAACCAAATGCCTCTATATATAGCTCTCTCGAGGGGACTGCTTGCTTGGGCAGGTGGATACTAACCATCCATGTGTCAGCCATGTAACTGCATGTGTGCCAAGTGTCCTAGTTAACTAGAGTTAACTCAAGTGGATGCTTCTAGAAGGTTCTAGAGCTCTTTAGGCAAAACACTCTCCCCCTGTATCCCATGGGGGTTGAACCCAAGACCTCCTCCTTCACATCCTTGAGTCTTAACCACTAGGCTAAGTGGATCACTTGGTTACAAGAGTAAATGAACTTCTAGTAAGTCTAGACTCGAGATCTTTGGTCATACATACGCGCGACCAAATAGTGTCCGATTTTAGATCCGTCTGAACTGGCCAAACCCCTAGATCATAGACTTACTTTATTACATGGGGTATTGCTTATCTAGGTACTCTCTAGGCCTACAAGTTTCATGCAAAGAAGCAATAGGTTACTCCCCTTTTCAGTTGGTATATGGAGTAATATCGATAAAGCCCTTTGAATTTTTAGATGGCTCACCTAGAACGCAATCTATGCAAGAAAAGAAAGATCCTAGGGTTTTAACTAGGTTTACTACACTATAAAAAGTGGAAGCAATTCGCCTACAAGCAACAAAGCAACTAAAGGTGTAAGCTTGATGTTTGGATCAAGTGGTGTAGAAAATGAGCGACACTGGTACATGTTATATCTCGAAAGTAGATCAGAGCAGTACTTCTTCTGTGATAGGAATATACCTTCTTTTGTTTGCCAAACTTCCATACCCAAGAAGTAGTGTAGTAATCCAAGATCTGTCATAGAGTACTCAAGATGAAGCTGTGTGATGATAAACTAGATGCGTTCTTCATTTGAGCCTGTCAAGATCAAGTCATCTACATATAGAATGATGATGGATGCTAAAGACTCCTTCTGATAGATATAGAGATTAGCATCAACATTGCTTTTGTGAAATCCCTTGTCTTCAAAGAACTTGTGAATCTTTTCATACCAGGCCCTGGGAGCTTGTTTGAGTCCATAAAGTGCTTTGTGAAGTTTGTATACTTGATCTTCCTTTCCTTTGATCTTGAAGCCTTCAGGTTGTTCAACATATACTTCTTCTTGAAGATCTCCATTGAGGAATGCACTTTTGACATCTAGCTGGTAAATGGGCCACTTAAAGTGAGCACTTAGTGCTAAGATGATTCTTATGGTTGTGAATCTTGCAGTAGGAGCAAAGGTTTCTTCATATTCAATGCCATGTTGTTGCTTGTATCCCTTAGCGACTAATCTTGCCTTATATTTATCTAGAGTGCCATCAGACTTGTATTTGACTTTGTATATCCACTTGACTCCTATAACTTGATGGTTGGTTGGTTGGTTTGGGAACTAATGTCCAAGTCTTGTTCTTCGCTATTGCATCCAGTTCCTCTTTCATAGCTTTTTCCCACTCTGCTTGGCCTTGAGCTTCTTTGTAGTTGGATGGCTCTAGAATTTGCTGAATTTGGTGCATTAGAGCATATTTAACATAATGACTTTGTTCGTGTTGTCTCTTATCAAGAAGTCTTTGAGATCGGCGTGGTTGTTGTGAAGTACTGGCTTCTGAGTTGGAGTTTGGAAATATTGAGTCCCCCTCTGAAGTGTAGATAGGTGGACTAAGATTTGTACTTGAATCTTTGCTTGAGTATGAGGAAGCTTCATTGAAGATCACATCCTCCAAAATGGTGATGGAGTGGTTTTCCATATCATATAGACGGTATGCCGTTGATTGGTCACTGTACCCTATGGATATGTGTTTCTTGGACTTTGATTGTAACTTGTTTCTATCTTCTTTTGGTACATGGACAAATGCTTCACTACCAAAGACTCGAAAGTAATTCACATTTGGTTTTCTTCAATAGTATGGTTCGAAGGGTGTTTCGTTGTGTAATGCACTTGTAAATCCTCGATTAAGAATGTGAACAGCAGTATGCATGGCTTCTGCCCAAAACTTGTAGGGTAGATCCTTGTGATGAAGCATAGTTCTTGCCATTTCCATCACACTACGTATCTTTCTTTCAGCTACTCCATTCTCGATGGAGTATGAGACTGAGTGACTTGTCTTTTGATCCCTTTCTGGTTGAGAAATTTATCAAAGTCATGATTGATAAGCTCACCACCTCCATCTGATCTAATGGTTTTAACTTTAGTCGAAGCTTCATTCTCAACTTCCTTGATCCAAGTTTGAAACTTAGAGAATGTGTCTGCCTTTGACTTCAAAAAGTACACCCAAATATAGTGAGAGTGGTCATCTACTAGAAGATAAAAGTAGAGGGATCCACTCAAGAATGGGGTGTTCATGGGTCCACATAAGTCCATGTGGATAAGGGCTAGAGGGTTCCTCGCTCGTGTTGAAGCTTTCTTGGGAACTAGGGCCCTATGTTGCCTGCCTTGGGTGCAAGTTTGGTAGACATCAGAAAGTTGCCCTATCTTTGGCAATCCCTTCACAAGTTGGGATGAAGAGATTTTTGATAAGTAGGAGGTGTTGCCAAATCTTTGGTGCCACAAACTTGAGGTTGATTCTTTGGATACAAAGCAAGATAGTTTGTAGAAGCCCTTTTTTTCAATATCTTGATCAATGACATCCTTTGTATGGGGATCGACTACCTTAACTGAGGTGTTATCAAACCATACTTGTTTGTCGTGATTTGTAATGGCCTTGACGGAAAGTAGATTCATACATAAATTTGGAACAAAAAGAACATTGGATAAAGACTTGCATTCCCCCTGATTGTTGGTAATTTGAACTTTCCTTTTTCCTTCAATGGGTAAACTTTTGTTGTTGCCAAGATAGACTTCTCCCATGTGCTCTTCGAGTTCTTGAAGGAGTCCTTGTCTTTGCACATATGGGAGGTAGCTCCGCTATCAAAGATCCACTCATGCGGGGAGCTAGAAGTAACTAGGGCATTGGCTTCTGTGGAGATGAAGAGTTCCTCACTAGAGCAGTGGGATCTATGTTGGGATCCTTTGGTTGTGTCTTGATTTTCCACAAAAATTATAGGTGAACTTCTTCAATGAATTATGCGATCCTTGCTTAGATCCATTGCTAGCATGATGACTTGTGGTTTTGCCCTTATTGAATGGACCTTTGGCCTTCATGGCAGACTCTTGGGAGGAATTCGATTTCGCTCCCGAGTCGTGAAGGAGCAATAGTCGACGAACCTCTTCCCAAGTTAAGACTTGGCCGCGATTATACAAAGTTGTGACAAATGTCTCGTACGACTTAGGTAACTTGTTAAGAAGCCTAATGGCCATGTCTTCACTAGAAATCTGCTTACCACATAGTGCTAATTTACGCTGGTAGTCCTCAAATTGGGCTATGACCTTGGTAATTGTGTCGTGTGGCCGAATGGTCAAATTATGAAACTCGACCTCTAATGCATATATTTTGGAAGGGGTTTTGTCTTCATACAAAGCGGCTAACGTATCCCAATCTCCATTGCACATCTTACAGGCCGTGATATGTCCTTTTGTCAGTTCGTCACAGGCAAGTAACAACTGACCTAAAGCTCATTTGTCCTTGACATTCCACACATGTCAATTGTCTAAGTTGGTATCCCTATTGGGTTCGGGGTCTGACCCGTCTACTACTTCATGAAGGACATTCCTATAGAGATATGCGCACATGACATCTTTTCATAGATTGTAATTTTCTCCATTGAGGCGTTCACCTTTAGGCATAAAAATAGGGGTGAAAGAGGGTAAGAAGTTAGCCATGGATAATGAGCTACCTTCACTTTTGGTCATTACAAAGCTTTGAGGATAAAGTGTTTAGAAACACTATCAAACACACTTGCCAAAAAAATACCACTTCAAAATAATTGCAAAGCTTGAAATGAACAACTGGACACCACAGTTAAGATTCTTGGGGGGGGGGTCTTAGAGTAGCCCTGCACTTGTACAACACCAAGATAAGTCGACGCGAGAGGAGGGGGATTAGATTAGCCCATTGTAGACCAATGGAGCCTTAGAGTAGGCTTAGATACTTGGAGAGAGTTTGGTAGGTGGGCTTAGACTAGCCTCCAACCCACACCTGCACACAAAAGATTCTTCTTCTTATATTCTTGATGTACAAAGATGGGCACTTAGTGTGAAATAGTGTACCAAGATAGAGTCAAAGGGTAGGGTTCATCCCTTTAGAACATACAAAAATAACTCCTTTAGTGATTATAATGGGTGCCAATGCTGGGATGTCAAAATTGGGTATCCTTTTCAAAGTACTGATCCTAATTTGAAATTCGACTTAAGCTTTAAATCATCCTATATGAACTGTATGGTGCATTATTGGCCATGTTGAAGAATTACATGACAATGTGACTGGTAAAAAAAAACGCATCACGTAACAAACCAATATGTGGAATATCATGTTAGCCCATTGTAGGTCTGCAGAACCAGAGCCCGTAGCAGAGAACTGGGGCTTGAACACACCTAGGTGTGCGGCTAGAGCTTGTCAAACAATTGAAGAACCATGCAACAGCATTGAAGCCATCGCTCTCAGATTTTGTGGTCGAACAAGAGAAGGTGTAGAATTGTGTGTGTTCCTCCTGCTCTCTCTATCAAGACATGCTCAAAAATCTGCTGGCCAGCTGCAATGGGGTAGACGACGACCTTACCTATGTAGCCTAGGGAGTTGGCATCTCCTTCCACTAAGTTGCAACTCTCAACCAGCAATGATGCCCATTTATCTGCTCACACGAAGTTGCCATTAATTAATTAGTGATTAACCAGACTTTCTCCAGGATGGTTCCTTCTATCTCCCACGCGAAGGTCTTGACCCATTGCCTTGCCTGAGAATCTGCTGCAGGAACAAACTTCACAGATTGAAATGTATATAGGGAATTCCATAAGGGAAGGAAATGGGTTAAGAATGCAATCACACTGTCATTACTTTTAGAAGTCTTTCAAACCAGTACAGAGTTCGATAGCATCAGTATATGGAAATTGCCACACAAAGTGTTCATAAACACTTCAAAATAACGAAGATATAAGCTCCTTGTGATATCCACATACATAAAGTAAACCAACAAAGATGCTCACACTAAACATGCTCGGTGGGAGGGGTAAAGCATGGAAAAACTTATGAAGAAGAAAGGGTGGGTGGGTGGGCAAATGGGTAAAATGGAACCCAAAAATTGATGGCAAGAGGCTTTCCTCTATGAGGAGAAAGCACACCACCAAAATAAAGCACCACCACCACCAAAATCACCACCAAACGCACCACCAAGACCTCCACCTAGTGGTTTGATATGTAGAGAGTACACACACGGAAGCAAAATGAAAAGTAAAGTACTCTCACAAAACAAAGAATGTGTGAGACACAAAATGAGTAGACCATGAAATGGGTAAACTCATGTGGATTAGATATGAGCTTGCCAAGAGCATGGAGTAGGCTCCTCAAGCTTCTAACCAAGTACAAATGAGGGGAGAGGCCCTCCTTGTATAGATTTGGGAGGGGCTCTCAAAAGTACATCATATGTGGGATAAGTCTCCTGAAAGGAGAATGAATACAACTGGTAGATGCACATGGAAAGGTACCCAAATACAAAGGAAATACAATATAAAATGGAAATAGACTAGAAATGGAGTGCCTCCTGGATACAAAATGGAGATGCACTCATGCGGATACAAATGCAGATGAACTAGGAGCAATCATGTCATCAAGACTAAGGACATATGGGATCTTTAGACATAACTTGGACATATGGGATCCATGTCTGGAACATATGGCATCCCTTGGTTTTCATGGACATATGGCATCCATGTGGTTGTATCCATGGCCATATGGGATCCATGGCATGTGGGACATATGGCATCCCTAGGATCTACGGACATATGGGATCCCTAGATACATACTTGGACATTTGAGATCCAAGTGGATTTGTGGGGATCTAGGGACATATGGGATCCCTAGACATATAGGGTTTTGATCCATTTTTTGTTCTTCTTGTGTACTCCCTTTGTCTTTTTTTTTTGTGATCCCTTGTTAGGATCCTTCAAGCTTTAGTCTTTTGCTCCCCTTGGTTTTTGTTTGCTGAAGTAGAAACCTTTTCCTTCTCCTTTTCTTCTTGATGTAGATACTTTGTTTTGCCTTTTAGTGTTGCTTTAAAGATGGCTTTTTGTGTGTATGCATTAGGGATTACATGTGCAACTTTACAGTTTTACCATGTCTCTCCATGGTGGTGTCTAATCCCTTACCAGGGGTCATGTGAGTGCATACAATGTATATGACCTATCAATGTAAGATTCTTAAGAATACATCAACTCATATTGGGAAGCGATCAAGATGATTTTGAGATATTTGAGTGGAACTAAAGAAAAGTTTCTATGCTTGGGTAGATTATTGCTTATGCATATTCTAATTATGCTTGTTGTGTAGACAATCGGAAGTCTACATTATGGTACATTTTTCATTTTATTGAAGTGCTATCTCTTGGAGATCTCTTATTCATGAATGTACAAGTGTTTCTACCACACAAGGAGAGTATTTTGCAGCAAGTGAGGCATGTAAGGAAGCATTGTGGATTTCTCATCTTGCTTGTGATATGGTCCACCTCAACATGTACATCGTTTTCTCAATGATAGATAGAGTGCCATTGCTTTGGCTAAAAATCCTCTCTATCATACAAAGACCAAGGATATGGAGGTGAGATATCACTTCATTAGAGATTGATTAGCCACTGAGTACATTACTCTTGAGAAGGTTCCATGAGAAAATGTTTTAGATGCTTTGACTAAAGCTCTACCACAAGATAGCTGTCGGCACTATTGTCACTTGATGGGGGTTACTTGATTCATGATCTTACATAGTTATTTGTAGACTATGTATCATGCCCATCAACTGGGAGGTATAATTTCTACACTTACACTAAGGTATTCTTTATCATTCTATATTTTTCTTCCATAGTCACTTTGTCCATATTGGCCTTTAGTGGGAGATTGTTACCATTATGAAAGAACAAATGGCTCCGAATACTTTTGTATATGTTCTTTAATAAAACATGTAGTGGACTGGTCAGCCACATATTGTAAGTTTGATTGCATTTGAAAACCCTAAGAAATCTATGTCCATGCCCCTTTTTTTCTACGCATTCTATAGCTCTATGTGGAGTATTCTATGCGGCCGCTAGAGCTTCATTTTCTACTTTGAGGATATCATCGTGGAGCTCTCAAGAAGGAGATTCAATTCTAGGTGCATGGCCATTGAATAATTAAAATACATGTATATATGATCATCTCCCAAAGGGAAGGTCCAAACTCTTTTCTTTTTCCTCTTTAATTAAAAAAAAAACTCGAAAAAATCACTCAAATTTAGCTCCTTGAAATGGAGAAAGAAAAAATCGTTAGCATGTTCAGTTTCATGGATCCACGCAAGTGCACGGGTGAATCCCATGTGTGTCGAGAGGAGTGAAAATCGGCTACATAAGTGAGACACAATCCTTGCTTCATTCACCCAAGAGGTGGAGAAGAGGGAAAGAGAGGGATGGACCTCTCCCCATAGCACGTTCGCATGTGGTGTCTGGTGGGAAACATCTTCTGTGTCCTTCATGCATCTTGGAATTGTTTGGCATCCACCCGTGCTTGAGTTCAACTTGCTTTGATACGGAGTTTCACTTCTCGATGGATCTCCTCAATTTTGTGCTTTGTGAGCTCAATCCCAAGAAAACTATGATGAATTAACTAGATAAAAACATGGAGATTACTTGCACGAAGATTTTTTGCATGTCCTTCCTCCTAGCCATGCACTTAGCTATATTCTTTAGCTTCCCTTATTGAGAGCTTTAGGAGGCTCCTCACATGACAATGTCACTTGGCACTCATGTGATATCCCATGTGCCAAACTAGCTAAGGGATGGTTCATACCTCCCTTTCTAAAGCCCTCACATAACATATTGAGAGCCTATGTCTAATACCAACGTTAGAACCATGATCCACACATAAGAAAAATGACCTACAAGTCTCCACCCAATAGACCATTTGTTGAGCCAATCAAAGTCAGAGTGGTCAAAGTCAAGCTATTAAAGTCAAAGTCATCAAAGTCAAAGTGGTCAAAGTCAAAGTGATCAAAATCAAAGTGGTCAAAGTCAAATTGGTCAAAGTCAAGTGGTCAAGGTGCATAAGTAGTGCAATCAATTTGTTCACAATGGTTATGATTTGCAAAAAGTTGATGCAAGTTGTAGATGATCTTTTTGTAAGATTTTCAAGGGTTTTAAAGTGTTTGGAGGGTTCATGTGAACCCTCCCTTATGTACACATTTTGGAGAATTGAAGGACAAAAAGTAAAGGCATATGAAGAAGAAGTGGTACACAAAAGTGTATGTATCCCCCCCCCCTCATTTCAAATTTTGTTTTTGTCCTAGACACACTAGGGAGTCGTTGGTTGTACACATTTTGAGACATTCTTGGGACATCAAAGTGAGCATCAAGAAACACTATAAGTTAGGAGTGGCATACCTAAGTGAATCAACACACAAAGCATGGGCATTATTATTTTGGGAGTTAGACTAAGCAAGTGGAAGCATAGTCTACATTAGATGAGAAGAGCAAGAGACATTAAGTCAGAGTGTGACACAAAGAAGCAAGTGTGAGATAAAGTGTGCAAGAAGGGTAATCTAGTGTGTGCAGAGAACCAATAAGCAAGGCAATCAAGGTGGAATAAGGTACCATTGAAGAGGTTTGTGTGTCGATAGAAGGTGTCCCTCCCTCCTACCCTATTGGAAGCTTGAGTGCAAGGTGTGCACAAGAGCAAGCTCCTGGAGAAGGTGGAGGTCTGGTGCAAACAAGGTTGGCAACATAAGCAACTTTGGGTATCTTGTAACCTTGTGTGTGTGTGTGTGTGTGTGTGTGTGTGTTCTTTGGGATTCAACACTCCGCACAGAGAACACCTTGTCTTGTTTTATACATCATTATTGTATTTTTCCTATTGGTAATCAATATACATGAGCTTTCAGTATCTTTGTTCCACATTTTCTTCTTCCTTCTTTTACAAATACTCAAGTCCCTTTTTGCAAAAGAATCCCCCAACACAATTATTTAGATTCATAGACTAGGAATGACCTCTCAAGCTAATTGGAGTCCACATATGTATGTGGAACCTCCACCATCCATGTGTAACCATAATTGGACCTCCAATCATCAAGTGTCCAAGTTGAGTGAATTCAACATAGAAAAGGTGTTCTAGAAACTTGAGCTAAGTCCCGTTGCACTTGTGTTAACTCAAATTTATGTTTCTACAAGGTTCGTTAACTCTTTGGGAAAAAACCTTCTCCCCATGCTCCCATGGGGATTGAATCCAAATGACTCTTCCTCGACATCTAACAAAAGTAGGATACCCTTGTATCATGTCTAATACTCTAGAAGATCCTAATGTTATCTTTATCTTGAACCTTGGTCAAGCTACTTTATAACATGAGGATTGATTATCCCTATATTTATCTATTAAACGTAACATGGAATTATTTATTCCATGCATGTAGTCTATCATGTTTAGAGAAGAAGCATGCATACTCTTATGGATAGATGGACTCAATTTTACATTAGCTCTCTGTTAGAACCATGCACACGGATCTAAGATGAGTGCCATGTGGCACCCATGTGAGGAACCATATGGATGCTCCATCACATGAAAAGGGAGAGGAGTATATTATGAGGATGGTACATGGATAGGAGGATGGCATTATAACCAAATCTTTGTGGAGCTCTATTTCATGACCTTAACTATGTGTCATTGAATTTGGAGTACTGGGTGTACCTTTTCCAAAAGAAACGATAAAAGGGAAACACTAGATTGGTATTTGAGCCACAAAGGACTATAGGCATGTGAAGAAGACTACATGCAAAGCACAAAATAGGAATAGGACACTAAAAGTAGAGGGAGTCCTCACACAAGGCCCCAAAGATACCCTTGAGTGCCCAAGGGGAGGCTCTCACCTTCACGCTTCCCCTCAAGGTTGAACCAAAGATATTTGGGCTCTTCTTTTATACTTCCAAAACTGCTAGTGCACCTTTGTTCATGGGATTATCTTCGTGTTCATTGGTGCCTCCATGAACTAGATCTTCAACCACCATTAAACCTTTACTCAACAGGAGGTAAATAAATATTAAATCCTGTTTTTCTTCACTTTTGAAAGAGGCCTTGGAGGATGTTTTGGAAGTATTTTGGAATGCAAACATATGTATATGTAATACGGGCTGTGGACATGGGTATGGGCTGAAGCTAATGAGAAAATCGATCTTAGAAATGTACCCTTTGCCACCCTCTCTTAGTTCTCTTACTTACGATCACCACTATCTCTATCTTCCAAGAGGTATAGCTTTGCGCTTGAAGCTCTGTTTTAAGCTTATTTTGAAGCTTGTCGTATATGTTTGGTAGTCCAACAAATGGAGTAGTGTTTGGACAAAAGAATTACATTTTCGTTTCAAACCATGTTCTTATTTGAATTAAATGAAACACACACAAGGGCTGAGCAAGAAAGGAAAAAGAATGCACTCTATCATGGCTAGATGGACATAAGCAAATAAATTTAATATTTTATAAATTCCATTGTCCTTTAATACTTTTCACACCATTATCTATATGAAATTTGCAGCATCCTTGTTTAGATTGGAAGCTTATCAAACTCAATTCCTCTTTCATAGTGTTTAGGGTCTTTATGAATTATGCCTACGGAGGATGCTTAGATTGGAAGCTTATCAAACTCAATTCCTCTTTCATAGTGTTCAGGGTCTTTATGAATTATGCCTACGGTTGAACTACTTCTGTGAACCAAATGTTGCCCCTTCAAGAAAGTTTGTAAGTGTAGATTTGCTATATTTTATAGAATCTCCAATCAGACGTGGAATGCTTCATCGTCAAGTGTTGGCTATATTTTGGCACATATGCTGAGGTATAGATGTCCAAAAGTCGATATAACTAAATGTAAAATCGACATGTGGGGTGGAGGATGAGAACATGATATGATAGATATGTTCTAAATATCTTGCTTGCAATAATATTTGACTATGATTGAGTTATGTTTTTGGATAAAGCATTATGATTGAGTTTTGTTTTTGAAAACTTCAAGCCGCAGGGTCATAGTCTGCAAATCATATTATAGCAGGTATGATCTTGACAATATCTTTTATTTAAAAAAAACAAGAATTTCGGCCAAATTTTATTCTCCTTGACTTTGAATTGATTGAAAGAACAAGTGTACAGTTGAAGCGGCATAGTACCCATGGGATCGCTCATACTTCAAAAGCAACCTTGAATTGATTGAAAGAACAAGTGTACAGTTGAAGCGGCATAGTACCCATGGGATCCCTCATACTTCAAAAGCAGGGGTAGATTCCTCGAGGGCAGTATAACATATCCGGCTCAAAAGCAATAAAATAACAAGTTTGAATTCTAGCCTAATCCCCATTACATGCCAACCTGGTGGCAAGTAAGGGTTAAACCCTTGCTCCTACTTCAAGAGGCGAATGCTTGGCCCAACTTGAACAGTGCACATCAACAATTTGTGAGCTCTCATAAACATAAAAACGCTTTTTAACCTTGAGGAGCTTTAAAGTTCGATTTGGGGATCCTACTGTTCTTTCCAATATGTTGTGTTAGTTTGATATTATGAAAGTATTGAAGTAAATACTATTTTATTAATATTCATAATGATATATTTATATTTTGAATTCGAATGTGCTCACTTTGTGTGTGTAAATATATATATATACACACACACCTGTGTATGTGCGGGACAATAAAGCAATGAACTTTTTGGCTTTTGTGCTTTCCGTTCAAATACTCTTTTGTGAAATTAAGGAATATTCGGAGATTCTTGAGTCTATACCATTTGGATTATAAAATCTAAACAAGCTTGAAGTTGATTGCTAAGAAAAATATTCATCATACTCACATGGATCTAAATTAAGATCACGCGGCACTACAAAGGAAAATAGAAAGCTTTAAGCTTAGAATATGAGAGCATAGGGCTTTTGACACATTGATCTATGGTGTCGTGAAACAAATTTCTAGCTTTCCCTCTAAATAAATGAGTAGCTTGGTTTTCAAATCCTCTTCGCTTGGTACAATTTGTCATTTGCATATCTAAATGCTCATATAAAGTGTGAAGTATCTTTAAAAAAGCTTATTTGATAGAAAGAGAGCAAAGCAGGACATAAGATAAAAATTAGGGATTGTGAGGCACTTATACATGAACTAAATAAGAAATGTTTTTGGAAATTCTTATAATATTGAAGACCAGTTCGTAGAATATTTAATACCAAGAAGAAAGTGATTGGAATTAGTTTCTAGAAGCATTATTACTCATCACTCTAGTACAATGATAAGATTTAACATGAGGAGATCCACCTCATATTTGTCAATCCGAGAAGACATGAAGGTGGTATGATGACCATGAACTAGTGAGAGTAAAAGTGTGTGAGTGAGAAGCACACAAGCCTGCACACACATACACATGCCAAGCCAAAGAGATGGAGTAATGGAATGTTTGATTAATAAAAAATATGATTACAATGCCATTTGTTCACTTTAGTTCCCAAAATGCTCTCTTCAAAAATGAGCTCCCTACCTCCTTTTATAGTTTTTCACTAGCTTTGGCCTTGTCCAGACCTAAATCCATCCTAGTTACCCTATTTGGAGGCTCAAATGAGATCAAAAAAATATGAAATTTGATACATAGGTTCTAATACTCCTCAAGCTCAAGGACTCCTTGGCTTGAAAAAATTGGAGTTGGAACTATCAAAAACAAAATTTACAATGATATGTAGTGATTAAAATCACTCTTTTAGAAGAATTAGGACTTGGAATTTTTAAACAGGCTTAGTTGCTAGATCTTCATTGACTACCTTGTCTGCTCGTTCCTGCTTGGCCTTCGCTTTGTCTTGACTCTCTTTGACTAGTTTGTTTTATGCTCCCTTGTCTCATCAAACTACCTCTAAGTGATATTGTTGGTGCATATCAAGCCTTCACACATTGGCTTGAAATCTTGGAAACTTGGAAGATGGACTTGGAACCATTGAAGGATATCTCTACATGAAGGATAAAGCATAGGAACTCATACTTATGAGTTATTATCTTTTACTCATTGTAAAAATGTCTATATGACTTGGCATTCATTCACATCACACCTAATTGATTAAGTCGTGGATTTTTTGGTGGAATGATTGGAGAGAATATCTCCTTAAATCTAGAGTAGAGAATATAGGAGATTTGAATTTGAATTCAAATTCAAAACTCAACTCATTCTCTATAAAAGACACAATCAAAAAGTCGCGGTTAGTCCTGTCATTCTAGCTCACTCCCCGAGGCAAAATTTCATTGTAACTCATTGTGTGTGAGGGCTACTCTATACCCAACATCACACTACCTCATTTAGCTCTGCTTGGCAAGCTAATGAGATTGTACAAACACATTTATCAATAGAAGTATACATTTTATCATCTCTGTTTTTTCTGAGTATCCTACTCCAAGTCTGTCAACTTCAAAGAAGCATTGCTCTGGATCTACTGAACCAAATCAAGAGATCTATAGCTCATTGGAACCAGCTCAAGGTCTACTACAAGCATACAAAATTTCAAAGAATTCCATTCAGCCATTTGGGAGAAAATCAAGTCGAGGTGCTCACTGGTATTTGTCTGCAGAGTTCCTGAAAAATCGGGGGTAGATATAATTTTGCTAAACTTATTTCTCAGAGCATAGTTAGTCAATTGGAGTGATTCCACTTGTGATTGGTAGCTTACTAAGGTACATTGTTACTCCTAAAAGGAATTGTTCCAATTTTAAGTGTGCTGGACACACTGAGTAAAAGTCTGAGCAGGTATCATTACAGGAATAGAAGGTTTTGCTTGATTTGTGAAGTACCAAGTTATCTGTTTTGATTTGGTTATTACCCAAATCATTTCCAAAGCACATATATGGTTTCTTTATGTCATTAGGAAGCTAAACTTGTGTACTAAGCATATCTGAAAGGAAAAGAGGGCAGGTGTGAAGCAGGATTTGCAGCACCAACTGATTTCCTGAGTGCATCCATCCATCACTCTCAACAGTGGTATCAGAGCAAAAGAAGGTAATCATGGGTGATGGTTTCCCTTCCTTCATTGACAAATTGGACAGAAACAACTATCAAGCTTGGTCATTGAGAATGAAGACCTATCTACAAGGGAGAAGTCTATTTGGATACATATCAAGAGATGAGGAGTTGCCCTCATTCAAAACCAGAGGCCTACCTACAAAGGATGAGCATGAAAGACTTAACCAATGGTGTGCAAAGGATGCTTTGGCAAGGTCTTATCTCTTAAACTCTATATCTGATTTTCTTTTACCTCATGTAAGGAACTGTAAGACTTCCCAAGAGACTTGGGAAACCTTGTCAAATTACTTTTCTTCCAACACAAGGGCCAGGAAGAATCAATTATGGATAGAGTTCACAACACTTAGGAAGCAGCCCAAGCAATCAGTCTCAGATTATGTGACAAAGATCAAAGATGTGGCAGACCAACTAGCAAGCATTGGAGAGGAAATTGAAGAGGAGCAAATAGTCAGGCAAGTGACAAATGGACTCAAGGCAGATGATAAGTGGGAAAGTTTCACCACTGCAATGGACCTCTACATGGACATGCATACTCCTGATCTCACAACACTCATGGGCCAACTATTTACACATGAAGCAAAGTTCACCAAGGCTGGAGATCAATCAAAAGGTAATAACCCCTCTGCTCTCTTTACTGATAAGAAAGTTAAAGATAAAGGCAAGAAGAAACAGGATGAAGAAGGCTCTACCTCTCAAGCCAATTATGCAGGGAGAGGTAGGTCATCTAGAGGAAGAGGCAGAGGAGGTAAGTCAGGTAGGGGGAGACCCTACAACTCATCACCTTGCAACATCTGTGGGTTGTCCAATCATACCACAGATGAATGCTACAAGAACTATAAAAACCAGAGAGGAAGAGGCTACTCAAGAGGTGGATACTCTCAAGGAAGAGGCAGATTCAACCACAATCAAAGCTACAATGGGTACAACAACCAATACAACAACAATTACAACAACAACCACAATGGAAGCTACCAAGGTGGATTCAGAAATAGAAGAGACTACAACAACTACACAGAGGAGCAAGATGACTCCTTATTGATCATGAATATGACCTCAAAGATAGGTACAAATGATGATCATTTATTTTACATTGACTCAGGATGTTCTAACCATGTAGCTGGCAATGTGGCATTGCTTTCTGATTTAGAAGAGCCCAAGGGCAAACATCAGGTACAAACAGGTGATGACACTAAACACTCTGTGGTCAAAATTGGAAATGTGAAGACATGTGATGGTAATCAGAACCTATTAAGCAGGGTACTCTATGTACCAACAATAACTAAGAATCTGATGAGTGTTGGTCAGATTGTGGAGAAAGGTTTGCAGGTCAGATTCACACAACATGGAGCATATGTGGAGGACCCAAAACAAGGATTCAGAAGGATAGCCAAAGGGGAGAAATCAGGTAGATTATTTACATTTGAGCTAGAGGATACAAAAAACATTGCTTTGTATAATTATAAGGATCAAACACTCTCAGAGTTAGAGATATGGCATAAAAGACTAGGGCACATAGGTGAAAGAACTATCAAGCAAATGTGCAGGGATCAGTGTGTGCTTGGGATACCTAATGTATCCAAGCAACACATGATTTACAAATGTGGATCATGTCAATTTGGTAAGTCTCACAGATTACCCTACTCAAGAAAAGGTTTCATGCATGAAGACTACCTAGACTTGGTACACACAGATGTGTGGGGACCTAGCAAGGACCCTTCCATTTCTGGTTCAAGGTATTATGTGTCCTTCATTGATGACTATAGCAGATGGACCATTTTGTACTTTATGAAGCATAAAGATGAAGTGTTTAATTGTTTCAAAAGGTATCTTGCACTTGTTGAGAATCAAACAGGTAGAAGCTTGAAGAGGTTAAGATCAGATGGTGGAGGAGAATACTTCTCCAATGAGTTTGAAGATTTCTTGCAAGAAAGAGGCATCAAGAGGGAGATCACTACCAGATACTCACCTGAACAAAATGGGGTAGCAGAAAGAAGGAATAGACTTATAGTGGAAACAGCTAGGTCTATGCTCAATGAGAAAAAGTTGCCAAATTACCTATGGGCAGAGAGTGTGTCCACTGCCACCTATCTCATCAATAGGTTGCCATCCAAATCACTTGATGGCATGACACCATATGAAGCATGGCATGGTAAGAGACCCTCTCTAGATCATTGCAAAATCTTTGGATGTGTAGCATATGTGCATATTCCTTCACAGGTAAGAGGAAAACTAGACCCAAAGGCAGAGAAATGTATCTTCATTGGTTATGATTTGAACCAAAAGGGATACAGATTCTACAACCCCACAAACAAAGGGTTCAAGGTAAGCAGAGATGTCATATTTGATGAGAATGACTCATGGTATGAGAATGAATGCAGGAAAGTGAGTCTACCCTATGACATGGAGGAAGATTTTCCAAAGCTTACCAAGGAAGAGCCAACTCAGCAAGAAGATTCAAGCTCAGATGATGATACCATCAACCTTGAAGAGTTCAAGGCTTGGAAATCCAAAGGAAAGATGAAGATGAAGCAATTGGAGGACAAGGCAGAAACTTCCACTCAAGCTATGAGAAGATCTCAGAGAGAGAAGAAGAAACCTATCAGATTTGGGTATGACACATCACTTGTAACTAAACATTCTGTATACCTTGCAAAAGATTTGTTGAATGAAGAACCAGGTACCTATGAAGAAGCAATTACAAAGCCAGAATGGAGAGAAGCAATGGATGAGGAGATAGAAGCCCTAAAAGAGAGTGATACTTGGGACTTGGTACCCAAGAAGGAGACTATGAAGGTAATTGGATCCAGATGGATCTACAAATTGAAGAAGAATTCAGATGGGACAATTAACAGGTACAAAGCTAGGTTGGTAGCCAAGGGTTTTGCACAAACCCAAGGCATTGATTATGAGGAGACATTTTCTCCTGTGGCCAAGATGCCTACTATCAGAGTATTGGTGAGTGTAGCTGCATCCAAGAATTGGAACATGTACCAATTGGATGTGAAGAATGCATTCCTAAATGGATGGATATCTGAAGAAGTCTACATGTCACAACCACCTGGCTATGAAGATCCAAGAAAGGTACATTATGTTTGTAAATTGAAGAAGGCTCTCTATGGTTTGAAGCAGGCACCTAGAGCATGGAACTACAGATTGACCACCTACCTCCAAGACCAAGGATTTGTGATGAGCAAAGCAGACACTTCTCTATTCATAAAGAAAAGTAATACAGAGGTAATCTACTTATGTGTTTATGTTGATGACATCATCATTACAGGTAATGATGTCAATGGGATTAGACACATCAAAGGACAGATGATGAAAGAATTCAAGATTAGTGATCTTGGATTACTAAAATATTTCCTAGGCCTTGAATTGATCTACACAAACTCAGGTATCTACATCACTCAAAGGAAGTATGTACAGGATATGGTCAAGAAGTTTGGTTTGCAGGATGCTAAGGTATCTACTACTCCAATGGAGGTTAATCAAAAGCTAAGTGCTCATGAAGGAGAAGAAATCAAGACATAACAGGATACCAAAGTATGGTGGGTAGTTTGAACTATGCTACCTTGACAAGAATTGACATAGCATATGGAGTAAGTGTGCTTAGTCAATTCATGCACAAACCTAGAATACCTCATCTAGAGGCAGCAAAGAAGATCATGAAATACCTCAAGGGAACTCAAAGTCATGGTTTGTATTTTCCTTATACATCAGATATTGACATTAAGGTTTACTCAGATGCAGACTGGGCAGGATGCAAGGATGATAGAAGGAGCACCTCAGGGTACATTTGTTTTGCAGGAGATAAGCCTATCTCTTGGTCAGCTAAGAAGCAACCTACAGTGGCATTGTCATCCACTGAAGCAGAGTATAGAGGACTTGCAAATGCTACTCAAGAAGCTATCTGGTTGAAGCTTCTATATACAGAGTTAGGTCTATTCACAAGACCACCTATTATATTTGGAGACAACACTAGCTCTCTTCACCTTGCAGCAAACCCAATTTATCATGCCAGAACAAAGCACATAGAGGTTCATTACCACTATGTGAGAGAGAAATTGTTAAGTAAAGAGATTCAATTGACATATGTTTCTACTAATATGCAATGTGCAGATTTACTTACCAAGGCATTGGATGGAAACAAGCTAGGAAGATTCAAATCTATGATTGGATTGCAGGAAGTAATTGAAGAATGAAGAAGAAGACTTAAGCCAAAGTGTTTGGCTTGAGGGGGAGCTGTTGGTGCATATCAAGCCTTCACACATTGGCTTGAAATCTTGGAAACTTGGAAGATGGACTTGGAACCATTGAAGGATATCTCTACATGAAGGATAAAGCATAGGAACTCATACTTATGAGTTATTATCTTTTACTCATTGTAAAAATGTCTATATGACTTGGCATTCATTCACATCACACCTAATTGATTAAGTCGTGGATTTTTTGGTGGAATGATTGGAGAGAATATCTCCTTAAATCTAGAGTAGAGAATATAGGAGATTTGAATTTGAATTCAAATTCAAAACTCAACTCATTCTCTATAAAAGACACAATCAAAAAGTCGCGGTTAGTCCTGTCATTCTAGCTCACTCCCCGAGGCAAAATTTCATTGTAACTCATTGTGTGTGAGGGCTACTCTATACCCAACATCACACTACCTCATTTAGCTCTGCTTGGCAAGCTAATGAGATTGTACAAACACATTTATCAATAGAAGTATACATTTTATCATCTCTGTTTTTTCTGAGTATCCTACTCCAAGTCTGTCAACTGCAAAGAAGCATTGCTCTGGGTCTACTGAACCAAATCAAGAGATCTATAGCTCATTGGAACCAGCTCAAGGTCTACTACAAGCATACAAAATTTCAAAGAATTCCATTCAGCCATTTGGGAGAAAATCAAGTCGAGGTGCTCACTGGTATTTGTCTGCAGAGTTCCTGAAAAATCGGGGGTAGATATAATTTTGCTAAACTTATTTCTCAGAGCATAGTTAGTCAATTGGAGTGATTCCACTTGTGATTGGTAGCTTACTAAGGTACATTGTTACTCCTAAAAGGAATTGTTCCAATTTTAAGTGTGCTGGACACACTGAGTAAAAGTCTGAGCAGGTATCATTACAGGAATAGAAGGTTTTGCTTGATTTGTGAAGTACCAAGTTATCTGTTTTGATTTGGTTATTACCCAAATCATTTCCAAAGCACATATATGGTTTCTTTATGTCATTAGGAAGCTAAACTTGTGTACTAAGCATATCTGAAAGGAAAAGAGGGCAGGTGTGAAGCAGGATTTGCAGCACCAACTGATTTCCTGAGTGCATCCATCCATCACTCTCAACAGATATTCCCATAACCCTATAGAGAACATCTCCTCAAACATTTTCTTACAACAAGCAGGGAGGTATTTGATGCATGAGTGCCAAGCAAAGAGTGTGTTGAGAGAGTGGGGCTGCTCATATCATATACGAAATCAAAATTGCCTTCATTGAAGCATAGAAGTGAAATAAGGATAATTAATCCAATCAGAGCACCCTTTTGTCTTTTTTACCTTTACTACAAACTCAAGCCATGGATTCCAATGTGATATAGGGCAATGGCATGAATTATATTTCATTGTTCTTGCTCCTACCACATTACTGATTCTTTCCTTGATAAGAATCACCAACATTATATGCATCTCCACTCTGATTCCTAATCACAAATTTCCTACGAATCTCCTCACTCAAGAGTGCTCCATAGATGTCATCATAGACTAGTTTACCACCAAGTGCACTATTGCTAATAGCTGTGTAGAACATATCCCATGATGATGGCAAGGTCCATAGCAATAGGACTGCTCTCATTTCATTATCCATCTCCATTTTCCCAGCTTGTAATCGAAAGAATAGGACTGCTCTCATTTCATTATCCATCTCCATTTTCCCAGCTTGTGTACATATGATTCTGTATGTGTATGTGTATATGAGTATGTGTATGTGTATGTGTCTATGTGTGTATTCATTATATGTGTGCAACTGCATGCATGTGTATGTGTGTGTGTAAATGTGCGTGTATGTGTAAATGTGCATGTATGTGTATGTGTGTGTGAATGTGCATGTATGTGTGTGTATGGATGTGTATGTATGTGTACCTCTGGTCGCACTCCTTTTTCTCTCTCTCATAAACATGCATACATACATACATAAACACACATACGCATATTCACATATATATACATACACACATACACATGTATGCATGTGACATGATGTGTGTGAACGTTTGTGTATATAGCTGTGTATATAAAATTGTGTATAAGTATATATGTAAATATATGTGTATCTATATGTGTATATTATGTGTGTGTGTATATATATAGTTACACATATAAATATAACAAATAAAAGCAATGCATTATCACGATGATGAGCCATAAGTGTTTGCATCTCTTTTAAACACCACTTATGCGACCACCCGGTCCCAAATTTTATCCCAAGTGAACTAAGTATGTATGTTTTATCTCTCTCATCGTGATCACTACAAAAATAAAAAAAATCATGTAAATAAAACATAAGATATTTATTTCAATTTATATGTAAAACTTATACTTACTTCCGTTGCGAGTGGACAAGGTGTAGGTAGGAGTTTCATAATGCTCTCATTCTTCTCTTGAACCTCAATCCTTCCCCTATATACACTATATTACCCTCAGACTCTATATTGTACTACAGCCCTAGGGTGCCTATGCATGTCCTCATAGGCACCTGTGCTCTGATCTCATGATCTGGAGGAGGTATAGGTCTCCTGAAAATAGATAAATAAAAATAAATAAAAATATGTGTTATAATATCATTAAAAAGACTTTGTGAAAAGAAAACATATCTATGAGAAAATAGTTCTCTTCCTGCATGTGGAGCCACATAAGAGCCCTCCTTTGATCGCAGGGTAGGCATCTGTATCGTAAAATCTAGCTCATCGTCATGCATCTTTGAGTACTCGTGCATGATGATCCCTAAGGTATCAAGCGGAACTCTTGATCTCATAAGACTTTTTATGAGTGTGAGTTTCACCTTTCTCTCTCTATTAGAATCCATAATATCTATAGATATAAAACAAAATGGGTTAGAAATCAATATATGTACATGTACATATGTATGCACGTATATGTATGTGTGTTGATGTATGTGTATGTAAATGTATATGTGGATGTGTGCACTGTGTATGCATGCATACGTATATATGCATGTGCATGTGTGTATGTTTGTGGGCAGGTATGCATGTGACCTGATATGCATATACGTATATGTATGTATTTGTATATGTGTGTGTATATGTATGTGTATGCATGTGTATGTGTGTATGCATGCGTATGTGTATATGCATGTCTGTAAATGTGTGTATCTATATGTGTGTATGTATATGTAAGTACATATATGTGTATGTATGTGTATGTAGGTGTATATGTGAGTGTGTGTATATGCGTAAGCATGTATTTATGCATATGCATTTGCATTATGTATGCATATGTATGCATGTGTGTGTATGTGTGTGTATGCATGTAAGTATGTATGTATGCATATGTATTATGTATGCATATGCATTATGTATGCATGTATGTGTATGTGTGTGTGTATGCATATACGTATGTGTATGTGTCCATGTGTGCATGTGTGTATGTGCGTGTGTGTCTATGTGTGTATGTGTGTGTCTATGTGTGTATATACATGTGTATTTGTATATATGTGTCTATATGCATGTGTATGTGTGTGTGTAAATGTGTGTGGATGTGTGTATGTGTGTGTGTACTTGTGTATGTGTCCATGTGTGTATGTGTGTGTGTGTGTGTCTATATGTGTGTGTATGTGTGTGTGTGTAAGTGTGTATGTGTCTCTATGTGTATGTATATGTGTGTGTGTAAGTGTGTGCATCTATGTGTGTATGTATGTGTTTATGTGTGTATGTGTGTGTATGCATGTGTATGTGTGTGTGTGTGTAAATCTGTGTGTATGTGTGTATGTGTGTATATGTGTGTGTATGTGTGTGTATGCATATGCATGTGCATTATGTATGCATATGTATACATGTGTGTGTATGTGTGTGTATGCATGTAAGTATTTATGTATGCATATGCATATGGATTATGTATGCATCCTGAGTATAGAATTGCCTTGGTTGTGTAACCTTGATGAGTGATAGGGAGATAGGTGTTTCCTTCTTCTCCTTCGCTCATGTCTCCTATCTTGTCCAAGGGTATTTCTGGCACCGTTCTATGAGATCCTACCTGGGAACGAGGTTTCGCTACTTCTGGCACTTGTTTGGCTACATGTTTCCATAATTCAGGCTGAACCTTGAGTAGCTCTTCTAAAATGAGATTACACTGCACTTTAGTATTCTTCACTACCTCTGTGTTCCGAGGTATGATTGAGTCTTCGTTTCTTATCATGACCGTGGGCCCTCTCATACAAGTAGACTTTGCTTCCCATGGGACAGTGAAATGGGGTAGTTCGTGTAAAGAATTAGACTCAAAGTCTAACCTCTCTTGAGATTGGGCACTCTCCTGATCTCCATAAATCGAAGGAAGGTCTTGTGGAAATTGATCGTGTGTGTCATCCACAAGTTCAACGGGAGGAGGAACTTCACTCTCTTTAGCCCTTTTTTCTTCCTGAATCTCTCGCAAGAATTCTCGTGAATACTGACTCATAGAAGATGAGGTGTCTAGTTCAGTGGAGTTAGGCACATAAGCTTCCTTGGGAGGAATGCTTATTCTATCACTTGCCCTCTCCTTAGCCTCGGAGTTGGCTCCTTTTCCAAACTTTTCAATTATCATCTCCAATTTATCGAATAGACCATCAAAATGCAATGTTGTTCTAGTGGAGCTAGAGCAATTGAAGAGGTGACTAGCCTCAAATAGGGTTTGAGCCGATTCCACCATCTTGGCACACAACTGAGTTCGTTCAAGCTCTAGGTCAGCTCTAGGGTAACTTTTTTCATGATCTGTTACATTTGGGCCTTCCTCGATCCTAGCCTGATATGCTCTAAGCATCATATCTATGTCCTCTAGAGTGGGATCTGCTAAGAGTGATCCTACTCGGGGTGGTGGTTGGGTTACATGTAGTGGATTAGAAGGTTGAGGCATGGAAGGTGATGGGGATGGTAGTGGGGGTGATGTGTGAGAGTGTGTTTGAGATGTGATTTCGATGATCTTGGCTTTGGTCTCTCGCAGACTTTTGTTGAGTTTGCTTATCTTTCTTGCCCATTTCCTTTTCATACGTTCACGACTATCTCTCCAAGCTCTTGTTCGCTTCTTATTTTGGCTCTCAATCTCGCTAACCTCCGCATTCTTCTCTTGGCCTAAGTCTTGGTCTTGCTTAAGTGCCTGAGCTCTCGTGATGACTTGCACTGGGGTTGTGGAAGTCGCGCTTCCCATGGAGTCTACCACTAAGCCAATAACATTGATAGGAGCAGTTTTTGGCATATTGCCGGGGTTCTTGGGACACTCTCGTATCAAGTGCTCCTTCCCACAATCCGGACAAAAGCCTTGAATTGTCACAGATTGGGTTTGTAAGGGTGCAGGTAGAGGGCAATCACGAATGAGGTGATCTCCCTTACATCGGAAGCATGGTCCTCTAGGAAATGGAGGTCTTATCTGCCTAGGTTGATTTCTAGAGTTGGGATTTGTGTACATGACATTTGCATATTCTGGCTCCCAACTAGAATCACTCGGTTCTTCATAATAGTATGACTCATTATGCTTGGGTGATTGCATGTATTAAGCCTGTGGGCTATCAATATGGGTAGAGTCAAAACTATGATCACTTGGATCCATTTCTGAAAGCGATGATCTCACTAGCACTAAAGCTCTATTCAGATTTTCTTCTGTAGCTGCATACTTCACTGGAATCACATTGGTCAGGGGGTTGCTACGCTAGGACTCGTTGCGGTCTTTGTTGCCCTTGATAGGGTGGTTGATAGGTTTGCTGCGGCCTAGCATACTGTTGTTGTGGGTACTGATTAGGGTACTTTCCTTTTTGTGGATATGGCTGAGGATAATTTTGTCTAACAGCTTGTTTGTTATATGGGTAGTCTTGTGCTGTGTGATTGGTGTACCTCCTTTCTATGGTGCAGTACTGGTTGCTGGGATTAACTTGGGGTTGAGCCATGATAGGGCACACATTAGCCATATGGTCTCCTCCACAATTGTAGCATCGTTTTCCTGGGGCAAATCTAGGAATTTGCTTGCTAGAAACATCTAATTTTTGAGCCACCTTTTTTGCTAGATCCTCAATCGACGTGGATTGCAAGGAAGTGAGGCTAGTAGAACTATCTGAATCTTATAGATCTTTGAGAGCTCTAATTCCTCCCCTAGATTATCTTCAATGTCTATGCACATGCATACACATTCTTCTATGGATCTAGGGTCCTTCAAGTACACATATGATCTGAGTTTGGTACTTAACAATCCATTTAGAAATAAGGCCATTTGCTTGGCTGGAGTGGGTAACTCTAGAGCATGGCATCTCTCTAGGTATTGCCTAAACCTTCTTCCTGCGAGCCTCACTGTCTCGTGAGGTGTTTGCTTGAAGTTGTATATCAAGGAGGACCTTTCAGGTTGGTTGATGGCCACATACATTGTTCCTTCTTTATCTATGTAGGAACCATTTTTGAGCTTGATTTCACAGTGTTCTAGTCCAATGGGCTGATCCGGATTTTTAATTAGGACAACAGATCTTCTCAGGCCATCCTCGTAGATGCGTGCACCTAAGCGGTTGGTCCTGATGTATTCCAATTGAGTTTTGTAGGGACCCTCAGGTCTTTCTAGGTATGCCACTCCTGAGCTACCTACAAGTCTCTCCATGCTGTAAGACGTCTCAGAGTCACTAGTTTCTGAGTCTAGAGCGTAGGGGTAATCACTCAATTGCTAGGCCAAAGATCTGGCTATATGGTTGACACTAGTCTCGGATGATCTAATACTTTGAAGGTCTCTCCCTAGGTGTCTTCCTGATCTAAGGTTCATATGCCCTTCCAATTAACCCAATGATCCTTGTACAACCACGTTGCTGATTCTTTGATACCAATCACTTGTTCCTTTTGAGTTCCTTTGTATGTGTGTTCTTGTCTTTAATTTAGTGTCGTCAGGAGCACTTAAGTGTGTCGTACTTAATGTTCTTCATCCACTTAGTTTAAGTTTTTTTCCTTTAAGTTATCCCTTGACTGCAATTTAGCCTATGCTTGGACTTGAGAAGTTAAAGGCTCTTAGAAGTTCAGTATTCCTATCGTATTCCTAGTCAAATTGGACAACTACTCGCACTTAACCTATGCTAAGAATGGACTGACGGGGTTAAGAGATGTTCCAACCTCAAGTCGCTCCTCCTTGCTATGCTTGTCTGCCCAGGAAACGCGTTCCCAAGCCTGCACACAATGGCACTTGCTTTGCTTTCTCCAAAAGCTCTCGATGATCCTGTAAAAATCCCAAGTTTAGCTCCACTTTTTACCTTCAATTGACAAACAATTTATTTCAGACACTTTTAATGACCCTTTTTTTTTCCCTTTTCTATTGTCAAAAAATATTTCCTCTAGAGCTCCCTTGGTGTACCCACCGCTCAGAGGGTCAACTTCAAAATACGCTATCTGAGCTTTCTGACAAGCCCTAGAGCTCAAAAAATGGATTTCATATGAAAAAGTTATGACCGTTCAGGGTTTAGGGGGTTAAACAGACAAGGAGAACCTTTCAGGAGTTTAGTCCATTTTTCTAAGGCCTTTGTACGTGATTGAATATGCAAATATGCCCAATTTTTAGCCCAAATTTTCACAAAAATTACCCCTTTATTTTTTGCCAAAAATGTCTGTCTATTGCGATGGATGGTGTCTTTCACGATAGACACTAACTGTTGTGTGGGGTTGTCCGTCGCGATAGACGGTGTCTGTCCCGATAGACGGGGTCTATCGTGGGGTCCTGTCTGTCGCGATAGACGGGTGTCTGTCATGATAGACGCTGGCTGTCGTCTGTCGTGGGCCTGTCTGTCGCGATAGACGGTGTTTGTCGTGGGGTCCTCTCTATCGCGATAGACGGTGTCTGTTGTCTATCGTGGGTCTGTCTGTCGTGATAGACGGTGTCTGTCGTGATAGACGGCCTCTGTCATGGGGTGCTGTTTGTTGCGATAGACGGTCTCTATCATGGGGTCTTGTCTGTAGCGATAGACGGGTGTCTCCCACGATAGATGTTGTCTGTCGTCTATCGTTGGCTTGTCTATAGCGATAGACGGTGTCTGTCGTGATAGACGGTGTCTATCGTGATAGACGGCCTCTGTCGTAGGGTGCTCTATCGCGATAGACGGTGTCTGTCGTCTGTCGTGGGCCTGTCTATCGTGATAGACAGTGTTTGTCGTCTGTCATGGGCTTGTCTGTCGTGATAGACGGTGTCTATCGTGATAGACGGCCTCTATCGTGGGGTGTTTTCTATCACGATAGACAATGTCTAACGTGATAGATGCTGTCTGTTGCCTGTCATGAGCCCTGTCTGTTGCGATAGACGAGGTCTATCGTCCGTTGTGTTTTGGTCTGTCGCGATAGACGGTGTCTGTTGCGATAGATGGTCCCTCTATCGTGGGGTCCTGTCTGTCGCGATAGACGGGTGTCTGTCACGATAGACGATGTATGTCGTGATAGATTGTGTCTGTCGCGATAGACTGAAAAAACACTAATTTTTTAGAACTTTTTAGTGATTTGGAGTGCTCTCACGGTGTAGGTTATCGTGCTAAACATGCATTCAAAAAATATTAAGTTTTTTTGTCTGTCGTGATAGACAGAGGTCGTTGTCCCGGGACCTATGCAGAGTTCTGTCGTACCTACGCAAGCTGGTGGAGATGGTGGTACAGCTAGATCTTGCAGTAAAAGCTCAAAATACACACAAAAACTGATAGCATGCAAGCTCTCTCTCACTCTCTCTCACAAGTGAAATGAGGGAAATGAGGTGGGTAGGGGAATATGACCAAAAAACTGAATTTTTTGTGAAGATGGAGATGGAGGTGGGAGATGGTGAGGATGATGATGGTGATGATGGTGATGCAAGAACAAGAAAAATTGAAGAAAAATAAGGAAAAGAAAGGATATTACCTATGACTCCAATGTCTCAACTCTACGTCTTACCATCGCATGCTCGTCCTCGAAGCGCTCTCCCCGGCAACGGCGCCAAATTTGGTGTCACTCTAGCACAATGGCAACTACCAATGTGAGGAGATCCACCTCCTAATTGTCAATCCGTGGAGATGTGAGGACTAGTATGAAGACTATGAGCAAGTGATGGCACAAGTGTGTGAGTGAGAAGCACACAAACATGCACACACATACACACACACGTGCACACAAGGCAAGAACAAGGAGAGGAGCAATGGAGTTCTTTGGCATTAGTCAAAAAGTCTCTTACATAAGCTCAATTCACAAACAATCTAACCTCAAAAATGAGCTCTCTAGCTCTTTTTATAGTTTTTTGACTAGCTTTGGCCTTGTCCAGACCTAGTGTCCGGCCTAGTTAAAAATTAGGTTCTAGAGCCTATTTGAGGGCTCAAACGGAGTCTAAAAATTATGAAAATTGGTATGTAGCTAATTCTAATACTCTTCAAGCTTGAGGACTTCTCGGCTTGAAGAAAATGGAGTCTATGCTGCTGTCAAAAATGGGATTTACAATGTATGTGTAGTGATGAAAATCACTTGAGTTGGAAATTGTTTATGAAAAAAATGATTAGGCCTTGTTTCCATATTGTGCATGACTGCTCCATTGTGCCTGTATGCTCTTCGTATGACTTGTATGCCAACACTGTGTATGTGTGTGTATGCATGTAAGCATGTATGTAGGCATATGCATATGCATTATGTATGCATATGTATGCATGTATGTGTATGTGTGTGTATGTGTCTCTACATGTGTGTGTTTCATATATGCATGTTTATGTGTCTATGTGTGTGTGTAAAAGTGTGTATGTGTGTGTCTATGTGTGTGTCTATGTGTGTGTCTATGTGTGTGTCTATGTGTGTATCTGTATATATGTGTCTGTATGCATGTGTATGTGTGTGTAAAAATCTCTATGGATGTGTGTATGTGTGTGTAAGTGTGTATGTGTGTGTGTGTCTATGTGTGTGTGTCTATGTGTGTATGTGTGTGTCTATGTGTGTATATATGTGTGTGTGTATGGATTGGTATGTGTGGGTGTAAATATGTGTGTATATGTGTTTGTGTGTATGTGTGTGTATGTATGTGTATGTGTGTGTATGTGTGTTTATGTATGTGTATGTGTGTGTATGTGTCAGTGTGTCTACGTATGTATGTGTGTGTCTCCGTGTGTGTATGTGTGCGTCTATGTCTGTATATACATGTGTATGTGTATATATGAGTGTGTATCCATGTGTATGTGTGTGTGTAAATTTGTGTGTATGTGTGTGCATATGTGTGTATGTGTGTAAGTGTGTAAGTGTGTATGTGTGTGTATGTGTGTGTATGTGTGTGTATGTGTGTGTATGTATGTGTATGTGTCTATGTGTGTATGTGTGTGTATTTGTCTGTGTATGTGTGTGTGTCTATGTGTGTGTGTATGTGTGTGCATGTGTGTATGTGTGTGTGTATGTGTGTGTGTGTTTCTATGTGTGTATATGTGTGTGTATGTGTGTATGTGTGTATGTGTGTTTCTATGTGTGTGTGTGTCTATGTGTGTGTGTGTGTAAATGTGTGTGTATGTGTGTATGTGTTTATGTGTCTATGTATGTATGTGTTTGTATGTGTGTGTGTGTATGTGTGTGTGTATGTGTGTGTGTTTATGTGTGTATGTGTGTGTCTATGTGTGTATATACATGTGTATCTGTATATATGTGTCTGTATGCATGTGTATGTGTGTGTGTAAATGTTTGTGGATGTGTGTATGTGTGTGTGTGTAAGTGTGCATGTGTTTGTGTGTGTCTATGTGTGTGTATCTATGTGTGTATGTGTGTGTCTATGTGTGTATATATGTGTGTGTGTATGGATTGGTATGTGTGGGTGTAAATATGTGTGTATATGTGTTTGTGTGTATGTGTGTGTATGTATATGTATGTGTGTGTATGTGTGTGTATGTATGTGTATGTGTGTGTATGTGTCTGTGTGTCTACGTATGTATGTGTGTGTCTCTGTGTGTGTATGTGTGTGTCTATGTCTGTATATACATGTGTATGTGTATATATGTGTGTGTATGCATGTGTATGTGTGTGTGTAAATTTGTGTGTATGTGTGTGCATATGTGTGTATGTGTGTATGTGTGTATTTGTGTGTGTGTGTGTATGTGTGTGTATGTATGTGTATGTGTCTATGTGTGTATGTGTGTGTATTTGTCTGTGTATGTGTATGTGTCTATGTGTGTGTGTATGTGTGTATGTGTGTGTCCATGTGTGTATGTGTGTGTGTGTTTCTATGTGTGTATATGTGTGTGTATGTGTGTATGTGTGTTTCTATGTGTGTGTGTGTCTATGTGTGTGTGTGTAAATGTGTGTATGTGTTCATGTGTCTATGTATGTATGTGTTTGTATATGTGTGTGTCTGTATATGTGTGTGTGTATGTGTGTGTGTTTATGTGTGTATGTGTGTGTCTATGTGTGTATATATGTGTGTGTGTATGCATGTGTATGTGTGTGTAAATCTGTGTATGTGTGTGTGTATGTGTCTATGTGTGTATGTGTGTATATGTGTGTGTGTGTCTATGTGTGTATGTGTGTATGTGTGTGTGTGTGTGTCTATGTGTGTATGTGTGTGTGTCTATGTGTATATGTGTGTGTGTCTATGTGTGTATATGTGTCTGTATGCATGTGTATATGTGTGAGTAAATTTGTGTGTGTATGTGTGTGTGTGAGCGTACCTTTGCCTCTCTCCAACCATTGCTAGGAGATTGTGTGCGCGTGCTCTCTTTCTCTCTCTCTCTCTCTCTCTCGTGTCTCAATCCCGACAAAAAAGTGTCGAGATAAATTGAAAATGTTTTGTAACATTATAGATTGTCGCTTATGCAACTCTCTCAAATCTCAAAACATTGCTTATGTGATGCTCAAGCATCACAATCAATTTGTGAATGTCGATAGGAACGACACTATTTGCGACTGTGCAAATTAGCATGACATAGGCGATGCTTTGCATCGCTTATGCGAGGAGACTTCTTTTGTTCTAATAAAAAATAGTTTCGTGGCTTATGTGATGCTTTCGTTGCATAAGTGAGGAAACATGCTTTTTTCCAATGGAGGGCATCGTATGCCCCCCAGTTTCTAGTAGTGATTTTCCAAGATCATGAGGCAACAACCAACTTTTGATGTGTATATCATTGACTTCAAAAGGGCAATCATATAGCTTATAGAAACCATCATAGAGGATTGAGGTGTGAAAAACATAACTTACTTCTTAATGAGTTTGAAAGAGATTATTTATTCCATGCTAACTTTTTGAAATAAACATCTCATGAAAATTATGTTTATGTTTCTACAATACATTCTTTCTCTACATGGTCCATTCTTTGCAAAAAAGGGAAAACTTGTTGCATGGAACACTAAGGGCATTGAAAAGTCTCATTTTCAAGCTATATATATATATATATATATATATATATATATATATATATATATATATATATATATTTATATGTGTGTGTGTGTGTGCGTGTCCATCTACAGTAAAGATTGAAACTCATCCGTACTCATGAACACATGACATGAAATATTGGAGAGTAAGGTGAGGAGTAGAGGAAGAAGAATCTTTTGACAGAAGAAGCTCTTTTCCTTGAAGGCATTTAGAGGTTGAGGAAAGCAAATTCAAAACTTTTTAAAAAAGCACATGGACAAATCATTGTGAAATTTTCAATGTCATGGGAGGAGGACTACATTCTTGACATAAGCCCTCAAGACAACAAGGTGATGAGAGATTTTAATGTTGAAATCTCTCACAACATTCTTGGCCTAGGTCTCACACATTATTTAAAGGCCATAATATGTTCATCATTTTTCAATAATTGAAAGCCTTCTTGATGCATCTGGTATTCTAACTTGGATTGGGAAGATTGATATGTCTTTTCCTATTCTCAAAAGGAATGTATATATTGTAGGGTCCTACTCTAGAAATGTGAAGAGCTTGTTGCAAGAAAGGTCTTTATCTTGGATCCACTTGTGACTCAGTGTATACTTTTCAAGCTTGAAGTTCAACAAACAAGAATTGCTTATATTTCCAAGGGTCATTGGATTTTATTCATAATTGAATTAAATGAATACCAAGCATTATTCCTGAAGTCCCTTCAATCACAACATGGCAATTGCAAACTATACATTTTAGAGCAATAATGCATTTTTATATCACCACATTTCCATGTGCTTTGATATTTTTTATTTTTGCAATGCTGCCAAGCTTTTGAAGATGCACATTGATCAGAAATAGATTGGCATTTCCAAACTTAATGATGAGAAAAATTTTGGTTATATGAAATACATGTGCCATTACAAAATGACATTACATCATGTGGATGGAGAGTAATTGCCAATGTAGTAAGTTCTAGAGTGCCTGTTTTATAGTCTTGATTTGAATTTACCTGTTTTATAGTCTTGATTTGAATTTATTTGATTATCCACATGCATAAATCCTTTTGGTAAGGGAAAGAGCAATTCATAACATCGTGAAAGATGTTATCTGTCCATATGATCCAAGCTCTCCTTGAAGACATTCAAAGGTTAAGGAAAGCAAATTCAAAACTTTTAAAGAGAGCACATGGAGAGATCATTGTGAAATTTTCAATGTCATGGGAGGAGGGCTACATTCTTGACATAAGCCCTCAAGACAACAAGATGTTGAGAGATTTCAATGTTGAAATCTTTCACAACATTGTTAACATAGGTCTCACATATTATTTATAGGCCATAATATGTTCATCACTTTCTCAATAATTGAAATCCTTCTTGATGTACCTGGTTTGGATTTTATATTATAACGTCTTACTCTAGAAATGTGAAGACCTTGTTGCAAGAAAGGTCTTTATCTTGGATCCACTTGTGAATCACTATATACTTTTCAAGCATGGACAAATTGTTCATTTTTGCAAGAATTCTAGTGAGGACAAAGAATATATTGTTTATCCATATGTTGAAAAGTAAGTTTTTATAATATTTTCCATATAAAGGCATTACTTTTCTAAGCTTGAACTTCAACAAGCAAGAATTGTTTATATTTCCAAGGGTCATTGGATTTTATTCATAATTGACTTTAATGAATACCAGGCTTTATTCATGAAGTCCCTCCAGTCACATGGCAATTGCAAACTATACATTTCAGTGCAATAATGCACTTATATATCACCACATTGCCATGCACTCTGATATTTTTGATCTTTGCAATGCAGCCAAACTTTTGAAGATGCACATTGATCTTTGCATTGTAGCCAAGCTTTTGAAGATGCATTTTGAAACTTAATGATGAGAAAAAAATTTGTTTATATGCAAATACATGTGCCATTACAAAAAGACATTACATCATGTGGATGGAGAGTAATTGCCAATGCAATAAGGTTCTAGAGTCCTCTTTTATAGCCGTGAGTAGAATCTATTTGATTATCCATATGCATAAGTCCTTTTGGTAAGGGAAAGAGAAATTCATAACATCATGAAAAATGTTATCTGTCCATATGATCCAAACTCTCCTCCACCACCTCCACCACCAACATATAAGAAGACACAAGATAAGAAGAAACTCCTCCTATTCATTCACCATTAAGGCATGTAAAAACGAAAAGGAATAAAGGTGAAGGCTCCTCGAAGGAAAGAGATACCCATAATGCTAACAAGAAAGCTCCTCCTATTCATTCACCACGAAGGCATGTGAAATTAGTGCATTACAAAACACATTGCTACTATTCCAATATCTAGATTGTTAATAAATTGGAGAATACAAGGTCAAATTGCCTTCCTAGTTTTTATATTTGATGTATTACTAAACGATTTCATGATTTTTGTGTATTTTATTCTTGTTCGCAAAGAAGTAGTAGTTCCACTTGATGAGAGAAATTATAGTACGAGACAATTATGTTCTACACAATAAGTGTATTTTTTATTCAAAATGTTTGATTTTACAAAAGATATCGATCAATTTGAACAAAATCTCTATTATATCATAATTTAAAAGATTTCTAAAAAAAATATTTTTTTTTGAGTTTCTCTTACAGAACATGCTATGAGCATGTCTTAGCCACTCAAGCCGATTGGCAATATCAATGAGCTACCATTGCATTTTCTTATAATAATTGATATTATGGTCTCTTTTTCAATGTATCATATATGGTCCCCTTTCCAGTCATGGGATCCAACCTCGAAAATATTATGAAGTAGAGCTATCTCTTCGAACTCTGCAACGGAAAACTTAGGAAGACTCAAGATTGTTTCAAAGTGTTAGGGATTCCTAATCTTATGATGTATGCTTTGAGATTTGTGAGGCTTGTGATTGTTCGTAAGTACTCGGAGACGAATTTGATGTGCACATAGTGCTAGCGTGTCTCGGTTTCTTACAACCAAAGCAAGCAATGCTCTCCAAAAGGTGTGCTTCATGTCAAAAGGCGTGTACACAACAACGGAGAGAGAGAGAGAGAGAGAGAGAGAGAGAGAGAGAGAGTGAGAGGATTTTAAATCGCGTGAAGAGTCGAATTGAAAAGAGAACGGAAAAGGAGACAATATGGCTTTTCAATCGTGGTGCAAGGTAAAGGATTCAAGAATTCTCTCCGTCTCGAAGAACAAGAATTCAGATCAAAATTTCAAGTTCTCAGTTCCAAGATGTTGATTTCAAGAGAGAGAGAGAGAGAGAGAGCTCTTGGACCGAGATGGATTGAACATATGCTTGATACAAGGATCTAAAACATTTTTTTTTTAAAAAAAAAAAATGGAGGTTCGGCCAAGGCCTACTCCCCCGGACTTTAACTTTGAAATTGCAACTGTACAAGGAAGAGCATAGTACCCATGGGACCCCCCTTATCCCACAAGAACAGGGGTTTACAAGACTAGATTGAACGGCAGTCACAACTACCGCGAGGATGATCAAACAGTGGTCAACAACCACATACAACAGTTTCTGGGATTCATATATCCCTACATGTTGTTGCCAGGGGTTGAACCCTCGCCCCCGCCTCAAGAGGCGAAAGGCCCAACCACCAGGTCAGCGAAGCGGGACAATCTAAAACAATTGTTTACGGACCGCCTATAAGAGGATCATTATGACCACCTTGAGAAGAGAAGCGCAAGAAATACATGCACAGCTCACACACACACACACACACACACACATATATATATATATATATATATATATATATATATATATATATATATATATATATATATATATATATATGTGTGTGTGTATGTGTGTGATATATATATGTGTGTGTATGGAGGATCATTATGACCACCTCGAGAAGAGAAGCGCAAGAAATACATGCACACACACACACCACCTTGAGAAGTGAAGCGCAAGAAATACCTGCACAACACACACACACACACACACATATATATATATATATATATATATATATATATATATATAAAAGAGATACATAACTTTCAATGAAAAATGATTATGATACATTTCTCTCTCACACACACACACATATATATATATATAATATATATATATATATATATATATATATATATATATATATATATATATATATATATATATATATATATATATATATATATATCGAACATGCATAGCCTTCAACGAAAAACAGATTACGGAATGATGTCACAAAGTCGATATATCAACCGATGCATGGTGCCATATTGCAAAATCGAGCAAGACATAGCATTGTACGCCAATGTGAAAGAAAGCCTACCTAGCAATGGTGAAGCATGAGAAGATATAAATGGACAAAAAATAAGAAGTAAAGGATCGGATATGACAACAGATGCATCAGTTCTATGGTCACACAGTGTGTGTATGTGTGTGCGTGTGTTCAAAATGACATCTACGACAATGAATATCAATTTCATCCAACAGAACATATGTTCAAAATAGGAAAAATTCAAATGATAATAATTACATACGTTGAAAATAATTTAGAGACAAGTCTTTATAAAGTGATTTGGCTTAATAACACGGTCGCAAGCTGTACGATCCTTATAAGTGATTTAGAAAAGCAGTTTATAAAGAGATCTAATTTTCGTTTTTTGTAAGGTTGAATATAAATGGTAAATATTTACATGATCATTAAATTGATTCAAAGAATGGACCATTTAAAAATCCTTAATTTTAGTCTCAACCTGCTGTCGGGGTGGTTGGGCCACTCGTCTCTTGAGGCCGGGGTGATGGTTCAACATCCATCGGCAGCATGCGAGGGACATGTATGACATTGGAATGATGTATCATGTGGTTGATGTGCCACCACCTGTTCTGCCCCGCGGTAGTTATGACCGTAGTTTAACCCAACTATGTAAATCCTTGTTCTTGTGGGATAAGGGGGGGTCCCATGTGTACTACACCCTTCCTTGTACAATTGCAATTTCAAAGTTAAAGCATGGGGGAGTAAGCCTCGGCCGAACCTCCATTAAAAAAGGAAAATCCCTAATTTTTTTACGTAGAAGAATCAAGCATTCTAAAATTACTCCCTACCATTTTGAAACACCATGAGATATTTGTTCAAGAGGGCAACAAATTTACAAATAAGTGAACCACGTACGAAAGGGGCGACCAGATTATCCGCCAACTCTGTACGTCTTTTACGTTTTCTTGTAAAGTTCTCTTCTTGATGCTTGGCTGTGTTAAGGAAAAAAAAATCAAGATATTGTAATCTCTATCTCACTTGCATACAGAGGACATATAGTCTTTATATGTGCCGTAAAGATATTCAATACGAAATCTTGGTCAAATCTATTTATGATTTTTGTATCAATTATATGGATTTGCAACAAGCTTACACTTATACTTGTCAACTATTCTATCAAGCATACATTCCAACTTGTATACCCATTTAGTGCCAATGTTACTTTTGCCTCGAGGAAAATCACATATACAACACATACCATTCCTCATAATAGCATCATTTTTAATTGCACACTACCCACCCAATTTTCAAAATTTTGTGCTTTATCAAATGAAACAAGTTCATTCTCATCCCAAAGAATAGAGGTATCCATTGGATAGCAACTTGATGCAAAAGAAGCACTATGAGAGCTTGATCGTGTACAATATAATAGATTTATATCTAATTTTTTATCCCTCAAAGTGTGCACCAACCATTTATGCATAGTTTTAGCCTCTTCTATGTCAACCCTCCTATAAACAAGTGCATCGTGTAAGTCTACATCAGAAATGGAATGATCTGCATCATCATGTCGAGCCCATAATGGCTGAGAAATTGCCTCATTTGGACTAACACTTGACTGTCCACCTGTAAAAGAGGCACAAAAGTATCATACACATCTATGGATCTAAGTGATGTCTCTTTAGTACAAGAAAGTAATGGATGAACTGCATCTTCCACAAAAATAACATCATGACTAACCAAAATGCAATTATGATACAGATGATAGGCTTTGCTTTCAATTTGTACCAAACAAAAATACATTTTACTGCTTTATCATTCAATATCTTGCATTGTTGTTTAGGAACTAATGCATATGCCAGACAAAAAAAGACACATAGATGAGCAAAAGATGGCTTCTGACAATGTGAGGCCTCATATGGAGTGAAACATTGCAGTGCTTTGGTGGGATACCTGTTAAATGTATATGCTCCATGCATAATAGGCCTCTACAACAATGATTCCAACCTCTTCCTTCTTTGCCTATCTTGCAACCAGTTTTGGAAAACTCATTATGACATGATCATTTCCCTTACAATATTTGCAAAATTGTTTCTTTTTTTTTTTTGTCTTCTTGTTAACTTTTTCTTCCTTCTTCACTTGTGCATCATTAACAAATTTTTGTTTGCTAGTAGATGAGCTCCATTTACCTTTGCTATTATGTTAGCTAAGAAAGCTCGATCTACAACATGCATAATAGACCTATTCTACTTGGATTTATTTTCTTACAACAAAACAAAGAATAAATCATTAAATTTCAAGGCTTTTGGGTTGTCTTTCATCGTCAATAAAAGAATAGAAGCAAAACTCTCATATGAATCAGGAAGACCATTAAGAATTGCCTACACGTGAACTATCTGGTAAAACTTCATCACCCAAAATGAACTATTTCTTCAAATATTTGATCTCTATCAAAAAACAGTACATGGAATCTCCTTCATTCATGTGATTACTTAATAGGAGCCTAATTTCTTGCCTAGTATAATGTTGTTAGTGTATCCCAAGCATCCTTTTTTGGCTTGCAAGATCAAATGTGAGGGACAATGGAACATTTGGCATACAAAAATGTTGAAAAAAATGTCAAAATAGAACAAAAATCCTAAGTTTTGGTACTTAGCTAAATTTAGGTCACAAAAGGTCAAAACTTTTTATTATCTCATCAACTTGTACTTGAGGAGAGGTTTATTTGGTATATAACACTTTGTCATCAGAGGTTTAAAAATGCAAGAAGACCCTAACCCTATTTTTTGCCATAAATGTTCTTTTGTATATTCTTAACCCTCACCTTATGAGTATCAAGGAAAAGTAACTCTCATAACTACCTTAAGACTAGAATATCATATCATACATGATTTATTCACCAAAGGAATGATCGTTAATTTATAAATTAAAGCATGCTTTTTGCTTTTCCACAACAGTTTTCTCAAAACTTTCCCAAAGCTATAAAAGAAGGGCTTGGGGTCATAAGTTAGTATAAATCAAGGATCATCCAAGATAAACTTCTAGAATTGAGTTCTCTACCACTTGGTGAAGGTGTTCCTAACTTTTGGTCTAGATCTAGAGGAGATTTTGGTAGTCATCCACTAGCTTTTGCTGAGTTTTGTAAGTAGAAAGAACAATTTTAGTTGTTGTCATATTGTTGCTATTGATCCAAGGCTTTTTCATTCTACTTAAACACAAGGAGGATATTATCTTATGATTTAAATCAATTTCATATTTAGAGTCTCTAAAACCCTAATTGTAGAGTTTCAGAGTGAGTACAATGAGCACATTGAATAGAGTGAGCACACTGCATAGTGCACATTGTGATAGTGCATAGTAACAAATTTGAAAAAACAAATCAAAAAAATACACCGACGAACCAAAAACAAGCAAACTTGATAAAGAAAAACCTACACCAAAACAAATGTCCAATCAAGAGCAGATGCCACGAATATGACTCGATGTCAATACATACACCTCCGCAGACATGCCTTGGCACTGAAGCCACTGTTGACTGGATCTTGAGATGCACATATGTAGAGATCGTATAGAAACAAGATCTTAAAAAAGCATAAATAGAATAGATAGAGACAAGAGACTGGACACAAGATCGGGTACAATCACCCCCCACATACTCTGATGGATGAGTCTATCAGAGTATGTGTATTTATAAGTATTTTTCATTAAGTCCTGAATAGAAGATACATGAGGGCGAGGCTTTGAAACCATGCATTGATGAAAAATTGCTTTATTTACAAAATTTTGGCTTTCTAAGCAATCTAGTATTTTAACAAAAACATTGCTTTCTAAAGCAATCTATTATTTTTATAAAAAATATTGAAAATACTATCTTTTAACTATCGTCAAAAATATCTGAATAAGTACATGCGCATTCATGCCCTCATGATTCTTCACCTACTAAATCAAAACACAAATCAGATTAAAAACCTCCATATAACATTGCATTATTCCATAAAGTATAACAGAAATTGCACAAAAACCCTACATTCTGGCAAGCCTAATGTTTGGTACTTAGCCAAATTTTTTATCACAAAAGGTAAAAAAAATGTTTATTAGCTCATCAGATAGCACTTGAGGAGAGCTTTCATTTGGTATATGACACTTTGTCATTAGAGGTCTAAAAATTGCAAGAAAACCCTAACGCTAATTTCTCTCATAAATCCTTTTTTCCATATTCTGAACCCTCATCTTATGAGTATCAAGGAAAGCTAACTCTAATAACTACTTCATGGCTAAATTATTAGATTGTAGCTATTTTATTCACCAAATACATGATCATTGTTTAATTATTACAACATGATTTTTTCTTTCTTGCAACATGTTTTGCAAAACTTTCCCAAAGCTATAAAAGAAGGGCTTTGCGTCATAATTTAGCATCAATCAAGAATCATCCAAGATCAACTTCTAGTGTTGAGTACTCCGCTATTTGGAGAAGGTGCTTTCAACTTTGGTGTAGATTTGAAGGAGATTTTGGAAGCCAACCATTAGCTTTTGTTGAGTTTTGTAAGTAGAAAGTCCAATTTTAGTTCTTCTTATATTGTTGATGTTCTTCCAAGGCTTCAGCCTTTTACTTCAACACAAGAAGAGATTATCTTGCTATTAAATCAATTTCTAATTTAGGGTTTTTAAGACCCTAATTTTAGAATTAGGGTGTGAAATACAAAACATTTTAACCATTTCTATTCACTTCAATTGCAGATACACACACTCTTCATACCTCATAGACAATGTATGCACAATTTCCTATATCTAGAACCCTAAATTCAGCCTAAATTTTGTTTTGTAGACGCATACAATCACTTTTGTATCATTATAAACATTCTAATTTGATATATGACAGACACACACACACACATAGACACACACACATACACACACACATATACACACATACATACACACACATACGCACACATACACCCACACATACACACACACACATACACACGTACACACACATTTACACACACACATACACATGCATACAGACACATATATACACATACACATGTATATACACAAATACAAAAACATAGATAGACACACATAGACACACACACACATACACACACATAGACACATACACACACATGCACACACATACACATAAATTTACACACACACACATACACATGCATACACACACATACACACATAGAGAGACACACATACACACATAGACACACACACACATACATATATATATATATATAAACACACACATACACACAGATTTACACACATACACATGCATACACACATAGACATGCACATACACACATATACACACACACATACACACATAGACACACGCCCATGCACACACATATACACACACACACACATACACACTTACACACACATACACACATCCACACACATTTACACACACACATACACATGCATACACACACATATATACACATACACAAGTATATACACACATAGACACACACATACACACAAACCCACAAACATACACACATAGACACACACACACATACACACACATACACACACATACACACACATACACACACATACACACACATACACACACATACACACGGATTTACACACACACATACACATGCATACATACACACATATATACACACATAGACACACACACACACATAGACACACACACATACACACACACACATACACACACACATACACACATACATGCACACATACACACATATCTACACACATACATACACATGCATACACACACATATATACACATACACATGTATATACACACATAGACACATATAGACACACACACATACACACATAGACACACACACACACACACGGACATATACACACACATACACAGACACACACACACAAATTTACACACACACATACACATGCATACACACACATATATACACATACACATGTATATACACACATAGACACACACACATACACACATAGACACACCCACACACATACACACACACATACACACATAGACACATAGACACACATACACATACACAGATTTACACAAACACATACACATGCATACACACACACATAAATACATACATAGACACACACATACACACATAGACACACACACACATACACACACATACACACACATACACACACATATAGACTTACACACACACACAAACACACATCCATACACATTTACACACATGCATACACAAACATCTGTACACATACACACATAGACACACACACATACATACATAGACACACACACACATATACACATACATACCCACATAGACACATATACACACACACATACACACACACAAATAAACACACATATTTACACACTCACATACACATGCATACACACACATAGACACACACACATAGACACACACACACACATAGACACATCCACACATCCACACATCCACACACATACACATGCATACAAACACATATATACAGATACACACATATATACACACATAGACACACAGAGACACACATAGACACACACACACATACACACATACACACACATACACACACATACACACAAACACACATACACACACACACATAGATATATACACACACATATATGCATACCCACACAAAGACACATACACACACAGAAACATACACACACATACACATAATTGCATACATATGCATACATAATGCATATGCATATGTATACATACATACTTACATGCATACACACACATACACACACATGCATAGATATGCATACATAATGCACATGCATATGCATACATAATGCACATGCATATGCATACATACATGCTTACATGCATACCCACACATACACACACATACACACACATACACACACATACATATACACATAGATTTACACACACACATACACATGCATGCACACACACATATATACACACACATACAGACATAAACACACACATACACACATAGACACACACACACAAATACACACACAAACATACACACAAAGACACATACACACTTATACACACTCATACACACACACATACACACACATATACACACACACATACACACATAGACACATACACACTTACACATGCACACATACACACATCCACACACATTTACACACACACATACACACAAAGACACACACACACACACATACACCGACACACACATACACATGCACATACATAGATGCATACACACACATATATGCATATACACATATATATGCATACACATACACACACACACATACATGCATACATATGCATATGCATACATAATGCATATGCATACATAATGCATATGCATACATAATGCATATGCATACATAATGCATATGCATACATAATGCATATGCATACATAATGCATATGCATACATAATGCATATGCATACATAATGCATATGCATATGCATACATAATGCATATGCATATGCATACATAATGCATATGCATATGCATACTTAATGCACATGCATACTTAATGCATATGCATACTTAAAGAATATGCATATGCATACATACATACTTACATGCATACACACACATACACAGACACATGCATACATAATGCACATGCATAAGCATACATACATGCTTACACACATACACACTCACATATACACCTACATACACATACACACATATAGGTACTTACATATACATACACACATGTAGATACACACATGCATATACACACATGCATATACACACATGCATATACACACATGCATATACACACATGCATGCATACACACATACGTGCATACACATACATATATGCACACATACATATACATACATATACGTATATGCACATCAGGTCACATGCATACCTGCCCAAAAACATACACACATACATACACATGCATATATGTGTACGCATGCATACACAGTGCACACATACATATGCATACACATATACATATACATACACATACATACATATACATGCATACATATGTACACGTACATATATTGATCTCTAACCCATTTTGTTTTATATGTATAGATATTATCGATCCTAGTAGAGAGAGAAAGGCAAAACCCACTCTCATAAAAAGTGTAATGAGAGCAAGTGTTCCGCTTGATACCTTAGGGATCATCATGCACGAGTACTTAGAGATGCATGATGATGAGTTCGATTTTACGATCGAGATGATTACCCAACAATCAAAGGAGGGCTCTTTTGTGGCTCCATATGCATGAAGATAACTATCTACTCATATGTATGTTTTTTTTTCTCACAAATTGATTTTAATGATATTATAACACATATTTCTATTTATTTTTATCTATCTATTTTCAATACATCTATATCACCTCCAGATCATGAGGGCAGAGCACAGGTGCCTATGAGGACATACATAGGCACCCTAGGGCTTGAGTGTGATATAGAGCAAGAGGGGAATATAGTGTATATAGGGAATGGATTGGAGTTCAAGAGAAGAATGTGAGCATTATGCGACTCCTACCTGCGCCTTCTCCACTTGCAATGGAAGTAAGTATAAGTTTTACATATAAATTGAAATAAATATCTTATGTTTTATTTGCTTGTTTTTTTTTATTTTTGTAGTGAGCATGATGCGAGGGATTAAAAATATGTACTAAGTTCACTTGAGACAGAATTTGGGACTAGGTGGTTGCATACGTGGTGTCTAAAAGAGATGCAAACACTTATGGCTCATTGTCATGATAATGAATGGTATGCATTGCTTTTATTTGTTATAATTATATGTGTAATTATATATATACACACACATTGTATACACATATATATACACATATATTTACATATATATTTATACATATATTTACATATATATTTATACATATATTTATATACACACACATATATACACAAATGTACATGCACATCAGGTCACATGCATACATGTGTATGTATACATATGTGGATATGCATATGTGTGTTTATGTATGTATGTATGTATATGAGAAAGAGAGAAAGGAGTGCGACCGGAGGTAGACATACATGCATACACACACATACACATCCATACACACACATACATGCACATTTACACACACATACACATACATGCACATTTACACATACACACACATACAAGCACATCTACACACACACACATAAACATGCATGCAGTTACAAACATATTATGAATACACACATAGACACATACACGTACTCACATACACATACACATATTGATATACACATACACAATCATAATCATATGTACACACATAGACTCACATAATCATATTTACATATATATATATACATACATACATACATACATACATACATACATACATACATACATACATACATACATACATACATATATATATATATATATATATATATATATATATATATATATATATATATATATATATATATATATACACACACACACAACACATGCATATGCACATATATATACATACACATACATACTATATATATATATATATATATATATATATATATATATATATATATATATATATATATATATATATATATATATATATATATATATATATATATATATATATATATCCTAATTAAAAAACCCTATTATACATATTCTAATTCAAAAACCCTAATTTGGAAAAACTAATTTTGATATTAGGGTTTTACAAACCCAATTTAGCCTTTTAGCCATATGCTTGAAGTATATGTACACATTGCATCTATTCCTCCGACCACCTACTAGAGAGATGTTTCTCCTCCCAACCTTATGCCTCTATATATAGCTACTCGAATCAGTGAGGATCCTAATATATATGAAGATACATACACATCATGTAGATACACATAAATAAATATAAAGTAATGGAGTAGATACATTATGCATCTCCTATACATGCCTATATGCACACATGCATAGGTATACATGCATACATATTTACATGTACACATTTACACATATACACATATACATATATACACATCACATATACATGCCTACATGCACACATGTATACTTATACATGCATACAAAATTATAAACACACTTGCATATATTACAAAAATGCATATGCATACATACATGTGTGCATAAAAAACATGTATACATATATCACACATATGCACACACATACATATACATGAAACACACATATGTGCATATTAACACATGTATACATATAATCCACATGAATACACACACATATGCATACATACATGAAAAAACTTTGCTCCTTGAAAATAAAAATATATATAAAATGCTAGGCATACCCCCAAGCTTCATGTTCTAACTTAAAAGAACATGATTTCATCTCTCTAGGAGGATTAACCGATACTCTAGTTAATTAAAGAAGAATCTATTATCTGATATCCATTCAAATCATTGAAGTTATTGATTGATAACTAGAGTTTGATTTAATATCTAATCTACTCATATGTTTTCATTATTGCCATCATTTTGGTAAGACATCAATATAGTATCATCTTCATTAGCCTTATTGATTTCATTTATTTCTTCTATTGTTAAATTTGTGTTCTCATGAATGACATCATCTATTGATGGACTAATATCGATTTCTGGTAATTCCTCTTCATCATCACTAGAATCAGCATGTAGAGTATTATCCTCTTCATCAAAAAGATTGGTATCATTGTCATGTACAATGATTCTAATTTCTCTTTCAAATGTTGATGTATCAGTATCTGATGGTGAATCATCAAGGGGACTTTCTTCGATCTCTGTAATAATAAACTGTTCAAACAATAACCTACCTCTAGGTTGAACATGAATGACTTGCCACTAAGGATGAGCATTAGGGTTTTTATAAAAAACTGCTTGTTCAATATGCCTAGGAAGAATATGGTTATCTGGTAGATCGCATTACCTTGGAAGAATCAATTGCCAAAAAACCAGATAATTCCTTTATCAATTTGGAATCACTACTTTTATACTCCTCTCAAAACCAGTCAGCCTTCAAAATGACCTATAAAAATATATAAAAACAAAAAGCATTATTAGGTTCTTAAAAAATAATAAACTCTATCATAAAAAATATAAACTTTTTTCTACCTATTTGAATGTATGAGACAATATTTCGTAGATACCAACAAGAGTTCCCACATAACCAAGTTTAGTATCTATAAGGTTCATGTCTTTTGAGCTAACACGTGACAGTTGCTTGAAAGAAGCAACAATGCTAGAATCCTCTATTTAACGTGAAGAATCAATAGCGTTGATTCTAATATGCTGTCCAAAAGCCCACATATTAGTGAACATTGGAGTTTGCAAAAGAAATTAAATTAGTAAAGAGAAACTAATATACATATATGAAAAAAACAAGATATTATTAAAATAAAATTATGTTTCCTTCGCAACCTATCATTAAATCTCTCTGCTCATTTGAGATTTCTTCATTATTTGTGTTTGCTCGTTGCAAATGAGAATATAGTCAATCTATGAAAGAAGATATATTTGTATTCTCATTATTATCAAGATTATGTCTATATCTTTTGTTTCTTTGTCTTTTACTTGGGAGATTTTGAAGTTCCTATTCGTATTGGCTAACGAATGCTTGCATGTATTCACTATTATATGCTAGAAAAGTAGAAACATCATTTTTTTTCTTGAAATGCAAATAAAAATGGAACTCCCTTACCTGATAATACCTCATCTCATATTTTTGAAGAATACTCATTGGTCCATGCACGTGGAGCTTCTTGATGAACTCTTTCAAGGTACTCACTAACATAGTACTTGCACTCCTCAAGCATCCAACCCTTTGCCATGGATCCTTCTGGTTTCGCTCTTTGCTGCACATAACCTTTTAATATTCCCAAAAATCGTTCAATCCAAAACATCCATCGAGTGTTGACAAAACCTACAATCTCTATTTCATCTACAAGATGAACTAATAAATGAGCCTGAAAATCAAAAAATGAAGTAGGAAGCTCTTTCTCCATCAAACATAGTAGCTCTTTGCATTCATGTTTCTTTTGTGGGATTGAGTTTTTGCCAATATTTTTTGATGTAAGCCACCTATACATATCAATAAATTAAAAAAAAAAACCAAAAATAAAAGATATCAAAGATTCATATATATTAAATATAAAAGTATCATAATTACCTTATAAGCAATCCAAGATGATAGATCACATCGCGTACTCCTTTTGTTGCACATCCATCGATAACCAAAGGTAAAATATGTTTCAAAAAGTTATGCCAATCATGGGTTGTGGCAGCTGAGACAGGGGAATCCAACAAAGGAAGAAGAAGATGAAAATCAAAACAGAAGACTGTGCAATAAGAAGTATCACCCTCTGCCCAAAGCCCCATAGGGGCACGCATCAGGCTACAACGCAAAAGGATCAGGCCCCGAAGAGTGGAAATAAACTAATATCCAAGGACCAAAAGTTATAAAGAGGTACAGGCTGAGAAGCGGAAACGCATGACTAAGAATATCATATGTTTAGCCACTAGATGCGTGCGTGGCAGCCCAAATTAACACAGCAAATGAAGACATGAAGCAAAGTCTATCAAGGGATGATAGAGATAAAGAGGGGGAGAGTGTTGCAAAGAAAATAGAGCATTAAAGAGGAGCCCAAAGTTTTCAAAATTATGGGCACAATTTTTCTTCTTCAAATGCTTATGGAAATCTCATGAAAGCCATGTAAATGCACTAGAGGAGTCCTCAAGATGCATAAATCCCAAGCAATGTATCATAATCCTTGTAAATAGTAGGAAATTAGGGTTTCTACAATAAAGTTCCGGTCTCTTGTGTGAAAGGACCATTTTTTAGGGCACATGTATATAGGTCATTGGATGACACTTTGTAAAGGCTTTTGGCCATTGTGAGTAAGAGAGCTTTGACTTTCGAATTTGCTTCTTCTTCCTTTTGCATCTCCTTGCTTGTGAGCTTGCATGTGTGTTTGTAGCTTGGAATGAGTGCATGGAAGTGTTGTTTAGTGAATTCGTTGTTGTTCTAAAGTGTGTAATGTGTGTGTGAGGTGTGAGGTGCTGTGTGGTGAAACTAGGAGAGTTGCACTGCTTTGTTTTTGCCCATATCTTGAAGTAGAGTTGTCAAAATTGGGCAACAATGCCAATGGATGCGTCTCATCCAGAGCTTTGAAACGAACCCACTATTGACTACATTCCGAGTTCGGAGCTAAGAGAAAAATCCATTTTTGTGCTTCCTACTGTTTCATGTATCGCGACACCATTTGCACATGTGAGAGTGATGAATGTGTATGAAAATACTCATTTGCATTTCATAAAAGCTATTACACTCCATTGAGCAGTGTGTAAGTGTGTGTCTTCATACAGTCGGTGAGGTTCAAGATACTTCTCGGATTGGTAATTAAAATGTGTGATCCCCACTATATGAACTTGTTGGTGATAGGGGAATAGTCTCTTTCCTCAAAGTCCCTAAGTTATTGCTTAGGTACTTGCAGCTCTGAATTCGGAATGTGGTCAATAGCCGGTTCCTTTTGAAGCATCTAATGGTGGTACTCTTGTTCTAACAACTCTACTTCAAGATATGGGAAAAATAGAGTTGTGCAACTCTCTTATTTTTAGCGCACACCTCCTCACACCTCACACACACATTACACACTTTAGAATAGCAACAAATTCAGTAAACAACACTTCCATGCACTCATTTCAAGCTACAAACACACATGCAATCTCACAAGCATGGAGATGCAAGGGTAAGAAGAAGCAAATTTGAAAATCAGAGCTCTCTTACTCACAATGGCCAAAAGCCTTCACAAAGTGTCATCCAATGACTTATATACATGTGCCCTAAGAAATGGTCCTTTCAGAGAAGAGACCGGCACTCTATTGTAGAAACCCTAATTTCCTACTATCTACAAGGATTATGATACCTTCCTTGGGATTTATGCATCTAGAGGACTCCTCTACTGCATTTACATGGCTTTCATGAGATTTCGATAAGAATTTGAAGACAAAAAATTGTGCCCATAATTTTGAAAATTTTGGGGCTCCTCTTTACTGCTCTATTTTCTCTACAACACTCTCCCCCTCTTTATCTCTATCTTCCCTTAAAAGACTTTGCTTCATGTCTTCATTTGTTGTGTTAGTTCGGGCTGCCATGCATGCATCCAGTGGCTAAGAATATGATATTCTTATTCACAGTTTTCGGCTTCTCAGCCTCTACCTCTTTCTAACTTTTGGTCCTTGGATATTACTTTATTTCCACTCTTCGAGACCTGATCCTTTTATGTTGTAGCCTGATGTGTGCCTCTACGGGGCTTTGGGCAGAGGGTGATACTTCTTATTGCATAGTCTTTCGTTTTGATTTTTTTCTTCTTCTTCTTTTGTTGGATTCCCTATCTCTACTACCACTAGTACGTCTTATATACCTTTTGCTCTGTTTCATTTAGCCGATTGGCTTCATGTATCATGAGTTGCTTCCATTATTGGGACTTGACACCATCATGTGGTGGTTGGCAATTGTCATAAAAAAAACTGAGCTCATAGGCGACTAATCATGTATTCAAATTTGCAGACATCTTTAGGAAGATTTCTGAATCAATCGCAAAAAATCAAGTGAAAAAGGCTTCTTCAAAAGTTTGCATATATGTACTAGGCAAAAACATGAGTCGCGAATAATAGGCCTTAATGGCTACTCTACTTGGCATAACAGAAAGGTCGGAAACTAAAACATATGTGCCTTGTTTAATGCCAATAAAATTCAAAAATGTGTACTCTGCATGCTTGAATACTCTAAGTACAGTTAGAATCATGTTGAGTATTTTGTTAGTCATTTTGATAGTGAGGTCGGGATCTTTTGCATACTAAGATAACCAAAATTCCATTGTTTTGAGTATATACTCTTCCATAGGCAAATAATTGTTGGTGGGCTCAAGAGTAATGGAAAATTGAGCCACTGCTTATTTAGTTTACCTTCACTTTGTAATTCCCAAAATTCTAGCCAGTATCATCTACGTGGAACAAGACAAAATGCGGGGTTAACTTGTAATAAATAAGGTGCCTCCTGCCAATGCACCCGCAATGTTGGATTTCTTTTAAAAAATTTTCTCCTCCATATAGGATCGGCATCGTCAAACTGTTCTTGAGTCTATTGGAAAGTGTCTGCTTTAAAGTTTAGCTACTCATTTTTTGATCCTTTCCCATAGTCTTCTTAATATACTTCGGAGTTTGTTCTTTCTAAATTCCCTATGGGAGGTCGAAGGGCTTCATGATTGTTTTTAGATCTTTGTTCTTTATTTGAGCCTCTTTCATCACTTTAACTACTTTATTTTCAAAATTCTCGATAAGCTGAGACATTAGTAGTGCTCGTTCTTTCTGACAACTCTACAGTATATGGCATAGGGTGATCATCATAATCCTCCATACTTGGTCTCGGTATTGGTGAACGAACTATTGGGGGAGAAAAAGGACGTACCTCAGTCTCGTCAGTAGCCAACGTGGATTGCACTACTGGTGTCCCCAAGTTCTCGGTTTGTTCTATTTGGGTCCTGAGTTCTGCTATGATTTTATCCTTCTCTTCATTTGCATGTTTACTAGCCTTACGCTCCTCTTCCACTTTTGCCTTTGCTTCATAGATAGAATTTGACTTGATCCGCATGTTCATTACATTGCTCCATGTACCTATGTACTACTTCATTCCATTTGAGCTTTCAAGATTTAGCTTCTGCTTTATATTTGGTCTCTATCTCTGCTTGTTTTGTCTATTCTTGGGTCAGTTGTTCTTCTAATGCTGCCAACTTGGCCTGTAACTCTGGTATGCTTGTGTCAACAGTGCTTTCCAATGGTTCATTTAATAGAATGGAATTCATTAGTTCCTTATTTCTTGTACGCAGGTTATTAGCTTCGTCCATATATACTTTGATCTGATTTTCTAGGAGTTTGTTGTGGTTAAGCATCCTTATTTTCTCCGCATCATACATTGCATGTTGCTTTTGCAATTTTGTCACTTCATCTTGTAGTACCGATACCAATGCGGTGAATTCTTTTATGTTGCCTTTTAGCAAAGCATTCTATTCCTAGACACGAGGACACTCTTCTGTCATTCCTACCAATGCTGCTATCTTCTGAACAAGTTCTTTTTGCATTGCTAAATTTTGGCAAAAAGTTCTTCACTTAGATTTTGGAATCGGTTTCGTGCCTCGAATAGTTCTACTTTCTCCTCTTCCTTGTCCATCAAGATGCTTTGATCTGTCATGGTAGTGTCTATCATGGTTCTGACAACAGGTTTTAGTTGATTTACATCAACATTTAGCCAAGTTCTTGAGACAAATAGCTCTTCTCCTATTTGTACATCTTTACCTTGTGCCACATGTAATGTGTCTTGATGCATTTGCCTTATGAGGAGTTGAATATGTGGTTCACCTTCCTCAATGGGGTTCGTGGAATCTTCCATTGCTGGTTCTTCTGAAGGCCTTTTATGAGAGTCATTTACTACATCCAACGGTGAGGGTTCAACCACAACCCATATAGGTAATATAGGTTCTTCTTCATCTTGTATCTCTATGGTGTCTGCTTCCATCTTTGGATGTATAATCGTTCTGTGTTTGGGGGTGAAGCTTCCTTGAGGGATATTTTTGTTTGCTTATTTAATTGTATTATATGTTCTTCCACTATTGATTCTTCATGCAAAGGTTGAGGTGGCTTTCTTGTGTCTCCTCCTTTTTCAGCCGATTGTTGGACATGGGTGAGTTCCTCTCAGTCTTCTCCCATGTGTTCATCAATTTGTATATCTGTGTTAAGTGTGCCATGATCATGTGATGACTCATTTTCTGAACTAGAATCATCAAGTCCCAATTCTTTATACCGGTCTTGGTGAGATACATTTCTTTCTACTTGTATGGATCTTTGTGTTCTCGCTTGATGGTATTGGTGGCCTTGTATCGTAAGGTTGATTTTTCCTCTCATGTGGAAATGTGTGGCTTCTAGTGCAGTGGATAGATCTCTTTTGGTGATAGCTGGTGTTTCAGCTTTCAGCACCTTAGGGAGCTCATGTGTTCTTTTAGATTGTGGTGTTTGTGATGCCTCAGCCACATGAACTCGTTTTGCACCCCTCAGAGTCAGTTTGGAGCTTGTACCAACTTCTTCTACTAGGGTTACACCCTTTCTTTTCTTTGGTACTGTAGCCGCTTTCACATACCTTGCCATTTCAGTCGTCGAGATCATCAGTTGTAAACACTCCTTCATGTTCAATGCTTGATAGATAAGCAGTGTGAGAGCCGAACTCCCATTTAAGAACTTTTTGTGGCCCCACTACTTTTTGGCTTGAAAGATTCACTCTTGAGTGTAGGGTGTCATGTTAACCTGATTCCCAATTTGCCTGAGAGCATGAGATAACAGTTCTACTACAATTTTTTGTGGAGTTGTATATCTATGCATGTTTGGGAAACAAAAGTGCTGATGCACCAATCTGACTTCCTCTTCAATGTCCATTCTATTGATGTCAAAGAAAGTTCTTTTCTTTTCCTCATGGCATTCATCCTTTGAATTTGTAAGACCATCCACTATCCAGCCGAATATTGCTTTAATTAGTTCATGCGTGAATCAGATAGTCTGAAATTCCTAGTTGCGATTTAGATACCACGGCTTCAAGGACCGATCGCTTGTCAAGAGCCGGATGTAACGTATTCATAACTTGCGTGCATTGTTGAAAGTCTGGTTTGTAAATTGGAAGCTTCAAGTAGGCCTCAATTCTAACTTTAGTCCATACATTCACTACTCCGGGCATCTCAGTTACAAGAAACAAGTGCTCACTTGTTCGGTTATCATCTTTGAACCAATGTCCCCTTGCCTTAACAGTAGATTCCAAGGGAAACTCCAATACTTCTATTTAATCTGAAGCTTGAAAATCAATTGATGTGTTCTTTGTAGCTTCAGAACTTAAGAAAACCATATGTTTTGGAAGTATTCAATGATTAGTATCAAATATGGATTAAGTTGTAGTGGTGTGTTGATCGTTCGCTCTATGTGTCATGTCCCCAGTGTGTAAGGAACATAATACCTAGCCTTTGATTACATTTTTATCTTAAGCTACAATGAAAACAGAAACATTAATTAAGGATATAGCCAAAACAATGGGCTTCGAGCCTTGCTTCTTCTCTTATTCTGTCTTCTTCTTCCTTTCGATGCCTTTCTTTAAGCAATCTACTCATCATCTGGTTCGTTAATAGTTCTTAGTATTTCTTCATGCAACAACCACTTATGTAGTTTGGCAAGACTTCTCCATCCAAAGTGGCTAGGTTCACAGCTCCACTTGTAGAGATACGATTAATTATCAGTTGTCCATGTCCTCTCTTTTGCAATTTCTTGGCATGTTGTTTCAAGGTGTACACCAAGACTGTCTCCCTCTTTTAGTCCCTTGTCTTTGATATGGGCATCATAGTAGGCCTTTTGTCACCTCTTGGCTGCATAAATACCTGCTACTACTTGTAGTCTAGTCTCATGCAATCTTTCAATCTGATCCAATTGTTGTGATGTCCAATCCACTCATATGTTTCAGCTACTCAAAGAGTAGGAATCAGAAAATCAATTGGTAAGATTGCATTTCATCCGTACACGAGATTGAAAGGTGTTGTGCCTATAGTAGTCTTATAAACAACTCAGAATGCCCAAATGGCATGTAGTAATTGCTTATCCTAATCTGATTGTTTATTATTTACTACCTTGGTTAAAATGGTACAAAGCACTTTATTGGAACTTTCGGCCTGTCCATTCGCTTGCGGATGATAAGGGGCTGATTTCTTATGAATTACTAGGATTCATTCATCAAAGTCTCTATCACATCGTTAATGAAGTGTGTGCCCTAGTCCCTCACAATTTCAATGGGTAGCCCAAATCTTGTGAAGATCGGGCCTTTCTTCTTGACACTTGAGAGAACTTGCTACATGCTTGTGAACATCCTTCAACATCCCTGGCCAATAAACTCCTACTCTTTTTAGTTCTTGCACTGTACTATTGATACTTCTATGTTTCTTCCATGGGTTTATATGCACATGTTTCAGCCAATTTTCTTGTTCTTCCTCATCTACACACTCAAAAGAAGTCCATTAGAATCTTGATGATATACGCTTCCTGCTACAATGTGAAGATTTTGGGTCCTCCATAGTTCTTAGGCTTTAGCTGAATTAATCCGATGATTAGGTCCATGGATGAGTATAGGTATCAAATTTTCAGCCCGCTGTGGTCAAATTTCTAAGTTAAAAAGATAAGTGTCACGCAAGTCATCCGCCACTCTAGTTGGAGGTTCTGTGTGTGTCATTCGAGAAAGATGATCAGCTCTGACATGTGTGTTTCCTTTTTTAACCACCGCTTCAAAATCAAATTCCATTAATAAAAGGAACCAAATCACTAGACATCCCATATTATAGGGTTTATTGATTAGGTATAATAGAGCTTGATGATCAATAAAGAATTTGAATTTTGTTTGCTAATAAGTAATGCCGAAATTTCTTTACCGCATATACCATTCCTAACCCTTCTCATTTAGTGGTAGTGTAATTACGTTAAGCTTGATTGAGTTGCCTGCTAGCATAAGCTATAGGGTGGTCAAGTTTCCCTTCATCTACCGGTTGTGCTAAGATGCATCCTATGGCAAATTGGGAGGCATCCACATGGATATGAAATGGTTTTTTTCAATTTGGTATTTTTAGAATAGGAACTGAACTCAGTGTGCTTTTCAGCTCATTGAATGCTTTCTCACAATCTTCGGTCCAATTGAACTGAGTTAGTAAGCCATATAGATGTCTAGTAATTATGGGGTACATGTGGATAAATCTTCAATAGTATCCACAATGTCCCATAAATGCTTGTAATTCCTTTGCATTTTTTGGTCCGGGTAGTTCTAGAATAACTTTGATCTTGTCTTCATCGGTAGATATTCCATTCTTAGACACTATATGACCCAAAAGTTTTCCTTGCCTTACCATGAAGATGCACTTTTCTGGGTTTAAACAGACTCTACATTGTCTACACTTCTCAAAAATTTTCCTTAACTCTGGTATGTGGTCCGCTCCCTATTCAGAATATGTGCACAAATCATCTACGTACACTTCCATAATCTTTTTGAGAAATTCTTTAAATACATGACACATCAATCTCTAGGATTTATGCACTCGTTTAGAGTTAGGACTTCCTCATTGAGACACACATCTAACGTGGCCAATATTTCCATCCATCTGTGGGGTTGGAACTCTTCATCTGAGAATACTTGTGGCATATAGGTCGGATCTTCTACACGCCTCAAGACTCCACAACCTTGTTTCCATGTTAGTCTCCTCTCGTCCTCCCTCTAGTTGCCCTACACATCCATAGTTAGGTATCTTCAGGCATCTAGGATTGGTCTTCCGATCCTGCACTATGGACTGATAGGTCATCCTCTTCTTTGTGTATCGAGTTCAATTGCAAAGGTGGGACATCATGACATGCATATGTATGGAGGTTTATTCTTGTAGTTGTGCCCCTATGTTGCAAATATACCGCATCTCTACCCCAGTCTTGCACTACCCTTAGTTGTCTCATAAAGGGTCTTCCCAAGATCATTTCATAATTACTAGCTCTTTGAAATTGAGAAATGGCTAGTGTGTGATCAAAATCTGCTCCGCATGTTGTAAGCACTAAATTCTCTAGCAATCCTAGGCGTTTTTTGATGTGGCCATCAGCTAATTGTAATTTGATTCTTGTGGGTCGTAATGCTGGTTTTTCCCACTTGTCCCATATTTCTTTCGTAGCTATTCCTACTCTTGCTCCCGTGTCTAGGATTGCCTTTGTGGTGTAACCTCGAAGAGTGATGGGTAGACATGTATTACCCTCATCCCCTTCACTCAAGTCTCGCACTTTATCTATAGGAATTTGAATCATGTGTGTATCTTCATTGGCCTCCTTGTTACTTGTTTTTACTTCTCTCTGCATGAAGCGCTTAGCTAATTTGCCCCATGTGGTTTAATTTTTAGTAATCCCTCTAAGGTTATTGAACACTGCACCTTATCCTTTCTCTTTCATTCTTATTGTTGGGACACGATAAAGTTCAGTATTCTGTTCATATTCTCCCATATACTTCGGTAGTGTGTCCATGCTTTCCATTCCTTCTCACCTTCCTCATAATTCATTTCATGATTTATCATTCTTGGGTTTTCGTCTGCATCCAACTCTTCGAAGGGCGGGTTAATACCCTCGGTTTTCTCCATCTCTCTTCTTGGACTTATCCCATAAATTCTTCGGCCAATTAGCTTCTACTTCAAGAATTATCAAACTTCCTTGGGGGTTTTTGATGGCTATGCTTTCTATTTTCTCTACAGTCCTTTTTGCTGGAGGGTCATGAACTCTCGATCTTTCTTGAAATTCTCTCTCAGGTATCCTTGTTTTTGGAAGGTCTTGTATAGGTTTTTTGAGGGTGTTTTGGCCTAATTCTATCAGTTTCTTGCAGATTGCTAGCCTTTCTCTTTCCAAATTACCTCTAGGGTAACTCACCTCATGTTGTTCCACAATTGATTGGTTTTAATCCTAAATTGATAAGCATTTATCCACATGGCTAGGTCTTCAGGCATGGGATCAACTAGAACTAACCTTGCTTGTTGTTTACCTTCCTCCTTTTCCCCAACACTAAAATCCTTTCCAGCTGGGGGAGTTCTAATGTGCTTTGAATCCTCTTTGCTCTTCTTTTCCTCTCTTTGTTGAGTCCATTTGTTTCTTAGCTTCTCTCGTCGAGCTTTCCATCTTTGGGTCCATTTTTCCTTTGAATTTTCTTCGGATTCTTCCGAATCTAGCACTTCTTGAGGTACTGGAGTTTCTGGTTTGTTGGTTTTGTGTCTAGTGGAGTTTAACTCTTCTACTCCTTCTTTGGCTCCTTCTCTTGTAATTGCCTTCAAGGGCACTGTATATTCTTTGGCACTTCATGAAGGCTCTACTACCTCTATTACATTGACTTGGGTGGTGTGGTTCATTTTGTTAGGGGTTTTCAGATAGTCCCTAAACAAATTTTCTTTTATGCAATCATTACAATATCCTTCTCAAACCTTGTGAGGTGATTGATAGGGCAAAGTGAATTCCCTAATGAAATGGTCTCCTCCATAGTGGTAGCACGGTCCTCAAGGGTCTGGAGGTGTAATGACGGGTGTAGAAGGTGTCTGAGATCTTGGTTTGGTGTACATTAGGGTCGCATATTCAGCTCCATATCCATATGATTGATCATAGTTATTTTTCCCATATGGATATTGCTTGTAGGTCTACTCGTAATTCATACGGTCCGTTTTGTATGAATAATAATCTTCCCAAGTCTGGTCATAGGATTGATTGTGGCTGTCCACGCCAGTCAAAGGAGTAATTGGTACCAGGGCTCTCTGTGTGTTTTCTTCAGCATGGGCCAACGTCACCGGGACTACATTCTGAGGATGGGGTGGTTGTTGTCCCAAGACCGACTGTGGTGGGTTGTATCCCGGGTATTCATAAGGATGTTGATTTGGAGATATATTCTAGTACTGAGGACGCGTGGGAAACTCCTTGCCTAGGTCTCTAGTCGGGTATCCATATGGCCTGAATTGTGGTGGTTGGATTGGTCTAGGATCTCTATTGTAAAGGCAATTATCAGTGTTGTGATTGGTATATTTATGTTCAATACTGCAATACTAGGCTTGATTCTGTACTGGTGGATGTTTATGTATGTAAGGATTCGATGGAACAATTCCCCTATTGCATACGTGAGAGGGATGATCTCCTCTACAGTGTATGTGCCTTCTTAACATCCGCATTCATAATGGGGGCTTACGGTAGTTCCTTTGTCCTTCCACTCCTAACTTTTTGGCCACTAAGTCGGAAATTTCTTTCACATTATTGCTAGTACTATCAATGCTGCTGGAACTATCCTCGCTCTTACGCATGGTGTGCGAAATCTTCAAGTCTTTCGACAAATTATCTCCTAAATCTATGAATTCCTTCAAGCATTCACTCAAGGTTTGGAATCTCTTTACATAGACTAATGCTCTCAGGGATCCATTTACTAGGCCTTCTAAGAATAATGAAATCATTTTTTGTTGGGTGGGTCTCTCTTCTGTGAGGCATCTATCTACATATTGCTTAAATCTCCGAGCCACCAATTGTACTGACTCCGTAGGAGACTGTTTGAAACTATGGATCAATGATGAAGAATTATTCTTAATGTTAGTGAATTCTTCAATCGTTGCCTGAAATGCTTGTTCCATATTTAGGAATTGACTGGGCTCAAGAGGTTGGAACCAAGCCAAAGCGGTGTCCGTAAGTGTCAACCCAAATGACTCATATTGGATCATAAAATCTTACATTCTATTTAGTCCATCAATATAAATTGGTATTTCATGTGGATTAGTCTTCACATACTCCAGTGAGGTTCTATATTCTCCTTCAATGACGGACATAAATCATATCAAAGGAACTGAACTATGCATGTCTTCTGAAGCCATCCAAGCTTCTTCGTCTGATTCACTAGAAGTGTCAGAATGATGTGAATTGGAACTACATAAGTTTACACTCCTAGTTGAAGATATGACACTACCTCTGCCTAGTACACGACCTAAGCAAAGGTTCATTCACTAAACGCCTCAGTCAATTTTGCACATCTCGCAGGCTTATATTTATCCTAGGAATCGGCTTAGCCTAGCTTGATTTCTCCTTTCCTGGAATGTCCATGATACACGATATTTGACCTCAGGCGATACACGATATCTCAGGGGTCACGATACATGATTCAGACGAACATGATACTTGAAGTGCATATGATACATGATACGCAAGTTGATAGTCGATACACAATACTTGAGTATCGTGATACAAGGACTTCACGATACATGATACTCGGATATAGGCGATACTCATGTATTGTGATACATGATGATCAGGATATGCGATACTAGTATACTGACGATACACAATACACAAGGTCACGATATAGGGGGGCACGATACATGATACGTATGTATCGCGATACACAACCAACATGATACTCGATACCTTAGTACCATGATACCAACCAATCACGATACACGATACACAAGGATCGGTGATATAGGATACTCAAAGTTTTGCGATTCAGGATACCTTGTGATTGGGGACACACAATACGAAAGTATCAGCGATACACGATACACCAACTCTCGTTATACACGATACTTGAATATTGATGATACTCAACCTAACGATACATGATACCAAGGTATCATGATACACGGGGACAAGGAGATATCGGGGATACACAATACCTACTAGGTATCATGATACACGGGGACTCAAGTATCGTGATATTTGAACTCGACCGGTTGTGATACTTGGGCTTAACTCACTCAAACTAATGGATTTTTTGAAGATTTCTACACCTATCTGATCCTTGTGCTCTCCTCATTCCCCCTATGTGCCTGTGGAAAACAAAAACTCCCTCTATCCCATGATACTTACCCCACGATACCGATCGCATCTATGGTCATGTTTTTAGAGCTTTTAACTTGATTTTTTCAGTGGATTTTAGGTAGTCTCATCTCACTAATGTTCTCTCTTGCTTCCCTCCTGGCTTAGCTTCCCTCCAAAGCAACAAATGTGCATGATCTCTTGGCCACGATACAGGTCGTGCACTCTCCACGATACTTGCCTTGACAAGTGATTTTTGCAAATGACTTGCTTGGCTTTTGTACCTTAGGCTCACCCAAGGCTGAGAGGTACAAAAAAAAGAAATTTTTGGGATTTGGGGGAGTCTACCTACCTACACTAGTTCTCCTCTCCTCTTCCTACTCTCTACTCCTACTCACCCTCTCTCATAAGTCTACTAACTTACTACACACACTTTCCAACTGCGAAGTAGTAAGTGCAAAAAAGGGTTTGGCTTACCAAATTAGAGTATTCACCTCTTCACAATTTGTATCTTCTTCTAAAAGTTCTTACCATCAGACAAACACCTCGGTTGGACTCGTACTTCCCGACAATGGTGCCAAAAAATGTGTGTATCTAAGCAAGAACTTAGGGACTTGTGACGAAAGAGACTATTCCCCTATCACCAACAAGTGTGTACAGTGGGGATCACACATTTTAATTATCAATCCGAGAAGTATCTTGAACCTAACTGAGTGTATGAAGACATGCACTTACACAATGTTCAATGGAGTGTAATAGCTTTTATGAAATTCAAATGAGTATTTTCATACACATTCATCACTCTCATAGGTGGAAATGGTGTCGCAATACATGAAACAATAGTAAGCACAAAAATGGACTTTTCTCTGATTTGCAAACTCAGAATGTGGTTACTAGTGGGTTCATTTCCAAGCTCTTGACAAGAGACATCCAATGGTCATAGTCTTCCCCAATTCTGACAACTCTACTTCATGATATGGGCAAAAACATAGTTGTGCAACTCTCCTATTTTCACCACACACCTCCTCACGCCTCACACACACATTACACACTTCAGAAGAGCAACGAATTCAGTAAACAACACTTCCATGCACTCATTCCAAGCTACAAACACACATGCAAGCTCACAAGCAAGGAGATGCATGAGGAAGAAGAAGCAAATTCGAAAATCAAAGCTCTGTTACTCACAACAGCCAAAAGTCTTTACAAAGTGTCATCCAATGACTTATATACATGTGCCCTAAAAAATGTTGCTTTCACACGAGACCGGCACTTTATTGTAAAAACCCTAATTTCCTACTATTTACAAGGATTATTGATACATTGCTTGGGATTTATGCGTCTAGAGGACTCCTCTTGTGCATTTACATGGCTTTCATGAGATTTCCATAAGCATTTGAAGAAGAAAAATTGTGCCCATAATTTTGAAAATTTTGGGCTCCTTTAGTGCTCTATTTTCTCTGCAACATGGGTCTTTAACCTCGATAAGCTCTTATTATCCATAGTAAACATGTTCTGAAAAAGTGCTCCATATCCTATAGGAGTTGAAATCAATTGAACCCTATTGTTGATAGTCTATATCTCTTTTGTCGTAAGTACCCAAGGAGCAGGTGCATAAGTCGTTTCCTGTCGATGTCTATCAAAAATTGGCCATAACTTTGGTTTTAAGTTTTGGTCCTTGAAATCATTTCTCCATGCTATGGTGTCTTTTAATCCAAGAAGATGCTACCATAATAATATAACCAATATTCTTGAATATATGCATAGGATCAAGAAGATGACATAGTTTTAACTCTTTCCAATACTCTTTCCAATATTGATATATTCTGTACGAGTGCCATATCTCCTTTACCTCTCTTCACATTCTCATTATCTTCATCATCACTGAAGATTTTTTATTCTAATTCTATTAGAGATCCAATATCTGTCCATTTTTTTTACCAATCCATAGGCATCATTGGTTTTGGACACTAACCTGTTTCAAGCTTTCCATTGAAATGTATCCCCTCTTTTACATCTTAATGGATGATCATCAGGCATGAATCGTCGATGTCGAAGATAAATATTTTTATTGAGATTCTTACTATAGATTGATCTCAACCAATCATCACAATGTGTACAAGCTTTATAACCCTTAGTAGTCCTACATCATGAAAACAATAAAAATATAATTAGATTAACTCACATTTATTTGTATGCATATTGAATAAAAAAATTACATCAATACCTAAACAAAAACCATATCTTGGAATATCGTGAATAGTCCAAGCCACAATACCACGAACCGTAATATATCTTTCATTGAAGCTTTTCGATACCTCAATGACATTAATACCTCTCCATAACTTTTGGAGATCATCAATGAGAGGAGCAAGATATATATTCATATCTTTAACTTGTCTTTTTCTTGGGATTAAAAGTGAAAGCATTAAATGTACCTTTTTAATGCTAAGATATGGCGGAAGATTGTAGTTTATGACTACAACTGGCCACGTTGACCATTTTCTAGATTTCATGGACAATGGATTGATCCCATCTAATGAAACTCCTAACTTTAGATTTTATGGATTTTGTGCAAAATAAGGCCATGTAGAATCAATATGCTGAAAAGCAACAATATCTTTTGGAATTTTGATTATTCCATTAGTTCTTTTATGGTCATGTTCCCATGTCAAAAGCTTTGATAACTTGGGGCTTCGAAACATATGTATAATCCATGGAGCCAATGGAAAATGTCTCACTAACTTTTTTGGGATTTTACCTTCTTTGTCCTTATATCGAGGAGATTGACATTCTGGACATGTCAAAGAGTCTACATATTCACCACTATATAAAATACAATCGTTAGAACATGCATGTATACATTGATAATCTACACAAGGATCGTTGATTATCTTCTTCATTTCATTATGTGAGTAGGAAGAATAATTTGACTCAGTAAAAACTTTTCAGATAACACCCTCTAAATTCATGAAAAAAAGAAATATTAATATAAATAAATAAATAAATAAATAAATAAATTATATATATATATATATATATATATATATATATATATATATATATATATATATATATATATATATATATATATATATATATATATATATATATATATATATATATATATATATATATATATATATATATATATATGTATATATATATATATGCATATGATTTTGTATATGTGTATACTTATGTGTATGTGCATGTGGATGTGTATATGCATGTGCATGCGTATATGTATGCATGTGTGTATATGTATGTATCATGTGTGTATATTTGTTTTATATGTGTATATGTATGTATGTATACGTATGCATATGTGTCTGCATATATATATATATATATATATATATATATATATATATATATATATATATATATATATATATATATATATATATATATATATATATATGTATGTGTATGTGTGTATATATGAGTATGTATGTATGTATGTGTATGTATGTATGAATGGTATGTATGTATGAATGTTGTTGAGCCCATAAAAATCAACCATAGTCAAAGTCAACTATAATCAAAGTCAAAGAGCCAAAGTCAAACTGATCAAAGTCAACATGTTCAAAGTAAAAGGTCAACATGGGTGAAGTCAAAGGGTTCAAAGTCGAGTGTCAAGGTGCACAGGTAGTGCACAATTAAATGTTCACAAAGGGTATAATTGCAAAAAGTTGGTTGCAGGTTGCAGAGGTATTTCTGTAATTCTCTAAGGTTCAAAAGTGTTTCTAAAGTGTTTGGAACGTTCAGGTGAACCCTCTCTTAGGTGCACATTTGAGGAATTAAAAGGAAACATGTGACGGTATGTGAAGTGGCAACGTACGCAGAAGTGAAAGTAGAGCTCCCAATTGAACTTTTTGTTTCAGTTTAAAGTCACTATAGGATAAAACAGGGATTCGTTGGCTGCCCATTTTTGGAGACAATCTTGGGACATCAAAGTGAGCACCAAGATACTCTAGCAGTTAGAAGCGTGTTGGTAGCAGTCAGAGCATCACAAGAGAAGCGAGCCAACGTAAAGAATCAGAGCAAAGGGAAGGTCCGAGCAGGCAAAGTAGTCAAAGAAGATCTGGCAATCAGGCCATACAAATTTTCCAAGATATCTCCCTTTTAATAGTGATTTTCATCACTAGATGAACATTGTAAATATCATTTCTGGTAGATTAGACTCCATTTTATTCAAGTCAAGGAGTCCTTAAGCTTGAGGAGTATTTGAAGTAGTAAGATACCAATTTTCATAATTTTTAGACTTCGTTTGAGCCGTCAAATAAGCCATGGAACCTAATTTTTAACTAGGCCGGACACTAGGTCTCGACAAGGACAAAGCTAGTAAAAAACTATAAAAAGAGCTAGAGAGCTCATTTTTGACATTAGCTTGTTGTAGATTTGAGCTTGTATGAGAACTCTTTTTAATGGAAGTTACTCCTTTGTTCCTCTCTTTGTTTTTACCGTGTGTGCACGTGTGTGTATATGTGTGTGCATGCTAGTGTGCTTCTCACTCACGCACTTGTGCCATCACTTTCTCATAGTCTTCATACCAGTCCTCACGTCTCCACAGATTGACAATTATGAGGTGGATCTCCTCACGTTGGTACTTGCCATTGTGCTAGAGTGACACCGAATTTGGTGCCGTTGTTGGGGAGAGAGCTTTGAGGACGAGCGTGTGATGGTAAGACGTAGAGTTGTGACATTGGAGTCATAGATAATTTCTTTAATTTCTCTTATTTTCTCTTTTTTACTTCACCATCATCATCACCATCATTATCCTCACCATCTCCCACCTCCATCCCCACTTTTGCAAAAGTTTAAGTTTTTTGGTCATATCACCTTCCCCTTCTCATTCTCCTCATTTCACTTGTGAGAGAGAGCGAGAGAGAGCTATTGCTTGTTGTTTTTGTGCATTTTTTAGTGTTTCTTGCAGGTTCTAGTTGTATCATCATCTCCAGCAGGTTGTGCAGGTATGAAAAACGATTGCACAGGTCTTGAGGTGTTGAGCTCTATCAATTACGATTGATAGAAAACTTGTTTATTTGGTAAAACTAAGTTCATATTCATGATCTATAGGCCTTGCACATCACATCCACACAAAAATTTCAAAAAAATTTGCGTTTTCTCTGTCCATCGTGATTGACAACATCCATTGCGACGGACACCTCTCTCCATCATGATTGACTGAAAAATCATGACCGACAGAAAAATCACGATTCATATCCTGACGACGAAAAAAACCATCCATCGTGATCGACAGAAAAAAATCACGATCGACAAGAAAATCATGATTGACACCCCCACGACAAAAAAGCTATCCATCGCAACTTATGGGCCATGATTGACACATTATAAATTGAGAAACCTGAGATACTTTGTCCATCACGATTGACAGCATCCATCGTGATGGATAGCGCCGTCCATCGTGATTGACAGGCCTGACAGAGAGCTCTGTCCATCGCGACTGACAGCTCTGTCGATCGCGATTGAAAGCCAATTTTGGCCAAATTTCAAGGTTTTTGATTTTTCAAATTTTGGCCAATTTGGAACATAAAATTCAAGCCATTAGAGCATTGTGAGGCCCGTATACAAGTAATTCAAAAGATCTTGTTTGCCTATTAGCCTGTTTTAACCCCAAAACCCTGAACTGTCATAACTTCTTCATACGAACCCTATTTCTAGGGATCTTGGGCTTGTTGGAAAGCTTGTTTCAAATACCACAGGGCTATTACATGAAGTTGACCTTCCAAAGGGGTGAGAAGTTGAGGGATCCTAAGAGAATTTTCATAAAAGCAAATCAAAACTGGGTCTTTGTATTACATGAATGGACATGGTTTGTTAAGGCAATCAAATTAAAACCTTGAGCTAATTTTGGGCCTTTTACAGGTTGTACTGGGAAAAACTAGGATATCATCCAAGGCTTATGAACCTTAGGTCAGTAAGATAGTTAGGACGAGATAGACAAAGCCTTAGGTCTTCAGAGGCTAGTGTCAATCACACTGGTAGGTCTTGGGCCGAGCGGTTGAGCACTTATCCACATTACCCTAGCTCTAGAAATAGCGAATTAGAGATGTCTTATGGTATGGAGAGACCCACGGGAAGTTCAGGTGTGGCTTACTTAGAGAAACCCGAAGGTCCTTACAAAATAGAATTGGAATATATCAGGACCAACCGATTACGTGCTGGCATCTATGAGGATGGTCTAAGAAGATCCGTTGTCCAGATTAAAAACCCAGATCAACCCCTTGGACTAGAACATCCCATGGTCAAGTTTGAAAATGGTGCATACCTAGATAAGGAAGGAACAATGTACGTAGTCACCAACCAACCGAATAGAGGAGATGAATTTGGTAATGTGATTCCAGAGACAGACAGAGGTGACATAGAGCTGTTAAAAGCACTTCTGTCAAGTCGCTTTTAATCTCGTTTTGGGTTCTTGGGGATGGTTAGAGGTCTGACAGTGCAGAGGCCCTTTATTTAATTTTCCCAGATTAATTCTTCACCTAAATAGTAACTATACTTTCAAGGCAACAACTTCCGCTACACAGTTCCAAGTTTCCGGTTATGATTATCTTTACCCAGTAAACTTATCAGCGTGAGTTAACAATCATGCACTCGCATAGACTTATTAGTGTGAATGTAGTATTACTGTGTTAATAATGACTCACTACAATTCAACAAGAACAGAATAACAATGCTCAGATATCGTCCAATCTGCACACGATCTTTTGAGCATGGTCGCCCAGACAGACAGTCTGGCAAACCCGTCTGTCATTGCCGAAGAACACCGTAATGCCTTTTCATTAATAGATAAAACGTTACAACTATTCGCTACGCCTTTCCAATGCATGCGACTATGGAAAATAAAATTACCTTATTCCCATCCGGCGGCCTAACACTGGCATGCAGGGTGGACTCGAACCCGCAAGGAAAAAGAGAGCTAAGGCTCATCAATGATGCCTTGTATATACAGTGTTCTGGCTAGTTTAAAGGTTCTGGTGATTTTTTGTTTCAGGGAATCTATCATAATCTTCAAAGTGTCTGGCTCAACCAGTTGTGCGTCGGTTCTGACTAAACTTTCTGCAGTAAATTGACTCATTAGTAAATCTATCTGTGTCTGCAAAAATGCTCCTTGTAAATAGAAGTCGTTAGCTAACGCAACATCTCTGCTCAATCTCATGTCAGCAATTTGGGCATCAATGCGCGACAATCTTTCTACTTGAAATCCTAGCTACTTTTCTCTGCGTTCTAGCTCCTGAGCTTGATATTGGATGGTGTTGTAATATGCATCCCTTTCTTTCATGATTCCTTCCATCTCCTTCTTTAATCATAGATACTTAGCGATCTCCTCTCGTGAACTCTTGATCTCTTTGAAACAATCTTTTAGTGACATTATGTAACTCGGCTTCTGCTTTAAGCACATTGGCCGCAAGTGATTCTGAAGCTTCTTCTAACACACTAAGGGTATCCCTTGTACTATGAAGCTCATTTCCTAAAGCAGTCATGGCATCTGTCTTGTCTGTAAGTTCTTGCTTCAGAGTAATGATTTCAGTGTCTCGCTGAGCAAGCACGTTATCCTTTTCCTTTAATTGATCTTGAAATTGTTGCAACTGAGTTTGCAGCGCATGATTCTCAACTTTGACTACCACGGCTTCTTCTTGGAGGGGAGTGATGTCAGCTTCAAGCAAATCCACTTTACTTTGCAACTCCTGCTGAATGTGCTGAGTTACTAGCTTCATCTGGATGGGTAATTGTTGAGAAAATTATAGAAGCAGACGGCCCATAGACTCCAATTCGGTGAACAATACGGTCGTAGGAGGAAGAGCAGAAGGGGGTTGTGATGAAGAGGCGGAAAACAGATGAGGGGAGGGTGGTGGAGAGTAGTCGAGAGAAGAGGATGGAGGAGTGGGTATGTCAGGAATTACATTGGTGATTATACTAGTACGTACTGCAACGGGCTCGACAGGGTTAGTTGGTGGAGGAAGGGGGATAAGAGTATTCGGCACCAGGACTATTCCAGTTATAGTCCAATTTGTCATCTCAGCCTTTTCAATCACAGCCTCAGCATTAGTAATTACTGCCTGGATGATTTCGGCTACAATCTCCTTCAGAGTTTCCTCATCCTACTGATGAGAGTCCGTCGGAGAAGAGACTTCTTTGGATTCTTTGAGATGTGCACCGTGTTCCTGCTGGTTGAGCGGAGAAGAGGGAATTGATGATTCGACATGAAGGGAAGTGGCAGTGTCATGGAAGACTTTAGTTTCGTGAACAGCAGTAGATCCCTGCACCTGACTTTCAGAGGGGCTAACACATCTGTGTTTTTGGCGAACTAGTTGAAGTAGATCTTCATCGCCGTCATCCTCATCCTCGAGCATTTGAGTAGATTCTTCATGTAACAAAAAGGGAGCGGTTGGAAGAGGTTGCATGGCTTGGGTCATCGGAAAGAGGAAAGTGAGGATATGGGGTAAAGGAGGAAGGTCATTCTTGGCGATTTGTTTCATAACCGCTACATAGTCACGGTGAATGCACTGGAAAAAGAAGGTTGTGAGATTTATAGGTTCACGGGACGCAGTATCTAGCATCGAATAGAATGGTCGAGAAATACCATAAATGTGTTTCTATAAATTCATGGTGGCTACCGAAAATTGGAGAGCTGTACGCTCTAGTTCAGGTCTGCAAAGAATGGCATACTCATTAGATGAGTGCCGGGGGAACAATTCTTTCATGGTGGCCACCAAAAGAAGGGGACCATTTTCCAATTCTTCCCGAGGGAGTCGAAAAGATTCAGCAAACGTAGCTAAATTAATGACTACACAAGATGGTAAACAAGCAATGGGCCAACACTGCTCTGTAGCAGGTATGGCGGCAATAGCAAAAATAATCTACGCATAGAATGGGTGACACTCCACCGAATGCCAAGGCAATTCAGCGAAGGCTAACAGACCACGAGTGTGCAAATACTCACTCACTTCGGGAGTGAGGCCTGCACGGAAGGTTGCGACATTTGCGAGAGCTTCCATGGCGCACAAGTAAACACAAGAACATAGAAGACAGAGAACACACAATCACACAAACACAATAGCGATTATCAGTGAAAAGAACAGCATTAAGTAAGAGCACGAGAAACATTAGGTGGCAAAACCCTAATCATAGCACTATATTGGAAAGATATCCTTCATGATTACGACATGCATGCATGATCAAAAACAGTAACACAAGGTGGCGATTAATCATAGTTAGATACCAAAACAAGGAGATTACAGCAAGTGGTCAACCGAAATACGGGCAGAAAAAGAAAAATAAGTGACACTCAAAAAAGACTAAGTACACGTCATAGGTTATCACACGGCTGGTGATATGGGCGAAGCTTAGAACCATTAATCACTTTTGGAAGGAGAACACCAGTTAAGGTCCCACTTGTTGAGCAATTTGGTATGGACCGAACCACCGTAATTTAAACGTTTTGGTAGAACACCAGTTGCTGGTCCCACTTGTTCAGCAATCCGGTATGGACCGAACCACCCTAATTTAAAGTTTTTGGTAGATCTGTTGGCTTTCACATTATAGAATAAAACAAGTTGGCCAACTGTAAAGACAGGGGTTTTGAGGAAACTATCATGAGTACGGGCTTGACGGATCTGAATTTCTTGGAGAATCATGAAGCTTTCCAAGCGTTGTTCGTCCAAGGATCGGAGCACATCCATCCAAAATGGAAGAGATTCTTCCGTCAGCAATTTGTGAGATAAGGCAACACGCAAGCTCGGTACCACTAATTCCATTGGTGCAATAGCTTCCAATCCATAAGCAAGTTTAAACGGAGTTGTTCCGGTTAACACTTTGTACGTGGTCCGGTAAGCCCACAGTACTGTAGGTAAGAGTTGATCCCAACGTTCCGAACATTCCAAGATCAATTTGCGAAGCATATTCAACAGTCTTATTGGTATACTTTCAGCCAGACCATTAGCACGTGGATAGTACGGTGAGCTGAATTTATGCATAATCTGAAAAGTCTGAGTCAGTACTTGCATTAAGTTTTTTGCAAAATGTGATCCTTGGTCCGTCACTATTTCCAGCGGTAATCCATATCGAGGGAAGACATCCTTCATCAAACATTTGGCCACCAAAACAGCTGTGGCAGAACGTAAAGCCCAAGCTTCTGCCCATTTAGTGGCATGAAAGGGTTCCAAAGGTAAGACAGGTTGAAGGGGAAAGAAGTGTTGCTGCAAGGGCTGTCCAGACCTTTGACAGACATCACATTGCTACCCAAATTGAACATCTCTGTACATGTCAGGCCACCATAGTCCACTTTGCAGGATTTTGTGGTGAGTAAGATCAACTGCAAAATGTCCTCCAATTGGTAATGAGTGAGCCATAGCAATAACTGATGCGGATTCATGTGGAGGAATACATCTGAGCAGGACGCCTATATGATCTATGTAATATAGTTGACCCACAGTCACCCGGAATCGTCGACTATAAACTGCAATTTTTCCGTGCAGAGAAGCGGAAGTATTAGGAGGAAGACATCCGTTAGTGAGGAAAGTTAGTAACGTATCATAGTATGTAGGAGCAAGAGGAGGTTCTGCAGATTCTTCAGAAGTTGGCTCGGTGACGTAAATCGCCGGTGTAGTGTCATCAACACCTACCGGAGACTCACCGGAATCGAGTCGAGATAGGAAATCTACCAAAACATGTGCGGTGTCGGGTCGATGAATAACTTCATAATCGAACTCCTGTAATAGTAAAACCCATCTTGCCAATCTACCACCTAAATGCTGCTGCCGAACCAAGAACATCAGTGCAGCATGATCCACATGGAAAGTAAATTTATGGCCCAGTAAGTAATGCCCAAATTTCTTAACAGAGTATACCAAACCAAGACATTCTCATTCTGTCACAGAGTAATTTCTCTCCACAGGAGCTAATCGGCGGCTTGCATAGTACACTGGCCGAAACCATTTGTCAATTTGTTGCATGAGGACACTACCAATCGCAATATCTGACGCATCCATGAAGACATGGAACGGCCGATCCCAATCAAGTGGTTGCAGGATCGGTGCCTGTGTCAATAAGACCTTCAACTGATCAAATGCACTGTGGCACTCCTGAGTCTATTTGTACTTCCGTAGAGCGCTGGTCATAAGCCAATTAAGTGGGGTTGCTAAATGAGCTAACCATCATAAATGTCTGTCATGCCACGGGATTTGGCCAAGAAAGCGCATAACTTCTTTCGGTGTCTTTGGGACTGGCGCCTCCAACACGACTGCTACTTTATCCGGATCTACCTATATTCCTTGTTTAGAAATGATATGACCAAGTAGTTTGCCACAAGAGACCGCAAAAACTGATTTGGTCAGACTCAAACATAACCAATACTCTCGGCATTTTTCAAAACAACACCGTAAATGATACAGGTGCGCCGAAGTGGCACCAAATAAGGAAAAATCATCCAAATATACTTGCATAAATGTGCTCAAGTAAGGTGAAAAGACTTCTTGCAAACATCTTTGGAATGTACTTGGGGCATTCTGTAATCCAAACCACATTACGGTGCATGCATAAACACCTGAGTTGGTGATAAAAGCTGTCTTCGGTATATCCTGTTCTGCCATCCTCACTTGATTATATCCATTGTAGCCATCCAGAAAAGAATACATTTCATGATCTGCTACCCTGTCGAGCATTGTATCGAGAAAGGGGAGAGGGAACAGATCCGGTACGGTAGCTGCGTTAAGCTTCCGGTAGTCGACATAAATGCATAACTGCTTATTTTTCTTTGGCACTATCACTATTGGTGATATCCACTCAGCATGCTCAATTGGCACAATAAATCCCACCTTCAGTAAACGATCAAGGTCAACGTTCACGTGTGCCGCATAATTAGGGTTCATCCGATAACTAGGTTGTTTGATAGGTCTCGCATCCGGTTTGAGTACTACCTGATGTTGATAAATCCGTGGGTCAAGACCTTTCATGTCTCTATAATCCCAAGCGAAAACATCTGAGAATTCACACAGGAGTTGTACCAAATCATCTTGGAATTTCTCTGCTAATCTAGCCCTAATTTTATCTGATCTTGGGTTGACCGTATCTCCCAAATTGTATGTTATCAACTGATCCTTCAGTACATAAGACTATCGGGGCTTTACCACATCATCAGTGGGTTGCAACAATTGTTGTAAAGTCGCTTCATCCATTGTTATGTCATCATCTGCTTCTGCTTCTCTGGTCACTGGTACAACCATACAAGCTACAGGACTCCAATTATCAGCTACCGACTGTAAATCTACAATACCCAATGAGATCACATCCTTATTGGTCTTGAGGAAAGCCTCTTCCTCATCATTAGATAGCCCATCCAACATATGGACTGGCTCTGCTACATATGACCGTGCGTGTAGATCACAGGGTTGCATAGCATCCAGTGCAACTACATATTTTCGGTGATTGTTCTTTAAAATTAGCTCTTGAACTGACCAATCCTACACAACTTTGGCTTGCTTGAGCCATGGCCGACCGAAAAGTAAGTTATAGTCGAGGCTAGATTCAGGTAACTCGAGGACTACGAAAGTCATATTAAATGTAGTTCCTTGGAGGGTTATCAGGATGTTACATACTTAGCCCACCGGATGGACTCGTGATTGGTCTGCCATGTGCACAAAAAATTGTACGGGTTCAATTTGGGTCCAACCCAACTTCTTGCAGAGTGTAGTTGTTGCAATATTCACACCAGACCCGCCATCAATTAAAACTTGGGTAATCTTCTGGTTTTTGTACTAGACAGTGATCAATGGGACTGAATGATCCACAGTAGAAGCCATCTCCGATTGTATGGTCGCAGTCGTCGGTGTACATGAAGGTCCGGGACTAATCTGCTGTTCGAATCGCTGTCGTACTCCTGGAACTAAGGCGAGCAACTATCCCAAAGGGAGTGTGATTCAAGCCTTAGATAGTCCCATATTTGATTTGGTTGGGCTATGGTCATCACCGATTCTGGTGGTGGTTCTAATGTTGTTGGGGCGAAGTTCTGTTCATTCGATCTTGCCTGTGGCAGAGGGACCTGTGTTACTAGAATTGGATCAGGAAACACAGTCGGCTCCTTAGCTATCCATTGACTAGCCTTTGCAAACATCTGCTGCTGCTCACGAATTCCAGGCTCAAAAACTTCAGCTTCTGGTTGCAACTGTTTACCTGATCTTGTCTGTACCACGGCTGCTTGTGACTCCATTGGGGAGATATAAACCATGTTAGTCATCGGATTTTGACGTTCCTTCTTCCTTTTGTCGTACTCTACTGCTTCCTTGCAAAATCTACAAATATGGCCAACCTCGCCACAAAAATGACATCAAGGGGGTGGAAGAGAGGAACCTTCCACCGATGTACCTGCCTGCCATCGATTTTGATTGAAATTGTTGTTATGCTCTCCTCGGTAGTTCCTATATCCTTGCTGCTGGTTGGTTCACAACTGTGGTGGCACGTAATGGGTGGCTGGCTGCCCTGGTTCCTGTATTATAGCGTTTACGGTGGCTCTACCCTGCACCTTTGCATTATATGCACATGTTTCTCTTGAGTGTCCTGTTGTGTTACAGATGGCACAATACATCTGGTTGAGGGCACATGTCTAATTGGTGTGACCTGGATTCTTGCACTTAGTACAATACACCTGTTTGGACGGATCATCAGCTACGTTCTTACTTGCTTTCAACCATTCCAGGTCCTCTGTAAAACCTCCAACTTTGTGCTCCAACTGTAAGGCCATCGCAATTACAGCGTCCAATGTCATTCCGCACACACAGCAAATGATCATGATTTGTCTTAACTGTGGGGTTAGTCCATTAATGAACCATTGTGTTATGACATCATCTAGCAGGTTGGCATGTGCCGGAGGCAGCTCCCTTAAGTGAGTTCTAAACATTGTGGCATACTCCTGGACACTCTAGTGTGGTTTCTATCGATTGTTCTGCAAATAGTCAAAGATTTCTACAGGATTCTTCTTCAAACGAAACCTCAGTAGGAACGCGTCTCTCACATCATCATAATTACCGAGATGATTAATATCATATTCAGTCAACCACCTTGCTGCTTCATTAACCAATGTGGCCTGAAATACAATGGCCTTGTATGCCGGATCGGGTGGATGATTCAACACTGCATAATTCATCTCGAATGTGCGAACATGTGCATCGGGGTCATCCCTCAGAAATCCTCTGAATTTTGTATATATCACCCCGATCGGAATCCGTCGAGGTGGAATTATTGGTTGTGGCTATTGTTGTTGTTGCTGCTGAAACTGCGGTTGCGGCTATGGAGGCGTTTGCTGTTATGACTGTGAACCACTCATGGTGCTATTGTGGGTAGTATGGTTGTTATCTGTATGTTGAGGAGGTGTCTCTTGACCTTTTGAATCTATATGGTCAACCTACTCACCTTCTAGTCCGAAAATATCGTCAAACCGTTTACTTAGCTCCAAATCCAGTAACCTTTCCTCAGCTTTGGTATCGAAATTAGGTAGGCTTGCCTCGAAAAGTGGTGAACGTAATAAGGGTCCACTAGGCAGCACCGCACTATCACCGAAAAATTTCAAATTTCCACCAAATGGTACCAAAATTCCAACGAAACTTGTTGAACCTTCACCGAACCAGGTTACCCTTTCACCAAAAACGGTCTCACTTGGTAATACAACTTTATCATCGGAAATGGTTGAATTCTGACCAGACAGTGTCGGACTAACCCTGCACTACGTCTTTGTACAGCCGGTCATCATTGTACCTTCTCTAGAAAGTACCTTCTCTAGAAAGTATCGGATTCCCACCGAAATTCACGAGAATCTCATCATGTATCACCGAACTAGCACCGGAATCACTACTAACTGGCTCCGATCCTTCTGCAACTGGACTTAACTCGGATTCACGTCTACCACCTGGGGTGTCCCGAATAAATTTGGAACTGCCCAGGGATGTTGATCTCTCCTATACTTTGTGGAGAATGAGTTCTCCTATGCGCAACAGAAATGTGTAGTGAACCACCCTTGTATGTGCAGTACTTGGACAAACAGCTGCACCTTAGATAGCTTGCTTCTCTTAATACAAAACTCTAATGGACTTGAGCCTTTAGTCAATCAAAGTAGACAAAGAGATCTTTCTAAGAAGCTATAAATAACTTAGTTTGGATAAGTTTTGATTAGGAAATACAACTGACAAAAATGAACTACCTGTCCACACAAGTATGCTGAAGAACTGAGCTTCACTCTCGGACTGCTAAATCTTTGAATATATATCCTTTGAGAAAGATATTTGGTACAGACAAATTAGACACAAATAGCTTTCCAACAAGCTAAAAAACAAGTAATTTGGATGAGTTTTGGTTAGGGAACGCAAGTGACCAAAATAGACCACCTGCACACATAAGTACACTATAAAACTAGAATTTACTCTCTAATAGATATCTCACAGAACATAAATGATCTCAATAAAATATTTGAGAAAGTAAAAGTAGATGCCAAGAGCTCTCCAAAAAGACAAAAATCATGCAATTTGGATATTTTTTAGCTGGGAAAGTTAACTAACCAAAATAGACTACCTATCTACACAGGTATACTAAAAAACTAGACTTCACTCTTTCACTAATATCTCACAAACTACATAAGCTTTCAAAAAAATATTCGACATGCAAAAAGTGCATGCGATAAGCTTTCGAATGAATGTTTAAATGCACAAAGTGGTTACATATGCACTGAGATATGAGCTCTGAAACAGAGCTATGTACAAACTGACGTGCGGCTGGAAGGAGTCTAAGGGAAGACAAAATGACAAAATGGCTAGATCCGACTATAGGGAGCTCTTGCCTCTTTCTCTCCTTGTTTTGAATGTGCTCCCACTTCACTTTTATAACCAATGAGCATGTGAAGAAGTTTGTGCCTTCTTCTTAACTCACCACTTTCTCCACTACATGCTAATAACTACAAGGCAAGATATTGTATCTCTTAGTCATCATGAATTTTGACTAGACTTTTTCCTTTTATTATTTTTTCCTTTTTTCCTCTACTTTTTCTTTATCTTTATATTTGGTAAATCTATCCAAGCATGGATCATATGAAAATGAACTTGTACATTTATCTTCAACACTCCCCCTCAAGCTCATTTGGGAGTTATCTTCATCCATGTCCTGCAAATTTATCACATCCTTGAAGCCTTTGAGTTTAGAAGCATCCAAGAACTTTGTAAACATATATGCAACCTCCTCTTTGGTTCTGATGAACTTTATCTCCACATCTTTGCTCAGCACCTTCTCCCTTACATAATGGTAGTGGACCTCTATGTGCTTGCTCCTTGCATGAAACATGGGATTGCTTGCCAAGTAAATACTTGACATGTTATCACCGTATATAGGGATGGTTCCAACTTGCACTCCAAGATCAGCCAAAAGCTTTTTAATCCACATTGCTTCACATGTGGCAAATGCTAATCCTCTATATTCAGCCTCCATGGATAAAAGTGCAACAGTAGGTTGTTTCTTTGAGCTCCATGTGATAGGTTTGCTTCCTATAAAAAACACATAACCTGAGGTTGATCTTCTATCTTCCTTTGAACCTGCCCAATCAGCATTGCTAAAGCTTTTGACCTGTAATTCTTCATCAAACTTGTAAAACAAAGCATGATTAACTGTATGCTTTATGTATCTCAACACTCTCTTGGCTGAATTTAAGTGTTCACTTGTCGGGGCTTGCATAAACTGAGAAAGTACACCAACAACATAAGATAAATCAGGTCTTATAATGTTTGCATAGATTAATGATCCTACAATGCTTCTGTATGTTGTTACATCTTCCAATGGTTCTCCATCATTTGAACAAAGCTTTGTATTTGTGTCCATGGGTTGAGTGAGTGGTTTGCATCCACTCATTCCAAATCTGAAAAGAACATCCAACAAGTACTTCCTTTGCATCAAGTAGATGCCACTCTTTCCATAAATAACTTCAATTCCTAAAAAATATTTCAACTCTCCAAGATCTGAAATTTTAAACTCGTTACCAAGCTTCCTTTTGATATCTTTAATCCCTGTAACATCATTTCCTATTATGATGAGGTCATCGACGTATATGCAAATATATACCTCTCTATTTTCTTCCTTCTTCATGTACAACGAAGGATCTGCACTACTTGGGTTGTATCCACACTTAGTTAGATACTCTATCAATCTCTGATTCCATGCTCTTGGTGCTTGCTTCAAGCCATAAAGTGCCTTCTTCAACCTGCAAACAAAATCTGGATGGTTTTCATCTTCAAATCCAACCAGTTGACTCATGTATACCTCTTGTTGTAGTTCTCCATTGAGAAAGGCATTTTTGATGTCCCGTTGATATAATGGCCATCTCTTTGAAGCATCAATTGCTATTAAAGTTCTGATAGTTCTCATCTTTGCAGCAGGGCTGAAAACTTCATCATAATCTATGCCTTGTGTTTGTTCAAATCCTTTGGCAACTAATCTAGCTTTATATCTAGCTAGTGAACCATCAGCATTCCTCTTTACTTTAAACACCCATTTGTTTGAAACAATCTTCATACCTTCTTTCTTTGGCACTAGTTCCCATGTGTGATTATCTTTGAGAGATTTGATCTCTTCTTTCATAGCTTGCTTCCATTCCTTTTGTGTGCAAGCTTCTTCATATGTCTCAGGCTCTTTGTCTTTGATAACCTGCATCATGTATGCAAAATGTGTCACCATAAAACTATCATAACTCAACCTTTGAGTTGGATACCTTGTCCTTGAAGATCTTCTTTCATTGCCTTTAGAGAGTTGCTTCTTTAACCTATTTAGCTTTACCATCGGAGTGATTACCTCTTCATATTCTTCTTCACTTGCATCTACCTCATTGTTTGGAGTATCACTTGCTTCTTCCGCTCTACTATGAGCGAAATTTGGAGACCAAGAATGACTCCCCCTCCATCTTGAACATTCTTCATTTGATGTAGATGCCTCTGGACCTGAAACCTTTGTGCTTGATTGTTGAATTTCTCTTTGATTTGTTCTTGCATAATCATCACAATCTTCTTCAAGAATCTTTTCCTTTCCTTTATCTTCATACCATGGTCTTAGTTCATCAAAGACCACATCTCGCGAGACTCTTAATTCCTTTGTTCTAGGGTTGTAACACTTGTATCCTTTTTGCTCCGTCGAGTAGCTAATGAAAATGCATTTTTCTGACCTTGGTTCCATCTTTGCTCTAACTTCTTGTGGAATGTGAACAAAGCAAACACATCCAAATACTTTGAGGTGTGTAAAATCAGGTTTCTTACCGGAATATACCTCTTCAGGAGTCAAGTGATGTATTCCCGATGTTGTGCACCTATTCATCAAGTAAATGGTGGTTGTGGTAGCTTCAGCCCAATAGTACAATGGTACCTCTTCATTGAGCATGCATCTTGTAATTTCAACAATTTGCCTATTTTTCCTCTCAGCTACTCCATTTTGTTGTGGTGTATACCTACAAGTGAATTGCCTTTTGATCCCATTCTCTTGTAGAAAATCTGAAAATTCTTTCGAGAAGTATTCTTCTCCACCATCGGACCTTAAGGTTTTGATAGACCATCCTGTTTCTTTTTCAACTTCAACTTTGAATCTTTTGAATATAGAAAACACTTCGTATTTTTGCTTCATACAAAACAGCCATACCTTTCTTGAGTGATCATCAATGAAGGTGACAAAAGTTCTATTACCAGCCATTGATGCCTCTTGGGTTGGTCCCCATACATCCATATGGATCAATTCCAAGACATTTGGAGCCACATAATTGCTCCTCTTGAATGGCTGCCTCGTTTGCTTTCCTAGTTGAAAAGCTTCACATAACTCATGTAGTCCAATGCTATTAAATTTTGGAAGACCTCTTACCACTTCATGTTTGCTCATGTCCTTCAGCTTTAGAATGTTGATGTGTCCTATTCTTTTGTGCCATAAGTCCAGCTTTGAAATCTTCTTGTTCCCACATTGAATGTACATGACCTTTCCATGTGGATGCTGGACATCCAAAGTGAACATCCTTCCTTCTCTTCTACCTCGAGCAATGACCTTGAAGCCTTCCTTTGTGAAGCACCCATTCTCATTGAATATGACATGATAACCCTTCTCTACCATTTGTCCTACTGAAATCAAGTTCTTTGAAAAATTGTAGGAACATGAAGAACATTAGATAGTACCTTTGCTATACTTGTATCTCCAAGCCTTATATCTCCAATATGTTCAATCATGTGTTGAGTATCATCACCTGTTTCAACACATCCTTTTCCACTTGGTACCTATAGATTAGTGAACAAACTTCCTTGGCATGATATATGGTTACTACAACTTGAATCAATGTACCATTTTTTGTCATCTTCACAAGAGCTTCTATACTCATGTCTCATTGCAAGTAGTGTGTCCTTGCTTCCTTCACTTGAGGTGCTTGCATAGTTGCTTTGGTTCCTTTGATTGCCTCCATTTGGTCTTCCATTCTTCAGCCAACAATCACTAGCATAGTGTCCTACTTTACCACAATGATAGCATGTTATACCTTTATGAGAATTGTAGGAGCCTCGGCCTCTTCCTCTACTTCTACCTCGACCTCTTCCTTCTGTGTTGGCATTTGATGCATCCTTGTTGTCTTCCGAATTGTTTTGGTTGTAGTTGGAGTTGTTGTGACCTCTTCCTTTTCCTCTTGAGCCTCCTCTTGAGTTCCTTCCTTTACCTCGACCTGCATATAACATTTGGTTGTGGTTGTCCTTTCCTTTGGGACCACCGAAGCTAAGCTCTTATGTGACAAGATGAAGGATTAGTTGTTCAAAACCTGGATATGCATCTTTCAAGCTAATGGAAGTTATAAAAGGCTTCCATCTTTCATCTTCTCTCAATCCATTGAGAGTATAACACACAAGATCTTCGTCTTCGACAGTTGTGCCAATAGAAGCTAAAGCATCGCTTAGCTCCTTAATCTTCAAAGTATATTCAGCTATGGATTGACTCGAACTTTTCTTGATTGTGTTCAACTCATTCTTGAGTTGAAGTTTCCTAGCTTTGGTATTTGTTGAATACATCCTTTCAAGAGCTTCCCAAGCATCCTTAGCTTTCTCTAGATGTTGAATATGCCCTACCATGGCATTAGTAATGACTTGCGAAATGAGGAACATGACTCTCCTATTCCTCTCTTCCCATTCTTTTGCTTGCCTCATTTGGACTTCGGTGGCCATAGCTTGATTGATTTGAGGTTGAGCATCATCGCCACTCACACTACCCCATAAGCCTTTGCCCATCAGGTATTTGGTCATTCTAAACTTCCACACGGGATAGTTATCCTTGTCCAACTTCTCTACTTGTTGACCCAAGTCAGCCACTGAAGAGTATCAAAGACTTTGAGAGTTACCTCGAATGTCCTTTGCTCTTGCGTTTGTAAAGCTCCCTCTTGTTTTGTAGCTCCTCTTTTGCTTTTCTTCAACTTCAGCTCTGTTGACAAAGCTTCAACACTAAGTTCGCTCTGATACCAACTGTGGAGAATGAGTTCTCGTATGCGCAATGGAAATGTGTAGTGAACCACCCTTGTATGTCCAGTACTTGGACAAACAGCTGCACCTTAGATAGCTTGCTGCTCTTAATACAAAACTCCAATGGACTTGAGCCTTTAGTCAATCAAAGTAGACAAAGAGATCTTTCTAACAAGCTATAAATAACGTAATTTGGATAAGTTTTGATTAGGAAACACAACTGACAAAGATGAACTACTTGTCCACACAGGTATGCTGAAGAAATGAGCTTCACTCTTGGACTGATAAATCTCTGAATATATATCCTTTGAGAAAGATATTTGATACAGATAAAGTGGACACAAATAGCTTTCTATTAAGCTAAAAAACAAGTAATTTGGATGAGTTTTGGTTAGGGAACGCAACTGACCAAAATAGACCACCTGCACATATAAGTACACTATAAAACTGGACTTTACTCTCTGATAGATATCTCATAGAATATAAACGATCTCAATGAGATATTTGGGACAGTAAAAGTAGATTCCAAGAGCTTCCCAACAAGACAAAAATCATGCAATTATAATATGTTTTGGTTGGGAAAATTAACCGACCAAAATAGACTACCTATCTACACAGATATACTAAAAAACTAGACTGCACTGTTTCAGTTATATCTCACAAAATACATAAGCTTTAAAAACAATATTTGACATGAAAATAGTACATGTGATAAGCTTTCCAATGAATGTTTAAACACACAAAATGGTTACATATGCACTGAGATATGAGCTCTGCAACAGATCTGTGTACAAACTGACGTGCGGCTGGAAGGAGTCTAAGGGAAGACAAAATGACAAAATGGCTAGATCCGAATACAGAGAGCTCTTGCCTCTTTCTCTCCTTGTTTTGAATGTGCTCCCACTTCACTTTTATAACCAATGAGCATGTGAAGAAGTTTGTGCCTTCTTCTTAACTCACCACTTTCTCCACTACATGCTACTAACTACAAGGCAAGATATTGTATCTCTTAGTCATCATGAATTTTGACTAGACTTTTTCCTTTTATTATTTTTTCCTTTTTTCCTCTACTTTTTCTTTATCTTTATATTTGGTAAATTTATCCAAGCATGGATCATATGAAAATGAGCTTGTACATTTATCTTCAACATACTTTGGATAGGACTCGCCAGAATGAGTAACCGACATATATCGCTTCTTCAACTAGCAATTACTTTTCTCCACTGCTTGCCTTGCATACTAATCTTCCCTTACTGATTATTCCCAATTTTCCATCTTTCCACAGACGGCACCAGTGTTAAAAGCACTTCGGTCAAGTCGCTTTTAATCTAGTTTCAGGTTCTCGCAGATGGTTAGGGGTCTGACAATGCAGAGGCCCTTTATTTAATTTTCCCAAATTAATTCTTCACCTAAATAGTAACTAAACTTTCAAGGCAACAAATTCGGCTACATAGTACTATGTTCCGGTTATGATTATCTTTACCCAGTAAACTTATTAGCGCGAGTTAACAATCACACAGTCGCACAGACTTATTAGTGTGAATGTAGTATTACTGTGTTAATAATGACTCACTACTATTCAACAAGAACAGAATAATAATACTCGGATATCGTCCAATCTGCACACGATCTTCTCAGCATGGTCGCCCAGACAGACAGTCTGGAGAACCCGTCTCTCACTACCGAAGAACACCGTAATGCCTTTTCATTAATAGATAAAAAGTTACAACTATTCGTTGCGCCTTTCTAGTGCGTGCGACTATGGAAAATAAAATTACATTGTTCCCATCCGACGGCCTAACAGAGCAAGGGAACTTAGGAAGAGAGGCTACCCCGCCGCAAATCCGTCCTGACTAGAATAATCACCCTAGAGTGGATCCCCTAGGACAACAAGAGCATAGATCTACTCCTAAACCGAGAGACAGATGAGGCTTTTTGGAGGTATAAACTTGACGAGCCTAATGAAGTGGGAGCACTCACCATCTATGAATTTAAAGATCCTGATAGCCCAGGAAAGGTGAACTTTTTAGACAATACTTCAGAGAGAGTCTTTGTGGTCTCAGAGCATGGGAGGCATGCCTACACTTGGAAGGGTGAGTTTATTTTTCCCCAACCAAGATCCAATGTCTCTTATGGTCATCAAGGAGCTAGAACATCTCAAGCTCATGGAACCCAAAGGGACAGGAGTAGAGATAGACTCGAGATAATCTTTGTAACCCAATAGGAAGAGAACGAACAAGAATTGAGATGGATATAATGTAAAATTAGAGACCTAGAGATCCAAGGAATCAAAGAAATGCAGACAGAGGCAATTAAGGAATATAGACCAGTTACTAGAAGCCTTGATTACAAAATTTTCTAAGAGTGGCATCAGACACAACACCTCCTCACTGATCCATAGCCTCAAACAAACACCTCAAGAAACAGTGAGACTTGCAGGACAAAGATTTAGGCAATATCTAGAGAGATGCCATGTTCTAGAGTTACCCACTCCAGCCAAACACGTGGCTTTATTCTTACATGGATTGTTAAGTACCAAATTGAGATCTTATGTGTACCTCAAGGACCCTAGAACCATAGAAGAGTTTGTACGCATGTGCATAGATATTGAGGATAATCTAGGGGAGGAATTAGAGCTTTCAAAAATCTATAAAGATTCATATAGCTCTACTAGCCTTACCTCTAAACAATCCACATCTATTGAGGAACTTGGAGAGAAAGTAGCTTAGAAACTAGGAGTCTCTAGCAAAGAGACACCTAGATTTGACCCAGTGAAAAGATGCTACACCTATGGAGAAGACCATATGGCTAGCGTGTGTCCAATTATGGCTCAACCCCAATCAAACCCGAACAACCAATACTGCAACATAGAAAGGAGGTACACTAACCACACTGCACAAGACTGCCCTTATAACAAGCAAGCTATCAGACAAAATTATCCACAACCATATCCACAACAAGGGAGATATCAGAATTAGTACCCACTACAGTATGGTAGGCCACAATCGCCCTATCTGCAACCCTACTAGGCCCAACAAAGGCCTCAACCTGTGTTAGCTAAACAACCTCCAACTCCAAACAATGTAATCCCAGTGAAGTATGCAACTGCTGAAGAAAATCTAAATAGAGCCTTAGTGCCAGTAACACCATTGCTTTTAGAAAATGACCCAAACAATCATAATTTTGGCTCTACTCATATGGATAGCCCACATGCTTACTATATGCAGTCACCAGAGAAAAATGAAATTTACTATTATGAAGACCCTACTGAGTCTAGCCGAGAGTCTCAATATGCCAATGTCATGTATGCAAATCCTAATTTGCCTCAACCTAGACAGATGAGACCCCAAGCACCTAGAGGGCCATGTTACAGATGCGAGGGAGATCACTTCATTTGTGATTGTCCTTTACCTACTCCGACGCAACCCCAATCAGTGATAGTTCAAGGGTTTGTCATGATTGTGGGAAAGAGCACCTCTTATGAGACTGCCCAAAGAACCCACACAATGTGACGAAGATCACTCCCATTAATGTGATTGGGCTAATAGTAGACTCTACAGGAAGTGTAACTCCCACTGCCCGAGTGCAAGTGGTCACGAGAGCTCATGCATTACAACAAAACCAAGGCTTAGGCCAGGAAAACAACTCAGTGGTTAGTGAGACTGAGAGTATAACAAAGAAAAGGATGAGAGCTTGGAAAGATAGCCGAGAGAGAATGAAAAGGAAATGGTCTAAGAAAATGAGTGAACTTGAGGAAAGCTTAAGAGAAACAAAAGCCAAGATAGTCAAAATTGCCTCTCAAATGCACTCTCATACACCACCACCATCACCATCCCTATCACCTTGTAATCCACCACATGTACCGCACCCACCACCGAGAGTAGGATCAGTCTTAGCAGATCCCATTCCCGAGGACCTAGACATGATGCTTAAAGCATATCAGGCCAGAATCCAAGAAGGGCCAAATGTGAAAGATCATGAAAATTGTTACCCTAGAGCTGATCTAGAGATAAAGAGAACAAATCTTTGTGCTATCATGGTAGAACTGGCTCAAACCATGTTTGAAGCTAGTTGTCTTTTCAACTACTTTAGTTCAGCTAAGACATAGTTTCATTTTGATGGATTTTTAGAAAGATTGGAGAGCCTAATTGCAAAATCTGGAAAGGAAGCCATCTCCCAGGGAAAGGACAAGGCAAGTGAAAAGATAAGCATTCCTCCCTAGGAAGCTTATGTGCCTAGTTCCACAAAACCAAACATAGCTTCTGCTATGAATCGGTATTCATCAAAATTCCTACGAGAGATTCAAGAAGAGAAATGGGCTAAAGAAAGTGAAGCTCCTCCTCCCATTGAACTTGTAGATGACGTGCATGATCAATTCCCACAAGACATTCCTTCCATTTATGGAGAGCAGGAGAGTGCCCAATCCCATGAGAGATTAGACTTCGAGTCTAATTCCTTGCAGGAACTACCCCATTTCACAAGCCCATGGGAAGCTAAGTCTACTTACATGAGAGCACCCACGGTCATGATAAGAAATGAAGACTCAATCATACCTAGGAACACAGAGGTAGTGAAAAACACTAAAGTGCAGTGCAATCTCACTTTAGAAGAGCTACTCAAAGTTAGGCTAGGGCCATGGAAACATGTAGCCAACCAAGTACCTGAAATACCTAAACCAAGTTCTCAAGTAGGATCTCATAGAACAGTGCCAGAAATACCTTTGGATAAGATAGGAGACATGAGCGAAGGAGAAGAAGGAAACACCTATCTTCCAATTACCGATCAAGGTTACACCAACAAGGCTATTTTGGACTGAGGTGCAGGATTTGCAATTGCCACCACTTCTTTATGGAAGCATTGGGGCAAGCCAGCACTCAGGCCAGCGAGAATGAAATTGCAGATGGCCGATGGTCACATAGAAAGACCTTTAGGACTACTAGAAGGGATAACTCTTACCACATGTGGTGTAGAGTTTGAGCATACTTTTGCTATATGTGACTTTAGCAAAAATCAAGCCTATGAGATGATTTTCGAAAGACCATTTATGACGCAGGTGCAAGTGGTATAAGATTGGGGAACCAATTCTTTGTATTTGCAACACTTAGGTGTTACAACCAAAGTCAATCTCAAGGATTACTCTCATAGAAATGTACCCCCTATTCAATGGAACCCATCCATAGAGCTAAAGATGACACAGAGTCACTGCATTCCATAGGATCAGGATCCTCATGAATGCATGAAGACACCCACTTATGGATGTGCAAAGTAGCAGTAGAAGAAGAGAAGAAAGAAAAAGCCAGAGAGGAAGGTGTGAAGGACACTCATAGATCAATTCAAGACCCAGCCTATGCACCTGTTGTATTTCCTGACGAAGAATTTGAACCTCGTGGTTGGGTGGAAATTTTAGCAACAATGGATGTAGCCATCAATGAAGAACAATGGACACCTCACTATGATGAGGATCACTATGACATTTCAGTCTTCACAATAGAGCCAATCATGTGTGATTTGGTTATTGAAGAATGTGAACCTAGCACTCATGCATTCGAGGATGCAAGTGACTCCGATCTAGATTCAGTTATTATGGACCCACCTTTTGCATGAGATGAGGAATATTTCTATGAAGTGGAAGGTCACCCATAAAGACATGAAAAACTTATAAATGATGTGAGATTAGCCACACACATAACCATGAAGAATGAAGGCAAGAAGAGGAAGAAGAGAGAAGTCACACCAGAGGAGGAAAAATCCTTGTTTGAGGTCCCTAAAAATTTCCAGAAGTATGAGATAGAAGATAGGAGAGTCATGGTAACAATGCCTAAATGTGATGCACAAGTTGGAGATGGCTATGATAACAAAGAAACCACCAAGAAAATTGTTGTAACCATAGAAGAAGGAGAAGAAAAGTGCACATACATAGGACATGATGCGATGGAGGAAGACGAGAAAGAGTTGGAAGCCTTGGTAAGAGAATATAGAGATGTTTTTGCTTGGATCTACAAAGACTTAAAAGGTGTAGACCCTGACATATGCTCACATACGATTCCTACGATCTTGGAGGCCAAACCCTCTATGCAGAAGCCATACACATACAATGACAACTATGCTGCCAAAATCAAGCAAGAGATAGATCACTTGGTTGAAGCTGGATTCATTTATGAAATTGAGCACACTGAGTGGGTATCCCCCATCGTAGTGGTGCCCAAGAAGAATGGAAAGTTAGGTGTATGCATTAACTTGAAGAAGGCTAATGCAGCCACTATCAAAGACAATTATCAGCTTCCTATCATCAAGCATCTTTTAGAAAGGTTAGCACGCAAGGAAGTGTACAGCTTCCTAGATGGGTTCTCTGGTTACAATCAAGTAGCCATTACACGAGAAGATCAGCATAAGATGGCTTTTTCCACAGAGTGTGGCATATTAGCCTTTCCGGTGATGCCAGTTGACCTCACCAACACGCCTGCTACCTTCCAAAGGCTGTTTTGCCATGTGTTTAAAGAGTTCTTGAGGAAGAATTTAGAAGTCTATGTTGACGATCTCTGTGCTCATTCCAACATAAGACAAACACATATCCCAGAGTTCAGAGTTATCTTTGAGAAATGTAGAGAATATCAAGTTTGCCTGAACCGAGAAAAGTGTGTTTTCATGGTCAGGCAAGGCAAGATTCTAGGACACATAGTGTCAAAGAATGGCATATCCACGGATGAGGAGAAAGTGAGAGCTATTGCAGAGCTACCTAGGCCAAGGAATGTCAAGGAGGTACAAGCTTTCATGGGGCATTGTGGCTATTATCGCCGATTTATTCATATGTATGCGATCATTGCAAAGCCCCTGTACTCCCTTTCGACTAACTTTGAGTGGACTGAAGAATGTGAAAACTCCTTTAACGAGCTCAAGAGAAGATCGTGTTCGGCACCAATCTTGACTACCCCACATTGGAACAAGCCATTTCATGTGCATGTGGATGCATCCAACTATGCTATTGGATGTGTGCTAGCACAACCTACTGGTGAAGGTAACATGGATTGACCAATTGCCTATGCAAGTAGGCAATTGAATGCTGCAGAAAGGAATTACACCACTACTGAATGAGAAGGACTAGGCATGGTGTATGTGGTAAAAAAGTTTAGACACTATTTGCTTGCAAATAATTTTAAAGTTTTTATTGATCATCAAGCTCTACTATACTTAGTAAACAAGCCTTGCAATACATGTAGATTAGTAGGATGGTTTCTCTTACTAATGGAATATGACTTTGAGTTAGTGATGAGGAAATGCAGGACTCACTTGAGAGTAGATCATCTCTCAAGGCTCACATGTGGAGAAGCCCCACAAGGAGTATCAGATGTTCTTCTTGATGCTTACTTGTTTAATTTGGAAGTTGTACCAGAGTGCGCCAAGACACTAGTGCCAGTATTGACATATGGGCCTAAAGACCCAGTGATAAACACTCAAGATAAGGAGGTAGTAAAAGCCCAAAAATACAATATCATGGCAGGGAGTATGTACAAGCATACATATCAAGGAATATTAGCTTGTTGTGTGGAAGAGGACTATGCAAAGTGGTTGCAATTAGCACATGTGGGTGCATTAGAGCAAGTTTACTCAAGGCAAAGAACTTTACAGACACTAAGGAGACTCGGAGTGCACTAGCCTACTATGGAAGTAGATGTCCATAAGTTGTGTAAGGAATGCCCAGTCTGTCATATTAGACCACCTGTGGAGCACGCTACATTGTACCAAGTATCTCTAATACCAGATTCGAGTCAACCATTGGTAGCCTTCCTGAGGACAAAAACATTCCCTCAAGATATGACTTGGCTAGGCAAAGAAGTTTAGAACAAGAAGCCCTAGATTACGCACTCATTGGTGATAATCTATACAAGCGTGGAAAAGATGGATATCTGAGACTATGTGTCCATGAGAGGGAATATCTTAAGATTTTGGAAACTGCTCACCAAGGTGTAGCAGGCGGACACTTTGGACCAGACCGGGTGATTAAGGCAATCCTACTTTCAGGCTTGTGGTGGCCAGCCCTTCACATGGATGCACATACCTATGTGAATTGGTGTGACATTTGTCAGTGAACTCAATATCCGATACATAAAGATGAGATGATATTAAAACCTATGATGCATGTATGCGCATTCTCTAAGTGCAAAATAGACATTCTAGGTCCTATTAACCCCCTAGCTAAGAGTTCACATGCTGAATACATCATTCTGGCCACAAACTATCTAACCAAGTGGGTAGAAGTGAAAGCCACAACGAAGAACGATGCTCAAACGATAGCTTAGTTTTTATTTGAGAACATGTTCACTAGATATGGGTTACCAATAGAGTTAGTAAGTGATAGAGGCACTCACTTCTTGAATGAAGTTATTGAAAACCTTCTCCAAGAGTTCTTAGTGATATGCAAGAAATCTGCCCCTATCATCCACAAGCTAATGGGCAAGCCAAAAGCACCAATACGATTATATGCAATGTGCTGACCAAATTAGTGAATAATAAATGCTTTGATTGGGATAAATAGCTACACCATGCTGTTTGGGCATATAAAGTTGCCTATAAAGCCGTACTCCAAGCCACACCCTTTCAGATGGTATTTGGCCAAAATGCAGTGCTACCATTGGACATTTTGATATCCACAATGAAAGTGGCACAAGAGCATCAATCGACTGGCCATGAGCTCTCATCTAGAATCTTTGATCTAGAACGCTTAGGTGAAACAAGATTGAGAGCAGCAGCAGAGATTTATGCAGCTATGGAAAGACAAAAGGCATACTTTGATGCACATGTGAAGGATAAGGGCTTGAAAGCGGGAGATTTAGTCCTAGTGTACACCTTAAAGCAACATGCAAGAAATTTGGAGAAGAGAGGCTATGGACCTATGATCATCAATAGGATCTTAACAAGTGGAGGAGTCCAATTAGCCACCCTAGAAGGTGATATCCTACCTAATTACATTAGTGGATGTAGAGTGAAATTATATCAAGAACTCCTCAGAGAGCAAACGCTAAATCGACTTAATACGGCCAAGACACGCAAAGAGGAAGAAAAACGAATTCAAGAAGAAGCACTGGCAGAAGCCTTGGAATGCATTTGAAGAATGAAATTGAGGAGACAAGGTATAAATCAGCCTAGCATAGATGCTTGTGAGGCTCAGAGATATCACATGGCCATGTGCGAAGCATCAAGAGTGCATTCCAATAGAATAATTGACCGACGTCATTTTGTGACCCTAGAGATAAGACAAGGAGAAAGTGCAAGGACCGTGAAAGCATTGATTGACTCAGGCGTAGCCACTAGTGCAGTTAGACTTTCTTACTATCAAGAATTGCAATTAAGCGTCAATCCTATAAAGGCATATCTCATAGGATTGGGAGGTGTAGAAACCCCTTGCATGGGCGAGGTGGAGCTTCCCATACATTCAAGCTGTTCCCATGACAGTAAAGGTGCTAGTGTGTCAAGACAAGGATCTCACAGAGCCTCTTGTCTTGGGTCAAGACTAGATCTATGATCATGCAGTCAACCTGAACCTAAGAAGTGGAATTCTTCAAGTCTAGGTATGTCAAAATTGCATCACCATTGAGTTAGAAAATCAAGCACTCAAGGAACTAGGAAAGGCACCAACTCTTGGTCCTTCTAGGAGTACACATGAAGATAAAGATGCTATTCTTGTCCAAAACTCTGTGATGCAGGAGGAGGTTCTCAGCAAAGAAATCAAGGATCAGATGGAACTTTGTTCTTTTCCAAAAGCAAGCAGAGTGAAGTTGAAAAGGGACCACAAGAAGCCGAGGAAGCAAACATTCTATGCTCATCGTCAATGGAATGAGCGAAGCGAGATGACTCAAACGATGAAGCAGATTTGGATCCGCAAGGGTGAGCAACCCCTTGGCCAAGAGATACTACCCCAATGATGCACCCAACCAACTATTCAAGCAAGAACTACAAAGAAGGAGTATTCGAGGAATCTCCTAGCACGGACCATTTCTATTTGGGTCCCAAAGCAGTCGATGAAGGCTAACTCCAATGCACGACAAATTTGGGTGCCCAAGACCTCTGTACATGCTCATGTAGCTTCACATAAGCTCAGAAGCCTGAAGCACCGATGACAATCATTCACATCATGCACTTCAGAACACACATCTACATTCCAACACTCCAAACGGGCAATCACACCTAGGACTACTTGGAAATGGGTACCGAAAAAGTCCCAAATCCAAAAAGATATAATTCCAAAAATAGAAAAGTCATCAAAGCTGAAAGATCCTATCTCACACCTACAATTTGGAGAGTTAAACTCTCTGTTAAACTGCCTGATCCCACCATGTAAACTACGGTCATAGTTGTAGATGCATTTGAGTGCAATGCACATCCAGAGTATGCATTTAGGGACAAACCACTAACTTACTAACTAACACTCAGAGTCACGCAAAACATCTCACTCACTAACTCCCTAACCACATTGGTAGCATGTTGGTGTTGTAGAGGGAACACGAAATTTTCTTGTTTCTTATGCAATGCTAATGTGGCTTTCTTCTTCCAAAAAAAAAGCATAATATGCTTGATGTAGCAAGAACCAGCTTCCAAATAGGAACTAGTCAGCAGGTGTTGATATGGAAAGTCTACCAGTCATGCTTGAAACGACTGAAAGACCGGAAGAGTTGCAGGCCATTCAGATTATACCTATACACGACCCTCCAAGCGACCATACAATGCATATCAGTAAAGCTTCTCATTGGTTTAGTGAAGTTGCAGGACCCTTGGGAGAAGGATCGTACCTTAGGGAGGTAGGGTTGGAATTCAATGGAAAGTGGGGCAAGTATCATTTTTTCACAAGGGAATTTGAAAAGTTACAAAATGCAGAAGGACCCTGCCCTATGTGGAAGAAAGCACGATTGGATGCATAGGCTTTGGTGCTCAACTCCCAAAGCCTGACTTTGTGAGATGCTACTATCTTATCAACACCTTGACTCTGAGCAAGCACCCCAAAGGTACAAGCACATTTGTGATCCTATCTCTGACAAGGGGAAATGAGCTAAAGAGGTTTACGTTATCCAACAACTTAGTGCAAGAGGCCCTAGACATGAGAGGCATGCATATACCTACAGAGAATGAGGTCTTGATGCCCTATAACATGAAGAATCGAAGCTTCACCAAGCTCAAGGACATGGTCGCCATAACACCGAACATCACAGTTCACTTGAGAATGTGCATGCAACATTTTGCATTTCGAGCACAAGATAAGTTCACCATGCCACCTAAGAAACTTTCGTTTAGCTTACACCTTGCAAAGACACAGAACCCCACTGGATCATCGACTAGATACACTTGGCTCACAAGAGATGGCCACGTAAATCATTCTTGTATGGATGTTGTGCTTCCGACCCCATCACTAGCCATCCCATAATACCTAGCATTATGAGATACCCCCAACCCATTGACGACATTCTTAGCTTATAGCTTACCCCCCTTCGCATGTAACATCCTCAATCTTTTCCCTCACCGTCGCCACAACCATAATCCCATCCCCCTATGTCTCATTCATGGAGGATTTTCTTCACCATTATAATACACAATTGTTCGGAAAACACTTCCTGACTTCCCTTTCACATCCTCAATCTTTTCCCTCACCGTAGCCACAACCATCATCCCATCCCCCTATGTCTCATTCATGGAGGATTTTCTTCACCATTATAATACACAATTGTTCGGAAAACACTTACCCACACTCACTTCCTGACACACACACACACACACACACACCATGATCACTTCACCTACCATCCCCACATACATGGTAGCACATGCACGTACCACATTGTCAGATCCTATGGACATTTCACCATCCACAACAATGCCCCCTCCCCTCCACTCTTCCACCATCCCCCACTCCCCTACTACAAACCTCTTCAATCACCACATCATTGGTAGACGCCACATTCACAACCCCCATTCCCAACCCCATTCCCTTTGCATTAAACACTATTTCCCCTACATCTCATAATGTAGATAATATGTTTAATACATTAATACAGTATGCACACAATTTGCAACAAACATATCACCAATTGGAAGAGTGCAATGCTACCTTCCACGTAGAGTCTCAGCAAATGCACGCTAGCGTCAGTATCTTGGAGACTGATCACTAACACTCCTAGAGTCAAAGCTGTCAAACGTAGATGATCAAACAATGAGGGACTTACAAACATGATTGAAGCAAAGATGCTCATAAATGCTAAATTATGTCGGAATTTAGGACCTCTCTGCAAACACATGGCCGCGGCATTAGAAGAGAAGAAGCACCTCCAACAACAAAACCAAGATAACCTTGAAGCTGCTATGGAAGGCAAATCAGGTGTAGAAATTACTCTAACAAAGTACCATGCTGTTCTTTCTGAAGATATCAGAATATTACTAGAGAAGCATGCATATTTTTTGGAGTCCTTTGAAAAGTTAGAATCACAATGTGTTGATCTAAAGAAGCAGCTAGCAGATGCCAATACAACTCAGCATGAATCGGCCATCCCGCGACAATCTATAGAAGACTTAGAGGCCCTAAAGAAGCAGGTGATAGAACGACAAACAGGTTTATTACCATATGAAAGACGGCCCTCACCAATCGAAGAACCAGAACCTGAAATGGTGGTTGAGATTCTTGTCGACAAAAGCTATGAAGAGCCATATGAGCAAATGCCAGTACCTTGTGAACGAGTCACTTCCGAGGGAATAGAAACCTTGGAAATTGAAGTCCCAGATTGGCTCAAGAGGGTCGAGCAAGTGGGACAAACCCATGACAATCGTGTTGCACTGCAGATTCAATCCCTCACCAATCTCGAAGAAACTGTTCTCAAATCTTCCTACTTTCAGCACCTATCCCATCAACAATTAATAACAACATCAGATCTGCAGCACATGCCCTACTTTGTCTTATTACACGACTATAATGCATAAATTAAAAGGCATATAGGGAAAGAGCCCACCTTTGCAACACAACTTGAGCCTGATAACTTACCTCAAAATGCACGTGCTGGCTACATCTTTCAACCTACTTGGCAAGAATGGCTATTAACCGACTACCCTGAGATGATGAGCACCTGAGCCACCATGACACTATATATCAAGTATAACCCATGTTATTGCCCAGTGGTCCATCGCAGATCATGGCAAGCTTTTGCAATCAAAGTATGCAACAATAAAGGATGCTCTCTGTGGGTCAACTATCCATATTTTGCTCCACCTCGAGGGCCACCAATTGTAGCACACATGATATCCACCATACGACACTGGTCTACACACTTAAAGAATGTGCCAGACATCGCAGCAAAGATGTGTATGAAAATATTTGAGCTCATGACAGTCGTCTTCAAAACCTTTCAAAAGGTCCAGGATCCATACATCTCCGCCCCCAGATTTTCTAAAGGAAACAAAGATTTAGTATATGACATGAGCCAGACCCCCTCGATGAACATAATCTTTGCATGGCATGCGTGCATCAAGTATTTACCTGCTTGATAGACCTTTGAGAAAATGTTCTCTACGGGGTTTTGGGAATATCATTCTAAAATTTTCATTCCTAGACCAACACATTTGCTGCATCTCTTTATAGTAGAACAAGCCATTCATGCCGATCAGCTATGTGTGCAACAATTGGACATTCCAGATCCAATCGATTTGGATAAGTTCATGATAGATTTAGCTCGAGGATTACACATTCAAGAACATCACCTAGCCACAGATGTTATTGAGTATTACATCAAGCAATCCCACCAAAAAGGGTCTGTTAGGGACGACAGACACGAGAGAGGGGGATGTTGGTAGCAGTCAAGGCATCACAAGACAAGGGAGCCAATGTAAAGAATTAGAGCAGAGAGAAGGTCAAAATAGGCAAAGCAGTTAAACAAGATCCGACACAATTTCTCCAAGATATCTCCCTTTTAGTAGTGATTTTCATTACTACATGAACATTGTAAATATCATTTTTGGTAGATTAGACTCCGTTTTGTTCAAGTTAAGGAGTCCTCGAGCTTGAGGAGTATTGTGTGTGCATGCTAGTGTGCTTCTCACTCATGCACTTGTGCCATCACTTGCTCATAGTCTTCATACGAGTCCTCACGTCTCCACGGATTGACAATCATGAGGTGGATCTCCTCACGTTGGTACTTGCCATTATGCTAGAGTGCCGGAGCGTACGTAAACCGACACTCAAGTCAAGGCAAGGCATCGTTCTTGAGGACTAAGGAAGGTGAGCATAGGCTAGACTAAGAAACAGAAGTGTGAGCGTGACGCAGAGAAGTGAAGTGCAAGGTGTGCAAGAAGAGTGACTTTGAAGTATGTAGGGAAGGTGAGGCAAGGAATAGCAAGAGTTCCAAGGTCCCAATGAAGGTGCGCATTGATAGAAGGTGTCCATCCCTTCCCTTATTGGAAGCTTGGTGCAAGGTTTGCACAAGGACAAGCTTGGAGAAGGTGGAGGTCTGGTGTAGGGGTCGGCGACACCTTCTAGTACTTTGTAATCTTGTTTCATGAGCATTATTTAGTCTTTTGCATATTGCACAAAGCATTTGGCTTGTGTACAAGCTTGTATTCTTCTCTTCCTAATTGATCAAAAGGTTTTGGTGTCATTAATTCTCTTGTTTTCACTCTCGCTTCTCCTACAAACCCTCAAGTCCCTTTGTGCACAAGAATCTCCCAAAAAAATTTGGCACGCACGGTGGGACCTAAGGAGGCTTGAGCATTGGAGGAGCAATATTGCAGTGTGGGAGAAGCATCATTCAAGTGCAGACAGTGCTACATGACTGCTTTATTGGGTTAAGAGGTAAATCTTCTTATTAATTATCTCAGCCTAAGGAGGTTATGAACAGCTCATAACCGCAACCCGGTCTCAAACATTGAGAATCACTTGCAAAGCAACAAGAATGAAGGCTGTTAGAAGATCCCCCAATCCACTGTCATCAACACCGTCAGTAAAGAACATGGTAGGACACGTAGATTTGGAAACTCTACTTTCTAGATTAAATATAAAATTTCCATCTTTCAAAGGCTTAGCTCAAGAAGATGAGGACGAGCACATTAGGAGATTCTTAGCATTATGGAAAACAAGAGGTTTGATGGGAAGAGAGGATGACTTTTTTATCCTCTTTCCTGCAACATTAGAAGGGCTAGCAGATAAATGGTTTAGCTAGTTTGCTGAAACCATTTCACCACGTGGGATTTAATGAAAGAGGCATTCAAAACTCAATTTGAGCATGGGAACACTATAGAGATAATCATCAAGGAGTTAGAAAACTTGAGACTAGGTCCTGGTGAAACGTTTTCAGATTTTGTAACTAGGACCAAGGCATTGATGTTTAAGTTGCCAGATCCTCCACATGATTTCTTTATTAAGAAATGGTTAGCTAAACTACTTCCAATGACTACACAATATAAAATCAAGGAATTAGTGTTGCCAATAGCCTCCATAGAAGATTTCATCAATACAACTACACGACTGGAGCAAATAAGACAACAATATGGAGCAATTTCTTCCCAACTACCCTATTCTATAGAAATTGAGGATCTAGTGATTCAATTAAGGAAAGAGCTGGAGAACTTAAAAAGAAGTAAACCTCAAAAGGAAGAAACAAAATGCAGTAACCTTGTTGAGGTGAGAAATTGAGGCCCTCAAACTACAAAAGGAAGAGGAAGCCCAAGCAGAAGAAATAGCTCAACTTCGACAGGAATTACAAGAATTAAGAGGAGGTGGTATCAAAAATGGGGTATGGTGTACCATGTGCAGCAAACAAGGCCATGTGGTAAGTGAATGTCCATGCTTAAATATTTCATATCAGTTATGCAGGAAAACTAGGCATGAGGCTCAAGAGTGTTCTTCAAGAGGAATGAATACACAAACATATTGGACATAAGGAGGAGCCCTATCACCAGCTAATGTGATGGCAGCTGCACCTAATCAAGGTAACAATTACAACCCTAGACATAGGGATAACTTACGAAATGGGCCAAGGAGGCCAATTATTTGTTTCAGATTTGGAGAATGTGGGCATTAACAAAGTAGGTGTGCTCTACCAAAAAATGCCCCTCCTTGCAGGAACTGCCCAGAGGCCAGAGACCACTCTAATAATTGTTGTCCTAAGAACCAAGCATCTTCATCTTGGCCCCACATTCAAATGATTTTTGTGTGCAAAGAAGAAATGGTAGATCAAGTCAATGTGCCATCACCATCTACCAAGGTGGTGTAGTTAGAAGAAATTGAATCTTTTACAGTGTGGACAAGAAGCAAAGGGAAGTCTCAAGTAGAAATAGGTCAAGAATCAAGGATTAATGGATTGAACAAAGACAAAGAGACATCTGAAGACAAAGCCACCACATGTGTAGATACAAGGCAAAAAGAAAATCTCATAGGTATTAGTAATGCCATTGGACATGCATTCAGCAGGGCTCATGAGGAGGTTGATAAGTCAATTGGAGCCCATGCTCTTAAGGAATCAGAAGCTTCATGCCTACTCAAGTCCATGAAAAAGGAGGTCAGTATTTTTTATTTAATAAAGATGGATGGGAAGTTCAGGTCCGAACTCTTGCAGATAATTGATGAGGCTTCCACAACAAGTTTAGTGGCAAAGGCTGCTATTATGCATAAGGATAAAATTGTAGGGGAAGCACCCCTCAAAGATTATAAGAGCCCTCGGCTAACAGTCTCTATCAAAGGTCATGAGTTTCAAGGAGTTATTGTGGATGGTGGTTCTCGCATTAACTTGGTGCCTGAACATACCATGAACAAGATTGGACTACACCCTTCAAGACCTCCCAACTTCATTGTAACACTGGCAGACCAAAGCATAGTAAGGCCTATGGGAGTGGTCCCTAGAGTCCTAGTCAAGATACAAGGTACCATCCTTAACTTGAATTTTGTTGTTTTAAGGCTGGCATAGGTAGAAGGAAGTTTCCCCCTGTTAATTGGGAGACCTTGGTTAAGTCATGCCAATGTGCTGCATGACTGGGGTAAGTACACAATGTGGGTAAAGCAAGAGGGAAAAGAGTTGTAGCAGATATTTTTAGAAGAAGGATGAGACAATCAAAGACATACCAACATGATGTAGACAATTGGTATCTGTGTGGAAGAAGATATGTTGGACAACCCAGAAGCATATCTAATTGAAGAAGAAAATTTATATGAAAAAGAAAACATGTGGGCTTGGCATCATGCAGAAGACCCATCTTCCTGCTATGGAACTTTTCCAAACTCAAGTAGAGAGGAATCCTATGAAGAAAAAGAGGACATCATTCAAGTTACTAATTTGAGTGAGATAGTCGCAGTCAAAGGACATAAATGAGAGAAGAAAAGAAAAGCCATTAAGTCTAGCAGGAACAAAGCTACTTCAACTCCTATATCAATGGCTAGTTTGTTATGGATACTGGTATGGATATCATCTGTTATGTCCATTTTTATGATAGTAAGTGCAGGGCTTTGCAAGGATGTGGAAAGAGTACCTGCAAGTCTTTGGAAACAGAGGGTTCCATTGGATGAAGAAGCTGGAATAGAAAAAATGACATTTTGCAGATTACATCACACAGTACCTGAAACAAAGATACAAAGGATCCAATATGGAGGAGATATTATTCTAATGAAGGATTTAGGGTGGCCCTATCACATAGTCAGTATGCCCAAAAAGAAGACAAAACAAATGAAGTGCAGTACAATTGGAGATTATGGATGGATTTCTCTTAGACATCATATCATGGCTCAAGGCCTATCACCAGCACTACTCAAGATTTATGAATCACGTGGAACTTGCAAAATCTTTCGAGGTTGTACATAGCCTTCTCATATCATTTTGTTCAAGATTAAGAAGTTTTTATCCATTTTCATGCTTGTTCCTTGACTTTTATGCAACCTAGAAGCCATTTCACAAACTTTGTATAAGAAAAAATGTTTAGGAGATTTTTGGGAATTTTTAGAATTTTTTCCAGCACTTTTTCATCTTTTTCCATGCCATTTTCTTAATTAAATGGATAAATAAAGGAAGCACTATGTGGTTTTGAGTGGGAAAGTGGCTTAGAAATGCTAAGAAACTTTTTCAAAATTTTGTCTGATTTGTTTTGCATTTTTTTATTTTGTTTGGATTTTATTAGCATTTTTTATTTTTAGGGTATTTTTAACCAAAAAAGAAAAAAAGCCTCCTAGAGGCTAAATTTATTTTTCCCAAACCCCTCTCTCTCTCTCTCTCTCTCTCTCTCCCCCCCCTGCCTCCCCCCCCCCGGTTTGTATTTTTTTTTATTTTTTATTTTTTATTTTTTGATTTATTTCATTATTTTTCCTTTTATTTATTTTATTTTTATTTATTTTATTTTATTTTATTTTACTTTCTTTTTTTAAATCCTTCTACTAGTAAGGGATGCTACATTCAAGCATATTCCATAAGTACTCATGCTTTGAACATACTGTGCAAGTGGATGCCAATCTCCCCATCCATATATAGGACCACAAAATGACATAAGAGTGACTTTAGAGTCCAGAGGCACATACACATCCTCTAAAATAAAGAGACCACGACCAAGACTAGCAATAGTGGATGGAGCAGTCATATAGCGATTACCCCAAAAGTTAAAAAACCTCTCCATCTAAAGAAAGTGGTCCTCTATTCCATCCTCCATATCTTCTTCTATCATATGTTTATACTAGAGAATGATCATGAGCTGGAAATGGATAATCTCTAACCATTTCAGTCTCTAAACTAGGAGGTAGAGGATCTCTAGAAACCTTTGCTTGTAATTGATGAATAGCAAGTCCATGACATGTACGAGGTATATTAGCATTATGAGTATGAGAATTATTATCATCATCATCATCATCATCATCATCGAGCAAGTATTCCTGTATATCAACAATAATTTGATTTTGTATATGGTTTTAAAATAAAATAATGACATTAATTTATAGAAAAAATGCATAACCAAGCATTACCACATTGACCAGGTGGTGGTGCATGCTCAAAGGTACCATACTCTACCTCATGTTCAATAAATTCAAATCATTGTCTTCGATACGTGCCATAGCAAGAGTTACACCAACATATAATATGCTTTTGATAGTAAAATTCATCATAATTCCTATCGAAGCACACATGTAAAGCTCTTGCATGGGTAGGAGGTACTAGAGTGCCTTCGATTGATCCGAATCTGATTATAACAAGAAGAAAACATATATCAGTTATGTATCTATCAAATATATTTAAAACTAAAAGTTCGATATACTTATAGTATATAGTCCTTGTACAATTAGGAGATGGTGGTGGAGTTTCGTCTGATTGTTGGGAATCTACAAATAATAGTATTAGATATTAATAATCTGAGTATTTGCATACATACACATTCACATACACACATTTACACATACACACATATTCACATATACACAAATACACATTCTTGTGGGATACATGCATGTATTTTGTATGGATGTGTGTATATACATGCATGTGTGTGTGTATATGTATATATGTGGATATGTATATTTGTGTTTATGTTATATGCATGCATATGTGTATATGTATGCATGTATGTATGTGTATATGTTTGCATGTATATGTGTATGTGGGTATGTGTATATGTATGTGTGTATGTATGTATGTATGAATGTATAAGTGCATGTGTGTATGGATATATGTTTATGTGTGCATGTATTTTGTATGTATATATGCATGTATGTGTGTGTGGATACGTGTATGTGTGTGTATGTATGTTTATGTGTGCATCTATGTATGTATATATATATATATATATATATATATATATATATATATATATATATATATATATATATATATATATATATAGATATATATATATATATATATATATATATATATATATATATATATGTATGTGTGTGTGTGTGAGTATATGTATATGTGCATGTATTTAGTATGTATGTATGTATGTATGTATGTATGTATATATGTATATGTGTATGAGCATGCAATATGTGTGTATGTATGTGTATGTATTTTGATTCTTTTTTTCTGTTTGAGATTAAAATAACATGAGATATTGTAAGGTGGAAAAAAATAAGAGGAGACCTAACATACCACCCAAGACATGGCAATTTTTTCATAGATAGCTACGTCTTCAGGAGCCATTTCCTCAGTAGAAGGTATACAAATTAATAGTTTATATTTATAATTCTCATATGTTTTATTAATTTTTTACATTTAATTTATGTATTTTTTTTCTTTTTAAATAAACAAGCTATTGCAAAGAAGAGAGTTGATTCGGGCCACACATCTCATTTAGGCCAAATGGGCCATCATGGTTTTGTAGCTACATTTGTAAGTGTATATGTTATCATAAGTATATATTTTATTTTAGTTAAAACGCAAGAGACTTATCTTTTTTATTTGTTTCAATGTAGCAAAAGGATTATGGTCCATATCCTATGAAACATGAGATCGAGTATGCTACACATTTTGGATATTAGCATTTGAGTGAGTATATGCAAGATCATCCGGATGCCTTTGTGAATATTATTAAATCTCATATAACTATTTTATTTTTATGGATGTTTTGTATGTTTTACTTATTTATGTTTGTTATATGTAATACACGAGTACTATGGAGAGGGAGATATGGATGATGTGAAGAGACAGACACAGGAGGGACGATCTCGATCATCAGAGAGTGCTCAGAGAGATACATCAGATCATGCGGATGATCGTGATGATGAGGATGAGGATGGTCATGATGATGATGATGATGACGATAATGATGATAAGGATTTTTTATTATGAAATTGGAGATATGTATTTACATTGATATATATATATATATATAATCTATATATTGTTCATTCCAGTTATGTATTGATTTGTGTGTATGGTATAAAGTAATGAAAAGTCTTGTTCTATTGATTTTCATTATCTTTTATATTTATCATGTGTTTTATTACTTTAATTATATAATTCATTGATATTTATGTGTGCTTGTGTGTATATAAAATGTATATATGCACATGTAGTTATATACCTATATTTGTGTAAGTGTGTCTATATGCATTTATATGTATATATCTATGTATATATATGTGCATGTATGTATGTGCATATGTATATGTGTATATGCATGTATCTGCATGTGCATGTGTAGGTGTATGTGCATATGTATGTGTATGTGCATGTGCATGTTTATGTGTTCATATGTATATATATGCATGTATATATGTAAGAGTATGTGTATATGTGTGTATGTGCATGTATATGTGTGTATGTGTATCTCTATGCATGTGTATGTGTGTATATGTATGTATGTGCATGTGTATCTGTGTCTATGTGCATATGTGTGTATATGTATCTGCATGTATATGTGTATATGTGTGTGTTTATGTATGTATGTACATATGTATATGTGCATGTGCATGTGTAAGTGTATATGTGTATGTATGTGTATGTGCATGTGCATGTGCATGTGTATGTGTCTGTATATCTATGTATGTACATGTGCATGTGTAACTGTATATGCATATGTATGTGTATGTGCATGTGCATCTGTATGTATATGTATGTATGTGCATGTATATGTGTAAGTGTATGTGTATATGTGTGTATGTGCATGTATATGTGTATATGTATGTATGTGCATGTGTGCATATGTGCATATATGTCAGTATGTATGTGCATATATATGTTTATATATGTGTATGTGTGTGTATATGTATGTATGTGCATATGTATGTGTATGTGTATAAACATATACAATTGTATGGATATGCATGTCTCTATGTATGAAACATGCATGTGGATGCATTTCCATTTGCATCCATGTGTATATGCATGCATGTGAATGTGCATGCATGTGGATGTGCATATACATGTATTTAAGTATGTCTTAATGTGTGTATGTGTATGTATATATGCAATAATGCATGCATGCATGCAAGCCCTTTTATGCATTTTTAGAAATGTTTGTGCATATGCAAGTGTATGTGTAAGTGTATGTGCACATTTAGTGTGTGTATGTGCATTTGTATATGTGTGAACGTGCATCTTCATGTATAAGTGTATATGTGCCTATCAATAAGTGTGAGTATGCTAATTAATGAAAATAACACACTTCAAATGATATACAAAGAATGGAAATTGTACTTACAATAGTTAGCCATATTTTTTGCTTGGTTAACTTCCTAAATAACCTGCAATAGGGAGAGAGAGAGAGAGAGAGAGAGAGAGAGAGAGAGAGAGAATTCAAAGAGAGAAAGAGGTAGAAAGAGAGAAATAGAGAGAGAGACAATAAGATAGAGATTAGACAAAACAACAATTCAATAAGCAATTATTTCAGCTTGTAAGTGCAGCACAATTGTGAATGTTGGAAAGCTCTTCAATTAGATGCATGTAGATGCCGATTGAAGAGCCTCCAACATTTTTATTTTATTCGTCAAAAACCCGTCGTGTAATCGATGCTAAAGTGTCATACATTTGTGTCCAAGTAGCATCGCATAAGCTTATGCGATGCAAATTAGCGTCGCTCATGCAACACAAATTAGCGTCGCTTATGTGATGCTTTTTTATATCGTCGCTTTAGTGATGCTCAACGTAACCGTCGCATATCCCATCGTGCCACACATCAAAGATTTCATCATTTAACCGATGTTGCGTGCTTGATGCTTGTTGCGACGCTTCATGCCATTTTAAAGAGATGAAATTGTGTCACGTTAACCATCACTATGCGCCCATATTCCTTGTAGTAAGTAGGATCTTTCCACAACCCTTTTGCTACCAAAACATGACACATCATATATTCCCATAATAGGTAATTAGTACCATCAACTTGTTGTTAATAGGAATGTTATATTCCAGAGATGTATATGCCTTGAGGACCAAGAAGTTCCTTGCTCGGGGAATAGCCAAGGCCAAAATCCAAAAAGATCATATAAGGTACCTACTCATGATGGAGAGATGAGTAGAAGGACCATATAGAGAATTCTAGATGGTGACTAGGCGAGGGCTATACATAGGTTGGAAAGTGACTCCCAAGTATGTCATTCTCCACTTCTTAGATTTGGTATCAGAGCATGAGGGAGAGAGAGACCTTGCGCAAGGAGATGGACAATTCCCAAGTTCATGATCTTCTTCAAAGGCTTCTCCACGTGTCACAAAAGTCGACAAAAGGAAGGACATCTTTTTGCCTCACACGGCATACATCTTTCTTGATGGGAGCACCGCGAAGCAAAAAGGATGTTCAGCCTTCTCAATCCGCAAGGGAGATGAATTCACGCATAAGTATACACTCATGATTATTCATTTTGGGAGGACGAAGGTTGTGATGCAAGATCCAAAAATCAAAGTCATAACCTCCTCCATTGAAGACAAGTGCTCTACCACTAGGCTATATGCGTATGACGAGAGGAATTTATGCATTTACATTGATAGTATAGAGAACTGTTGTGCATGTTCAACAAAGATAGGGGTCGAAAGATAGAAGAGATAGAGAGAGAAGAAAATAAGAAGAAAAAGGAAATCTAGAGTGAGATGATGAGAATAGTAGAGAGAGAAGGAGAATATTAGAGAGAGAATAAAATAAATACAAGAAGAGAGAGAAAGAAAGAAAGAGAAGGACAAAGAGAAAGAAATAAAGAGTAGGAAAAGAAAAATAGAAATAGAGAAAGAAACAGAGAGAAGTAGAAATATAGAGAGAAAGTATGAAAGAGAGAGAGAAGCATATTCATACATACTTTTGCAAAAAGAAAAGAAAAAGATATAGAGAGATGCATATGCACTCTAGTATACAAATATTAAAGAAAACATCTATGCATATACATATGCATGCAATCTAAATACGCATACGTGCATAAACAAATATGTAAATGTGTATTCATGATTATAGATAAAATACAATGGATTCACAAACATGATCAATTATGCATTTGCATGTATATATATATATATATATATATATATATATATATATATATATATATATATATATATATATATATATATATATATATATATATATATATATATATATATATATATATATATATATATATGCATATACATTCACGTATGTGGTTAGGTTCATAGCTACTTATCTATGTGTTTTAGAAGAAAGTAAATGATAAGATATATCCCTCAAGAACGACCAAGATGTTTTCTTTTCCAGTTACTCATGAGCACATGAATTGTTCTTCATGGGATCAGGTGATGTACTTGATATAGAATTTTCTCCCTAGTCAGCATAAGTTAGTGTTATGGTTATGATCATCCATACAAGTATTAAATCCTTGTATGTGATTGGGGATTTGAGATTGGTTTGTATCCGTTAATGGAGAATTTTCCACATGAGGACAACTTTCTTGCTCCAAATAAGTGGATGCCAAAGTTCTCTAAACTAGAAGTCCCATACCAAACTCCCTTGGCTTTATATATCTTCTTATTCTTTACTCTGATGATACCAAGAAAGGGAACCAATTAGAATTGTGTTTCCTACTGCCAAAAACCCACTTCCAATCATCATTGATGGAGTGGAAGGTCTTCATCTCATTCCAACATTTCCACATAGAGTGTGTCAAAATCGAGCCCTTTCCGAACAAAGGATAAAGGACAAAAAAAGAAGACCATGACAAGGTTGATTTCTTTCCATCTAGGGTTCTCTGCAAGGGATAGGGTGTTGCTGTTTTGGAAGATGAGTTTGGTATAAGAAGCACCATCATTACTGTATGACTTGATCACCTATTTTTCTACAATATTGTTCTCCAAAGCAACCATATAAAAAATGCCAAATGGCCACCCAAATCCTTCAAGTGTGAAATTTTTTTTCATTTCATCTTTTCGACCCTGTTGATTTGAATCAACGTGATCCAAAGGAAATTTCTAAAAACTCTTTACGTCTTTTGCATTTCCTCATCACTCAACCATCAAGAGGCCAAACAATAGATGATAGAAGACATGTGAAATGATTTAAAAACTATATTATGCCCAACCATATCAAATTGCATTTGCTTCTATTTGCAAAGCTTGTTGTCATGCTTGAAAATCACTGCATCCCATAGTTGGGCCATGGAAACCCCAAAGCCCAATGAGATGCCTAGCCAAGAGACGAATTGGCCACAGGGGAGCTCCTAGCATCCTTGAATACTCAAACATTATGCTGGTAGGACTAATATCATATTAAAAGTAGTTTTAGAATGCTTGACTCTAGAAAGAGGGACCTCACAAACAATATCAATGCAAATCCCAATAGTAAGACACACAATCATTATCCCTCTACAATAAATACACTAGTGTCATCCATGAAGAGTTTCCTAGTTTTTTTTCATCTTAAAGCCCTCGAAGGGAAGACCATGAATATGACCCAATTGAACTTGATTTTAAAGCAAGGAACTTATCCAGTCCATTGAGATGCTGAAAAGTAAAGGGGCAAGGGGTTAACCTTGTTTGATAGAGTATTAAAGAAAAATAGTAGGCGAGAGGTGGTCATTAATATTGATATGAGTAGAACTATTTACAAGTAGCTTTGAAACCTTTTTAATAAACCTAGGCTTGCATCCAATGTCCTTGACGGATTCAAGGGTAAAGCCTCATTGACGCTTTTTGTATGCTATGTCAAAAAGATCTTAAGGATGGGGATGTTTTGAGAAGACTCCATGTAGTATTATACCTACCAAATATCAATTGTAGTTTCAAGAATGGATTTACCTTGCATGAAAACAATCGCATCCTTATTGATCCATGACTAGAGATGGATGACAATCTGTTTGGCAATGAATTTGCAAAAGATTTTCTACCAAGTTTGGAGCATGGTGATAAGCCTCTTCTTATGATCTTCATGTAGAACAATGGTCAAATTACCGACATAAAAAAGGATCCTATTGTAATTTATTAGTCCAAGGAGACATGAGGATGATACACTAGTCATGAGCAAGTGATGCAAGAACTTGTGCACACGACAAGCAAGAAGATGCAAGAACTTGTGCACACGACAAGCAAGAAGATGCACACACATGCACCACACAATGAAAATAAGAGTAGGTTTAGTGTTGCGATGACTAGAAATTATGAAATTACTTGGATAACCTACTTTGCTCTAAAAATTATGAAACTACTTGGATGACATAGTTGTACACGACAAGTACTCTATTGGCATTGCAAAAAACAATGCTATCCCAAACAAGAAAGTGTAACTTCCGGTTGGAGATAGACCTAAAGGAAATTGAAGGAGTTCAAAACTTACAAATCGTGCTTACAATTAGTCCATGAATCTATGGGATTGTGCCAATATTATCATAAAGGGATCCGAAATTCTCTAGATTTGTGGCCCCTTTAATGAATCTAACCAAGATTAGGGAGTTCTTTATATGGAGCCCCAAACATGAAGCACCTTTCCATCTCATGAAATAAGTAATGACGCATGCACTGGTCTTGAAATTCCTTGCATTCACGAAGCCTCTTGAGGTACATACATATTCTTTCGGCATAGCTATCAAGGGAGATAAGGTGTAGCCGAGAGAGACTTAATGAGCAATAGAGGATGCGGGCAACACATGAACAAGAGATGTTTTCTATGGTCCATCTCATAATTTAATGGAGGCATTACGATTTGGATATGCACACAATGTGATTCTAAGATATTTCCACACATAGCCACAATTATTTTCTAAGCAAGCCAGGTGGCAAGAAACTCTTCTAGAGTAGGATTAGCGATTATTCACAATCCTAGAAATCACAATGTGGTATCGAATGCTTTGAGTTCTATGCTTGTGGTATTGGTGGAAAGCATCATGGAAGGCAATTTCCTAGATGAAATCATGCAGGCCACAAATTCACACCATGACATTTCTCACAAGGTTACAACATGGCACAAGTGCAAGAAAACCATTGGTGTATATGAGCTCAAGGATGTCTTGTGGTATTTAGAAAGGCACATTGTTTTCCTAAAAATGAAGACATAAATCCCAAATTACTATATGAGGTTTGTGATTCCAAGCTTCCGGAGTGTGGAGGGCAAAAGAAATCCTATGATTGAGCACGTTGAATGTTTATCTGGTCATGTATGCATGAACATTTGACTGAATCTGTTGAAACCTACCCTACATGTAAACTACTGAAAGCCTCATAGATAACCCTAATCAACTTCCTTGTGAACATGCCCACCCTTGTGAAGCCATGGGATATAATCAGTATAGACTTCATCATGGACCTTCTCGACACTCAAGGTTTCAATGATATTTTTTTGCTATTAGATTTCTTTTCCAAACAAGAACATTTTATCCTTGCCAAGCCACTTCTCACATCTCTCCAAGTACCAAAGTTTTTGTTTAAGCATGTATTCTAAAATATCATGGGTTGGTTCTAGCCATCATCTCAGATACAAATGGTCAGTTTCATAGTGCAATGTGGGAGGAATCGTTTAAGCTACTGGGAACCTAAGTGCGTTTCTCATCAGCTTATCATCCGCAAACTGACGGGTAGATAGAGCATCTCAAGCAAGGCATCGAAGTCTATAATCCATGCCTATGTTCAAGCATACCAAAAAGACTCGATCGATGACTTCGAATTTCTGGAGTTCTAGTATAACATTTCAAGTCATTCTGCCAGAAGCTTCACTCCTTTTGAGTTGAACACGGGCAAAGAAATCATCACACATATGGTTCTTCCACCACTCGAGTGACTTCTAAAGCTCGTCAGAAAGCCTATTCATACGATGGAAATCGGGAATGTAGAACATCTTACATCGAGTGTGTGTGGTGATGCTATGATTCAGTTTTGTTTTTTGTTCTTATATCTACCAAAAAACGTAAAGCTGATGCTTTTTTTCTATCTTCCATCTCGGAAGATTCAGGTGATTCGAATCAACGTCACTCTCAAAAATGTCGATTGATCTACGTTTCTGGGTGATTTCGATTGCTTTATTTCTTCGAGGATAGGGGAATTTCGATGGCCAACCGAAGCTTCAATCTGAGATTGCATATGGCATTCGTCGTGCGGCACTGAGCGTAGTGTTCAATTTCTTCGAACCTAACCGTACCCGCTGTGTGCATATCCTCTCTCTCTCTCACACACACACAGATACTTTGATAAGTCGAACTTTAGTACAGAGTAGGCCGAACTCCACACGGCCTTAAATAAAACGAAATATTAGTGGACCACAATCCCTGATAAGAAGATAAGTTTTGTGTCGCGTCGATGGGATTCATTATCCGTCGAAAAAGGGCGATTCACCTCGATGGGATTCATTATAGAATTGATGCGCGTACCATACTTAAGATGCTTTGATTCATTATCGCAACGTGCTCGTCCCAGCAAGAGAATAAGAGCGCAAAACTAGAGCCTAGATCAGAAACCAGGAGTACGAGCAGTTAAGACCACAGATCGAATGCTCGCTGACGCATCGTATATTTTAGAACTATGGATTATTCTCGTGCATAATGAGAGCAAGAACAGGACCTGCAAGATGAATTCCTAGACGAATTAGTTAAAGTCAGGTGGAGTAGGCCTCGGCCGAACCTCCGTTAAAAAAAAAAAGAAGATGAATTCCTAGACGAATTAGAACTGGATAAGGGTTAACTCTGAAGGTTCGCAAGTCAAAATTTGTGGGCGATTGCATATTCTCTACCTAATAGGCAGAGGAATTTTTCAATCCCGACCACTTTTTTGGATGGCCATTGAAGTTCGTCACACATCCTTCTTTCCGTATCTTCCAAAGCACTTCTCTTATGGCATTCCACAAAGGAGAAGAGCAACCAATTGTTTCTCTAAGTAAAACTTGTTTCCGGTTGTTTTGCCTTGGTAAAATCAAAATTCTCCCGAGGGACCACCACATTGGGTAGCTTCTAGGGCACGAGAAGAAGAGATGACCAAGGTCCTCTCAGCCTTGAACATATCACTTACACCACTAAAGGGCCCCACATATATTATTAGCTTTGGCATTGGTCCAAATTCCACGATGGATGATTTGCCACATAAGAACGGTTTTTTTGTTCTAATGAGAGGATGCCACAATTCCTTAGAGCATACACGAGGATTTGTCTCTAAGAATTAGTTTTTCTAAGAAGCTTCCACATTGCACTATGCTTTGATTAGCCACTTGGGAATCAATTTATCCACGGTACCTCCCACATTCTACAATGACCAATCCCCCAGAATCTTTCTTATCACACAAGGTCCACTTGATCTTGGGCACGCCCCTCTTGTTGGGATCGCCAATCAGAAGGAAATTTCTACAAGTACTTTTAGGCTCTGCTAATTCTTTTTCTTTGGATCTCCAAGTTGCAAGAAAATAGATGATATATGAAATGAGGAAGATGTTAATCAACATAGCACACCTAGTGAGTAGGAGCTACGTGCCCTTCTTGTAGGCAAATTTAGTACCCTAATTGGCTAGAGCCTAATTCCATGAGTAGCCCATGGAAATTTCAAAACCCATCAGGATACTAAGGATGCAAAAAAATTTGACCACTGTCTATCTCTTTACATCTGTGGTTCATGAAGAATTGTGTCGAGGAACCCAAAAAATCCTTGAAAGTAGTTTTGAAGTGATTTATTTTAGAAAGGAATGTAGCACAAAACACATTTAGACATTTCTAGAAGGTGTTGATAGTATTAGGGTAATTATGCACAAAAACATTCCTGTCATCAATGAAGACACTCATTATCATCTAGATCTAACTCTAAGGGATTCAAAGGCCCTCGATGTCTCCTAAAAGGGTCAGATGGTTAACAAATAAGCTAAGGACATTAGTGCCAATAGCAAAAAGAAGAGGAGGCCAAGGAAAACCCTGTCTAATAGAGCACTTTAACCCCATTTCCTTAGAAAGTTGACCATTGATATTAATGCAATCAAAGGCATTCACCATAAGTGTAGAGATCATGTTGATGAAATTAGGTCCACAATCTATGTCTTTTAGGGATTGCAAAATGAAATCCAACTAGAGGTGATACTAAGCTTTGTCAAAATAGATTTTAATGAAGAAGACATCTTGGGAAGATTCCTTAGCATACTTGAGGTCTTCCCACGCATCAATAGTAGCCTCCATGATGGATGTGCCCTTTTCCTCACTTATGCATAAGCATAGATGGAAGGTAATGCGATTCATGAGAACCTTAACTAAGATCTTATAGCTAGTTTGCAGCATACTTAATCCTATTTTATCATTTTTGTGAACTAGATTAATCACCCCTTCATTGAGAAGTTAGGGAGAGTGCCAAAGTGTATGGGCTCCTTTCACACCAAAAATTGGGGTTTTACTAAGTCCCTTTTGAAAGCCTTGAAGAACGCATTGGTGAGACCATCCAGAGCCAGGCTTTTCCACTAGGGAGTGCATGAAAACATGTAGCTTTCTAAAACCATAGGATGTTTTTGTTGGAAAACAATAAGATTAAAAGCAACTAGGTCACTCATGAGGGTGATGAAAAAACCATTAAACTTCTCAAGAACTCTCTTTAAAATGTTTGTCACCCATCGAATCTTAGGTATCATACCTGTTTTGGTCCATCTTAGCTATCCTGCCATTGGACCCTTGCTATGTGGGATACAGATGATCTCAAGGGGACTAGGTCCATTCATCTTATAGATATTTTTTTATTAATTCAAGAATGGGAGAATAGGCTTTGGCCAAACTCCATATTTCAATATATTATGTGTTTGTGTAGATTGTACATATATTAGTTTGGTTAGGAAAAGGGTCATGGCATCGAAGATTTATCATGTATGCAAAGTATGAAAGGGCCATCCGACCTTGTTAGCTCAATGGGTTGGATAATATCCCTCCCAACTATGTGGGAAAGGTTAGTGAAATGTCTAAATCAGTCCCTCCAAGGAAGTTTGGGCCTTTGCAAACTACTTCAATTCAGACCTTTGGGATATCTAGCCCAAATAAATCCATTCAAATGAATCCCCTCATCTAGATTTAGGAGGGCCTTCAAGCACTCCAATGCATCTCTTTTGGCTATCGAGCTTAAACCAATCTTCTCGTTTTGCTTTGGGGCTCTCCTTTTCCCAGTTCTACCTTGTCTAGATCTAGGATGATTCCTTCTAAGTTCTTTGTTAGGGGGTGTTTGTAATCTCTCACTCAAGTTCATAAAGAACTCATTCAATCCATGCTTCTCGAATATACACTTCAAATAATTCTACTCATTTCTCTTTAGGGCCATCCCTTCTCCAGTTCTACCCTATCCAGCTTTAAGGCAATCCCTTCATTAGTTCTACCTTTGAGCCTATTGAGTTGAAATGTCTTCTCGTCTAGCTTTAGGGCCATCCCTTCTCGAGTTGCATCTTCTCTAGCTTTTGTTGATATATTTTAGTAATGATGTGTGTGATCACACTAGGACCATCCGGGCACCTTTTTCCTCTTTAGGAGGTTTTTTCCCCCGTCTTGTATATATGCTTATAGCCCTAACGTGTTACACATCTCTTGTACATTCTAGTGGTAATACATTTAGTATTATGTGTTGTGCTCCAAGCTTCTTATTCTTCCTTATGCTGTTCATGTGCTTCTACAAACGTCTAACTCCAACAATTGGTATCAGAGCAGGTCGCCACTTCATCTAGGGTGTCGTCAATACCCTTCCGGTCATAGTCTTAGAATCGCACGAAATTGCGTGAGCATACTCAAGGTGATTAGGAGATCAAAAGGGCTTGGTTGTGTCATTCCAAAATTGTGATCTGAGCTCATTTTTGCCTCCAAATGCACTATCATAGTGCTTGTGCAGGCTATTTTATCTTCTTGTGCTGAAAATATATATAAGTTTCAGTTTACTAGTATACACGTCTCGAAGTCTACTATAGTATAACAAAACTTATCAAGTACTTCTGTTCAGCTTTTTCAGATACAATCAATTTTCTACATCATGGTATTTTAGTCAATGGCCATGGCTAAAAGGAGGGATGTATTTCATATGTTGGCTATTGAGGATAAGTTGGGCAGTACTAATTACCCATTGTGGGCTTATATGATGCGACATGTATTGGTCGCAAATGACTAAGGAACATTGTGGAGGGTTTTGAAAAACATCTTATAACACCTGAAAATATAGGTATTGAAGTTGATGTAGATGGCATCAAAGATGCTGATATCCTTCAGATTCGTGTTCATGCACCTACTGTAGAGCTAATTCGTTGGGATGACAGAGATGCTCGTGCATATGCATTGATAGCATTGTCTGTCAAACGTGGCATTATTCCTCATATTCGGTCTTGTAGAATAGCTAAGGATGCTTTGGATACACTTACCACATTGTACCATGCTAGGAATGAGGCTCCTGTTGCTTACCTCGGAAAACAGTTGGAGAGTGAGTATATGAATGAAGGTGATTCTATGGACAATTTTTTAACAAAGATCAAAGATTTGAAGGAACATTTGATTTTTGTTAATGAAGGTATACTAGATAGCTCACTTGTGCACACTATTGTGAATGGTCTTCCTGATTCATATCAGATTTTTGCTTCTACTCTTCTTTTAATGATGAAAGGCAGTCCAAATGCCTTTTCATTTGAGGAGTTAGTCTTTGTTCTGTTGGAGGAAGCTAAGGCTAGGTAGAACAGGTCGATTATGCGAGTTGCAGATCAATCTTCCCTGGCTAGTCATAAGGGCAAAGGTAAATGGAGCTCATCTACTAGTAAGCAAAAATCTGCAAATGCTGCACATTCGAAGAAGGAACACAAAGATGAGAAGAAATCAGAAAAGTAGAAACTCTTTTGTAAGTATTGTAAGGAAACAATCATGTCATAAAGAATTTTCCAAAGATGGCTACAAAAGAGGCAAAGAAAAAAGAGGTTGGAATGGTTGTTACGGAGGTGTGTGCACCAAAAATATAGTTTGCTAATCTTGTGTAGAATGAAGAATGGGCATTTACTACTCTCTACAGTTTTGACCCATCTTCTCCTGAATAGTGTATGTCTGCAATAGACTCAGATGTTTGGTATTTTGATAGTGGGGCAACCAAACATATTACCTTGCAACCTAGTTTGTTCACTTCACTTGAGCCTACTCCTATAGGGAGTATTGTCACATGCACCAACAAATCCTCTTATCCTATCGTGGGAGCTGGTAAGTGTTGGGGATGTAAGGGTCATGTGACCTTACCCCCATATTCATATATATACATCATATATAGAGCATTGCCTCAAGAGAGATCATTATGTGGGTTTCGAGGCTCCCACGCATATCCGCGCGTCGTTCCTCCCTTCTCTCTCCCTCTATCTCCTCCTTCCTCCTCTTCTTCTACACACCAAAGCCCTTCATTGGTATTAGAGCATGTTGAAGGCTGGTGTGCAAGAAGCTTCAATGGAAGCTTAGGTCAGAAGGAGTAGAAGTGCAGGTCGGCATCTCTTGACAGCAGTTCAGTATTTCGGCTGTAACTTGAGCTAAAAAACTCGGATTGATGTGTTTTAAAGTTCTCTGCGTAGCTAACATAGAGAGCTACAATTTCATAGAAGGGCGCAGAACCTAGTTCGGACTCCTGAAGTGCTGAAAATTCGAAAAACGTAGAGAATTATAGAAGGCGAATCTACATTGAATAGGACAGTAGGTCGGCTTTTTTGTCATAACTTGAGTTCTATAGCTTGGAATGCAATGATTCAACTTGCTGCTCGTAGTTTAGAAAGATAGCTACAACGTTATAGAAGAACTCAGATTCAGATTCTGAGTGCAAGGTCACCGAAACTGCAAAATACAGAGTAGTAGTGTTGCAGGTGATAGTGAAATTGACAGCAGGTACTTGTTTTGAGCATATCTTGAGCTACGCACCTCTGATTGAGGTGTTCTTTATGTCCTTACGTAGCCAAGAAGAAGATCTTCAAGTTTGCTGAAGACCAAAAGTTCAGATTCAGAGGTTATCACCTCTGAAACAACAAAACACAGAGCAGTACAGTTTTGCCCAAACAACCCTAATTGCACTTGGAGGTTGAATTTGCTTTGGAACTTCTTCGAGAGAGAATTTTTGGTGTGCAAACTCTTATTCTTAGAGCTTGAAGGCATTGTACATGTATGATCATTGTGGTAGCTCCTCCATATGAGAGTAGAGCATGATCTTGTCACGTATTTGACATGTAAGATGACATTGTGGTATACTCTTTTTGAGGTTTATGTCATCATGAGTTTGATCATGGATGTATAGTGGCATTGTGGTCTATAGCTTGTTTATGCCACTTGGTTATGGATTTAGTTACTAGTTGCACACAATTCTGTGAGAGTTGATTTTAGATCTTGTTTGGTACTTGTATCTTTGTTTTCTTTGCAGGTACATGATCTAGATTGGAGCCTCAGTTACACATTCGTTTGTCAGCATTATTAGCATTTGGTCATTGATTGATATGTATTTGTCAGTGTGATTCTTGGCATATGTGGATAGTGATTCCCACATGGTTATTTTGGTTCTAGAGTCCATTTTACAGAGGAGATGCTGCCGAAATTTTATAGGCTTTTATGCTAGAAGAGAGCTCTAGTGGATCTTGAAGCTTGTGCGATAGCTTTGGATCATTGACTATCTCCATTCACTTGGACTTGGTCATAGGTTATTTATGATAGATTGGACCATCTTGCAGGATTTATTCTTGAGTGGGAGTTGTATTGCCATTGTATTGGCATGTATTGCCATTAGTTTATGGGCATATGTATTTTCCATTATCCTTGATTACATCAGTGACAGGTGGTGATAGATTACTCATTGTTCTTTTGATATTGGTTATATTGTTTGATTGCTCAGTTTACAGGGGATACTCTGTCGAATTTTTCCCAGGATTCTTCCACATCTATTTGGTCACTTTGGAGACTTGGTGAGCAGGCTTATGCTCATGGTTTTATGCGCATGCTAGATGCATGATTATGTGACAAGTGGTTCACATGGTTTTCTTCTCCAGTGAGACATATGTGATGTGAGTTATGCATATGGATATGCAGGTGCGATCCTATTCAGGATAGAGTATTGTTTCTAGTCTCTTGTTATATTACTAGTCTATTGGATTGCCAGTATGGTGTCTTCTCGATTCGATGGCATTGACTTTCCGAGATGGAAAGCTCAGATGTGGCATACATTGGTTCATGCAGGGTTAGACATGTATGTGCATGGAGATGCACAGAGGCCTCGTGACATGCCCGATCACGTATGGATGGATATGGATGCATTGGCCAGCTCAACTATCGGATTACAGCTTGTGGATTCTATGTATGAGTCTGTTATGTATGAGGAGACAAGTAGTGCATTATGGCAGAGACTACATGATATGTATGCGAGTCCATTGACTCATGTGAGACATAGATCACATCGACGACTTCGATGTTGGCATTGTGGTCGTGAGGGCCATATTCGACGACGTTGCTTCAGGCGGATGCGACGACGACGTCAGAGATATGCACGTGATGCAGATCAGGTAGTGATTTCAGGAGAGTCTATGATAGTTGATTATGCCAGTGATGGTGATATCACTTTCTTCTATGGTTCATCTCATGATTCCTCTTTTCTATTGGATAGCACGCATATGGCTTGGTTGCTTGATGCATTAGCCACTTTTCATGTTACTTCACATCGTGAGTGGTTTTGTCGATTCTCAGGTGAGAGTCGTGGATGTGTGCACTTGCCTGATGGTACATCATATGACATTGAGGGTGCAGGAGATGTATGCCTTATGCTACCTAGTGGAGCATCACTTATGCTCAGACATGTACGCTATGTGCCTTCATTCCCTATGAGCTTGATTTCAGTTAGCCAGTTACAAGAGAGCAGATGTTATGCATTCCTTGGTGAGCATCATTTTCAGTTGCAGTTGGGACAGCTTACGCTTGTCAGAGGTGCTAGGATTGCGCACAGGTATCCACTGCAGGTACTTCATGTGAGAGACAGTCTCGTCTCCGTGGGAGTTCAGCCTTATGTGCGATGTGAGACTCGTCATGTCTCATTTTGTCTACCTACAGATACGTCTATTGGCATTCTTGATGCACATGCATGGCAGGATTCAGATGCTCAGATGGATGCACATATAGAGCATGTTTTGGATGCTCATGATGCTTATATAGAGCATGATTTTATTGATCATATGGATGCTCTTATGGAGCATACTTTGGATGATCAATTGGATGCTTTAGAGCATGATATGGATGCTCATTTAGAGCATTGTGATGATACTTAGTTAGAGTGTGATCATTAGTTTGACCTTGGTGTTGATGTTGTGCAGTTAGCTCATGTAGAGCATGATAATACACTTGGTATGGTAGAGCAGGATTGCTCTCATGGTACACAGTGTATGGTAGAGCATATTAGCTCTTAGGATGCACAGCTAGATACATCCTTGGTTGCGAGCATGGCTGATTTACATGCTGATGAGTCAGCGATCATGGAGTCATTCTTGGATTCGCCCATGCCAGATGTTGACACAGATATGTCAGGACATGTTGGTCTTGATGATGGTGCTTTGGATGCCTTGGATACAGGCATGGCTGACATACTTAGGTTAGCCAGGATAGCACATGTTTCGTCAGCATTCGGGAGTCTGATATACGAGTTGTTATGCTCGAGACCAGACATTGCAGTTGCTATTGGAGCATTTGCACTTGGAGTTGTTAGTCGTTTGATGATTGACATAGGCATAGAGCGAGTGGGAGCTTTGCAGGAACTTCATCAGTTCTTGCATCAGTCAGATGTGAGCTCGACTCTTACCAATATGAGTCTAGAGCAGTTCGAGGTGCATGGATACACCTTGTTCGAGGCAGTTGGTGTAGGCTGATCTGGTATGGGTGGAGATCCGGACTCTTCCTGTACATTATTGTATAGTCCTACATCATTCTTTGTATATGTTACCACTTATGGTCACATTGACCCTTAAGTGGGAGATTGTTGGGGATGTAAGGGTCATGTGACCTTACCCCCATATTCATATATATACATCATATATAGAGCATTGCCTCAAGAGAGATCATTATGTGGGTTTCGAGGCTCCCACGCATATCCGCGCGTCGTTCCTCTCTTCTCTCTCCCTCCATCTCCTCCTTCCTCCTCTTCTTCTGCACACCAAAGCCCTTCAGTAAGATCATTCTGACTACTACTAATGGTAGTTCTTTCACTTTGTCAGATGCTTTATTTGTGTTGTACAATTCATGATCTATCAAATGGCATCATGATTATTGCTTCTAAAAATTTATGTTCTGGGCCGTATAAGCTCATAGACTATGAAAAATCTATGAATGATTTAGCATGTGTAGTACATGATTCTTAGGCTATGTTAGATGCAAAGCTTTGGCATGGAGGCTTTGGTCATCTGAATTTTGCTAGTTTGTTATGCGTGCAAAGATTAGAAATGGTATCCTCTTTGCCCAAACTTGAGGTACCCAGACAACATGTTTGTGAAGTCTATGTTTTGGGCAAAGTGCACCGTTTCTCCTTTCCTAAAGATGGATCAGTTTGATCTACTCAAAAATTGCAGCTTGTTCACAGTGATTTTTGTGGTCCTATGCAGACACCCTCTTTTGGAAACTATCTTTACTTCGTGACTTTCATTGATGATTTTTCTAGGAACGCATGTATATCCATTGAAAGCAATGTAAGAAGTGTTCATGTGCTTCAAACAGTTTTTGGTTTTGGCTAAAAATGTGTTAGCATGTAAAATCGGCACCCTCCATTCTGATCGAGGGGGGAATATATGTCTTTTGACTTCAATGCTTTTTTGGCTGAACGTCGGATAAAACATTAGTGTATAGTGCCATATACACCTCAATAGAATGGAGTTGCTCACCGGAAGAACATGTCACTCATGGAGATGGTGAGGTGTATGATCAAGGGTTAAGCTTTACCACATAGTTTTTGGCTTGAGACTGTCATGTGTGCAACATATGTACTGAACAAGTGTCCCACTAAAGCACTGCAGTCCATCATCCATATGAGGCTTGGAATGGCTGCAAGCCATCTGTTGCTCATCTGCATGTTTTTGGTTGTCTAGCATATGCATTAGTGCCTGAACAACATTGTAGGAAATTGGATGATAAAGTAGTAAAATGTATTTTTGTTGGGTACAAAATTTCTAAAAGCAAAGATTATCATCTGTATCATCCACAAACTACTTGCATTTTGGTTAGCCCTAATGTTTTTTTTTGTGCAAGATGCTATTCAGACTTTACTTTCATGTACAAAGGAGACATGTGTTAGCTCCAAAGACATGTATGATGCTTTGTTGCCTCTTTTTACACGTGGACAATCTAGTGCTAGTCCTATTGAGGCAATTTCTCAAGCTTTAGAGGATTCATGTGATAATGCATATCATTCCATTTATAATGCTGATTTGCATGATGATGCACTTGATGAGGGAGCCAATATTGATGAGGCAAAAACTATGCCAAATTGGCTAGTGCAAACTTTGCATGAGAGCAAATTAGATGCATCTTTGTCATACCGTACTCCTTCAGGCTCTCATAGTGCCTCTTTTGCATCAAATTGCTATGCTATGGCTACGTCTAGTCTCTGTGATGATACAAAGCCCCTTTTATTAGATGAACCAGAAAATTGCGAACATTGGATGGCTACAATGCAATCTGAATATGATGTTATCATGAAAAATGGTACCTAGTCTTTATGTGACTTGCCTGCTTGCAAGAAGGCCATTGGAACTAAGTGGGTATACAAGTCGAAGTGTAAAAGTGATGGAACAGTTGACAGGTATAAGGCTAGGCTTGTTGGAAAGGGTTATGCAGGCATTGATTTTGATGAAGCCATTGCAACTACATGCCGAATGACTACTATTCATAGCATTTGTGCACTTGCAACTCATATGGTTGGAATGTACATTAGTTGGAAAATAAAACAACATTTCTGAATCGTGGCTTGCATGAAGAAGTGTATGGTTTTCAGCCCGATGGCTTTGTGTAGAAAGGGCATGAAAACCAAGTGCGCAGGTTAAAGAAGGCATTATATGGTTTAAAGCAAGCACAATGTGCTTGGTATGAAAAAATACATGCCTATCTGATTACACATGGTTTCAAGAATAGTCCAACTAAAAGCACCTTATATGTTACGCACGCTAATGATGTACTTCTAATCATTGTTGTGTATGTTGATGACATGGATCTCACTAGACCTCATGAGAAGCATATTGCTGATTTTAAGGATGATTTGCATGCCTCAGATTAGGGCAAAAAATGCCCAAAAAGGGCCATTTGCTAATCATCGATTAAAAAAATTGACAAATAGGATCTTTCCACATGTACAAGAATATAACATTCTTTTCTCTTTTAATCGTATGAAGAAATGCTTTTTTTTTTAAATATGCTTAAAAGCGCCACTTAAGTGATAGAATTTTTTGAATTTAGTGTACAGTTTTCTTGCACGCCATACAATGCAAATCCTTAAATTTCCAATAGAGAAATGATTTTTGAAGATATGAAATATTTTTTTATTCACAAAGTTCAATTATGTTTTGGTCATAGTTGATACATCAAATTAAAAGATTGTGTTTTTCTTCCATATGTATAAATTTTTTTGTCTAAAAAATACTTCCAAATTTTTTTTAACTCAGTTTCCTACTTTGAGCATTCTCTACTCTTTGTCATCGTCCTTCTACTTCGAATGGCTTCTACTTCTCATCGTCCTTCCAATCACATAACCTCATGTGAGGTTTACAATAGAAAAGAGGATTCTTTATGGAAACCTCTTTGTGTGAAGCTTAATGATTGGGTGACCATGCTTCCTAATTGTAGAGGTGCCCATAAAGTCAAGCGTACTAAAAGAGATGAAACAAAAACCATTGGAAAGGTCATATTTTAGTTTCAAATTGAAGAGAGAAAGCTGGTTTGCAAAAGTTCAACATGTGTACAGTGCTAAGGATCTCGTGCTAGACAATCATCTCGAATTCCCATCGTACTATAAGAGAACTTTAAGAATGCTCTTTTATCAATTTCATTTATTTTTGTATTTCACTATCTTTATATGGAAGATAGTTATTTTAAATCATGTTTGTACAAAGAAATGGTACTAGTTTTCATAAATAATAAGTTGTTTATCATTAATTTGTTAAACATCATGCTATAACATGATCTGATGGTATGAAATTGAAAAATTGGGCTTGTGAAGGAAAATGGACAACATTAGAGGATACAATCGATTCAAGAAATTAGAGCACTCGGAGATCCTCCATTGCCCCTAGTCGCTTGAATCGGTCGTATCCTATTATCTTCTCCATATAGTAATCGTTGATGGTCTTTACTATGCTTTTTGATAATAAGAACTGAAAAACTGGCTTGTGAAGGAAAATGGAGAGGATTGGAGGACACGAAAAATTCAAGCGATTAGGGTAATAAAAAATCCTCCATTGCCCCTAGTCGCTTGAATCCTTCGTATTCTCCAATCTTCTCGATGTTGTAATCCTTGATGCTCTTTACTATGCTTTTCACCCATAGAAAAGTCACGACCGATTCAAGCGAGGAGAGCAATCCGGGAACTTCAATTGCCCCTTATCGCTTGAATCAATCTCACAATGCCCATACACAATGAAAAAGGAAGACGACCAATTCAAGCCATAAGCGCCTTCAGAGAACCTTCAATGCTTCTTATCGCTTGAATCGGTCCTATGCTTCAAGCTTATCCCCTTTTAAATATTCCTACCTTATTGCTCTACCTTACTTTTCTATAATCATATCCTAAAACAAGTGATTCTCGAGATATCTGATATGAAATTGATATAGAATTTGGGCTAACTTCACATAAAATGATGTCTCCTAGCTCTTGATCTTCTTTGCTAACCCATTCCCTACCAAAAACGTCATAAGTCTTAGAAATTAGAACTCTCCTATGCAACCACATTGTTTTTGTTTTTTGTAATAACATGTTTTTAAAACATGCTACAAAAACATGAAGAGGAAGAAACCATTGAATCTTTATCCTTCGAGAAATTCTGCTTGTTCACGTTGCCCTTTGGACATCATCTTTCATTTTGCATAAAAAACTTGAAACTATTGAATGATCAGGAGCATCCCAATCTAATGAAGAGATGCACGGAGCAGGCAAATGCACAAGATTTCCATAAGCACTCCTCCTTGATGGCACCTGATAAGCAAAGTAGACATATAATTGAATGCTATTGAAAAATTGAATAGATTTGTTCGCATACAGAAGTTCTTCATAATCCTTATAAAGGACTTTGAATGTTCCTGTCAAACATTCAAAAGGTTTCCACTCGAGAATATTGGAAGGAAAAATATCTGCAATACAATTATTTTGTGTACAACATTGCATCTACAACAAAGATCATATAAATATCTTTCAACATATGTTGGAAGTAATGGGCTAAATATCAAGATAGATACAAACTCTATACATTTTTGGAGCCTTCACCTTTCTTATTTTTGTTCTTTCTGGAACTCTCACTTCTTTGCTTATTCTTCAGGACATGCTTCAATGGAGAGCAAACATGAGGTCTTTTCTTCCTATCTTCAGTATTCTTATGTCCTGATGGTGGAGGCAGTGGAGGAGAATCTCGATCATAAGCACAGATAGCATCTTTTAAGATGGTATGAATTGCTTTTTCTCTGACCAAAAGGATCCATGCATCTGGATAGTCGGATAGATTCAGATCTAGACTATAAAATCTGTGTTCCAAGAACCTTACTGCATTGGCAATTACTCTCCATCCACATGATGTAGTGTCCTTCTAGAGCGGCACATGAATTTGCATATAACCAAACTTTTTTCCTTCATTCACTTTGCTTGGATATTTTTGATCAATGTGCATTTTCAAAAGTTTGGCAGCACTGCATATCGGAATGCATGGCAATAAATAAATATCACAATGTATTCACAAATCTAAATAAAAATCACAATGCATGGCAATAGAAATGTAAAAGAGCAATGGAAGTGTGAACTTAGAGTTTACAATTACCATGTGATTGGAGAGAGCTCATTAATAAGGTTTGGTATTCAACAAAAACAATAGTTATAAGACTTCATTGACCCCTGAAAATGTGACATGCTCATTAATAAAACCACCAAGAAAGGAATAACTTTATAAGAGAAATAGAAATGAAAACTTACTTTTTAATATATGGATAAACTATATATAGTATCTCCTCACTAATATTCTTGAGAAAATGATCAATTTCTCCATGCTTGAATAATATACAGTGAGTCACAAGGGGATAAAAAATTAAGACCTTCCTTGAGCTGACTCATCACATTGCTGGAGTAAGACCCTACAACTATAAAATCATCAGGAAATGCATCAAGAAGATCAATTATTGATAAAATGCAGCATGTTATGGACTCAAAAATACCTGAGAGCTATATTAACAATGTTGTCAGAGATTTCAACATTAAAATCTCTCAACATTTTGTTGTCTTCAGGCCTAATGTCAAGCATGAAGTCATCCTCCCATGGCATTGAAGCATTCACAATTATATGGCCATCTCCTTTCTTTAAAAGTTCTGAGTTAGCCTTCTTCAGCCTCTAAATGTCCTCAAGGATAACAGATTCTTCTGTCAAAAGACTCATCCTTCTCTTCTCCTCCTCAATCTTTGCTGCATTTTTTGTTGAATGTTCATGAGAAAGCATCTCTTCAATTTTTATTATGGATGGCTCATGCTTTCTTGCTAGAGGTATATTAAGAACATCAGAAAATTTCTGATCATGCTTGTCAAGAGGTACAATTGCTTTATAAAACTTGTATCTTAGCCTGGACACAACAACATAGTCCTTGGCCATAAGTGTCACCCTATGACAATGTGCTGCACAAAGAAAAGATCAATCATTAATGAAATCAATTGCAAAATTTTATGCTGCTTCTTGCAAGCATAGAAGAGGTTGCGTCTGCCATTTGACATTCACAAATGAATTAGTTTTCATCAAAGAGCAAAGATTGGTAGAGATCTCCTTAACTACTCTCATGAAAGGAAGCCTTGGGATGAGAAGTCCCACAGTTTTCTAAGCTCTTCTCATTTCCCTCAGTGATTTGACATGATATTTAACTCTCTTTTTGGCATATGTTCTCTGTGGATCAACCTTATCTTGGCTATCTGTGGTCTCTAGAGTAGGGCCATACCCCTCTCGAACAGGTCCCCCATGGTCTTGGTTTTGAGGGTACAACTTCTTAGCTCTCTTCTTTACCCTAGCCATGATCTATAAAAAGAATTGAAGTGGATCAAACACATGGAAAAGCAACAAACCATAAGATGAACAATTCAAGTGATAAGGGTCATCCAAAAATCTTTGATTCACCTAATCGCTTGAATCGGTCCTATCAAATAAATCAAGGTGTTCACTTTGTTCTCATGTATTCCGTGAAGTCTTTGGAGGTGTTCCTACCTTAGAGTGAAAATGACTAGACACAATCAATTCAAGTGAATAGGTCAATCCGAAAATCTCAGATTCCCCTAATCACTTGAATTGGCCATCCCAAAGCAAGTGGAAAAAATGAAATCCCCTTATCTTCACTTCTGAGCCTAAAAGAATAAGTAATCAAAAAAGTCCTTTGAACTAGTGATGACCAATGCAAGCGATCGGGAAAGTATAGTGATCTCCGATTCAACTAATCGCTTGAATCGGTCGTCTTCCATAAAACATGTTTTTTTACTATAGACGACCGATTCAAGCGAATAGGTGAATCTGAAAATCTCCGATTTCACTAATCGCTTGAATCGATCCTCTCTAGAAGATAGCAAGCTCATGGATAATACCTTGTACACCAAGAGAGTTCAACGAGAAGACAACTTAGTGATATTCAGAGAAGAGGGTTGGAGCATGAAAACGGGTGGAAGTTGGGAGAGCGGGTATGTCACAAAAAATGGAAAAAATGAAGGTAAGAGCTTAAATAGGTCTCATGTCAAGTTGACCATACATGCCACATGGCAATGTCTGATATGACTCATTCGAGCGATTAGGCCAATCGAAGAATTTGCAATGAGCCTATTCACTTGAATTGGAGGTGTCTAGATTTCTTCCTTTTTATTCATTTTCTAGCTTTCCCTTATGTGAGAAATCCAAAACAACATCTATTTGCTATCATTTAGAAGAAAGAATGGATTCAAGTGATTAGGCTATCATTTGGAACACACGATCGATTTTGGATGAGCCTATTCTTTTGAATTGGTCGTCTTTTGCATTTCTCTGCAAAATAAGATCTATTTGCTAATTTAGAACACACGACCGATTCAAGAAATAAGGCCCATCGGAGACTTTTGGATCAGCCTATTCACTTGAATCGATCGTCTCTTGGATTTCTCTATTCTGATTTAATATTCTCTATCGATGCGTGATTATCTTCATCTGAAATTTATTTAAGGGTTTTATCTCACAGTACTTATAAATGATGGCAGGTGATGGTATTTTTTTCATGATTCTCAGTGATGATCGATTCAAGCGATTAGTCCAATCCAAGATTTCTTGATGATCATAATCGCTTGAATTGGTTGTCTTCTTCTCATTTCATATAAGTTCATTTTTGTCCCGATGCTTTCTCTGATCTTGCTTTCTCATGATTTCCACAGTTATCTATTTTGGATGAGGACAATTATCTTGGCATGGGCAAGGGCACAAGAAATGCTATAGAGAGTAAAGGAAAAGCAAAACTAGATATACATTTAGTCATTCACTCTCTTCCAAAGTTAAAGCCAAACTTATTATGTGTTATACATAAGTAGTATAGTGAGGACCTTGATTTTGCATTATTCTCTATGAAGACTCTTTCAAAGTACATGGACTTTTCCTCACTACAAGTTAATGCATATAGTATTTTGCTTCTTGAGAGAATTGCAGAATTCAAGATTTTTGGCCATGCCCCAGGGCTCAATGCTTCTAGAGCTGGATATTTCCTATGTTATTCAAGCTATGCAATGGATGCAGAGGTGTCAAATGTACAAAGTATTGCTGGCTACAAGAGAAAGGAGTTCCTTAGATACAAAGGAGATTTTCTAGAGTCAAGCTCATTCAAAATACTGAAAGAAGAATAAATATTTCATTTCAAACATTCATGAGTTTCAGACACTATATATACATGCATATGTATTTTTTTGGTAGAAGAATTGTTTAAGATATTCTAAATTATAGCTTCAAGTTGGAATGAAATCTCATTCCTTTTTGTAAATCCATGTCCTAGAGGACATCTTGTGATAGCCCTCATTGACATGATTTGTATAGATTATCTGATGATGATATCTGCCATGTGCTCCTTTGTAATTGTCTTCTAAAGAACCAATCAAAAATCTCTTTGAAAGCATTACTTTTTGTGATTCCTCCTCCTTTTCTTGTGCATCAGAAGAAGATTTTTCTTGCTTGATAATGATATTTTTCCATGCCTTGGGTGTTCCATGTGGGAAGTTTTCCTTTTTTGTAAAGAATGGACCATGTAAAAGAAGAATATGCTATAAAAACATAAAGCTAAATATCAAAACACACCAAGTATATTGTTGGAGTAAATTTCTTTGATGAAACTCACCAAGTACTAAGTTATTTCTTTGACACTCCAAGCGTGTGTGATGGTCTCTATAAGCTCTGTGATTGCGCTTCGGAATTCAATCACATATGTATCAGATGTAACTTGTTGTCTCATGATCTTCAAAATTTATCTAGCCTGACCCAAACCTCCATTCTTTTTTTGCTATTTCTTGATTTCTTTTTACAATTGTCGTAAAATCACAAAATTTTTTCTAATGATTCCACATTGCATTTAGTTGTTTTCCATTGGACTTGCAGAAGTATCTTCATTCTTTTGCACCTCCCATCGACACATCCTGTAATACATCACCTATATTTTGTGAAAGCTTTGGATCTTTTCTTAGATGAACATCACCATCATGAAATCCCATTTTTGAAAGCAGAGATTCACACTTTTTTATGCATTCATCTGCAAAAGCTGTAAGCTTGATGGAATATGCATAATCCAAGTGAAGATGGACCAACTTATCAATGATCCTTAACTCTACATGCAGCGTACATATGTGTACAATAATCAATTCTATTGGAAGTATGGGATCCCAAATCATGGCAAACGATGAGTAATTATATAGATTAACATTTTATCTTTAAGGAGCTTCCTCAGCCTCACTTCTAGCAATCCATCCTCTTGTACCTGGACTTTGCATGCAGTACAAACAAGGGTATTTACAATTTGCACCCCCGCTTATACCGAACATGCATTTAAGAGTCTTCAAGTCTCCAGTCAAGTGCCACTCAGTTTTAAAGCTTCCGTAGTTGTCGATATTCAACAATTCTCCTAAGTGATGCCTTTGGATAACATTCGGAATGTCTGTTTGTAAGAATAACCAGTTAAATGTTTTATGATTCTCAGATGGAACTTAAGCACACCCAACCCAACCATAACTCAATTCTTGATTGTACTTTGAGAGATGGAGTATCTAATTCCCTAAGGCTGTAGTCCAAAGCTCTATTCATTAGTGCACTACTTATTCTTTCTAGCTTTTGATGCTTTTTAATTTCAGCCTCATCAATTACAAATTTCAAAAGTCTAGAACATTCATGCTCTTTTATATTATAGAACTGAACCATGTATGTCTGAAGTCTGATTATATCTATCCATATATTGTTAAACACATTGTAAGTGAAGTGTAAAGTTTGTTTTTCTACCTCATAAGGCATGTTACTATGAATGTGTTTATAGTCACCAAATATAGATGTGACACTCTTATTCAAGCAGAGCCAATATTTTCCTACATGATGAGGTCTAGGTAATCCAAAGGATTTTACTTTATTAAATTTCAAAAATTGGCACCAAAGTTTTGAACTTGCTCTATAACCTTTTCTAGTCAGTCCAACTCCATCACAAACCTCCTGAATTTGAGATGGTTCTAGCAACAAATTCATTTCTTTCTTGAGTTTATAAAAAATAAATAGTTTTAAGCAAACATTTTCATTCGGTTTTAATAGTTTCAAAACCTCATTTTGACTCCTAATTTCATTACAAAAATGAACACACTCAAAACTACTCAACATGTTTAAACCTAGCACATTTGATACATGATCTCTTACAATTTTTATTCTCTTTTTCTTCTAGCTTGATCTGTTAGTCAAATCTAAAAATGGTTTTACCCCTTTAGACCGCATTCTCAATCCTATAGGATTTTCTTTCATTTTTATGAAAGTTTCTAATTGAGAAGACAAATTTGACAACTTTTTTTTCTAGATCCCTTTGATGTAAGTCTCTTTGATGTAGTACATTTTGCAGATGGTTGATGTACTGCAAACAGTTCTTTGACATCTCATAGAGCTTTGAACAATAGCCATGTAAATTGTCATCACCATCTCCGACAAATCTAATCACATCATGAAGATTATGAAAATATGGATACCTTCTAGTTTTTGAATTAATTGGATAAACAACTCCATCTCCCATATATCGATATGTTTTTTACCTTCTTTGTGCAATCCATCAACTTCACAAGGTTGAAGAACTCTTCAGAATACCTTTCGTGTTGTTGCATACTCTTGATTGATTACAATGTTGATATGGAATTTATCACGCAGACTTCGACTGGATGAAAGGTCAGTGAGAGTCTTTGGATTGAGGTTCTTCATGGTGAAATTCTTCAGATTCACAAGGAAAAGAGAAGCTTGTCTGTTATGAAGAGGAGAGTAAAAAAGTGAAGAACGTCCTAAACACACATTATGTAGGTGGAATAACAAGAAGGAAACTTGAAATTCGGTGAACGCCCGATGAGCACAAACTTAGAGGCAAATCACTTTTCATGATTATCACACGAAGTTTTTCTCTCTTACAAAACAAACATATCTTCGTAAGATACATTTTAAATGCACGTGCATGGAATTTTCTAAAATGATTTGACAACATTAATCATGATTAAGCAAACTAATTGAAATCCTTACATGGTCCCTTTTTTGCCATTTTTCGCCCTAATGAATTGAGATGTGTAATTTGGGGCATTTGCATCATTATTTGGGCATTCAATTTATGCATGTTGATGGTGGAATGGATTTGTGTCAAACAATATATATTGACACATTATTGTAGTGTTTTGGCCTTGAAGATAGTAAACCTATTCTCAGTCCTATGGAGACAAGTTAACGACTCAGTCTTCATGATGTTGGGTGCTTAATTTACTTATGCATTACTTGGCCAGATATTCAATTTGTTGTCTCACAGATGAGCAAGTTTATGCATTGTCCAGGTGTCAAGCATTTGTAGGGGGTTAAATGCATCTTTCGCTACTTGAGTGGTATTCAGTTACTTGGGTTGTTCTATCCCAAGGGGGGATCACTATCACCAGATTTGCATGCCTTTTCTGACTCTGCTTGGGCTGCTCTCTATGAAACTTTTATGTCCACTAGTGGTTTTTGCTTCATGCTTGGAGTTCATGCATATCTTGGCTAAGCAAGAAGCACCCTACTATGGCCACTTCTAGTTGTGAGGCTAAATATAGGGCAGCTTTCATAGAGACTATTGAGTGTTTGTGGATTAGATGCCTTATGGCTGATTTGGGTGTTGGTCAATCTTTTGCCACCACCATCTTTAGTGATTGTTAGAGCACATTGGCAATTGCGAGGAACCCTGTTTTCCATGCTCGCACTAAGCACATTGAGATGCATTATCATTATGTCAGGGCGAGGTTCTCTGCTGGGGAGATTAGCTTGGCATATGTGCCCACCAAGGAGAACATTGCAAACCTTTTCATGAAGGCTCTACTTAGGGAGAAGTTTGAAGCTTTTTGCAAGGCTTAGGGGTTACTTCCTTTTGTGGATTGATTCCAAATAGCTTAGCACTTCCTTATACATGAGTGCCATCTCCTTGTTCACTCCATCACTCCCAGGGGGATTTGTTGATGTATTTAGGCAGTGATGTGTGTGAACACACTACGACTGTTGGGGCACGTATTTTTCGTCTTTAGGAGGTTTTTTTCCCTAGTTTGTATATACACCTATAGCCCTAATGGGTTACACATCTTTTGTACATTCTAGTGGTAATACATTCAATATTGTGTGTTGTGCTCCAAGCTTCTTCTTCTTCCTTGTTTTGTTCGTGTGCTTCCGCAGACGTCTAACTCCAACAGCTTTAGGGCCATTCCTCCCCCAATTCCACTTTAGCGAGCCTTTTAACTGGGTAATCCTTACCATGTTAACTTTCTAACCTCTACTTTGTGGAATATGGGTTCCCCATGTGTGTTATGCCTGCCTTCCTTATACTTTCAATTAATTTAAGCTTAACACCCTCCTTTGTAGGATATGGGGGTCTCATGGGTGCTTTTTCGACCTTCTCATGTACTTTAATTAATTGAATCTTAACCCTCTACTTTGTAGGATATGGGAGTCCCATGAGTGCTATGTCAATCTAGTAGAATAAAAGTTCCCACTTAGAAGAACACTTTTCCCATGAGAGTCCAAAGGATAGAAGATAGCTGAGTATTGACTTCATTTTTCCAAACGAAGTTTGGCAATGGCCTACTCTCCCAAATTTTAATTAATAGAAGGAACAATTGTACAATTGGACAGGCCTAGCACCCATGGGATACCTCGAATCCCACAAAGTAGGGGTTGCTTAAAAAGAATGTTGATAATCCTTCTATCCCCCTCATTAGGGGGCCATTTGCTTTTCCTCTTGTTGCTCTTGAGGAAAAATGATATATCATGTCTGAAAGCTGTTGAGTTCTTACAATTGGAAATTATTTTGCTTGAAAGGAAAGCACACCTCTCTTTTTAGATCTTCTCGTATGCCAAATGATTTGCTTTTACCAATGACATAGAAAGGACACTTATTTCAAAATATGGAACTCATTTTTATGAGAGGAGAAGTGGAAGGACTACCTTCCAAAGTCTTGTTTGACACTAGGTCCACACATAATGTCATCAACTCTCGACTAGTCAAATGGTTAGAGTTAGACAATGTGCAGTTAGAATATGCCTAAACAATGGAGTTAGCCCAGGGGAAGGATACTCTAACATAGGAAAAATGAATAGTTGTTCTATGCATCCAGATCCAATCCTATGAGGAGACATTGGATTTGGACCCATTTTAATGTAGTCCTAAGTACGAACTAGCATGCTAGGAATGATGAGTCATAGACTTCGCTTCACATGTTTACGAGTTTGACCATGAGGTAAGGTGATTATTGATCCATGGAGAGCGAGATCTCCAAGAAACACAATTAGTAACCACAACCAAGTTGATTGAGTATAAGTATATTTATTTTTTATATTTTGTGTATCTAACTTGTTTAGTGATTGATTCTTGTAGCTTCCTTGTAGCCAAGGAAGCTATAGTTGGAATGCTCAAGTACTTTCGGATAAAGAAAAAGTGGAACTCTAGGAGTTGTTTTTAAAAGAATTACCTTCAGGTTTACATCCTTGTAGGAATATTGAGCATAGGATCGAATTGGTATTAGGAGGGAGTCTCACTGCGCGATGGCCATTTTGCATGAGCTTGTAGGGTGGGGTATATGTACATAGTACAAAACATTTGAAAAGTGGCTACCACCAAGTTAGAGTTGAGTAAGATAATTATAAAATAGCTTTCAAGACCCATTTTGGGCATTATAAGTATTAATTTATGCCATTTAGTTTGACCAATATAACTGTTGCTTTTAGGATGTTAATGAATGATATATTTTACATATGTTCATTGGAAATTTGTTTTGAATTTTATATATGACTTATTCGTGTATAGTAGGTCTTTACATGAGCATGAGTATCACTTAAGATTGGTGTTGAATAAGCTAAACTAAAGCCAATTACTTGTAGATCAAGATAAGATTCAATTGTTTCTTCTAGGTAGACTACTTAGAGGGTATGTTGTATCTGTTGATGGGGTTTAGATGGATCCTATATTGTCTCACTTATTTTAGCATTATAACTCCTCAAGATGAGGGGAAGCTATCATCATTTCTAGGACTTTCCGATTTCTATCATAAATTCATTTCATATCGATAGCGCAACCTATGATAAGTTTTCTTCAAGGTAGAGTATCCTTTGCATAGAAGCAAGAACAACAAGAAATTTTTATACTCCAAAGCAAGCCATTTCAGAGGCTCGAATACTCAAAGGGGTAGATCCATAGAAACCATTTCATTTGGAGACATATGCTAGTGGCATAGCCATAGGGGTAGTTTTGAGACAAGATGGTAGGAAAATGGTTTTCGAAAGTCGAGTAGTGCACAATGCAACAGACCAATGCATGAACAAGAGTTTTATGTAGTGATGCATGATCTTAAAGTTTGGAGACACAAGTGCAGAATTTAAGGTATACATAGATCACCATACACTCAAGTATTTCTATAGCTAGTGGATAGTTTTGAGACAAGATGGTAGGACAATAGTTTTTGAAAGTTGAGTAGTGCACAACACAATTGGTCAATGCATGGACAAGATTCTTATGTACTGGTGCATGCTTGTAATTTTTAAAGGTATACGTAGATCACCATACACCCAAATATTTCTACAGCCAACGAGATCTTTGAGGTAGATAGGATTGTTGGGTTGACTTCATGCAAGATTTTCACATGGAAATCTTGTATAGAAGATGAAGAAAGAATGTGGTAGCTGATGCATTATCAAGAATAATGTATCAAATGAGCATTAGTGTTCTAGAAGTCCCATTGCTTCAAGAAATAAAGGAAGAATGAGTGGAAGATCCACATTTTTTACATATCATTAGAGTCATCAGTGATGACTCTATTAGAGAAGCCAAAGCATATATAGCTTTTTCTTCCCCTATTAAAGCAAACGATTCAAGTCTGTATTCCAATTACTCAATGAGAATGGAATAGTTAAGCAGAAAGGAAAGGTTTGCATACCAAATTCTCACCATTAGAGAAGAAAATTTATGCACAGTAATTGTGATGTTCCTTGTGTAGGTCATCCTTGTCTTGATAAGAAAATTCACCTTGTTAGAAGAATATTTTGGTGGCATGAATTAGCTAGAGTTATCCACACATATGTTCAACATTGCTTTAAGTGTCACGTCCACAAGGCAGAATGGGTTAAGATGCCACCTCTTTTACATGCTTTATAGATTCAAGAATAGGATTTTGATAGTGTATCCATGGACATGATAGTGCGGTTACTGTAGACCAACAAGAACTAGGATGCTATATTTATAGTGGTAGATAGAATGAGCAGGATGGCTCACTTCATACCCACACAAGAGACGATAGAATCTCCACAACTAGTGGAACTATTTATCTAGCATGCGTTCAGATAGCATGGGTTACTCACATTCATAGTTTCAAATAGGGATGCTAGACATCCATAGTTTCAAATAGGGATGCTAGATTCATAGACCACTTCTAGAAGTTTGTATTTTAGAAACTCAAAGTGTCATTGAAAATGAGTAGTGGTGACCATCCAAAAATAGGCAGTCAGATGGAGGGGGCCAATCAGATTTTATAGGACATATTGAGGGCATATGCATTTGAGAGGAAGACATATTGGGAAATTTATTCTCCATTAGTAGAGTTTTATTATAAGAATAGACCAGGAGTATCTAGTAGCCTGGAGAGGATTACCGCTTACACGCTCTTCTTGGGAATCGGAAGCTCTTGTTTTTTAAGTATTTTCCCTCATCAATCATTGAGAATAATGACCTTTAGAAGGGTGAGAGACTGCAAGACATTGTTCTACATTGACCATCACATGTGTGTGTGGGACAAGGGCTAGTGATAGCCAAGATCCCTAGCTCGCGGGATATTCTAAGGTATTTGAAAGAAAATGGGAATCAGAGTGCATGATGGCTACATATCCATACTAGAGCATTCCAGATCATTCCTATTTCAGGTGCAAGAGGATATAAAGGATGGGAGGTGAGTTGCACACATAACATTCATATGTTTTCTTATTTTCAAGACTTCTTCAGAGAGTTTTTAGGAAAATCTTATACTAGCTTTTTTTCTTTACAATACTTTAGCAATCGACATGCATATCTATTTAAATATAATTCCAAAGGTACCATTGTTATAATTATCGGTAAGGGAATAAGGAGCAAGAAGTTGTTTGGTTTGGAAACATAATTTGAATGCCTAAAGAATATTGACAACGAGGTTGGAATTGAATCGTTTTCTGTATTCTCCTCTCAAGAGCGGGCTCATTTTTTTTTCCAAGTACATGTCAAAATAAAAAGGGAAACATTAGATTCTATAAAGAAAAGCTTGTTATACACAGCAAGAACATGCCCTTATAATAACAAGAACATGCCCTAATAACATTCTGGAAGAAGACTTACATTAATGTATTATTTTTTTACATGCGTAATGTGCTTTCTTTACATATCCCTATATTTGTGTCTCATTTTGTGAGTTTAATTGATATCTCTTGTATGTGCTGGATCAATATAGGTCCTCCAATAAATCTCAAATCTTATCCCCTATTGGAATGATGGTATATGTGTTTTAGTTGACACATTGTGAAATCCAAGTTTTTTTCTCTTAAATGGAGGTTCACCCGAGGCCTACTCCTCCAGGCTTTAACTTTGAAATTGCAAATGTACAAAGAAGGGCATAGTACCCATGGGACCCCCCTTATCCCACAAGAATAGGGGTTTACATAGTTGAGTTGAATTGCGGTCACAACTACCGCGGGGCAGGATAAACGGTGGCACATCAGCCACAAGATACAACTTTCCATGTTAAGCATGTCCCTTACATGGTGCTGGTGGGGGTTGAACCCTCGCCCCTGCCTCAAGAAGCAAGAGGCCCAACCACAATGCAATCTTAAGATAGCTTCCCCCATGTGAGTGCGTTGTTCTGTCAAATTTCAAACGTAAAGATCCGCACGTCAAAGATTGAAGTGCAATTTTTCTTTTCGTACTCTCTTGTATTTTTGTGACTTTGATCATTGATTTTCTTTTCCATAGGCTTGAAATTTGGATAGAAAAAAACGCAATTCACAAACTCCCTTTTCCGCCTCCCATTCTGAAGGACTACTGGTTCAGAACTTCAGAAGTCGACGGAGTTAACGACAGACCACGCCACGTCCTTGACATCTTTTCCTCTTTTATTGGCCTCTCATAGGATCAAGACCTCGGAATTCTGTTCAGAAGTCCAAGGTGGTTTTTCATTTCATCACCCTTTTCATGTTCAGAGATCCAACTATCTTCCTGGATGGACCTAGATAAACGTGCTCCGAGTTATAAGTCATGACCTGTAACTGCGCGAAACAGCCTTGAAAGTGAATTGAAATAACCATATAAGCCTCCGCCTGATGAGAAGATGGGTTATCATTCTTAACTGAGGGGCGCCATTCTCAACTGAGGGCCGCCGCGCCACTCTGAATCGCCCAGAGGTAATGTAATATTAAGTTAACTTTTGTGATCGAGTACAATTTCAGCTCCCATAAAATTCCATGAAAGCGAAGCACTATTTCAGCTCCAATAAAATTCCATGAAATCGAAGCGTAGAACCCATGGCTAATTAAGTGGAAGCACAGTCGGGGAAACATGAAGACCTGACCATGAAAAATGTCGACAATTTGTGGGTCAGGTCATGAAAACATTACACGTTTCTCCCTCGAAAGAAGTTGAAGCTGGGTAGAAAATGCATGCACGTATTTTCTGATGAGATGCATAATTGTTTAGAGTTCCTGGCAGCGTCGACGCCTGGGAAATTGGAATGGAAGCTGATGCCAGCAGTAAACGCTTCGTTTTGTTTGAGCTTCGCGCGTGAATCTTATGCTCGAAAAAGTCAAAGATATGAGCCTACTTTTCACGTTTACGCCTAAATTGGCCATTGCCAATCATGTCCCGGGTTGTAGCCTTAATCAGTGTCAGCGCTCAGTCGGACCTTCACCTGCTAAGTTCTTGGGGACCGGGGACCGGGGTCCGGTCTCTCTCTCTCTCTCTCTCTCTCTCTCTCTCTCTCTCTCTCTCTGTCTCTCTCTCTCTCTCTCTCTCTGTGTCTGTGCACGGAGATTCAAACACGTGGAACGTAGGCTAAGTAATTCGAATCCGTGAGCTCTTTGGCCTCCTGCTCATCCCTGCACTTTGCCCATTTCTTCATGACACTCAGCCAGATCGCGCCTCTGTCAGTCATAACAGCGATCATAGGAAGTTGATTTCTAGCAGGTATGCTATTAGCGCATCATGGATCATAGGTTATGCCCACTTTTTTAGACTCGCGCATTGTCCGTGGTTGATCAGTTTCCTGTATTTAGATGAATTTCACAGGCTCAATGAAACGAGACATGGGCCATGAGGTGCGTATGAATCTGCGTCCTTCAGGAGCCAGAAGCTCAAAATCTATAGGTATAAGAGTTTATGAAGCCTTACTGCTGGCTGTTGCAATTTTCATATGCTGTTTGTCTACAACTGTCGTGGAATCATGGAGTGCTTCCGAAGTAGTGGATATTGCTGTCGACTTCTTCAACCCCAGCAACGATGACAGAATCACGACAGGACCCGATCCTTTGATAGACTCTACTGAAGACGATCGCGCAGCAAACACAAAGGTCAGATTCCGTTCCAGTATGCTACTTTATTTTGACGTCTTTTACGTTCTTATGTCTCGTTCATTACCTTCGTCTTTATGCACGCACACCGTATATTTCATTTCGCCGTATTTATCGATGTGCACTTTAGCAGAAAATTGGACAAGACCAGAAGAGTGGAAAGATTTTAGATGCGCGAAGGGGCTTATAGAGGACACGAGAGCACAGGAAAGAAGGTAACAATTTGTGGAGATGCACAGGTGCCGAATATATTTGCGCTGAATAACTTTCTCTGAAGGTTAACGCCATGAGATAATCCTTCAGACAATCGTAGTCGTTTTCTTTTGCAATTGTAGTCTCCTTCTAGGCTCTGCATGAAGGGAGGATTATCCTGTCGATACAAGCATACATACCTGTTTCATCTATTTCCAGCACTGCAATTCGACATTTATTTCACCGCTGAGCGGGCACAACACAGACATATAGAAGCCTACGATCAACATACTCTTTCTGTTGTTGAAACGCAACCGTCAATTTCGATTTATTCCATGGTAACTGAAAGATTAGAGTCATTCATTATATTGTGGAATTACAATCACAATTCTCATGCCATTCGTCGTGAATTTTACATTTCCGACAAGTTGGAGATAGAATTTGACTCAAATTGAAACGCTATAGTTCTACACGAGCATCGCTCTGTCATGCCGCTTTTGTTGGTCTAGAAAGAAGCTTTCGACTTTGCACGATGGCCTTTCTGTATAGACGTGTCACGTGAATATGATCAAATTCTATGCACATAAGAATGATGAACATAAAAAGCTTGCAAAAAATGGAGGCAAATTCCAACGCTTTAGATACAGAAACTTTGGAAACTCAGTCCGCAAGTTTCTTCGTAGGTAAATGAAAAACGAAAAAGCTTCATGAAACGCAGATATATCATGGACGTAATCAACAAAGTGATGGAACACGATAAGGACACAAAAAAGAAAGACTCACTATTTCTCATAATTGATTTACAGAAATCTTTCTCACAGGAGTTTTATATATTTGCGCTATAAGGCATTAACCATCAAGTAGCATAAGTGAGCCTCTCATACATTCTACTTACATTCTACTTGACTACTGATATCGAATCAAGGCGACATTGAGATTAAACGTGGTCCAATAAGTTGGATCCTTTGGTTTTCCCATGGTAATGAAGGTTTCTTTTTTGCGATTTCTCTTTTCATACTCTCTTGTTTTTTTGTGACTTTGATCATCGATTTACTTTTCCATAGGCTTGAAATGTCGATAGGACAAAACGCAATTCACAAACTCCCTTTTCCGCCTTCCATTCTCTCTCATAGGATCAAAACCTTGGAATTTCTGTACAGAAGTCCAAGGTGATTTTTCATTTCACCTCACTCTTCATGTTCAGATATCTAAGTATCTTCCTTGATGGACCTAGATAAACGTGCTCTGATTTATAAGTCATGACCTGTAACTGTGCGAAACAAGCTTGAAAGTTGGAAGACTCTCTTGGGTGGCTTCACATTGGGGATACCAAACTACTACAAAAAAAGACATTGTTCCACCTGGAACAAGGAAAAACTTGAAAGGTCCTCTGCTCTCTATTCACACATGTCTTGGAACAGAACGGCAAAACTTCACTTAAAATCTCAGCTGGCAACTCAGAACGCCTTGGGGAGGGAGGGTCGGGACTCGGAACAAATGTATCTCTTAACAGGGGATGGTGTCAGAATTGGTCTAGTATGAGATGGCAACTCGTCTGTGGGGACCTATGGCACTCCCTCATTGAAAACAGAAAAATCTAATCTTATGTGGCAAATCCTCCATCGTGCAATCTGGACTGATGCCAAAGCTTATAAAATTTGTGGGGCCCTTCACTGGTGTAAGCATTGCATCTGTGATAGAGAAGACCTTGGTCATCTCTTCCTCTCGTGCCCTTGAAGCATCTCGATTTGCGAGTCCCTTAGCAAGATCTTAAGCTTAATAAGACATATCAGCTCAAAGCAAGCACTACTTGGAGAAAGAATTGGCTTCTTTTTTTCTCTGTGGAATGCCACTAGATGGGAAGTGCTCTGGAAGATATGGAAAGAAAGATATGTGATCAACTTTGATGGCCATCAGAAAGAGTGGTCGATTGAAAATCTCTATACCTATTAGGTAGAAGAATATGTAATTGTAAAAGGTCTTCGCCTTTTAGACACCATAGAATGTTTGTCTTGGAAAACAACACGATTAAAAGTATCTAGGTCACACATGAAGGCAACAAAAAAATCATTAAACTTCTTACGAACTCTCTTTAAAACATTTCTTTCGCGTGGAATCCTAGTTATTCTAGTGGTTTTGGTTTGTCACCCTTTGTGGCATAATTGGGATCCCAAGGGAACCAAGTTGATTCATTGTATACTTGTTCTTTTATTATTTCAAGGATGGGAGAGTAGGCTAGCGTTGAACTTTCTTAAAAAAAAAAATATTGAGTTGACTTTTGTGAGTAATTATGCTGCACGGTGGACGGTGATGCCGCTTTATTTTGACGTCTATTACGTTCTTATGTCTCGTTCACTACCTTCGTCTTTATGCATGCACACCCTATATTTCATTTCGCCATATTTATGGATGTACACTTTAGCACAAAAATGGACAAGACCAGAAGAGTTGAAAGATTTTAGATGCGCGAAGGGGCGTATAGGGGACATGAGAGCGCAGGAAAGAAGGGTAAACAATTTGTGGAAACGCATTTGGGCAGCCTGGTTTCTCTCAAGGGATGCACAGGTGCCGAATATATCTGCGCTGAATAACTTTCTCTGAAGGTTAACGCCATGAGATAATCCTTCAGACAATTTTTGTTTTTTATATTTTGAGAGTACAATGAAAGGAAAGACACACACCTGATCTCGTAAGGTAGAGGTACCCATCTTGGAAAATTCTGAATTATCTAGCTCTAGACAGGACTTGAATCTTGACCATCTACCTAGAAGTACAAGACACATCCACTAAACCACGTCTCCTAGATTATCCTTTAGACAATTGTAGTCTCCTTCTCGGATCTGCATGAGTAGAGGATAATGTGTCGATTGTAGTCTCCTTCTGGGATCTGCATGGGCAGAGGATTATCCTGTCGATTCAAGCCCACATACCTGTTTCATCTATTTCCAGCACTTCAATTCAACGTACCCTCGACAAACACCTACCACAGATTTCACCTTTCAACGGGCACGCCGCGCAGACATAAAAGGACACAAAGAAGAAAGACACAATATTTCTCATAACTGATTTACACAGAAATCTTGCTTAGAGGAGTTTTATATATTAGCGCTATAAGGTATAATCCATCAAGTAGCATAAGTGAAGCCTCTCATAAATTCTACATGAATACTGATTGCCGATCAAGGCGACATTGAGATTAAACTTGGTCCAATAATTAGGATCCTTTGGATTTCGCATGGTAATGAAGGTTTCCATGGAAAAATATTATAACCACGTTGTCAACATCGTTCATAAGATGATTCCTGTTGCAGATTGTGATGAAAATGTAACAGATCCTCTGTCATACTGCTGCATACGTATTAACATTCTAAGAGCGCCTCATATAGTCCATTCGTTGAGGCAAAGCGGCTGCTCGTGCCTCTTATATATGTTCTTTCGTTTCCGTTTTCTTTTCTCTTTTTTGCGTAATCTTTGCCTTTTTGTTTTATGAGTGTCTTTGGTTATGCAATTCAAAGTATAAATTCAAGAAGAACACCTCAAAAAGTCGCCACAAAAGAGCCTCATCTACTCCACTACCCATCAACCCTCATATGGGGAATTCCCCAAAGGGGAATTCGGACCATCTTTAAAGTTGCCAAAACTTAAGGAGCTATGCCTTGGTGTAAGAGATGCTATCAAGGGTAGAAAAGATATCACTCACCTCTTCTTGTCATGTCCAAAAAGATGCCAATATCTGAAGGAGGGTCAAAGAGCATCTAAAGTTTGATCGGTCGATTGACTGGAAACAACCCGTGCTAGCGGTGGCTGCTATCAACACTTTGGAATGCGATCAAAGATCAAATCCTCTAAAAGACTTGTAGATAGCGATGCTCTGCAAATCGTTATAACTATAGGCTCTAGAATGGTTCCCCTCTACTATGAGGGTGAAATAATGAAAGTTGGGATGCCTATGAAGGTCTGCATGATGTTGTTACCCTCAAATTATGGGATAGTGTCCTTAGTATCATGGGTTTTCATGTGAATGCATAAACTAGGGAAACATTTACTTATGCAAGGGAGGTGTGAACCTAACACCATTGGTGTGGCTTAGAGCAAAAGGACTATGTAGGATCTACATACAGGACATGCCTCACTCCCACAACATTGAAACATGCCAAGCTCCACATGAGTGAGATCTTGCATAAAGAAGACCTCATAGTTTGGGTCATGGCACCTTGCCTCTACTTAGGCTAAATGTGCAGCTTCATTTCCAAGGACTTTCGAGAAGATCTTATCCTCAAAGGGATGGCCATTCCATCTAATTCAATTCACAACTAGTCATCCACATGCCCTTTCCCATGAAAATGAATAATTCGGTCATTTCGTACAAGGGAAAGCAGAAGTGAAACCCTAAAACCAGAGTCCAGCTCTATGTAAAAATTGCCTCAGCCTTATAAGTAGAGCATGCGATAAGGATTCATGCGCATTTTGTGATGGAAAAGGCTCAAAGCCAATCCAGGAACACCCTTTTGTTTCTTTTTGACTTTCCATAATTACTTAGGCATGAAGAATCCCATATTGTAAGCACTCGCTATGGTAATTCAAACCCTAAAGAAATGGGGGCCGATGGCTGGCCCACCTTGTTATGTTAGAGAAAAAGGGCATGAAAAGAACATGCATTACTGTGACTTATGGGATGCGTGACTCTTGTCAATGAATGTGGCTTATGGCGCACATTTTTGTGCGACTTATGGTGCAAGAGCATACAATGCATTCGGATGGCATACTCCATGAAACGATTTACACATGCTGATTAAATCGAACTCCTAGGATAAACCCCGAGTCACAAAGAACCCATAGGCATCCTCCAGCCTTACACACAAAAGAGATGGCACTTTGCCGACATACAATCTCACAGAGCTTTGACGTGATCGTTTACATACTTGTTGGCCATCCATAAAGGAGCTATCAATGGCCCTTGGTGCCTTTCATTCCCATAACCGAACACAGGAGAGTTGCTCTCCATTGCCACACACACTCAAGGACCTTTTAAATGAGTGAGCAAGATATGCACACTCGCTCATCGAGCTACAAGATCCGTCCACGGATTGACAAGGGGCATTTCCATTGCTCCACATCTACCCATGGTGCAATGGATATCTGACGTTCCCATAAAAAGTGAAGAAAGGAAGGCTTAGCACGTATAGGTAGTGTCACACACAGACACACATATATATATATATATATATATATATATATATATATATATATATATATATATATATATATATATATGTGTGTGTGTGTATATATATATATATATATATATATATATATATATATATATGTGTGTATATATATATATATATATATATATATATATATATATATATATATATATATATATATATATATATATATATATATATGAGATAAATTAATACTTACACTATACGTAATATTTGGTCTTGTTGTGTTTGCATAGAGATGATAACTGACCAATGACCTACACATGGATGGGTACTCGATAGGTTCACGTTCATATGAAGTAAATTTGACATTCACTTCCATCCAATTCGACATAGGATCACTCTCAGACATTCCATATGTGAGAAGTAGGTCCATGACGTACTTCCGTTGCATGAGCCATACTCCTCCTTTATGAATTAATTTAATCCCTAAGAAATATTGTAACTCATAAAGTTCTTTTATACTCATCTCCTTCCCAAGCTTGTATTTGATGTCCTTGATGCCTTATTGATCATTACTCATACTAATAAGATCATCAAGATATATGCATATGTATCCCTATAGGCCTTCCTTCTCTTGTGTGAATAAAGAGGGATCTTTCTACATTTTTTTGAGTTAACAAGTTTACAAGTGTTATACAAATGTTTTATTCCAAGCTCTTCGAGCTTGCTTCAAAACATGAAAAACTTTCCTAATCTTACAAATATAATAAAGAAACTTGTTATGTGAAAGAATAGGTGCTTGATCCATATACAATACTATATCGCATTAAAGAATGCATTCTTTACATCTACATGATATAATGCTCACCTTATTTTAACCATAAAACTATTCTCTTCCTAATCAATTCCATGTGCTACTCTCTTGAGGTATAGAGAAGGGTCTACATCACTTGGTTGATGGCTACACCTACATAAATACTTCACAAGCCTTTGCCTCCAAGCCTTGAGGCTTTTTTGAGACTGTACAATGTACTTCTAAGCTTATACACATAATCTCTATGCTTAAGGTCTTCTAATCTTAGAGATTGAGATATGGAAATTATTTATTGCAAAACACCATCCAAAAAAGAATTTTTTACATCCAATTGATAAATAGACCACCTCCTTATATGTGCATACTCCAATGATAGCCCTCACCATGATCATCTCTACAACATGGTTGAAGGTCTCTATAGTCTATTCCATAGGATTGGGCAAAACCCTTTAAAACAAGCCTTGCATTGTAGCTAACAATTGACCCAAACGAATTCATTTTGACTTTATACACCCATGTTTTGACAATTACCTTTATTCCATCTTTCATTGGTTCCATAGCTTCTTGCCACTCATTTGTGTCGTTTTCTTCTTTGTTGGTGAAGGGCTGTTGATCTTTGATAATCACAGACATGAATGTTTAATTTCTAGCACTGAAAATATCATAGATTATCCTTGAGATAGGATGCAAGACCCTTTTTTACCTTATTTTGTCTGCCTTATGGGGAATGTATCTCCTCTACCTTGGTGTTGTTATTTCTCCCTTTGATATAGCTCCACTCTTCAATATATTCTATTTTGTTCCTATCTTCTTCAAGCTCTAGTAATCTTGCCTTCCATTTATGTTCATTTACTCAGGTTTATGGACACAATCCTTGAGCTTCTTTGGATGCTTGGGCCACTAATTTCCAAGGTTTTGTTGAACCCTAACTGCATGTTTTCTCTTTATCTCTTCAATGTCTTTATCATGCAATGCAAATTTGGAACCATACCATGGATTAAGATCATGAAATATTACATCTCTATATACCTTAAGATAGTTTGTTCTTGGATTTTAACACTTTTACCCTTAATGTTCCAAAGAATAACCAATTAACATGCATATTTGTACCCTAGAATCAATGTTAGCTCTCAACTCTTGTGGGACATCTGTATAGCATATGCATCCAAAACTTATGATATGGGAAAGGTTTGTTTTTCTTCCATTCCATGCATCGTCAGGTGTCATATCTTGCATTCTTGAGGTAGGGAACCTATTGATTAAGTATACAAAAATATATTCAAAATCTTTATAACAGGAAGGAACATTGATTTCATTAAGGATGCTCATATAAACTTTAGATATATACCTATTCTCATCCCATTTTGTTGGGTATTATACCTAAAAGTCACTTATCTCTTGATCCCTTCATCATGCATGAAATCAAAAAAATCATTCGAGAAATATTCATGTCCTCCATCTAAGCTTAGGGTTTTGATATAGCATCTTGATTCCTTCTAAAAGTGTTCAATGATTTTGATTTTTCATCATACCTCGATCCATTGATGGTATAAGCTTCTAGGTCACCATCATCAATATGACAACCAATGGAACCTAATGCATCACCTACTTTACCTTCAAAATGAAATCATTGATATTGCTGCTTGGTGACTTCCTTGAGTTGTTGAGCTCGGTCTTCAATTGTATCTTCCTAGATTTTGTGGATGTAAAGGCACTCCAAGGTTTTCCATACCTGCTACCATTAGTGTCTATGTGAAAGGCCAAATGGCCAGCGGACACTTCTTTGTATATGTTCTTTAATAAAACATATAGTGGCCTAGTTGGTCGCAGACTCTAAGTTCGACCGCATTTGTAAGACCTAAGAAGTCTGTCTTCTTGCTCCCTGTGTACTGTGTTTTTTTTTTTGCAAATTTTGCAGCGTCTGTGTGGAGTACTTTGTGCAGCCTTACGAGCTTGGTTTTCAACTCCGAGGATTTCATCATAGAGCTCTTGAGAAGGAGAGACCATCATGGTGCATCACCATTGAATTACTTTACAGGTATCAGAGCAATTCGATGCAAAATCTTTTTTCCTTTTATGAGAGCAAAGCGAGCACCCCCCTCCCCGGCTTTTTCCAAGGCTTACTACTTAATGCGGCGACCAAGGCATAGACCTTGGCATACCTTATCATCCAAGTCACCGAAGTCACCATTGGCACCGTTGGCTGCACAAGAAGGAGGACTTCAATGATCAAGGAAGATAGAGGTTTCAGGTACTTCCTAGGAGGTCATCCATCTTAGTATTGTTCCCCTCGGAGCTCGCTTAACCGTGGCAATCTCTCGCCACTAAGCTACACTCTTGTGGTGTCTGAAGAAGGGGAAAGACTAAGGTTGACATTACCTTGAACATGTTTTGGTCCGTCAAAGCTTCATTCTTTGTTTTCAAAGCCTATTTTTGAAGCATTTTTGGGGTGTCTTTTGGAGCCATTTTGAAGTACTTTTGCACATAGTTCACTTCACACAGGTCCAAGAACATCAAGAGGAGTGTTCCTTGTACTTCTCTAAGAATAAATATCAACCTTTGGGGCTATGTTTTCAGCCACACTCGTAAAACTATAGGTTTCTCCAAAGGTTTTCAGTTTTGGTGGGAGCAGCCACTCCAAATTCATGCACCTCTTTTGAGCCTAAAACATCAAAGTTGACAGACACTTGCATGTTTTATTGGCTAGTTTTGGGGCTGTGCGTTGAGCTTTTTAGTTTCATTTTATTTGCATATATTGAGCACATACATACCATGTACGCTTCTGTGGATACCACTTATGTATGTCCATGTGGTCATTGATATAGTGGTTACGTTTTTGCATAAAGCCTTTTACATTTGAAAAAGAGGGTCATGGTGAGGTTTTCTTAATTGGGAGACACCCAGATGGTGGGATCTCTTTGGTGATGCAGGTGGAAGACTTACCTAGCCTCACCATAGGAGATGTATGATACTTGTTCATAGGTGCGTGATAAGCCTAGTTGGCTTCTATTGGATAGCTGATTATATGCAATGGAATTAGTGATTCACTATGCACGTAAACATGTTGTACTTGCAGTGTTATGATATTTTGACACTGGTCATATGTTCATTTTGCAGAGGATACTTTGGTAAAATTTTTCTAGATTTTTGGTTTAGTCAACTATATTGTGGTTGATTTACTCCTTGATACACTTATTTGCTGGTTTGGACTCTTCTAGCTCCATTATCATTCTATTAAGTTCTCTACCATCATGACATTAGAGGTCTGAGGTACATCTGGTGGATCAAGGTCTAGTGCCAGTGTTCCTAGGAGGAGCTATAACTTGCAGGGCAAAGACCATTTTGAGATCCGAAAAGTTGATGGCACAAACTTTGCTCTACGTAAGAATTAGATTAAAGATGTGTTGATTCAAAGGAGGCAATGGAAGCCAGTTAATGGGATCTCAACGAAGCTTGTTGACATGGATGAAGATGATTGGGATGCGTTAGATGAAATGACTAGGTCTACCATTCGCTTGCACAGGGTAGATAATGTTTACTTTACACTATTAGATTGTGAAAGTGCAGAGGAACGTTGAAAGAAGTTATGCAATACATATGAAAAAGAGACGACATCAAATAAAGTGTATCTGATGAGAAAATTATATGAACTTTGCATGAAAGACACAAATAATGTTGCTGCTCATCTTAATGAGTTTGATGCTATATTCTCCTACTTACAAGCTCAGAAAATGGATATGGATAATGGAATGAAAGCAATATTGTTGTTATGCACCATGCCATCATCATGGGATACATTTTGCACAACTATTAGCAATAGTGCACCTGGTGGTAAACTCTTCTATGATGACATATGTGGATCACTCTTCAGTGAGGAGATTCGTAGAAAATCTATGGTTGGCACTCAGAGTGGAGATGCATATAATGTTCGTGATTCTTACCAAAGAAAGAATTAGCAACGTAGCAGGCGCAAGAACAAGAAAAAGATTTGTGAACGGAATAAGAGTAGAAGTAAACCAAGGAAGAGGGATATTGAATGCCATTATTGTCATAAGAGTAGATTGTTATGCATTAAAGAATGCTAAAGGTAAAGGATAGAACATTGATGGGCATGTTAAACAGTTACCTCCACCATCTTCTTTGACTGTGAAGATTGAAGAAATTAATGTCATTTCTGATGTTGGTGATGTGTTGACACTTGATAGAATTGTGCCAAGTGAGGCCCTTACGGCTGATTCTGTTACCCACTTGTGGCTACTAGATTCTGGTGCTTCTTTCCATGTGAGACCACATAGAGAATGGTTCTCTAGTTATGCAGCAAAGTCACTTGGTACCGTGAGACTTGGTGACTCTTACCAATTGATGGTCACCAAACACGTATGCTTAGAAGCAACTTAGAGAATAAAAATCACCTATGTATAACAAAAATGATGCCTCTTGAAAATCTTGTGAAGTCTTCTTTGTAGAATGGAGATGAAGGATCAAAGCACAATAAAAATCTGATAAAAAACCATAAAACTACATGATTTTATCATTGCGTATCTTTGCAATGATCACTACATATATCAAGTGACCAAAAAGAAGTAAGGTTTATTTCTTACATATGAATCCACTATCATGTATCTCCTATAGTGAGGCTCCATTTCATTGCATCACCTAAGATACCTTGACATTTGGGTTTTTCCTAGTTCATAGAAACCTCATCATGACCCTCTTAAACATGTGGCTATGAAAACCGTAACAATCGTGCTATACTACATGAGCGTACATAGGCAATTACCATAAATATGTACATAGGTGATTACCATAAAGACGTCTACATAGTGAGAGTTCCAAAAAATGTATATGAGTAAATACTACATAAGTGTATGTAGGTGATTACAATAAAGACGTACATAGTGAGAGTTTTACAAAATATATATGAGCAATGAGTAATAGTGACTGAGGTAAAAGAGCTTATAGTCCATCCAAAGGTACCATTACAAAAGGATCAATGCATTCGTGCAAACAAGAGGACAAGTGTCAATGAAGTACCAACAAGTGATGGATTCTCCCATCCTATTGGAGACTTTTCAAAATCATCAATGTGGCTAAAAACCTGCTCCAACACTAAACACTAATAGTCCATGAAGTATAAAGAGATCTCCTCTTGAGATGCTTGAACATGAACAAAGAGAATGAAAGTACTCTAAAATGGATCCAACAATAAACTTAAAACACTACTTCAATTAGGCTTTGGAACCTAGGAATTAAGCCTTGTGGATCCAAGACTTGCTTGTTGTAATCTCATTATTAATCTCCCCCCTCCCCCTTTCTCAATCATGGCATGAGACTAGGTGTAGCAAGAGATTGCTGGTTAAAGGAGATCTAGGGAGAATGATACTGGGATGGGTGACCTCCCTAAAAGTGTTGGGATTCTTCTTCTTCCTTGATCATTGAGGTCCTCCCTCATGCATAGCCAATGTTTCCATTGGTGAATTTTGTGACTTGGATGAAAAGGTTTGCCAAGGTCTATTTCTTTGTTGTCAATTATTTCATTAGCCTTTGGGTTACTAAGATGTTTTAGAGGTTGCACAACTACTTTGATAGTAGTGAAAGGGTGATTCCTATCTCCTCGTAGGATGGCTTGTCTTTTTATATTGCATCAAAGTGCTCCTCTATATCTATGTGTATAGACTTACTGAGAAAAAAAATTAAAACCATCCAACAAAGAGTGTGGGTTTGTTATATGCAAGTTTCAATTATGGGCAATCTCAATGCAATTTGTGGATGATTAGAACAATATATGTTTTATTATAAAAAACATATACAAGAGCGTTGGGAAATGATTTGGCCTTTCGCATTAGACATTAAAGATAACAAAGCATAGTACTACATGTTGATGATCAAGTGACTTATCACTGAACACAAGTCTAGCTGGGTATGTAGGACAATCCAACATTGATGTAGGGCGATATGGCATATTGAACTTGACAGGGTACAAGTATCAAGATGGATACTAGCACAATTCTTGTGTATTGTGTTGGAACATCAAGCTTACACTATGCTTGAGGTGGATTTGATCTACATCAAAGGCTATTGCATCGAAAGAATATCCATTGTAGAATTCTTTTTCTTATGCTTATTTATTGTACTTTTTTGAGAGATTTTTGATGGTTCATTTACCTTTGTAAAAGCCGTGAGGTTTACACATGTAAAAGTAGAAATATAGAACCCAAATCCCACAAATTTGTGGTGGTTGAAGTTGCATTCAATCAAGCAATCAATCACCTAAAAGTAGATCAAACTAGATCTTCACTTTTCCTAGATTGTAGGAAAGTTAATTGTTTCCCTCCAACAACCATTCCCACCTTCATTTGAATTCAAAGTCCACTTGTACAGCTCGTGGAGCACTTCTAGAGTCAATACATGGAAGCAATTTACATACACTTGTGACTATCATTGTCTTTCTCCTTCATTTTTTTGCATCATCATCTTAATTTCCAACAGCTCCCAATTGCGTGTAGGATGGCTCATTGGAAAGGTATTAGTATCTAGGTTATGCCTATAGAGTTTCATAGCATTTGGTTCAGTAGATTCGGAGAAATCTTAGTTTTTCTATCTCGGGGTCAATCTCTACGTATTCCTGAAAAATAGGAGGTACCACTCTTGAGTGTCTGATTCATTCCTATAGCATATTTTGCTTATTTCCTATACTTTTGTACATTATATACACTCAACCCTATGTTTATCACTCCCATAAGAGGATTTTTTCTAATTGTAATCACCCTGATCGTGATGAGCATTTGAAGTTCATTGTCTCTTCCATAGATAGTAAGTTTTTTGTGCTAATCAGTGCACAAACCTATCTATTTTGTATCAACTCCTTCTCCTTGATGCTCAAAAGTACATAGTGCATTTTTTTGCACTTATCGCATGCCTATAAGGTCTATTTGAGTCTCAATAAGCTCAAGGGCTGGTCTTGTGCCGGTTGGCTAGACCAAACTTCGTCGCTTCGAAATGCACTTTTCTACCTCCTATAAGCTTCTCGTGATTAAGTGATCTTGTATTACATACATGTGAGGGGTGAACTTCTTTGCAAATGAAGAAATTCCTAGATGGAGGTCTAGTGGCTTGTAGATTCAGTTTCTTAGCCACAATGTGCAACATCTCATGAATTGTTGAGGAACTTGATGTCACGCTTGGGTAGACTCTACGACTGGTGAGAAGAGTTGAATAGAATTACCCAATTCATCCTCCATACGAATGCATTTTTGTATGCAATCTTCCAAAATGATGGGGTCCATATTGATGCTATAGTATGTAACTGAGCACTCCATAAGCCATCCAATAAATGTGTTATGGATTTGGATTCTAAGAGGTGATCCCTAGTACCTGACCATGCTACATATTTCTTGTAGCTATGAGCACCTAATGTTAAGTCCTCATTTGCTTCTTGTTTGAAACGTATAATTATTCTTGAGGTTTCATGTCTTACGCTTGCCTTAGCATATTCCACTATCAAAAGCTTTTGGTAACTGATCAATGTTTACAAACCATATAGCCATACTATTTGGAACCGTGCTAGGGCACTTCCTTTCAAGATGAGTCCAAATCTTTGTATTGTGTGAAAAAATCATACACTTTCTCAGCTTGTTACACCTCCTTGAACTAAGGATCATATGCATAAGGACCACCTTGTTCCTAGTAATATTCTTTCATACATTTTTCCACTTTCGAAGGTCTAAGACTTCTACCAAAATCTGGTCTTACAATGCATAGGGGTTTTTTGTCCCTCGTCTTGAGAAAAAAAGGTGGCTTGTGGCACAATAGGCACTTATGGGCCTAATGGATTTACTAGATATGGCATTTGAGATGGTCACCCTGGAAATGTTACCTTGCATTGGAATCGTTAATGGAATCTTCCCAAAAGACATTTCACACAATTTGTTATGTGTTCGAGGTACTCATTCGTATAATGGGACTATTTTTGTTTGTGTTAATGGGATAGTACTAGATTAAACTACTCTAGAGGCCACGCTTGAAGATATAGTTTTTGTTTGCAATACAATAGTGGTGATGTGGTTTTTTGGGTTGATGAAAATCAAGGGGATGGGACTCCTTAGACCACAAGTTGTAATCAACACTATCCTTGATATTTCATTCACAAAAACTAGTAAGTCAAGATGCATAAAACTTGTTCGACATCTACATCTACCAAAGAATTTCTAAAACGTGTTCATACCTATACTTATGAATTTCTAAATGATAAGGACCTTTTCCTATAATTACTGGAAGATTCCACATGGATTGTTTTAAGCATGTTGCAAATGAAACTTTAAGACATAATTCGTTTAGAGAATTCCAAGATAATGGCGTCCATAAATAGAAATTAAGATATGTACTCACTCATCTCTCTCCACCCATATATATACAAGTGGGCCAAGGGGGTGCATACCATAGAACACATATCCATCCAATTTCCCTTCAAACATGGACACTTACCAAAGGTAAGTTAAATGGATTATATTTCAATTGAGGCCTTCCCTTTACGTACATATTAATGTTGCAATTGGGATAATCTTCTCCCAAGGCTAAGGTTATCATTACTTAAGATAATGATCCTAGGGTAAAAATCATTTGAATGAGACTCTTATTGAATAAATAAATCAAGGGTTCTTTCTAGAGTTAAAATCAAGAACTAAAAGCCATTACTCAAAGTTCTAATCCAAACAAACAATCCAATGGTTCCTAAGGATCTAAGCCATTATCAAAGGATCAAAACCAAGGGCTTTTATACAAAATTTTTCCTCTCCTAGAACATTTGCATCCATTTTATTGATAAATTTATGTTGAGTATTCTCTCATGCACCATGATCAGTCTCATCAATGATAATCTTACTTCCAAAGACTTTTCCTCTTCTTCTAAAATTAGTTTTGAAAAAAGGGAATCTTTTTAATGATGGAATTTACTCACTCCCAAGTGATTCTTTCTTCTACTCCATCCTTTCTTTTAACTGTTAATTCTCTATAAAAATATATATCTTGTCTTTTTATCTCAAGTGCATATCATTTTCTATGGCTCATGAGGGATGTTTTGTAATGAGATAGGTTGAACTATTTTATCTAAGGATAAAATATTATCTTGTTGAAATATTTTTATTTTTAATATAATAGCATGAAATACTAGGCGATGCATAAAATCTTCATGGAGTTTCCCTAGAATCATGAAAGGGCCACCTCAATATCTTGGAGATAGTTTAGGAAAGTGTCCTATACTCAAAGTTTCAGATTTCTAGGGAAAGTGTCCTATATTCAAAGTTTCAGAGTTTTGCATCTCATTTGGCTATACTTTGGGTCCCCTCAGGTTTTCTTTAGCTACTTTTAGCTTAAAGGCTATAGCTTCCAAGAAGTGTTTGATTGCTTGACTTTTTCGTTTTTCACTCTTATTGCATATGGGGATCTTGATTGGAACCCATACATTAAAGTGAATGGACTATACACCATTGCAAGATGCTGATCACTATTATAAAGAAACTTGGGCAAAGGCAAATAGTTTTCCCAATGATCTTGACTTGAGGATACATATGCTCTTAACATAGTTTCCAGTATTCCATTGTCCCTTCATGTTTGCCTACCAAACTAAGGATGTTTTGTAGTAATTAGACTAAAATTCGGTTCTAATTGACTAAAAATAACTATGCAAGAAAAAACTTGTGACTTTATATGTCTGTCTCATACTATTTTATTAATCATACATAGGCTTGGTAGATATGTTCAACAAAAAAAATATCTAGTGATGAGTTTTAACTATAGTTCATGTAGCAATGAAAAAACCATTTTGGTCAATAGATGTACTATAATATAAATTGCATCATTTCCTTTCTAGATTTAAGGTAATCCCACAATAAAGTCCATGTAAATACTCCCCCATTTATCATTGGTAATTTCCAAAGGGTGTAACTCGCCACCAATCTGAAATTCATTTTTGTTATTTAGTTGATATTTGGTATATTTAAGTTCATAACACTGTACATATTTATGTACATTTGGCGAATGAAAGACACTTTTGACCAATTCATAAGTTTTGATGATTCCTTGATGAATTACAATGGGTACATCATGGCATTCAGACAAATTCTAAGTTCCTTTTCATAAGATACAAATATCTTTTTTTTTGTTTATAAAATATCCATCTTGAATATGATAACTTTAAAGTGATCTTTATATGATAAATTTGGACATTGTTCAAGAAAAGGAACCTTCTTGCAAAGTTATATATACTTGGATCTTCTTGATACTTTCCTTTAATTGGTTGTGTGAAATAATTGGATATTCATATGAAGCTTAGAGAATTCAACATAGGCATATGTGTTAAAGGTATGAAAATAACTCTTTTTTCATTATCAATATAATATTTGAGATTATAAAATCTAGAAATAGTTTTTTGACAAGCTAAGGAGTCAAATTTCTATGTCATTTCTTCAAGTTAAAAAATACTACTTTTTTTAATGCTACGAAAAGGTCATTTGATGATTGAATATTGCATATGCTACATTATTAAATTTAATATGATAGTTTTCTCCATATAAAGTAGTTATAATGTTTAGAGAAATTTTGGTCACTGGTATTATATATGTTTCTATGATACTATATGATGGTTTTTGAAATAAATCACTAGCCATTTTACTATTTTTGTGCATCAATATGATTTAAAAGTCTCCTATAATGTGTAAATATATACTAACCACCTTGTATTGTAGTAGCTTTCTTATTATAAAATGAATTTTCGAATTTCCAAGACTTCTCTTAGATGATTATATGATTTTAGACTTACATTAGAAAAATTATTCCAATACAGGAAAAACTCTTCTATGGAGGTACTTCTTTATTCTCATGTATAAGTCCATAGATAAACAATTTCTTTGAACCATATTCAATCATTTCTTGATTTTGAGTTGTTAGAAAATGTAATTCTTAAGAAAAAATATTTTCTGTGGAACATCTTATTTGATTATTACATATGATTTTTTAATCTTTTGGAAAAAAGGACACTATAGTTTCCTACTACTAGTGTTAAGGAGGTTACGAATGGCTAAGTCAATTGTCATTATTCTTGCCTTTTGCCCTATTCTATAAGAATGAGATTTGAATAGTTCAAAAGATCCAAATTGATTTTGAAACCACATGGAATTAGAGAATCAATACTGATGCAGGTAATCCTCATGCACGTCTTCCACATTCTCCCCAACATTATTTTTATCAATGTTTAGAGTTTGAATAAGATGGACTCCTATATTTTTTCCCTTTTTTTCTCATAGGTGCGCTTATCTCGCACACTTCTAAAATAGTTCCTACTCACATATCTAGGATTCAAGCCTTTAATGGAAAGGTTTCCATTCTTTTCTTTTTCCCCAACCTTAGGGTCAACCCTTGGCCATGAGAGTCAAAGGGTTTTAATCCCTCATTCTTAGAAGTTCTTATTTTTCTCTTTTCTGTTATTCTTCCCAATAGAATGAAATGGTTGCACCCCTCACGTAGCATGATCTTCATAGAACTGAGGCAGTTTTATCAAGTCTTCTAGAAAGTGGGATTTCTTCTCTTCACTTCATGATT
>CM035439.1:70946601-71054101 GCA_020310875.1 Ceratopteris richardii
AATTCTAGATCCACAATATTTGAGAGATGTCGAGCAAAGCAAAAGTTGCAATTTTGCAAATTGATCTAGTTTTTTTATGGGCCCCATGTTGGGAGCTTGAAACAAAGATCGAGATGCCTTTAAAACTCAAATATGAGCAAAATGAGTGACCCTTCACACCAAATTTTGTAGCAATCTGAGATAGTTTGTAAAGCATGCGTTCTCCATGCCTTTTCTCATACTCTTCACTATCAACCTTCTCCATGAGCTCTCTTCCGCCACACTAGCTCTCATACCATGTCCAGAGAAAGGAGATAACAAAGAGAGATCCAAGACACTCTCGCATACAAAGAAAGGAGCACACATAGATTCAGGCAAGGAAGAGTGATCCTCTTCCTCTTCTATTACATAAAGAGAATATAAAAGAATGACCTAATACAACAATATGATCAATACAATATATAAAGAATAGTACATAAGGCAAAACCTAATTTTTGTGAATGAGTGAGTTGGCAAGAAACAAATTTTCCATCGATAAATCTAGTGATTCTCGGTAAACTATCTCAAACATATATGGATGTAACAAATATACATATAAGATAAATGAAACGTGATACGTATCATCCTCGCTCATCACATGTTGAGATTGATATCTCAACAATCATAAGGCTTGGGGATGCGCATCTAGTCATCAGGCACTTGCTAGGCCTTCACTTCATGCTTAGCCCTTAAAATGCACCCCTTCTTCATGTATAGAAGAATGTGAGACTATTCACCTACCCTTTGCTTGATGCTTGGATTTCCATTAGCTTTCCTTGATCTTCCAACTCCCTTGCGAGTCTTTTGGTGTTCTCTTTCTTTTCTAATAGATAAGGAGTCATGGATTTTTCATTATCCTATCCCTCCTTCACTTTTTGAATATAAAAAAGAATTTTCTAAGCTTGATCCTTATTTTTAAACAATTATCCATTTGAATATTCATTACATCTACAAGCTTAATGTGACGGTGATTGGGTAGGTTCCAAGGATGAAATGAGGACAAGTAGTGGATACATCCTCATGCTCGGGAAGAAGAACATCTCAAGGATGTCAAAGAAACAACACACGGTGTCTTTCTTCTTAATTGAAGCTCACTATAGAGGCTTAGACCAAGTTTTATGTGAGAGTTTGTGGCTCAAAAAGTTTTTTATTGATCTTGATGTGCAAGTTAAGCTAGTACCTATTTTTTGTTACAACATGAGTAGCATATACTTGTCCCGAAACCCAATGTTCCATGCAAGGTCCAAGAATATAGAAGTGCATTACCAATTTATAATGGAGAAGATCATTTCAAAGGATTTTAAGGTGGAGCATGTCAGTACAAAGGACTAATATGCAACTAAATTTTCTAAAGCATTGGATGGATAAAAGCTATGAAACTTCAACACATGCATCAAAATGATCTAAGTATTGAGAGTTGATTGGGAGTGGCAAATAAAGTCTAAACATAAAAATAGAGTTATCCACGAGTTTTGAAGGTGGACCAATAAAAAAGGAGGACCTAATGTTATGCAATCAAGTTAGCAGCTCCATCAAAACCGAAATCCTTTAAATTAGACACCAAAAAATGCACTTACATTGTTTGGTGGGTGGTTACCTAGATTATATCATTTTGCCCTTGATTCTTGCATCGTATGAGCTCCAAGGGTCCCGTACTAGCTTACTAAAGTAATCATTTCTAGGGACTAGCCCCTTTGCTTGCTTATCTAATTCCCTTTTTATTTTCCTCCTCTCTATCTAGATGTCTAGTTAGCCTTTCACCAGCCTATTTGTAGCATCATTATCAAATTTCATATTACTACCATTATGTGGGTCGCTCTTCATCGAATGCCTTGAAAAATAAAAGAACAATGCAATTCCTTTACTTTCAAAGGAGAGATGAAAATCAAATGAAGAATTTCACCATGTTACCTCCAAGTTCTTGCTTATGTTTCAAGTAAGCTTTAAACATCTTAGGACAACACGCAGCCTTCCTTTGGTCCTCCACAAAAAACGAAGATGAGCTTCATAATCCTCTCATTCCTCCTTGGATTTGGTTGAGCATGACGAGATCCTTCACAATCTTTAATGAATGCACCAATCTTGTTTACTTTATTCATACACTTTTGAGATACCTTCTTGAATTCTTCTCTCCTAGAAATGCATTGAAAAAATACTTGTGTAATGGTGGGACATTGTGGCTCCCACAATCTTAAATTTTACTAGAATCATTTCTTGAGAAGAAGTGCACATGAGCTCTTAAAAGAGAAGTTTTTCCTCTCAAGTTTTACACATATACAAAGGTTGATAGATGAGTCCTTGAGATTAAGAAACTTGTGAGCTACAGAAATTGCATTTTTATCGCATACGCATTGTATGGTCGATTAGAAAACCATCAGCGGAAGGCTTGAACATTAAGTCCAACCAGAAAAGAAGGGTGTAGAGAAAAGGAGAGTAGCGAGAGCACCTCAAGAATAGGGAAAGAAATAGGAGCCAAAAAGTTACCCGGATTGTGAAAAAATAAAGAGAGCCCAAAAACTCAATCCTACTTTTCATATCATGCTTCGTTTTTCCCATATTCACAATTCCTTTGGTTCCACTTGCTCGATAGATATCCTCCTCCCTCTCACTCTCTATACCTCTATCATGCACGTGCTCTGAGGTTTGCCAACGTGGATTTAAGAAACGTTCATGAGCGGGGAATCCATTTAGGCAGCAAGATAACTAATCATGAATAGAATTGAATCATGCACATGTTGTTATGCTTAGTAGGTCATCAAAGAGGAAGAATTTTTTTTCTTGAATATATGTTGGTGCAACCATTGAGGTTGAGATATCAAATATCAAAATTTAGTGTGTGCGAATGGAAGGAGCCATGGAAAATTTCAGCCTGAGCCACGGAAAATTCGAGCTTGAGAAGGAGGTTCAAGTAATATGGATTAATAAAGAAAGAAATAGATAGGGAGAGAGAGAGGGGGCAGAGAGATACAGAGAGAGAGAGAGAGAGAGAGAGAGAGAGAGAGAGAGAGAGAGAGAGAGAGAGAGAGAGAGAGAGAGAGAGAGAGAGAGAGAGAGAGAGAGAGAGAGAGAGAGAGAGAGAGAGAGAGAGAGAGAGAGAGAGAGAGAGAGAAAGAGAGAGGAGAAGCGAGAGAGAGGGAAGGAGGGAGGGAGACGAGGGAGGGAGAGATAGAAAGACACACACACACATAGAGAGAGAGGGAGAAAGAGAGAGGGGGAGAGAGATAGAGAGAGAGAGAGAGGAGAGATCAAGAGGGATATATATATATATATATATATATATATATATATATATATATATATAGAGAGAGAGAGAGAGAGAGAGAGAGAGAGAGAGAGAGAGAGAGAGAGAGAGAGAGAGAGAGAGAGAGAGATAAATAGATATAGAGAGAGAGGGGGGAGGGAGGGAGGCCGGAGGGAGGGAGGGAGGGAAGGAGGGAGGGAGGGAGGGAGGGAGGGAGACAGGGAGAGAGAGAGAGAGAGAAAGAGAGAGAGAGAGAGAGGGAGAGAGAGAGAGAGAGAGAGAGAGAGAGAGAGAGAGAGAGAGAGAGAGAGAGAGAGAGAGAGAGAGAGAGAGAGAGAGATGAATAGAGAAGGAAACAAATTAGTAAAAGGGGTTAACTCCATGGGGATATGAAAGATATGTGAGAGAGAGCTAACTAGAATTGAATAGAGCTTAATAGAAACCTTGACAAAGGGAGATATAAAGAGAGACAATGATGTGTAGATAAACGTGGGAGAGAGAGAGAGAGAGGGAAACACAACAATTAAAGGACAAGAACTCTATGGATGGAAAGACATATAGAGAAGAACGAATGGAAGGAGAGCGACTCTATGTGATGGTGGAAAGATACGTTAGGGGAGTTGAATAGAAAAATGAGTGAGAGAGAGGGGGAAATGGAGCCGCCAAAAGAAGGGCAGTTCTATGGGGTGGAAAGATATGTGATTGAAATGGAATGGAAGAAGAGAAACTCTATGTGAGGTTGGAGAAATATGTGAGGGAGATTTGAATAGAGCTAGAGAGACAAAAATCAGTGAAAAGGAGGAAAAATCTATGGAGTGAAAAGATATGTGATGGAGAAGGAATGCAAGGATGGAAACTGTATGTGAGGGTGGGAAGATATGGGAGGCAGAGCTAAATAAAAGAATGAGAGAGAACTAGGTGGGGATCAAGCACACAAAAGGAGGGAAACTCTTAGGGGTGGAAAGATAAGTGAGTGATAAGAAATGGAAGGATTGAGTCTTTGTAGTGACCCTTTTTATCATCAACTTTTAAGGGAAAATTGAGCACTTAAGAAGAATAAATAAGGTGCAAACTAAGATGGAGAAACTGTGAAGGCAACATGGAAGGATGTTGGTGGATGGCATTCTTGTTTTCTTCCTTTGAAGAAAATTGGTGCACTCTCTCTCTTTCTTTTGGAGGAGGAGCATCCATGGGAGATTTAGGTGAAGGAACCAATAGGAGTATGATAGAGGAAGATTTGTTTGGGAGACGAGAAGTAGAGGAAGCTAAAAGTATGGAGGAGGTACATCTTCACTTTGATGGGGATGTGAACAAGGAAAGTGGAGTGCAATAAGTGTTGAACTAGGAGGAAGAAGTGTGCATAGTAGAGGCAGTGCAACCATGCTAAAGGAGCATAAAAAGGGATGAGCGGCAAAGTGTCATGTTTTTCCTTCTTTTTCATTTGATAAAGTAAGAGGGGAGAAATGCAAATAATAAGAGGATGGTGTTGCACCATATAATGGAATTGGAATGTCTTTGATGATTCTAACTGATTGGTTGCAAGGCTTCCATCTTAATGAAAACTAGATCTATATTGATTCTAATCCACCATCTCTTTTGAAAATTAGACAACGTGTCAATATCTAAAATAGAGCCTCCATCAATTAAGACATTATGAATGGACTCATTTCTATACCAAATTGCAATAAATTATATCACATTATTTATTAAGGTTGATTTTTTAAATTCATGTTAGTGCATCACGAGATAGGTGTCCTCTACGCCTTTTGAACTTGAGTATCTTTATTGTTACAACATTGGTACCAATACTAGAGATCTCCCAACGGGATCTACATGTCATCATCTAAAGATGCCCCAAAGGGATCTCTCGGATAATTTCATCATCTCTTGTGTACGTATTTATCTCCCTAGTTGCCTGCTTATTAGAATCCTACTACTTTGTCTCATGCCATATGCAAGATACACTATCATTAAATCTACGTCTTAGTTTCTTTGATGCTCCAATTATTAAGGTACTTCTCTCAATCAAATTTTCATTATTCTCAATTATCAACTAAAAGCTAGGCCTTGGGGCTCGTTAAAAGAAGTGCAAAGGTTATTTTATTTCCCTATATACAATTTAAACATGATGATCTACTTCTATAGAATTGAAATAGAATTTTGTGAAAATTTGTTACAACCCTAGCTAGGTATCATTGTGTTAATCACTCGATATAAGCGATTTGTACCAAGCTAACCATGGGAACCCTCACCTTGGCTTCCATTTAGTTTAGTTAAATCCTATTCCTCAAGACAACTGGGGTGCATATGGATAACACTGCTCAATTTTGGGGTGTCCAATGCTTGGGTGGTGCCATTATCTCATAAGAATCCATCTAATTTTCCATTTTTAGATGATCTTGGAAAGGTTTTAGCCATTATAGATGAAAAGTTCAATGTAAGTACCTTGAGAATTTATTCATCTTACAATGTAATATTTGAAAAATTCATGATTTTTTAAATAGCTATCAACAATGTTAATAAAAACACAGTTCATAAGCACTATAGTGCGTGAAATGGGTCTCATTCTTATATATTTTGAATTTTTAGAGTGGCAATGTACACATCTTGTCAAGGCAAAATGAAGAAAATACTTTAACATATCGAATATGAATACTAGTGAGAGCTCAAGAGATAATTATAAAATGTGTGACACAAGCTTTAAGCTTGAAGGTTATACAATATCGTTACCCCCTTGATACCTAAATTTATACTCCAATACGCTCTTTATTGCAAGGAGAATCTCAATTGAAACGGGTTCATACTATTTGAACCCTTTATATTTGAATTGGACATACCAAAAGAGAAGGAAAGAAACAGTACAATTATTCATTTATACGCATAAATTACGGTTTTGGTACTTATCTAGAAAATGATCAATAATTAGAATGTATGTGTTCAGGTAGATACATAAGTAAGTAACTAAGTAACCAATTAGGTAATTAATTTAGAAAAGAAGGAAGTAAGCAAGTAAGTATACATGCAAGTAAGTAAGTCAATCCGTAAGTAAGAAAGCAAGTAAATGTGAACTAGATAAGTATGTAAGTTAGTAAATACCTAACTAAGGTACATAAGTACGTAAATACGTGAATAAATGAGTCTGTGAGTCAGCGAGTGACTAAGAAAAAAGCAAGTAAGTAAGAAAAAATATAGGTGAAAAAGTAACTTAGTCCGTAATAAGATGGGAAGTAAGTAAGTACATAAGTACGTAAATATGTATCCAAGTAACTAAGTAACTAAATAAGTAACAAGTAGTAAGTAACTAAATAATGATTTAAGTAGGAAAATAAATATGTAATTAAGTAAGTAAGTAAGAAAGTACAAAAGTAAAAGAGTAAGTAAGTAGGTAAGCAACTATTTTAGTAAGTAATTAAGTAAGTGCGTAAGAATATGTAGAATAGTAAGTGTGTAGTATAATAAGTATATATCTATGTATTTATGTATGTATGTATGTATGCATGCATGCATGTAGGTATGTGTGTATGTGTGTGTGTATGTATGTATGTACATATGTATGTACGTACCTACATAGGTACGTGCATATATATGTACTTATCTATTTACATTTGTATGTATTTACATTTGTATGTATGTATATGAATATGTATGTATGTATGTATGTATATATGTATGGTTATATGTACATATGTATGTGTATCTATGTAGGCATACATGCATGTATATATGTATGTGTTAATCTATGTATTTATGTATGTATGTATCATGTATGTATGTATGTGTGTATGTATGTATGCATTTATGTATATATATACGTATATATGTATCTACCTATGCATGTATGTACGTATGTATGTATGTATGTGTGTTTCTATGATTATTTATGTATGTATTCATGTATGCACTTATCAATGTATTTTGTCTCTATGTTATATCTATGTAATGTATGTATGTATGTATGTATGTATGTATGAATGCATGTATGTGTGTGTATGTATATAGATATGTATGTATGTATGCATGAACGCATGCATGCATGTGTGTATGTATGTATGTATGTATGTATGTATGTATGTATGTATGTATGTATGAATGAATGAATGTATGTATGTATGTATGTATGTATGTATGCATGTGTGTATGTATGTATGTATGTATGTATGTACGTATATATGTATGTATGTATGCATGTATGTATGTACTTACGTATGCATGTAATAGTGAGTCATAACAAATGATAAAAAAGACATGTTCTCTTTTTCATTTGAGAAGAAACGCACAAAATGTTGGAAAAATGCTCATTTTCATATTACACAGTGGAAAACCCTTTTTGTTTTTCAATAAGTGCCATGAAAAACCATTGTTTTGTTGCATCAATTCACAAAGTAGCTAGGAAAATTATATTTCAAGGCAAAAAGCCTACCTAATGATCAAGTACCTCCTTCCAATTCCAAAGAGTAGTGGAAATAGTGCCGAGAAATAAATACATACAACCTCTCGATGGGGTTGGCATTCTAGAAGCATACATAATTGTTTTCATTTCTATTTACAAGTTGTGTAACTCGATATGGATATATAAAATAGTATTTTCAAGGCTCAAAATATATAATACCACATCATTTGATACTAGTACAAACATTATTAGAAGCTTTTCTGCATATCACGATTAAGCTCACAAAGTTCTTCCAATTAGCACTTCAAGAATATGTATTTAACCAACCATAATGTAAAGGAAACCACAAATCAATCCAACAAAATGCAGTAGAATGTGGATAAAGATATGCACAAATAGAAAGAGACTTTGAACATTATATTCCAATGATTAAATTATAAGTGTATGTTTGCAAAGTTTGACAACCTTTCAAGCTAATCATATATTTGTCGACCTCATGCACGGCATCATCTTGAGGGAACTTCAAAAGTCTTAACACACATTTCTTGCTCTACAATTGGCTCATCAAGGTCATCCATGTCACTTTGATCATTTGTTAGTGGTGGCATAGGCTCCCTTGAGGCATGCTAGAATATCTCTGTGTTATCAATATGCTTCTTCCCATTCTCTTGTTCCTCCTCGGGGTACTCATTCAAGCCATTGATCCGCGTCCTAATGAAGCTAACTTGGGCTTCATCTTTCTTTAGAACTATGCAATGTTTGAACATTTCCAGTGCACATGCAAGTGTCGTCCCTGAAAACAAACATATCAATTAGAGGTGATGGCAAAGGAGTGTCGATGAGCAACAGTGCAATTACCATTAACTATGCCAAAGAATAAGTCTAGGATGCAATCATCATCATTAGAGAACAATTGGATTAACCTCCACATAATTAAGTTTCTTTGTATGTATGTATGTATGTATGTATGTATGCATTCATTTATGTATGTATGAATGTTGTATGTAATATTAACCCTTCGGGACATGGTCTTCGCTTAAGCCTAACGGGAGTTGACCGCTTCGCCCCTAAAGGTAAACGCTACACCTAAAGTAAAGGAGCTAAAGAGCCATGTTGGTGAAGCTACAGCGTAATAGCTTAAGCGTTTTCTTTAGCCAAAACCGTTTCCGTTTCCCGCATATAAAAAACAATAAATTGGAAATTATGAAATTTTTTTAGTTAATTAATGATATTTTAGGCGTTTCACTTAAATTCTCCAACAAAAAACTGGATTATGAAGTTACATATTTTGATTAAAGTTACCTGAGCTGAACTTTCTATTGTAGTAATCCATTTACGCACATTTAATTGAAAATTTAGAAAATCATCAATTCGAGAGGTAATATATTCGTTCCATAGACGTTCCACATCATCCTTCCACTTGAATACTATGTATTCAGTTGCAATTCTTGTTACACTAGTATTTGGCAAAATTGTATTCTCTTAACTCCCGCGCAACTGGACCAAAAATTCTAGTTCCTTTGGGATTTCCTTCTTGGTTAACAATGACAGCTACGTTATCATCAAATCCGAGGAACATTCCGTTGCATCGTTTGACACTGAAATGGAATATTTTAGGCTGGCTTCCGTGGAAAACTCAGAGTCTCTCTTCAAGGCTGCGATCACATGAAAGCATGAACTTTAAGGCTTGATAGCTAAATACATGGCAATTGAATCACAGGCCAAGAGCGTGAAAAGCGTCTCCCCTCCAACTTTTCTTTTGGTCTCTTTGGGATTAAAATAAAATAGAAACTTGGGTGGAAAAACATCTTTCTCGTACTGAGAAAGTTGTTTGGAGAATGGTTTCCATGATTAAATCAAAACAAATAAAAGGCCTCATCAAACCCCAGTCTAATTCAACGAGTCACGCACCCATATTGTCAATATAGTGAAAAATTCAAAATAAAAGTTTACGCAATTGAACTACCTTTTGACTTATTGTTATTCTTTTTTGTTACAAGTTCTTAGCCGCTGCTACTGTTTTAGGCTAAGGGACTTTTTACAGGTTATTTACTAGCTAACTGAGATACCATCCAACAAAACAGATGAATTATAAATTTCTAAGATCGTAACTAAAAATACGGCAAAAAGAGCCATGAAAAAACCCATTAAGTCCCTTCGTAAGATCGTAAGGACTTAATTCAACTTTGACTCTATCTCCTGGTAGTATTCTTATATAACTGCGTCGAATCCTTCCTGATATATGAGTTAATGCTTGACATCCATTATCCAAACAGACTCAAAACATGGTAACATATACATATACATATACATAAACATATACATATGCATATACATATGCATATACATATACATATACATATACATATACATATACATATACATATACATATACAGATACATATACAGATACATATACAGATACATATACAGATACAAATACAGATACAGATACAGATACATATACATATACATATACATATGCATATGCATATACATATACATATACATATACATATACATATACATATACATATACATATACATATACATATACATATACATATACATATACATATACATATGCATATACATATACATATACATATGCATATGCATATACATATACATATACATATACATATACATATACATATACATATACATATACATATACATATACATATACATATACATATGCATATGCATATACATATACATATACATATACATATACATAAACATATACATGTACATATACATATACATATACATATACATATACATTTGCATATACATATACATATACTTATACATATACCTATGTATATGCAAAACTCCATTGCACATGAAAATGATAAACAAATAATTCTTTGTGAAAATAATTGGATGATTCAATCCCGGAAAAAGCAAAAATCCCACGTACAAATTACTCGCTACTACCTTTAGATCAACAAAAGGTAGTAGCGAGTGATCATGCCATAAACGCTGCGCGTTCAACTTGCATAGAATCGACACAGTATCAACCTCAATATATTTATTATCAATGTTACGTCGTATGTTTTATGGTTATAGGTTAGTTAACCAATCAAATTCTTATTTAATCGATCTTGGTCCAAGATCTTTTTATTTTCATCTGTATACCAAGGTTTCAATCGAAATGGAGACACAACTTTGATTTGCAATTTTATACTTGAAGAAAATTTGGAGGGAAATTGAGAACATTTAATATCCTATTGAAATTCCTTTCTTGAGAAAAAAAAGCAATCAAGGCCACAAACTTACACTCATTCATTTTTTCGTAGTGTTTCTTGATTCCCCCGGACTAGTGCCCTGGTTCCAATCCACAATTTTTTTGTTGTGGAGTGGAACGAATCTAAACAAAAAAAAATTACCTTCCACATATTTCAAGGAAACATCGGTAAAAAATAATAATTCTATAGTTATTGGTGGAGAAATTACCCGAAGGAAAGACCTGAATGGTCTTGTCTTGGAATCTACAACAAATTAGTGCAAGACAAGACAGTGCTATGCAAGCTAATACTAACAGTCAACGTGCTTAGCTAATACCAAAACCTAACGGTAAACTCCCGGGACCTAAAGGATTAAGCGTTTACCTAAAGGCGATTAAGCTAATACCGTTAGTAAACGGGACTTGTAATAGCTAATAAATAAAAAAATAGGTAGGACAAAACTTTCTTTTTCCACTTTTTTATCTAATCTAAAACAATAGAAAAAGAATAAAAAAAAAACACATTAGGAACTATTTTGATAGTAATAACTCGAACTTTTGCTGTTGTAAACAGAAAGCGCTAAAGAAAACCTTTAGCACAAAACCAATAGGGTGAAGCGAAACCCGTTAAGGTATTAGTGCTATGCTAATACCCCGCTAACTAAAGGCGCTAAAGAAGACCGGGTCTTGCGCTAATTCGCTGTAGATTCCAAGACCAACATGGTGTAGCTTAATTAACCAACATGGTCTTCTTTAGCACATTCCCTGATCTGCCACTACGTATGACTATTTAGAACTCCGGGTTCTTTGGTCCATAACCACTCAATCAATGAGAAAGGCTAGATCTAAATTGCCTATTCAACTTAGGCTGAGGCTAAGGCGAATCGTTGCTAACTCTACGGAGAAGAATAGTGAGGTGAAGCTAATACCTACCGGTCCTTATGGAGCTATGCTAATACCTAACGCACTATGCGTAAACGCTTAATCGTTTACTTAACCAAAAAATATTTGCATCTCACTTTGGCCAATTAGCTATCATCTTTTTATGGACCTCGGGAAATTTGTTTCACGTAGCTTGGCAGGGAAATTTTGAAGCATGGGTACAGGATCCGTTACATGTGAGACCTATTGCTCATGATTTTATCTATTGGTATTATTTTTTTATATACTTTTGTAGTTTCAGTATTGCCTCTAACGGTCAATGCGAATGAGTTCCCATTTAAGATGAAACAGTCCGGCCAATATGCCTAACACTCCGGCCGCTATGTGATGCGAGGCTATTCCCCCAGAATAAAGGGATCAAATCCCTCAGCCCCCAAGCGGGATCTACAGGTTTGACTTTTCCAGTTAATCCGTAAGGGTCTGATACCCAAATACCAAGACCAAACAAACAAGTTACATGAAACGCTCCGAAGGCAAATTGATTGATAGCCATCGAAGTGGAGTGGAAACCTAAAGAGGGGAAATGATCACATTAGGAACAAGACAAAATTTCCAACTGATTGATGATTTTCAAATTTACTTATACATTGACAAGCATCTCTTTTCTTATTCAAGTTAAGAGGCTCAAAAGAAAAGGTATTAATTTGAATGATTACCATGCATAGCACTGACTAGAGAGCCGCTGAATACGCGAGCTACACCCAAGATGTGGAAGGGATGCATAAGGATGTTGTGCTCAGCCTGGAAGACCTTTTCGGCCGTTTACCGGGTGAACGAAAACTAACGTAAATGCTTAAACGTGTTGTTTTTGGTGCTGCATCGCAAAAGGGAAGGGGCTTAAATCGACGGACAGACTAACGCCTAAAAGGAGGTTTATGGTTCACTGATATCGCAAACCACCACGTGGCTATTGCGGTTCTCTTCCTAGTAGCTAGCCATATGTACAGAACAAATTGGGGTATTGGGCATAGCACAAAAGAAATACTCGAAGCTCATAAAGGACCAAAATTTTATATGAAGCATATTTCCACAGTTTTCACACCGAGCCCCTAATTCATTGTTATTTTCACTAAGAATTATTTGTTTATTGTTTTCATGTGCAATGGAGTTTCGCATTTCCGGTGCTACGCCTTAAACGGCTCGGCCACCTTTCCAAAAAAAAAGTAGAAACTCTGGACTCTCAGTGATTAGGGAAACAGAAACGGACACTAAAGCACAAGACCAACATGGTCTTCCCTTTGGCCCTAAAGGGATCAACATATAGCTGACCTTGAGATAACAATTGAACTCCGTTTTTGGGTACTACATTATTTTCATGATTAATTTCCTCTCGTAGCCTTCTCAATTGTTTATGTAGTGTAACAAAATCATAAAAGAAATAAATACTTGGAATGACTGGGCATAAAATCTCGTAGCCTTCTCAATTTTTTATGTAGTGTAATAAAATCAGCTAGTGTTATTCGGAATGACTGGGCAGAAAGGGCATGTAGGCAGTGAATTAGGTTGAAGGTCAAAGGCGCAAAGAACCAAAAATGGACTCACGAATACCATCAATATCTACAGGAGGAGCTGCGACAAAAGCAATGATGAATACAGAGGTTGCGGTTAGCGTTGACTGAGTTGTAAACGTAAAGATTAAGAGAAAACTTTAGCGCAAACCTAAACGAAGCGAGCACCAAAACCTAAACGGTTAAGCGAAAACTTTAGCGCCTAAAAGGCTGGACATTCAGGTCAAAGCTTCTTGACGGAATGGTCTCTTTAGCACAAGACAAGACCATTCAAGTCTTCCCTCCGGGTGGGCCTTAAGGTGCTAAAGTTATTGGTGCTTTAGTTTCTTAGGGAAACAGAAACGGTTTCAGCTAAAGTCGTTTGGGGCTAAAGAAAACAAAACCTAAGCGTAGAAGCTAATACCTATTGCTTTTCCTAAATAAAGGTGCGTTAGTTTACCTTAAGTAAACGGTTTCGGCTAAAGAAAAGCTAAAGAAAACGCTGTAGCGAAAACTAAAGAAAACGGTAAAGGGAATGGTTCTCTATCCGGTTATTGTTCCCGTCTTATTGCGCCCATTTATTGATTTCTTTCCAAACGTTAATATTCTACACGGTTTTTTCAATCTCAAAGATTTTTCTCGCGAAATTGCCACTGGAGTGGACGCCATAAAAAAAGGATTAGCTAGTTTAGACTTGCACGGTATTGTGGATCGCGTGTGTTTGGAGTGGTAGACTTCGGCAAAACGAAAACCGGTTGGAATTGAACGAGAAGATCGAATGATTCAAAGAAGAAAAGACCTTTTGGTTAGACGGATCAAATTAGCCAAGGATTTTTTACGAACAAATCTTAATCCTGAATGGATGGTTTTGGACTTATTACCAGTTCTTCCTCCTGAATTAAGACCAATAGTTGAATTATATGAAGGCGAATTAGTTACTTTTGATCTTAACGAACTTTATAGAAAGGTTATTTACCGAAATAATACTCTTAGTGAATTTTTATCAGGCATGGAATTTACACCAGAAGGATTAATTGTTTGTCAAAAAAGACTTGTTCAAGAAGCTGTAGATGCTCTTATCGATAGTGGCATACGTGGGCAACCAACGGGGGATATTCATAACAGACCCTATAAGTCATTTTCAGAAGTTATTGAGGGCAAAGAGGGTCGATTCTGCGAGAATTTGCTTGGTAAACGGGTCGATTATTCAGGTTGTTCCGTGGTTGTTGTAGGTCTGTCCCTAGCATTACACCAATGTGGATTACCTCGAGAAATGTAAATTGATCTTTTTCAAGTTTTTGTAATTCCTAACTTGATCGGGCAATTGTCACCGCTTATAAACCCGAACCTGGGTGATCTATCCATGACCAGGATGAAACTTGGGTGAAACTAAGTGGAGGTCCAAACTGACTGATGTTGAAAAATCAGCGGATGAGTTGTGGTTAGGGGCAACAAATTTTTTGGAAAAGGAATATGGAATGCCTCATATATTGACAACTCCAATTGGCATTTTAAATACAGCAGATTTTATTGCGTAGATCAGTAAAATTGTCAATTTGTGGTCTTTTTCATTAATGGAAAAAAAAGTTAAGTATGACTTGTATGTTGAAAATCAAACCCATTAGGTGGTATCATTGGACTGATTTTCCGATTGGAAATCTTTGTCATCCTAGACAATGATTACATTCCAATAATACCAACTAATTTGAATAAACCTCTCTGAGATATATGGTTTATGCTGAAAGAATCTAAAGTTGGACTAATTTGGAAACATTGGGCAATTTCTTTGTATGTATGTATGTATGCATTCATTTATGTATGTATGAATGTTGTATGTATGTATGTATGTATGTATGTATGTATGTATATATGTATGAATGTATGTATGTATGCATGTATGTATGTATGTATGTATGTATGTATGTATGTATGTATGTATGTATGTATGTATATATAAATAAATAAATAAATAAATATATATATATATATATATATATTTCAGTGTGTGTATATATATATATATATATATATATATATATATATATATATATATATATATATATATATATATATATATATATATATATATATATATATATATCTGTGTGTGTGTGTGTATGTGTTAGTGTGTGTGTTTCTATGTGTATATGTGTTAGAATGTAAGTATAAGATCCAAGTGTCCGAGGAGGTCAGATAGATTTTCTTTCAAACACTAATTGGTAATCAAACTCTTAGGTAAAAGATCTCAAGATTAGACTTAAGTAAATGTTCTTATGCTATCTAAGATAAGAAAATAGCCTGGCCTAGTGGTTAAGTCATATGGTTGGAAAGGAGGAGGTCTTAGTCTCAAGTCCTATGAGAGATGTGAGAGAGTGTTTTCCCTAAGAGCTCTAGATCCTTCCAGAAGCATGCACTTGAGTTAACTCTAATCAATTAGGAGATAATGCACATGTAGTTACATGGTTGACATTGGATGGTTAGTATCCATCTCCTAAAGATCGTAGTTCCTTGGAGAGTTCTATAGATATAAGGCCTAGTTTGGAGGCCAGCATACATTTATTCAATCACTAGGTTGGGTGAAACTTTATTTCATTTGTAATAGTGCTAGAGGATCCTCTTCTTGTTTTAATTCAGAAGTCATCATCGTGCTTGAGGATTCCCATGTGTGGAGGGCTACACATAATTGCCCTTAAGAAGTCTTGCACAGATGATCATTCAAAATAATAAAGGCTTTTTGAAGAGTGCCCAAAGGCCTCCATAGAATCACCTATTGGTCGGCCAAGTTAGTGTGCAAAGAAGGAGGCCTTCATGAAGATCCATCAAACTCTTGGGTGACTCCTGCCACTCGTGTACCTCTACCCACACTCATGTGCTACTGCATGAGTACGAGTGAGCCCCTTAATCTTCTTCCTTGAAGTGTAAGAGGATTGAGTGAAGCATTCCACAATATAGTTATGCTTGGAGCCCTAATCACTTGCATATGGGATAGAATGCAAGCCGATTGGAGCATGCACATAGGACATTGGCTCTTCCCTCCCACAGATTCTGCACCTCATCTCTACACACACCCTAACCTTGAGAGCTTCCATCCAAACTTGAGATTTCCTAAAGAAATTGTCATTCATCGAGCCTCTCTAATTATCTTTATAAGGAAGTTAATTCTCTCTCTTCTATTGATCATAGAACTTATTGCTTCATTTGGAACCCTTGTCCAACCATCTCTTGCAAGAGATTTTCTAAATTCAAAGTGAACTAAGGAGGTGGCTTTTTTTACTTCAAGCAAAGGATGAACGGCCTTCATCAATTTCGACACAATTTGTATAGATTTCTATGGATGTTTTTGGTTGCAAGGACCACATTATTGGGTTTCATAAACTAATGGATCATTTCAAACAAGTGAAGGATGGAAATTGTAGCTTGCCACCTCAGTGTTCTAGCACTCTCAACTAAAATCAACTATACTCCAAAGAAAATTACATTTGGGAAGTACCTCTTCTGACGTTTGTGCATCACCCTTTATTTTTGCATGCACCAAATGATGCTGGAATATTCCAGTCTGTGTGCAATGGATGGATCTACAAGCCACACTATGCCAATGGGTAGTATGAGTACATACATGTTTGTATCATTATCTTTATTATCCATTTATCACCACAAAACATTTCAATTCCAAGTCATGTGCATGATGCATTGGAGATAGCACGAACCAATGTAGTCGCAAATGTTGAGGGCATCACGTGGGATGGGGATATAATCAACATAAATTCTAATGAGACGCAAGGATTAGAAGTTTCATTGTTGAAATTAAAGCAGGGCTTTGGACATTCCTTCAATGTCTAGGTAGAAGTCAATGAGCTTTTTCAATCTTTTAATGGAGTTCAAGGTCAACTTAGGAACATTTTGGAATTACTCAAGAGGCCCCAAGATAAAGGTAGGGTTGCTATGGGTAGTGATAGTGATATGATTGCAACTAGGCTAATGCCTATCTTCATGGACAAGGATTCAACCATTTCTTAGGTAGATTTCTTCCCCTTATTCTTAAGATGAGTCATCTTAGGTTGATGACTCCTACCATTCCTTTACTTTCTACCATTTCGAGGCAAGAAATCGGTGTGAATCGTCCCTTAGATCTTTCCTTGGGAAAGATCTTGGACCTCCTTACTTCTTAGGTGAAGATACAGAATGGAACAAGGATGTCTTAACATTCTTTGAGAAGTGGCATGATTTCCACAAAATCCAGAATACTCTCGAGCTTTTGAGGATGGTAGAAACTAGTTTGTCATTATGCTCGAAGGCCTATATGTGGTGGATGAGTCCCTTTGAGAAATATAAAGGACCCTCAACTTGGTCTGAATTCCCTCATCCCTTCAAAAAGGCATTTCTTCCATAGAATGGGGAGGAATGCAATTTTGAGGCTTGGGATAAAGTCCAACTGAAAGGAAGATCATTATCAATTTATATTTTATAACATGAAGAAATTATTTTGAAATTAAAAAAACTTGCTGATTTCCATTCGCCTTTGTGATTTTGTTCGAGGTTTTAACATGCAAATCCACAACGAGGTAAAATATTATGCACAAGAATTGTTTGAAGAAGTCATCAAGGTTGCACAAATTTGATAGCTTCTCCCTTTTTAGCCTTTAGTTAGTTGGGGTCTTCATGTTTTTGGAAGTTTGTGTGCAATTATATAGAGAAAAACAATGAAACTTTAGAGACTTCTAGTAGAGTGTAAGGCAATCTAAAAGGATTTGATTCAAAGCACGTGGATGTTTCAACTATTAGAGCCATCCTCTTGAAGACATGCTATCTCTTTGCAACACTGTTTGCCTACATATAGAGATATTGGTAGACAAAATTTGGATTTTCTCATAACTCACTCAATAAAAGAAAATTGTGACTTTGGAAAACTTTGGGGCACTATATTAAGGAAGAAAGTATTCTTGAATTCAACACAAATATGAAAATAGAGAGATCAAACAATGCTTTGCAATGTACTATAAATAGAATTGTTAACGCCTAACTACACCTCTAATGTAGAGAGGACAAAAACCATGCAAAAATGAGATAAGCAAGGAAGGGGAATGCTTGGTGGAGTTGATTACTCCACTAAATTAAGGCTAAAATTTTGGAACTCATACAAGAGAATTTAGAAAATGCACAATGATTCTTATGGATAATGTTAATTTTAGTAGACAATATATATGTGTGTGTGTGTGTGTGGAGCTAGAGGAGTGCACTTTAGCTTAGTATGGTAGATTACATTTGACAATAAAATAAGTTGGTGGAAAGTAGCTATCAACGTTCATGATTGAGGGTTAGTAACTATGTTATGTCAGACCTATTTGGGGGACTTGCATGTGGAAAAGGTCTCTATATAGCTGATGCATCAATCCATAAAGAAATAGATAGAACAAAGGAAGGCTATAAATGGATAGGAGAGTTATATTGATCTTGGTCCAACATATAAGAGATATTATTATTGGCCAACTACAAGATTTTGATAGATTCACGAAGGTCTAGGGCACCCATGAGAGGCTACATTAATCCTCCAACATGGCAAGCAAGATTCAAATTGAGAATGAGCTGAATAATCTTAAGAACGCATATGGTACTAATATGAATGATTAAATATTTGATTTAGAGGAACTTCAAGATCACCTAGGATCAATTGAAAGCATAATTGAAGATGACGATGTGGTTTCTAAATATTGCAATAACTTGTGATAGGATGCGAGATGGAGAAATTTTAGTACATTAGGTATGTAAGGTATTCCTTGAGAAGAATTTAACCAATAAGTTAAAATGATGGTGATTGAAGAGATGAAGAAAGGAGGTGAACAATAAAAGGCCAATAAAGCCTAATCTTTCTATGAATGTAGATGTAAAACTCCTAATTGTATAATGTTGATTTATGTGTGGTAGATCATAGGATCTACTAGAATTCTGAAGAATTACAAGGTTTATCTCTAATTGTTCTAACATGAAATTTCAAATGAGAGAGCACGTATACCTATATAGATACCTATTGGATGGTATTCTCCTTTTAAAGCTATATGGAAGAGTTTGAAATATCCTCCATCAAGATTCATGTGGAATTTCAGAGGAATCCAAGTTGATTATACATACATATATACACACACATAGATACATACACACACACACACACACACACACACACACACACATACATATATATATATATATATATATATATATATATATATATATATATATATATATATATATATATATATATATATATATATATATATATATATATATATATATATATATATATATATATATATATATATATATATATATATATATATATATATATATATATATATATATATATATGCACGCAAAAACACACACTAGGAACATAATATTATTAGGATAGAATATAATGGAGTATGATTCTAGATAAATTAATATTAAGCATGTTTTCACAAAGAATATATGCGTGATAAATTTTTAATGCATTTAGAAAGCCTTTGGATTCACTTTTTTTTTATTAATCACAACACACAGGTCTTAAATCATCTATGAATTTGAGAACAACTAGAACTTTCTAAATAAATGTTCAATTGTACTAATTAATATGTTTATAAAATGGGATAAATTGTACTAGTCATATTTTCTTCGAAGAATCAATTCATGTTCAGTAAAATATGACAAATGTGTAGTTGCCTAATTGTCCACGTCTTATATCATGTAAAAACTTGTTGAGAAAATACTAATAATGTTAAACAAGAAATATGTTGGTGGCTTAAGTTGATTACATCGAAGGGTGGAAAAAGTGATCAAATCTGTATGGCTACAAGTAAATCAAGAAGGCAAAAGGCTTTTGATCGTTATTATTAAATAATATAACGACGTTTATCCAATAGTAACGGTCTTATTTCTCTTGTAAGCTTTTAGAAGCTCACTAGAAAATAGTTCCAACACATAAAATACTTGGTCAAAGTTCCATAGAGAAAAGAATAATTCAAGATTTAAAAGACCATTACGATTAATAGAGGGTTGCAGAAAAAAAGAAAGAAACCGAAATTCAATGACCTAAGTAATGTTTACGAAACTTCTTTTGGCCACCCTTATTTCTTGATAGTAAATTGTGAGTTTCTCGACAAAATACTCAATGAATGTACCCTACTCAAATATTATCTAACATCAAGAGGATTGTGCATGTGAGTATTAGTATCTACAAAGAGAATATAGTGGCTAAGGTTTTTGATTAGTGAAATAATTCTTTCTCAATTTTATGATTGAAGGAATTCCACGAAGATTGAAAAGCAAGAAAGAAAAAAACAAAGTGATGTTGAATAAGTGATTTTAGAGCCTATCTCTTTATCAAAAGATTAGGAGACCAAATGATCTCGTCACTAAGGAATACACACACTAGATATAAGAAAATGAAGGAATGCTTCGACTATAAAATCGAAGTATGAGGAATCATTACTTGGAAAAGATTCTATAAAAACTAATGATTATGTACACAATAGAATAGTAAGATATCTTGAAACATAGAAAATACGATGCGAATAAGGATGCATATCTTCTATGAAGGTTCAATGATGATAATGAGTGAGAGAAATATAGAGTTGCAATTTTGAAAATGCATGCACGCATATGAAGTGAGAAGCTTATTGTGGTTTGAGACCCTTCAATATGCAATCTAACGAAAATCATCAAATTTCATATTTTATGTTCGTTCGATATTTAAAACTTCTACATACTATCACATTTGATTGGAATTTTGATGTATTTATGTTCAAGAGAAAAAAGCAACAAGGTCGCTATATATATAATTACTTTAAGAGTAAAAGGTTGTACAATCTGTTTGCGTTCTAAAGGAGAAGTGAAATGTTGTAAAAGGTGTGAAAGCAGTTATTTATCGCAAAATTGTTGTGCTTCAGTAGACACTTCTATCTTATTCATGAAATATTCAAGAGAGAACCTTTTCAATATGCATATTGAAGAAACCCGAACTATCCCGAAATCAGTCAATTGTACTTGTCATCCTGTCAACAAAATCTTATCACAGGGAGGTACCCGAATGGTGGTTTATGGATGCATGAAAGATTCGACATGAACGTGTTGCAAAAGTTCGTTAATCTCACATCAATAGACGTTTGCGGTAAGAAGTGTGGCATGACAGTCGACGCATTTTGGTGGATGAGGAGGAGCTCAGCTTCCATGTTGCCAACATATTGGAAGTCAAGTTCTACAGCAGTAAGCAATTAGCTTGTACATCACGAAGTAATATATATTTATTTCGAGATTAAGGGCATGGGGCAAATTCGAAGTTTATCGACGAAACTTCATGTTGATTTCAGACAACGCATGATCTGGGAAAGTATGTCAGGGATTGGCAATCCGTAGATGATATGCAAAGAACATTCTCAGAATTTGACAATGTTAAAGAGAGGTGTGTAGCTTTGGGAGGTCTTTTTCCAGGACTAAGATGGAGGGGTGCTTACTTAGCTGCGTCGAAATATATGAGGCCATCACCGCCCATCGCTGAAATTGTGGACAGTCTTCAAGCGCTTGCCTTTGGGCGTGATACAAACTACTTGGCAGGTATGTAGCGCGTTCTTTGTTTCAACTTGTGTATACATGTGTGCACGAGAGAGAGAGAGAGAGAGAGAGAGAGAGAGAGAGAGAGAGAGAGAGAAATTCGTTTATCAGTCCACTGGAGATTCGAGGAATCGCTTTGCAAAGGGACGGAGGCAGGGGAGAAAGTCGGAGGAGTTGGGCTTTGTTTCCTTCGCTGCGGAGATGCTGCAGTTATAGACTCCGGCTTGCACGCAGAGGCAATGGGTCTTCCCGCGTTGACCAAAGCGACTTTGCGATCATCAGTAACTGATGGAGATCCGCATGAGACAGATCATACGATTCATCAGACCTGCAGGCATCTTCCGGATACAACTCAAGTAACTATATCCAAAACAGATCTTATTGCTGCTATTCTGGAAAAGGCTTCGACAGAAAACGTCAGTTCGGTCTACATTGCGACGGATGGTTGGTTAAGAGGACAGCGCGCACAGACCCTAGTAAAAGAGGTAGGCATTGAAGTCTCTCCATTGAAAAATCTCCAATTTGCTAGTTCTCCACTGCGTCAAGGCGACTGTTATTCTCCGTATGATCCTCATATTCCTTTTTCTATCTGTTATACACCCACTTACACAGATAGATAGATGGATAGATAGAGATAGATAGAGAGAGAGAGAGTAAGAGATAGAGACAGAGACGCACTCTCATGGTTAAGGGAAGGAAGCAGTTTCTCATAGTGGAAGAAGGATTTTCGAATAACTTGTTCAACGAACACATTGACAATGAGAATGCATACTCCTTGGGAAGAGTAAGTCAAAATCAATGATCTACCACATTCAAGATAGAGTGATCTGCATATGCAAGATTATTGTTGATCTTATATCTTGGGGCAGAGCATATATATTACTAAAGCTCCTCCACCGCTGAGGAAGCACAAGACAAATCTTTCTCCAGGATGAATGGCTAGAAAAATGTTGCCCTACGAGAGGAAAAGAATGCGTCGCCTATGTTTGAGTCAAGTCATATGTGTATGTGTGAAAGTGTGTTTTGCTAAACCATATTCGTTTTCGCAGTGTCTTTATGTATCATTCAAATCCACTTGATTTGATTGATCCACTATGTACACTTGAAGTTTTCCAAATATATGAACTACATTTCTTTATTATGTTCCTCATATATCATCTGTCTTTCAACCTGAACGTTTCCGTTCTCCGTTCCTTAATGAATTCCACCGAATTTCTCTGTATGCACTGCAATGATGAAGTTTTTTTTTTTTTAATGGAGGTTCGGCCGAGGCCTACTCCCCCGAGCTTTAACTTTGAAATTGCAACTGTACAAAAAAGGGCATAATACCCATGGGACCCCCCTTATTCCTCAAGAACAGGGGTTCACAAGGCTGGGTTAAATGGCGGTCACAATGATAAAGTTCACTTTATCTGTGCAGAGGTATCTTGATTAGCGCCTGTGGGTTTTTTATGTGCGTCTCCAAGTATAAAATAGGAGAGTTATGTATACCGCTAAAGCTTTGTTTTCAATTGCATTTTCTACTTAAGCTTTGGAATGCTGATATTATCTATCTGTAATTCAGTGTGTAAGTATGTATGTGCATGCGCGAGTGCTTGTATCTTCTATGTCTTTCTGTGCGCGGATGCATGTATGATTAGCTTGCACCTTTGAAAGACTTGTTTGCGATGGATTTTTCTGAGACATCCTACGACATACTGTTTTTTATTTCAGGTTGTGCAGGATATTCGAATCAGAGGTCTGAAAGCTGCCGGTTTATGGAGATTACCGGATTTACCAAACATAATCCTCAAGGGTACCGATGCTCAGTATGTTGATCAAGTCATCAAATCCATTTCAAACCTGGAACTGAGTGGTCACATATTGTCGAAGGTAGAGCAGGAGATGTGCTTTCGCTCGAAGGCTTTCATGGGTAGTGGGGAGTCCACATGGAGTCTAGTCGTCTTCAGAGAGCGATTGGCCCAGAGAATGGTTCAGAAGGCGTTCGCGTACATGAAAGGAGCAGTTGATGTGGACGAGGATCTGATTGTTAGTAAATTAATGGAAGACTCTCATGCAGCAGGACTTCAATGTCGCTACAGAATATTGTTTGGTGGATCACATATCCGAAAGAGTGTCCCGCAGGAGGGCTATCAAGACGAGGCACCAGATACATGGCTGGATATGGAGGCATGTGAGGGGCAACTTCACAAATCCGGATCATGCATATTATCAGATTGTTTCTCATAAACTTCCCTGAATTCAATCAATCTCTTTCAATCAATATGCCACTGAGAGCATGGAATGTCCACTAGATGGGAAGTTATAGTCGTTGTACATGATCATCTGTTATCGCTAATACAATGGTTACAATACAACAGGATCAAAACTTCTAAGATTCAGAACTTTGCAAGGCACTCATAATCTACATGTGTACAGGATCAAAATTTCTAAGATAAAGAATCTTGTTATTCAAAAGCCAAGCATTCCTCAAACGGAGCTAGTTTAAACATATCATTATAGTAAACGATAAGGAGTATCCTTTCAACGCAGCCAACAAGACATGAAAACCTCCACCCCAGTTTAGTAGCGCTGCTGGACAGCAGCATGTATTTCTAATTGTCTGTGTCTGCAGACTAATAGTTTTGTCTGCATACTAATAGTTTTTTTTCTCTTAAGAAAAGGTGTCGTTTCTCTTTCCGTTTTTACTGTTATTAACAGCTTATTAACAGATAATTTACCGTTATTATGCGTTCACGATCAATCAAGGTGAATAAAATCCTTTAAACATTGAATGAAGGTAACCACTAAAAAATTGAAATTGAATGAAGGTAAGAAGGTGAATAAATTCCTTTAAACATTGAATGAGGTAACAACTAAAACATTGAAATTGAATGAAGGTAACAAGTAAAACATTGAATCAAGGTAACGAGTTTATTTTGTTTGCATGCTGTGGATAAAGGATAATCGAAAAACCTTTAGTGCTTAGGAAATGAGAAGTTTTAGCAGCAAATAGAGAGAAACTATCATTAGCACAAGAAGAAAACTAAAGCGACACCATGTATACCATTGCGGGTCTGAAAATACATTCGATGCCTCGTGGGCACAAAAAACCTCGATGGAGTCTTGGATTTTGTTTTCAAAATTTTGAATCTGGCCCGATTTATAATCCCCAATTACAATTACATGCCTTCATCAAATATCCTCCTCCATGATAAGACTATGTGCTCGTCTGATTCTTTCACACTTTTCAAAGTTATTATGCATATTTAAGCTCTTCTGGCTGCCTATGATATGGGAATCAAAAACGCAATAAGGTTGATAAATGTTATATGATCGACCAGCATGTTCTTCTACCAAAGAATCTAATTCCTTGCTAATAAACAAGGATATAATAGTATGTAATACCAAGAAACACAAAATATGTTACATTACATTGGCATTCTTCATTTCGTGCATTCATATGACATGCATTTGCACACTAAAAGGATCCCTCCTATAAGATTAGAAAAACTCATTGAAACTTTGTAATAGAATGACCTAGAATACAAGTATGTGTACTATTATCATTCATTGCTTTTTTGAAGTCTCGAAACTGACTAACACTCCATTAAGGTGAGAAATACATATGTTGTTGGCCTTTAAAAAAAAAAAGAATTCGAGGTTAAATAATGATAGACGCTAAGTACATTGCTTTAGGATTGTTCCTTTGGATTTAAGCCTAAAAACTTTAAGGATAACAATATTTCAACATTCTTTAAGTTGTTCTCCTACGTTTTTTGAAGTTTAGGTAAGTTTGATCTATGTTCGTACAATTGATCTGTTTCTAAGCTTCTAAAAAACTACTAGCTACTTCACAAACACAGTAGATCTGGCCATCTTATGAAGGATGCGTTCCATTTTGCTTTTATTCTTAACGAAGATATACCATATAAAAATTAAACACGCTTTATGAAACCATTTTAAACATTTAAAACACGTAAATATATGTAGTTGTTCTCTTTATCGATTGAAATTCTTGCAAATATAAATTTTTTTCTAAGTCTTTCAGAGAAAAAAATTATAGTATGATTCTTTAGTTCTACCATCATAAAATTTTATAAGTAGATGTGCCAAAAGTTGCAAGTTTCCACCTGAAACACTCCACAATTCATTTCTACTAAGTCCACTAATCCAGGAGAAATGTTTGGGAAAAGCGGCTCCAATTTTATAGGGGAAAACTTTCCATTTGTATAGAGTACATTCTGATCATAAATTTTCATATTCACCATTGTTTCTCTACATGTCCAGATTAGTTCTTAAAATGGTAAATCTAAACAAACAAGTTTCAAGTTGAAACAAACGTTAGTTTTTGTTTCTTTCTCTGTTAGTTTTTGTTTCTTTCTCTGTTAGTTTTTGTTTCTTTCTCTATTTTGTGCTGGGAGATCAGACTCCCTATACATGTATTATTAAACTTGTTTATCATTCACTTATGTTGGATGATTCTTGTGTTGTATTATGTAGCATTTTTATTCATATCATGTAGCTAGAAATATTAGTTAAACATGGTGTAATCACAAACTCTATTTGTGCATAATGCTAGAATAACCAAGTCTCAAGTGCAAATGTGTAAGTCTTGTGTTTGCTTTATGGATGGGATAGATAGCCTACCTTGGAAGTATTTTCATGTGACATGAATATAGCCATTCAGAATGATATCTGATGCATTTGGAAATCTACAATGTTAATATCTATTTATAGACATTTGGAGCTCTATGCACCATCTACAATAATGAAGATTTATGTGGAACAATTTAATCTCTAAAAAATGATAAAATAATATATGAAAGTGCTTTGGTGATATCCACTAAAAATACAAAGAGACGTTGAAGTTCTTGCTTCATAGTTTTCTTTAGAAAACTTGACTCAAGAAGTTTTCATAGGAAGGGAGAGCACTCTACCCTAGTCAAGTCACGAATTTTCAGAGTCTTTTGAAAGGAAGTTATTTTGAAGATAGTATCATTTTTTCTTGTTCACAATGAACACTTAAAGGTTAAAAAAACATTTTGAAAATAATTTGAAAATCAAGAAATTCTAAAATTCAACACTCAATTATTGATACTTTATAAAGTCAACTAGTAGCCTTGGAAGTTTAGAATATTAAGCTACCAAGTGACTTAGGGGTGTAATCAGTGCAACTAATGCAAGACCTAGGTTGGGGAAGAGTTCAATAAAGTGAGAAATTAAGACCTTATATGCAATGAAATTGGCATGCTAAAATAGGTTTTTCCCTAATTTTAAAACATGATAGCCATACTATAATAGAAAGTACACAGATTTAGAGTCAATCATGAGAGTTTTAAGAGACTTTGGAACTGATATACTTTAATACCACCTAGAAAAGGAATATTCCGTTCAAAAACCTGATTAATAATGCATAGCAATATCTTAGAAATGACCAAGATTTACTTATTCTAAAACTTAAGGAATTTTGATATGCATTAGGATCCATTGGATGCCATATAAATATGATAATGATTATTTTATTCTTTAATAGGCTCAATGGCTCGATGGGTGATGGGAGACTAAAACCATTCACCAATTTAGTTTATGCTAGGGACACTCTTCTAAAGCTTTCAAAAAATATATTTCCTTATAGTAATTGAAGAAGTGAACATCAATAGAGGATGATAAAAGGGAATAATGACAATGTCTTCACACAAATCTTTCCAAGGGAGCAAGGCACAAACCAAGCAAGGGAAAAGGAAGCTTTCCGAGAAGACAAGCCATGAAGAACATAAAAAGAACTATTATAAAAAGAAATCATTATAAGGATAAGAGGTAGTAGAGAAAAATATCAACATCCAAGAATGTGGAAGCTATGAAGGTACGCAATTCGATTCTACCTAGGGATCTAAAAAAATATTGAAAACAAAGGCTTAAGATACAAGGGTCCCACTTATACCTATGATTAATGGTGTCTCACAAAAAGTAGTAACTATGTGGTATATTAATAGTGATTGTGAAATGCATATGAATTTAAGCCAGCCTTGGTTCAAAAGTATACATGTTCTAAGTGGAAAACGATATCTAGAAATAGGGGATGGCATGACGCATGAGTCAACCACATAGGTGGTGTGATTCAAAAAGAACACAATATGAAATATGTCTCGAAGATGTCCACCACGTATATAAAATGAGTAGGAAATTTGTGTTTGTAGGAAAAAAGATCCATAAAGGGTACAAAAGTAGCAGCAAGGATAGGGGAATTCATGGGTGTACAAAAGTCCAATATTAGTGGAGGGCGTAGGTAGGTCTAAAGTAGCAAGAAGAGAGGACTTGACAAGTAAAGAAAGTTTCATAGTGGATGGCGTTAGTGGAGATGGGAATCTTATCATAGATAATCCCAAGTCACGCTATGTTCTACTGGAAAAAGGAAGAAGAAAAAACCAATACGTACGTTAGAGGAAACGCTTAGCCCTTTGCATCAGGTACCTTATACTTGCAAATAAGTAGAAGACACATTTACATTTTGAGCAAAAAATAAAGGAAACATCACATTTTAAATATTGAAGGATTTTATTCAAGACGATAGTGGAACTAGTAGGTTTCAAAGTTCACAAGATGAAGAACCTATTTGAAGCTTATATAATGTTAACATGTCAAGGGTTCTATTTATGAAGAGTGGATATCTATGGGAGAATCTCGAACTTCTCTATGAAGCTTGAAGCACGAATGGTCTCACATGTATACTTATAGATACCTCTAATCATGCAACTCAATGTTTCTCTAATTTCCTATGGACTGATCCCAAGATCTTCAAAGATACACTTCTTATTACATTCATTAGACACAAGCGAAGAAACCATTGTTCACTCCATAGATGATTTATCTCAGAATATGCATAATTAAAACCATTCTTGGAGGAAACTCTAGAAGGCTATATTAGCTTTTTAATAAGTGAAATATTGCCAGAAATGGATAACATATGAAGTGGAAAATTGATCTACAATCAAAGCTATCTAGCACTTGACCATCAAAATAGAGAACTGGATATGTCTACCTACAGTTGGAAGAAATCCTTCAAGCAAGTAGGGGGCCTGCTTAGAAAAGGGCCTTCTAGATTTTTTTCCCTAAATGTATTACACATATGGGATCTCATTAATTCAAAGTGTTTGGTGTGTATATAGAACTTGGAAAAGGTTCACTAGATAATGGGATGCTCGTTCCCTAGAAAATAGGACTCATCACAACTAAATGGGAAAGGTGATTGCTTTAGAATTATGACGGGGACTCAAATTCAGAACATCAAGTTGGTGCATCTTGCAATGCTTGCTAGTTACAATTCCAATGTTTTTTCTAATGGTAATCATCTTTTGAAACGGATCAAAGGTATCTTCATAGTCCACACCATATTTCTAAACAAAACCTTTAGCTACAAGCCTCTGTGTATACCTAGAAATGCTACCATCTCAGTGCTTCTTTATGTTATACAACCACTTAATTAAAATAACCTTCATCTCTTTGTTTCTTGATACCAATTTCCAAGTCTTGTTATCCTCCAAAGATTTAATCTCCTCTTGCATAGCCTCTTTCCATTTTGTCCATGTATTCTCTTCTTCAAAGCATATGGGTTCATCAATGACTTTGCTCATATATACAAAGTGCCTAGCCATGAATGAGACATATTTAAGCCTCTCAATTGGGTAACTTACCCTATTAGACCTTCTCACATCACCTTTGTATTGATTCGGATTTTTTTTTGTGTTCAAGGTCTCCCCATTCTTTGCATGATGGTGTGCATTGAGCTCTATCCACAAGTCCTTATGTTCTTCAATCTTTGTGATCTTGACAATGTCTTTACGCCTTGCATCACTTTGTTGAATTGATGTGGGACTATCTCCACTCCATGGTGATTTTCTACTTAATTCCTTAGCTCCACTAAGAACCATGCTTTGTGGTTTTTCATTTCATCTTGAAGTCCTTCCTTAATCATGTTCGTTTTCTTGCATATATATATTTCAACAACACAAAGATAAAAGCTCATAAAACCTAACAACCCTTGATAGCTTAAGCTCCTTGGTTGTGGTGTTGTATCACCTTTCACTCTTTTTTCAGCTCCATACCCTATGAATATAAATCTTTTTTATATATCATTGAGTTTTCTTCTTAGTTCACTTTGTATTAAAACATATAAAGTACGACAAAATACTCTAAAGTGTGATATATCTGATTTTCTATTATACCAATCTTCATTTGGTTCTAAAGCATTTATACATGATGTGGGTGCTCTATTCATGATGTATATGGTAGTCTTTGCTACATCAACCCAATAGGAAGTTTGCATTCCCATCTCCTTAATCATAGCCCTAACACATTTTGTAGTGTACTTATTATTTCTTTATGCTACACCATTTGTTGAGGTGTGTACCTACATGTGATTTGTATTCTTGATACCATTGGACTCCAAGAAATCAAAAAACTCATGGGAAAAGTATTTTCCCCCTCCATCTCACCTCATATATGATGTTCCTATCAGGTTCCTTCTTTACAAGAGCTTTGCACTTCTTAAAGTAATAAAAAACATATTGCTTTATGTTTCATGCAATAAAGAAAAGATATCACTGTGCAATCATCAATGAAAGTTAAAAGGTATCTATTACCTCCTTTTGAGTTCTCCTTTTGTGGTTCTCACACATCTGTATGAACCAAATGAAGTGGATGTTACTCACATAAAAACTCTTCTTAAATGGTAACTTGGTTTGCTTACCTAGTTTCAAAGATTTACAAGTACTCTTGAGATTTAGATTATGAAGGTTTGGTATTCCAAGTGATAACTTCTTATCCTCCAAGACTTTCAACCTCTCATTATTGATATATCCATACCTCGTATGCAAAAAATCTAATTTTGCTACCTTCCTAATTCCATATACGAGTTAGGTTGTGTGGCTGCATTTTGTTTTCACATCGATTTTAAATAGCCTTCCCTCATTCTTGCTTTTGGCCACCAATTTGTACTCATCTTTAGGGTTTTCTACAAAGCATCCTTTCTTATTGAATTCTCTTTTGACCTTTGGACCCACAAAAACAAGACTTTTTTGTAACTGTGGGAACATGAACACTCCTTAAACACTTGGCATTATAAGAACCATCCAACATAGCAGACCTATATGTGTAATGGCATGAGGAGTATGATCAAATTTCTCTACATGCCTCTTTTTGATGGTAGGTGCATATTTGAACATAAGTCATTGTTGTAGCTCATGTGGTTACTACATCCACTATCAATATACCATATATTTGATCTGTGTATATCATAGTCACACCTAAATCATGGCAAACATGATTTATTCTCATTTGAAATAGACACATAGTTACCTTGCCTTTTGTATGATGACTTTTTCTTGTTTTTGTGATAACAATCCCTTGCATAATGGCCATACTTGTCACATATGTTGCATCCATCTAGTTTGTTGTTCTCTTGAGCTTGATTGTACCTTCCTCATCTTCCTCTATACTTGCCTCTTTCTCATTATGAAGAAGAGTTTCTCCCTTACTTTCAATCAAAGTCTCCATTTGGTCCGCTTCCTTGCTTTCCTTTACCCCTACCTTGGTTTCTTCCTCTACTTCTTGCTTTACATGCATAATATCTTTGGGGTTTAATTGCATGTTTCCTTCTCTTGAGTGAAAAGCAAGGTGAATAATAGTCCAAACTCGGTAGGATTGCCTCTTCTATAAATATAAGTGATGAAAGTCTTCCATTCTCATCATCTATAAGTCCATTCAATGTTCTATGCAACTAGTTTATCATCATCTATGTGAAAACCTATGGATCCTAATGCATCACTAGCCTCCTTGATCTTTAGAATATAATAATTAATTTTTTCTATTATGTTCCTTCCTCATATTAGTGAGTTCATTTTTCAATCGGATCATCCTAGCCCTGATTGAAATAGAGTATAACCTTTCTAGGGTTTCCCACACTTCCAATAAAGTGTCTAGATCTTGAGAATATTCCTTATCATTGAGTCAAAAATATGTTGATATTGGAGAAAGATAACGCTCTTGAATAACTCATTCTATTCTCTAAAGATCCTCAACTAGTAAGGATTTGGATTATGCCCCAATCTAGGTTTGACATTTGTTCCACTACCAAGTTTGTAGAAATCCTTTCCCATGAGAACGATATACGAAACTTCCATGGTGAATAGTTTTTTATCTGGATTTTTAATTAAGGTTCTATATTATAGCATGATGTACTCTAATGTATTCTTATTAATCTCCTTAATCGAAGAAGAGTGATGTGGATTGAGAATGTTACTTTCTACTCCAAGATTATCAAAACTCCTCTTCTTCCAAAGCTTGAAATACCTTTCTCTCTTCGCCTTTGAATGTATTTGCATCTCAAAGATGCTCTTTATAACACTCGTGGGAGAATGTTCAACTTCCTTGTGTATCTTGAAGCATGAAATGCCTCACAGGTATACCCATAGATACCTCTAATCACTCAAATCAATGTCACTTTGAGTTCCCATGGACAAATTTTGCTACCTTCTCCGTTTAGGTTATGAGACCTTATTAATGCAATTTATCCCTCTTTAGGAACCTATGCCTCTAACAGAAACTACTTACTTCATTCATTAGACACATAGAGAGATCACTCTTCACTCTAGACATGATTTCTCTCAAGATATGAAGAACTAATTCCAATTCTTTTAGACAACTTTAGAAGACTATATTATATTTCTAAGGAGCCAAATATTAAGAGAGATAGATAACATATGAAGAAGAAATTGCAATCTATACTAAAAGTTATCTAGCTCTTTGGCTAAAAAACGAATGAGATATGCATACCTAAATTTGAAAGAAATGCTTCAAACAAGTAGGGGGCTTGCTTAGCAAGGGGTCTACTAGCTTATTAACACTCCTAAAGAGATAACACACAAGAACGTGTCAAGTGGAAGTTCTTTGTGTTTATATAAAACTTGCAAAAGATTCCTTAGAAGGTAGGATGCTTCTTTTCCTTGAGATTAGAATACATCACAACTAAGTGTGATTGATGATTTGATTGAGAGATATAAGCTGGCTTCAAAATAAAATTGCATGAATGAGATCTTATGCTTGGCTCCTTTCTTTCTGTATTATTTGATTCTTAGATGTTTTGAATCTAAGTTATAAACAAATCACATGTGTTTCATTTATTTATAATGTTAAAGTCCATGCTATTAAATGAAAGAACTAAGCACATCAAGAAACTAAGATGATTGATTACAAGATTATTTCTCTAATGAATTAGAATATTTTATTTGGGCTTAATAAACAATGCCTCCACATGTGCAAAGAAATGTCCAGAATAGTGTCTCTGTAGTTAGCTAATACTATGTGAAGAGGTCAAGTTAACTATATTGTTGCAGCTAGTTCAGGCATCATCCACTATCCAAATGGAGTGATTTTACTCTCTTCTAAAATTGCACTAAGTTTAGTTATAGCTTGCAAAATTTCATCTTCATTCTCTACATGCACTCAAAGAAACTAAGAAAATACAGAGCCTATGTCCAGAAATGTTTACGATCCTATGAGGGTTCATTTGCTTTCCTTGTGCACATAGGAGTGTTTATCCTGCAACATTGGTATTAGAGATATAATTGGATTATCAAAGAGAGACGAAAGAGCTACTGAAGTGAATTAAAGACTTCATCAAAGTTTGAAGGAAGGAAGCAAAGAACGGGCACCTCAACAACAAGAGGGAGCAAATACATCATCAAATCAAAGATGAAACTTCATCAATAGGAGTAGCTTTATTTTTTGAGGTAAAACTCATCCTTTTCAACTTCATTGCATCAAGTGGGAGGTTCAAAAGAGATAGAAGGCACCATGGCGGATCTCAATGCTTAGATTGAGAAGCTCAAAATGGGAAACTATCAACGATGATGATTTAGAATAAACATTTTTTTGATGGGGAAAGGTTTGTGGGGACTTGTGAGTGGTGGAGAGCCAAAACCCTACATAGATGAGGTAAATCCAACCAATGACTAGAGAAGAGCAATGAGAGAGTGGGATGAATGGGACAAAAGAGTCATTTTTATTTTATCTCGGCATATTAGAAACTCCATGATAGGACATATTCAAGATTTGGATACATCAAAGAAGGTGTGGGAATGCTTGGAGAGATTGTACTCAACCTCCACAAAAGCTAGAAAAATTCAGCTCACAAATGAGCTAAATAATCTTAGGAAAGGCCCCTCACAAGGTGCTAATGATTACATATTAAAGGTTAAAGAGTTGCAAATGCACTAGGGTCAATCAGTTGTGCTCTAGGTGATGATGATCTTGTCTCCCACACCCTAAAAGGCCTTAGGGATGATGAAAAGTGGAGGACATTCACAAATTTAGTGTATGTAAGGGGCTCTCTTCCTAATTTTGATCAACTAATCACTCTCATGGTGATAGGGGAGATTAACCTCGGTGGTCATAATGCCAAGGATAGTCGAGGGCAATTATTGTATGGAGGTAGGGGATGAGAAAGTCACAACCGAGGTGCTACAAGAGGAAGAGGAAGATATCAAAGCAACCAAGGAGGTCAACAAAAACAAAAAAATGTAGGTCAAAGAGAGAGAAGAGCAACACAGAGAGGAAGAGGTGCAAGATTTGGTGGAAGAGGACAACCCAGTTCAAATGGATGTTTTGTATGTGGTAAGCCTGGTCATTTTGCAAATGAATGTTATCATAGAGCTCAAAGACAAGGGAATAAACGCAACAACAACAATTATAGATGTCAAGCTAGCTATGAAAACAAATCATCGAGCTAAGGGATTTATTATTTACTTGCCATGAGGTATGGTGGAGATACAATCAAGGTAGTAAATATGTATGGTATGTAGAGAGCAGATGTAGCACTCATATGTAATGTCGAAAGGATTTTTTTAGTAATTTGCAAGTCCCAAAGCATCAAGGACATGTGGAAATAGGTAATAACTCAGAGCATATCATTCAACATGTGGGAGATATCAGTTTGGAAGGAAATCAAAGAGCAAAGTGCTTATCAGAGATATTACATGTCCCTAGTATTACCAAAAACTTGATTTCGGTAGGCCAAATGGTTAGGTTCAATGAAAGATTATGTTTTCTTGAGGATCCAAGGGCAGATTTCAAGCTCATACAAAAAGGAAAAAAGCAAGGGACAATGTTCACAATGGAGATAAATCAGCCACACGATTCAATGGATGTCACATATGGAGACAAGAGGATAGTAGATTTGGATCTACGGCATAAAAGAATAGGTCACGTCAACCAAAAGAAGCCCAAGGACATGCAAAGGAGGAGCTTGGTAAGAGGCCTACTGTCACGAGGAAGGAGATAAGGAAGAGAGCTCACACACACACTCTCACTCTCAAGGAGAAGCACAGACACCAATTGAGACACGGAAGAATGATCTTCTTCTTCTTCTTCTTCTATTACATAAAAGGAATGTACAAGAATGACCTAAAAACAAGAATACAAGTGCAATATATAAAGACCAGTACATAAGGAAAAACCTAATGTCCGCGAATGAGTGAGCTAGCAAGAAACAAATGTGCCATCACTCTCGGTAGATAAATCTAATAAAGCTCAATGAAGTATCCCTGACATATACTGGCATGACCACTATACATGTCAGAGAAACGAAAAACTGGTATGTGTCATCCAGGATCATCACATGTTGAGCTTGATATCTCAACACTCCCCCTCAAGCTCAACGCCATATCCTGTAATTCAAGCATCTTCCAAAACTTCTTCAACTTCTTAGCTCCAAGTGATTTGGTGAAAATATCAGCAACCTGCTCATCTGTTCTCACATAAACAAGATTAATATCACCTGCTAATACCTTCTCTCTGATGAAGTGATAATGTACCTCGATATGCTTTGTTCTAGCATGAAAAACAGGGTTCCGTGCTAACTGTATGCTGATAAGATTATCACAATAGATAGTGATAGGTGTAGAGGTGGTACTGGGGTATCTACTTTTAACAAGAGCAGGCAGCAAGCATTCCAGTACTTCGCCTACTCAAGGGGGGTCCTCTTTAGGGAAATATACCCTTTAACATTTCTGTGAGCAGGCAAATGTCAATGATTGCACAGAATTGTAAATACTCCCGAAAATATTAACAACAAATGACCACAGAAGACCATACACTTCTTGATTCGAATCAGATGATTACAAGATTGGGCAGAGTGATGCTCAACAGTTCAAGCTCAGGGCTAACATGCCACCCTAAAAGTAAATAACCTCAATACAAAAGAATCTTCCCATCAGCTTAAGGGGCCAATTATATGCACACTAACACAGAACAATACAAATGGTAGAGAATTTCTCAAGAGAATAGAGCTTAACAACAACACTGACTCACAGAAAAGAAGACACCCAAGCCACTCTCTTTACTCTATAGTGCTATTAGCCCTCCATTGGGAACTCCACACTCTGTATCTACACCACAGAGTGACTTCCTACAGTAGGCTTGAAGCCAAAAAAAAAGGTACAAGAGAGGTCTACGTACACTAAATGTGTATCTGAACAAATGTATCCCAAATGAACACCAATCCATGGCTTTTATAGGCTCCAATAGGCCAAGATGGCCTTGCCGATTCCTCACGTCCACTGATCCCGCGCCGGTTGATTCCCACAATTGGAGGAGTTGGTCAAATATTCCCTTGATTTGAATTGGATCCTCAAATATAGGTAGTCTTCATGGATGATTGGCGGCAACTCCACTTTTAACAATTACCTTTCATCTTCTTACTTGCAATTTGAGGCCCTTTATTTATGCAGTTCGAGAGCTTGGAATGACAGGTGGGGTAGCATTAATACTAGTAAAGCCCATGTACTTCTTCATTTACCATAATCCCAGAAAGCTTTTGCTTATACTCTGTATTGAAGAAACCTCGTGCCATCCTCCATGTATAAGCTCACAAAATACTAAAATGTGAACTACACCTCCAAATTCCATTCTAGAATGCGACACATTTATACAATATGAGAAGAGCGGAAGTTGGCCCTTGAACGTATACTACAAACATCCATTCTTTGGAAGAAAACAACCAAGGTTATTCTCTGACTCTAGCTGTTTGATCTGAGCATATGCATCCTTCAACCTTTTTTCACAACTCTTCATCTTCAAAAGCCCTTTGCTTGAATTCGAATTCAAGCTCCATTCGCAATGAATCTCTCTCTTTCGTAAGGATCTCCACACAGCCTTTTATCTCATACACTTTCTTCTCTAGATCCAACACCTTGGCTTTAAGTTGCTTATTTTCTCCATCCTCTCTTGTCAAACTTTCAGCACCCAGATCATCTATGCAAACTGATGATGGCTCTTCCTTTGGCTGCTGAATCAACAATAATGATTTGTTCATCTGAATCTCCATCACTTGTCTTGAGGATGCATCTCCCAATAGATGATCAGGTATCACTGCCTCATGCATTATGAAAGAGGTTCCATTTGTGCTCAGGTTTGATTTAGCCAAGACTGACGGATCTTCATCTAACTTGTAATTCGGTGTGTGTGTGTGTGTGTGTGTGTGTGTGTGAGTGCGTGTGTGTGTGTGAGTGTGCGTGTGTGTGTGTGTGTGTGAGTGTTGGTGTGTGTGTGTATGTGTGGGTGTGCATGCGGGTATGTGTGGGTGTGTGTTTGTGTGGGTGTGTGTGTGTGTGGGTGTGTGTGAGTGTGTGTGTGTGTGGGTGTGTGTGGGTGTGTGTGTGTGTGTGAGGGGGCGGGGGATGCGGAACTGTGAGGGGGGGGGGGGATGGCGGGGGTGAGCGGGGGGGTTGGCGGGGAGGGCTAGGCGGGGGGATGGCAGGGGTGAGCGGGGAGGTTGGCGGGGAGGGCTAGGCGGGGGCAGCGGGGTGAGGGGGCGGGAGTGGGCGGAAGTGGGCGGGGCGGGGTGGGGCGGGGAGGGCAGCGGAAGCATGCGGGGAGGGGCGGGGGTGCGGAACTGAGCGGGGCGGGGGGTCGCGGGGGGGGTCGCGGGGAGTGCGGGGTGGGTCTGCAAGGGGGTCAGTGGAGATCAGCGGGGGTGGCAGGGGAGGAGAGAGAAAGAGGGGAGGGAGAGAGAGAGAGAGAGAGAGAGAGAGAGAGAGAGAGAGAGAGAGAGAGAGAGAGAGAGAGAGAGAGAGAGAGAGAGAGAGAGAGAGAGAGAGAGAGAGAGAGAGAGAGAGAGAGAGAGAGAGAGAGAAGGAGAGGGAGGGGTCACTCGGGCAATGGGGAGAGAGGGAAGAGAGAGAGTGAGAGGGAGAGAGAGAAAGAGAAAGGTGGCAAAATGATTATAATTGGTCTTTTTTGACGGTACCAGAGGTGGAATCTGATGCTCCCAACATATGGAGTCTTTTGGGGACTGGGTATTGGATTGGGATGTGGAGTCGGATGGGGCCGTGGCTTCGGACTTGAGACAGTCGGCTTAGTAGGTGGTGGTTGTGGCCTTGGTTTTAGCGTCGGCCTCACATTCATAGGCTTTGGTATCGGCCTCCCGGCCAACGGCCTCACATGTCTTCCTTATAACGCTTTGACATGCATTACTAATGAGACATTCAATTTGGCGAGAGGAGCAGCTCATTTGGCAGCATTTTCATCATCGGTCATTTCAGGTATAAAAGGTAGCTGGCTTGCTATGGGCATTGCTCTTCGAGATTTAGATTTGAGGTTCGAAAACCCATCAAGTTAGCCACTAAAACCTATCCATTCTAAGGGCCAAGAGAAATCCGTGTGATTGATCCACAAGGATTCAAACCAAATTCAATCTATACCTTGCTGCTGGAACAACTTACACAGAGAGTAGGGGATGGTCATGCTTTTCACAGGAGCATTCTTCGCAAGCGTACTTTGTATAGAAAGGAAACTAATGTGTTTAAGGGCAGGTTGACCTATGGGAATGAGAGAGGCCGAGAGAGAGAGGAGAGAGAGAGGGAAGAGAGGGATCTATAGACCCCCACATCAAGCTTTTGCACCGTCCCTGGTGCAATTTCTCCCTTATTTTAGTCATCTTGATGAGATCTAGTTATACTGCAATTACTGAAAAGAGACACGATATGTACAAGGGATAAAGTGCTTCCATTTTGACTTAATTCAGATACTTCTTCACCCTGGAGACATTGACCAGGGGAATCCTTTTACCCTGCAGATCTTCCAGATGCACTGCACCATATGGTAATATCTTGATAACCTTATATGGTCCTGCCCATTTGGGTGTCAATTTAGTTTGAATTGCTGGAACTTGATGCACTAAAACCATGGATCGTTCCTGAACTTCATTGGATCTCAGATACCTGTCATGCAATCTCTTGCGCTCTTCTTGTGTTACCAGAAGTTTCTGTATTGCCCCTTCTCTATACTCTTCTAATGCCACCAATCTCTGAATGGGGGGTTCAATTCCAATCATTTTGATTCCTATTTCCTTTCTTATAATGAACCCAAATGGGGCCAATGCCTCTTTTCCATATACTAAGCGGAATGGGGTTTTGCCAGTGGTTCCCCTCTTTGTGGTTCTGAAAGCCCAAATTGCACCGATCAATGCTTGTGGCCAGGAGCTTTGATGATCGAAAGATAATTTGCGAAGCAATCCAATCAAAATCTTATTGGAACTCTCTGCTTGGCCATTTGCCCTTGGATAGTAGGCACAAGACTTTTTATGGAAGATTTTGTACCTGTCAAATATAAACTAGAGCAATTGATTTACAAAATGTGTGCCCCTATCACTAGTAATTTCCAGCGGGCAACCAAATCTTGAGAAAATACGTTTATACAAGAACTTGGCTACTGTTAAAGCCGTGCAGTCCATAGTAGCTTTAGCCTCTATCCACTTAGTGGCATAACATGTGGCCATCAATATATACTTTTTACCCCCTGGTTGACCAGTTGGACTAATTGGCCCTATGAAATCAAGACCCCATCGTTCAAATGGGAGCCAACCTGTGGATATGACTAATGGTTGGAAATTCAACCTGGTCGGCGTAGGAGCACACCTCTGGCAGATGTGACATTCTTTAGCAAACTTGATTGCATCCTTGAAAATATGAGGCCACCATAGACCTTTGTGGATGATTCTATGAGCCAATTCTTCCCCCTTTAGATGTCCTTCACTGTGTGCAGCCTCTAGCAGAAGATTTACCTCCTCTGGATAGACACACCTTCTCAATATATCATCGTGACAGTATTTATATAAATTTCCATTTATAAGAGAATATGCTTTGGTTTTCAAAAGCAATCTTCTTTTTTCTACAGGTGTCAAGTGTTCTGGGATCTTTCCAGTAGTGAGAACATGAAGAATTTCATCATACCAACCAGTCCGAATTGTTACTAGGAAGAGATTGCTATCCACGAGTTCGTCATTGATACCCGTTGCCTTCTCGCTCATTGCCGTCCTGGACACTTGATCTGCCATGTAGTGCTCTTTTCCTGACTTAATATGAATATCAAAATTAAATTCTTGAAATAGGAGTAACCATCTCCAAATCCTTCCAGCTACTCTAGGTTTGTTTATCAAATACTTCAAGGGCTGATGATCAGATATAACTATAAAATGTACACCAAGGAGATAATGTCGGAACTTCTGAAGAGCAAGTACGATAGCCAAACCTTCTCTTTCCGTTGTACTGTAATTCCTTTCAGCTTGGTTGAGTAGTCTGCTGGCATGAGAGATAGGTCTATCCACCTTGTGAGATGATGGTTGAGCTAGAACTACACCAACAGCATGAAGACTAGCATCTATATGCACATGAAATTCCAATGACCAATTAGGAACGCTTAAAAGTGGAGCAGTACATAGCCTCAATTTTAGTTCACAAAATGCTTTGTCAGCTTCAGCACTCCATGAGAAAGGGACCTTTTTACTGGTAAGCCTTGACAAGGGCTTAGCAATTTCTGAATACATCCGAATGAATCTTCTGTGATATCCTGCATGGCCCAAGAAACTTTGCACTTCCTTTGGGCTTTGTGGAATTGGCATGGAAAGAATAGCCGTAACCTTTGCACGGTCAACGGTTATACCTTCAGCAGACACTATGTGACCAAGAAGAGTACCCTTGGTGACCAAAAAGTGACATTTATCAGGATTCAATTTCAAATCTGTTTTGAGACATTGCTCAAAAATTTCTTTTAGATTTTCCAAATGATCATGGAAATCTTGAACTGCTGCTCTTTTATCTGTACCTAAAAATACTGAAAAGTCATCCATGAAAATGCGTAGAAAGGTTGTTAACGATCTGCCCAATATCAGATACATTGTTCTATTAAATGAAGCTGGTGCATTCTTCAAACCAAAAGCCATGCGAGTATAGACATAAGTGCCCCAGGGAGTAACAAAGGTTGTTTTGTCCCTATCATCAGGATGAATTACTATCTGATTGTAGCCACTAAAACCATCCAAGAAACTATACAAGGTGTGACCAACTACTTCCTCAAGTACTTGCTCTGTGAAGGGCTGAGGAAATCCATCTTGAACAGTCACTTTATTCAAAGCACGGAAATCAACACATACTCTTATTTTTCCACTATTTTTCTTGGGCACAATAACCATAGAAGAAAGCCACCTGGAATGTTCTACTGGGACAATTATACCTGCTTCTTCTAGTTTTGTGATTTCTACTTTTACTGCCTCTGCATACTTCGGATTGAGTCGATATGGTCTACTTCTTGCAGGCGCGGCTCCCTCAACTAAGGGTATCCGATGTAACCCAAGCTCTTCTGGTATCCCTGTTAGGTCTTTGTAGGACCATGCAAAGACACTTTTATAAGCAAAAAGCAAAGAAGTTACCTTCTGTAGTAAAGGAGGATAATGCCACAACCAGGATGCCAAGTGAACTACTTGAGGGTTCTCTTCATCCCCTAAATTTACTTCTTGGACCACTGTTTCAGGACTAGTCTTGCTTGAGAAATCATCTCCACTATATGCAGGAATGGACTTTAATTCATATTCTGCAACATGTTCTTCTATCCATCCTTGAGGTATATCTGCAAAAGGAAGATCTTCTCTGCTCTTAGGTTCATAACCTTCTACCTCCGATACTTTTATATGGGTTGCCTCTTCAAAGCTTGTATTTTCCTGCCATTGCTCATTCTCCAACACCTTATGATCTTCATTGCCCTTTCCTGTAATTACCTTATCTGCAACTTCATACTCAATTTCATTGATCTCCACTGTGCAACACTCTGCACTTCCCATCATCCAATTTAACAATGTATCATCTTCTTGGGGTAGAGAGGGCATTACCTGAGTGTCCACAGTATATCCAGTAGTTTTCCCTTAGTCAAATCCTTCTTCCAAGTGTAGTTGCAGTTGGCTATTGGTGCTTGTTGAAATCCATAGTTTATTTTTTCCCCAATCTTGCAAAGCTTTTGCTTGCCTCAACCAAGGTCTCCCCAGGAGTAAAGGGTAAGAAGTCTCCTGTGGAAGTGCAATAACAACAAAATCTAGAACAAAGTGGCAGCCCTGTACTACCATTAGTACCTTCTCAATAATGCCAAGTGGTGCAACCCAATGTTGATCTGCTAATGTAACCGTAAATGGTGCCAACTTGGTGGGGTTCAATTTTAGTTTCTTCATTGTAAAATCTGGCATCAAATTGATACCAGAGCCTCCATCTATGATCACACATGTGAGAGCTTCATCCTTTATACAAACAGATAATCTTGAGCTTTGGTAGTCTGCTAATGGTGCAGGGGGAAAATCAACCATGAAACCATCTATACTAGGTGATTGGACCAAGTGAGCAGAGTGTATAATCTTCAGTAAGTCACTTCTTATTTTTGAATCCATTTTGATAAGTTCGTACAAACTAACCTTGTGATGAATACCTTTCAAGATCTGCTCAATGTCTACCTTATGAGTGTCTTCTTGCAAATTTGTTGGTTGGCCCCTTAGAGAAGTAGCCATCTTTTCATAAGCTCCTTCAATTTCTGCTTGGTCCTTCCATCCAGACTTCTTTTCTTCCTCTTTATCCTGTAATCCTTGTTGTTCCTCCCTATGAAATCCTTGTTGTTCCTCCCTATGAAATCCTTGTTGTTCCTCCCTATGGATTGCTGCTGCTTGCCTAGCTCTAGTCATCATGGGCATTGCAGAGGATGAAACGGCATAAGATTGAGTAGTCATACCTTCTTCTTGTGGAGAGACTGCAATCATGTGGATTGGAGCAGGACGACCTCTTGGGAAATCTTTGGTATAATGATCCTTTGCCTCTGGACAATGTTGACAAGGAGGTGCATCTTCTGGAAGAGAACACCTATTTTGCATGTGACTGTACTCACCACAACGATAGCACATCAAAGGTCTATTATATCTAGGCTTTGGAGGCCGATTCTCTTCTCTATTAGATGTATTTGAAGTACTAGCATAGTATGAATCCAAAGTTTGAGGGTTACCTCTTTGCTGTGTACCCTTGAGGTAGTAATAGTCTATAGCTTCATGCCCATCCTTCCCACAAAATTGACAGCTTACCTTGTTGGGACAATTAGCATTGGAATGTCCATTGTTGTTACAGATTGTGCACCAAATTTGTCTCCTTATATCGTGAGTAGTCCTCAAATCTTCTAACTCACGGCGAAGTTGGGCTACTTCGTCATCAGTGCGACGCAGTGGTGGCAAGACCTTCTCTTCTTGTTGATTTTGTTGCATTTTCAATGCCTCCAATTCTCTCCTCAGTTGCCCAATAGGATCCAGGTCTGCAGCATAATTTGGTTGTGTATCCCCTTCAAAATGTTGCCTTGCTTCTTCAATGCGTGATGCCGCTGCAACAAAATCATTGAGGGTTGCATCCAATCTAAGAGACTCACGAAGCTTCTGCTGAGATGACTTGGGCAGAGCCTTTTTTATCCACTTTTTAACCAAGAAGTCACCTGGAGCATGTGGCAGACGTGCAACAAGTGCTTTTGTTCTAGTGTGAAGTTCATGAAAGGATTCACATGATCTTAGCTTCAAGTTCTCTAGCTGATCTAGAGCTCTTTCCGAGGAATCACTTGGTCGGAATGTCTGTGAGAACACCGCCTTCAGAGCCTCCCATGTAGTGAAATGGCCATCTGCATATTGACTATACCATTTATCTGCAAGACCCTCCAATGTGGATGGAAAGAGTGCCAGCATTGTATCCTCTCTATTCTGGAGACCTCGTCCACGGCATAAAGAGATGAATCTCCTCACATGATCATCAACATCCTCATAAGCTTGTCCCTTGAAGGTAGGGAATTTGATGTTTAATCTGGAGAGTAAATGAGAAAGATCCTCCATTTGTACTGGTGTTTCTTCAGACGTATCTGTGGAGAAGTCTAAGGTTCTCCTATACCTCTCTTTTGACAATGGTGTAGCACCCAAATCAATAGATAAATTTAGGGAGGGCAGAGGGGAGGTAGACTCACTAGTCGTGGTTATGGCTAACTTGTTAAGGCTCCTCCGAACACGAAGAGACTCCTTATTTGCTCGTGTATGGGTCATGTACCTACTTGCAAATGTAATAGGGCAAAAATACCTCTCACAGAAATGCAAAGGTCCCACCGTGCGTGCCAAACTGTAGAGGAGGTACTGGGGTATCTACTTTTAACAAGAGTAGGCAGCAAGCATTCGAGTACTTCGCCTACTCAAGGGGGGTTCTCTTTAGGGAAATATACCCTTTAACATTTCTGTGAGCAGGCAAATGTCAATGATTGCACAGAATTGTAAATACTCCAGAAAATATTAACAACAAATGACCATAGAAGACCATACACTTCTTGATTCGAATCAGATGATTACAAGATTGGGCAGAGTGATGCTCAATAGTTCAAGCTCAGGGCTAACATGCCACCCTAAAAGTAAATAACCTCAATACAACAGAATCTTCCCATCAGCTTAAGGGGCCAATTATATGCACACTAACCCAGAACAATACAAATGGTAGAGAATTTCTCAAGAGAATAGAGCTTAACAACAACACTGACTCACAGAAAAGAAGACACCCAAGCCACTCTCTTTACTCTATAGTGCTATAAGCCCTCCACTGGGAAGTCCACGCTCTGTATCTACACCACAGAGTGACTTCCTACAGTAGGCTTGAAGCCAATAAGTACAAGAGAGGTCCTCTGTACGTACGCTAAATGTGTATCTAAACAAATGTATCCCAAATGAACACCAATCCATGGCTTTTATAGGCTCCAATAGGCCAAGATGGCCTTGCCGATTCCTCACGTCCATTGATCCCGCGCCGGTTAATTCCCACAATTGGAGGAGTTGGTCAAATATTCCCTTGATTTGAATTGGATCCTCAAATATAGGTAGTCTTCAAGGATGATTGGCGGCAACTCCACTTTTAACAATTACCTTTCATCTTCTTACTTGCAATTTGAGGCCCTTTATTTATGCAGTTCGAGAGCTTGGAATGACAGGAGGGGTAGCATTAATACTAGTAAAGCCCATGTACTTCTTCATTTACCATAATCCCAGAAAGCTTTTGCTTATACTCTGTATTGAAGAAACCTCGTGCCATCCTCCATGTATAAGCTCACAAAATACTAAAATGTGAACTACACCTCTAAATTCCATTCTAGAATGCGACACATTTATACAATATGAGAAGAGCGGAAGTTGGCCCTTGAACGTATACTACAAACATCCATTCTTTGGAAGAAAACAACCAAGGTTATTCTCTGACTCTAGCTGTTTGATCCGAGCATATGCATCCTTCAACCTTTTTTCGCAACTCTTCATCTTCAAAAGCCCTTTGCTTGAATTCGAATTCAAGCTGCATTCGCAATGAATCTCTCTCTTTCGTAATGATCTCCACACATCCTTTTATCTCATACACTTTCTTCTCTAGATCCAACACCTTGGCTTTAAGTTGCTTATTTTCTCCATCCTCTCTTGTCAAACTTTCAGCACCCAGATCATCCATGCAAACTGATGATGGCTCTTCCTCTGGCTGCTGAATCAACAATAATGATTTGTTCATCTGAATCTCCATCACTTGTCTTGAGGATGCATCTCCCAATAGATGATAAAGTATCACTGCCTCATGCGTTATGAAAGAGGTTCCATTTGTGCTCAGGTTTGATTTAGCCAAGACTGACGGATCTTCATCTAACTTGTAATTCGGTGTGTGTGTGTGAGTGCGTGTGTGTGTGTGTGAGAGTGTGCGTGTGTGTGTGTGTGAGTGTTGGTGTGTGTGTGTATGTGTGGGTGTGCATGCGGGTATGTGTGGGTGTGTGTTTGTGTGGGTGTGTGTGTTTGTGTGTGTGTGTGTGTGTGTGGGTGTGTGTGGGTGTGTGTGTGTGTGAGGGGGCGGGGGATGCGGAACTGTGAGGGGGGGGATGGCGGGGGTGAGCGGGGGGGTTGGCAGGGAGGGCTAGGCGGGGGGATGGCGGGGGTGAGCGGGGAGGTTGGTGGGGAGGGCTAGGCGGGGGCAGCAGGGTGAGGGGGCGGGAGTGGGCGGGGCGGGGTGGGGCGGGGAGGGCAGCGGAAGCATGCGGGGAGGGGCGGGGGTGCGGAACTGAGCGGGGCGGGGGGTCGCGGGGGGGGTCGCGGGGAGTGCGGGGTGGGTCTGCGGGGGGGTCAGCGGAGATTAGCGGGGGTGGCGGGGAAGGAGAGAGAAAGAGGGGAGGGAGAGAGAGAGAGAGAGAGAGAGAGAGAGAGAGAGAGAGAGAGAGAGAGAGAGAGAGAGAGAGAGAGAGAGAGAGAGAGAGAGAGAGAGAGAGAGAGAGAGAGAGAGAGAGAGAGAGAGAGAGAGAGAGAGAGCGAGAGAGAGAGAGAGAGAGAGAGAGAGAGAGAGAGAGAGAGAGAGAGAGAGAGAGAGAGAGAGAGAGAGAGAGAGAGAGAGAGAGAGAGAGAGAGAGAGAGAGAGAGAGAGAAGGAGAGGGAGGGGTCACGCAGGCAGCAGGGAGAGAGGGAAGAGAGAGAGTGAGAGGGAGAGAGAGAAAGAGAGAGGTGGCAAAATGATTATAATTGGTCTTTTTTGACGGTACCAGAGGTGGAATCGGGTGCTCCCAACATATGGAGTCTTTTGGGGACTGGGTATTGGATTGGGATGTGGAGTCGGATGGGGCCCTGGCTTCGGACTTGAGACAGTCGGCTTAGTAGGTGGTGGTTGTGGCCTTGGTTTTAGCGTCGGCCTCACATTCATAGGCTTTGGTATCGGCCTCCCGGCCAACGGCCTCACATGTCTTCCTCATAACGCTTTGACATGCATTACTAATGAGACATTCAATTTGGCGAGAGGAGCAGCTCATTTGGCAGCATTTTCATCATCGGTCATTTCAGGTATAAAAGGTAGCTGGCTTGCAATGGGCATTGCTCTTCGAGATTTAGATTTGAGGTTCAGAAACCCATCAAGTCAACCACTAAAACCTATCAATTCTAAGGGCCAAGAGAAATCCGTGTGATTGATCCACAAGGATTCAAACCAAATTCAATCTATACCTTGCTGCGAACTGGAACAACTTACACAGAGAGTAGGGGATGGTCATGCTTTTCAGAGTAGCATTCTTCGCAAGCGTACTTTGTATAGAAAGGAAACTGATGTGTTTAAAGGCAGGTTGACCTGTGGGAACGAGAGAGGCCGAGAGAGAGAGGGAAGAGAGGGATCTACAATAGGCTTTTGCACTTCCACACCTAAATCTGCAAGTAACATCTCCAGCCATGACGCCTCACATGCTACCATTGCAGCACCTCTATACTCAGGCTCTGTACTGGACAAAGCAACAGTGGGTTGCTTCTTACTGCTCCATGTAATAGCTGCACCTCCAAGTGAGAAAAGAAAGCCACTAGTAGATCTTCTATCTGGAGTACTATCAGCCCCATCTGCATCAGTGTATCCATGAACCTGCAAATCTACACTAGCTTCATAAAACAATGCATAATCCAAAGTAGCACTCACATAACATAGAGTGCACCTGAGAGCATCCAAATGTGACTTCCTAGGAACCTGCATAAACTGACTTTCAAGTCCAACAGTGTAGCTTAAATCAGGCCTTGTAATTGTAAGATATATAAGACTTCCCACAATTTTCCTGTACATAGTAGCACTTTCCAATGCTTCACCTGATGTAGTATCTAATTTCAAATTCTGATCTAAAGGCATAGTAATTGGCTTACAATCAGCCATACCATACTTTGGAAGCATATTCAAGGCATATTGCCTTTGCGACATCCATATACCTGTTTCTGTATGTATAAACTCAATGCCCAAGAAATAGTGCAGCACACCAAGATCTTTCATGTCGAATTCCTACATAAGAAGTTTCTTTACCTCTTTGATGCTTTCTTCATTATCACCACCTACAATCAGATCATCAACATAAATAGCCACAATAGTGATGCCATCATCAGCCTTCCTTGCATATAGTGATTCATCTGCATCACACATAGAAAACCCAATGTTGGTTAAGTTATCAGCAATCCTTGCATGCCATGCACGCGGAGCCTGCTTCAGCCCATACAAAGCCTTTTGCAACCTGCAAACATATTCTGGATGCTTTGAATCTTCATATCCTTGTGGCTGGTCCATATATACTTCTTCCTGTAACTCACCATGTAGGAAAGCATTCTTCACATCCATCTGATGCAAAGTCCATCCTTTTGCTGTAGCTAATGCAACAAGTGTCCTAAAGTAAACATTTTAGCTACAGGACTGAATGTTTCCTCATAATCAATGCCATATGTATGTGCATATCCTATTGCTACCAATCGTGCTTTATACCTACTTATGCTACCATCAGCATTATGCTTTACCTTGTAAACCCATTTACAGCCTATGAGTTTCTTTCCTTGCGGCAATGGAACCAGCTTCCATGTATCATTTCCATAAAGTGCAGCCATCTCCTCATCCATAGCTTTTTCCTAATCCGCATTACCAATTGCATCTTCAAAACAAGAAGGTTCAGCATCTTGTATTACCTTTGTCATGTAGGCACAATGGCGAGCCATGTAACTATCATATGTCAATCGTTGCACTCAATTACGCATCCTCCCAAATCTTCTTGGTCCTGGGTCACTTCTCCTTTTATCATCTGCATGTGACCTTCTTACTCCTGGAGTCTTCACAGAGGGCAATCCAAGTTCCTCATCAAGAATCTTTTCTGAACCGCTTGAATCTCCATCAACTTCTTCAAAACCTGCACATGTTTTATGACCAGCAGAAAGCTTTTCTTTATCTTTCTTGGATGTATTTGATGAATTTTCTGGACTGAAATTCCCACGTAATCTTCCACTCCATGGATTTGAGTTGGAACTATTGCTTGGTGATGCATCTGGTCCACTCAAAACCTGAGATTCTGCACTTGATTTTTCAACATTTTCTTTGTCATTTGGTTCAAGACTCAGTCCTTCTTTGGCATCTACATAGAAGCTTGACATTTTATCAAATACCACATCTCTGCTCACCTTTACCTATCGTGTGAGTGGGTTATAACATTTATATCCCTTTTGCTCAAGGGAGTATCCAATGAAGACACACTTTTCTACTTTTGGATCAAGCTTCGTCCTCAATTCATCTCGGACATGTACATATGCAATATAGCCAAAAACTTTCAGATGTGATAAGTTTGGCTTTTTACCTGTAAACTTCTCTTCAGGTGTAACTTGATGTACAACAGTAGTCGAAGTTTTGTTCATGATGTATACAACAGTATGCACAACTTCTGCCCAATAACAATGAGGCATATTCTTCTCAGCCATTAAGGCTCTTACTATTTCTGCAATATGTCTGTTTTTGCATTCAGCAACACCATTCTGTTGTGGTGTGTACCTGCATGAAAACTGATGCCGAATTCCATGATTTTTTAGAAAACTGCTGAACTCATTTGACATGTATTCACCTCCTCCATCAGATCTTAATGTCTGAATGTACTTCCCTGTCTGCTTTTCCACCATAACTTTAAAATTCTAGAAGTGAGTAAACACCTCGCTCTTTTCTTTCATGAAATATACCCATACTTTGTGTGTATGGTCATCAATGAAAGTAACATAAAACCTGCAACCACCCATAGATGTGGTCTTTGTTGGACCCCAAACATCTGTATGTACTACTTCTTGTACATTCTCACTAACATGCTTGTCATGTGGAAATGATGCTCTTGACTATTTACCAAATTGACATGCTGCACATACCTTTTGCATTTCAGCAACTTTGAAATTTGGTAGTCCATGGACAATCTCCTTTGACTGCATCAGTTTTAGCTTTTGCAAGTTTGCATGTCCAATCCGTTTGTGCCATATCTCTATATCTGCAATAACTCTTGCACCTTTTGCAAACATGGCTGCATTCATTTTAGGAATCTTCACATTTAAGGTGAACATCCAACCCACTTTGTTTCCTTTGGCAACCAATCGTCCATCCTGCTTGTACTCTTCTACATATAATCCATCAGCATTGAACCTAACTTGTAATCCCTGGTCAACCATTTGTCCAACAAAAACTAGATTCTTTGTTATGTTTGGAACATGTAGTACATCAACGAGATGTTTTACCTTTCCGTCCTCCATAGACAATGCTATGTTTCCTGTATGCTCAATAGGATGCGATGTATCATCACCTGTTTCAACATATCCAGGAACTGGCATTTTTTGCAAACTACTAAACCATTCTGCATGACTGGTCATGTGATTTGAAGCACCTGAATCAACATACCAGACATTATCATTTGATTTTGAAACACCAGCAGACATCGTATTCATCATGTGATGTTGAACCATAAACAAATTCTTAGAATCATCTACACTTGTGGATGCATAGTTGTTTTACTGCCTTCTGTTATTTTGATTCTTCAACCTGCAATCACGTTCAAAGTGTCCAGGTTTACCATAATTCCATCATCCTTTACTATCATTACCTGAATCATTTCTTTGGAAATTTTTGCGACCTCTTTGACTTGCCCTGCCTTGAAATTGTCCTCTTCCTCCTCCATGATTCTGTTGTTGACCTTGGTCCTGGTTATTGTTTCCTCTTCCACTTCCAAAACCTCTACCTTTGCCTCTTCCTCTGCCAGAGTAGAATACCTGCTCAGAACTGGGCTTTCCTTGGGAGTTTGAATCCTCACCAAGATTCTTTTCTTCAATAATTAGCATAGATACCAAATCATCAAAATTCGGAATATTTTCCTTGGTCTGTATAGAAGTTCTGAACTGCTTATATGCAGCTCTTAAACCACGAAGGCACACTTCCACCTTATCATCATCATCTACATTCACGCCAATAGATGCAAGTGACTCACATATGCTTTTGATTTCTAGTGTGTAGTCACTTACCGACATGCTCTTTTTCTCCAATGTATGCAGTTCGTTCTTGAGTTGCAATTTTCGTGCGTTTGTATTGGTCTCGTACAAAGTGACCAAACTGTTCCAAGCCTCTTTTGGAGTCTTGGCATCCTGTATGTGTCCAATCATGCTATCCTGTATACTAACAGATAGCCAATACATTACCTTTCGTGCTCCTTGATTCCATTCCTCATATGCTCTTAACTGTTCTGTAGTCCGATTCCTTTCTGGTAGCTACGGAGCATTTTCATTCTCTCCTTCGATGTACTTCTAGTAGCCTTTTCCCATCATGAAATTCGTCATTCTGAATCTCCAAGCATGGAAGTTGTTCTTGTCTAGCTTATCGCTCATAAGCTGACTCATTCCATCTCTGTTTGCCATTTCTGCAACAATTCACAACACCACAACACACTACAAGCAACACTTCTGCTTGAACACTGTCGCACTATGACGTGACACTTCGATCTCAGAAAAACATAGTTTTCGTGTATCAACAATACACGAAATCGCTTGAAATTCTGGATCTGGAATATATGGGTGTTGCCGAACACAATGCAAGTTAAAGGTTCTGAAACTGACCTGGTTTTTTTGTGGGCCCCACCTTGCAGGCTTGAAACAGAGGTCGAGATGGCTCCGAAACTTCGATCTGACAAAAACAAGTCAGCCTAAAGGGATAACTCTCGAAAATATTTTGAGGTCTTCTATCTTCACGCCGATTTTTGTAGCAAACGGAGGTCGTTTGTGAAATCGCGTTTTCTCCACGCCTTGCCGCGTAGTCTTCACCGTCGCCTTCTCCACGAGCTCTCTACAGCCATGCTGGCTCTGATACCATGTCACGAGGAAGGAGATAAGGAAGAGAGCTCACACACACACTATCACTCTCAAGGAGAAGCACAGACACCAATTGAGACAGGGAAGAATGATCTTCTTCTTCTTCTTCTATTACATAAAAAGAATGTACAAGAATGACCTAAAAACAAGAATACAACAAGTGCAATATATAAAGACCAGTACATAAGGAAAAACCTTATGTCCGCAAATGAGTGAGCTGGCAAGAAACAAATGTGCCATCACTCTCGGTAGATAAATCTAATAAAGCTCAATGAAGTATCCCTGACATATACCGGCATGACCACTATACATGTCAGAGAAACGAAAAATTGGTACATGTCATCCTAGATCATCACATGTTGAGCTTGATATCTCAACACCTGCCAAATTTTACATCTAAAATGTTGCATGAGATTTGTGTAGCTTGCCAACAAGGAAAACAATCAAGGTTTCCCTTCAAGTAGAGTACCTATGTGAGTGTAAATGTTTTAGACCTCATTCACACAGATGTTTGGGGTCCAACAAGAGAAACATCCCTTGCTAGAAATAGGTATTTTGTAACCTTCATTGATGACTTTTTGTCACATAGTATCTTATGGGAGTTCTTTTCATAGGAATGCCATGTGGCATTCTCAAATAAACTCCCATAAGATACTATGTGAGGGTTTATATGGTTTATTATCTCCATTATGGTACGGTCAAACTTATAAGTTTGGCACTTTACACTTGTTTTTCATATTATTGCTCCATAGAGATACATCATATGGACTTAGGTAATTTGGATGATGTTGTATGTCATGGGAGTGATAGTTTGGAGTTGGAGTGTACATGTGAGATAATAGGCATCGATCAGACGGTTTCCCACCTTTGAGATGATCTCATATGAGACTTCCTAAGGGGAAGGATATGGGGAAACAACACACATAGATGACCATGTACATAGAGTACATGGGGTTCAGGGGAGTCCGAGAACTTTTTCCTACCATTAGGGACATTTCATCTGCATTTTCAAGGATGAAAATGTTTTCAAGGGGAAGGAAATATCACATAGTATATTATGGGAGTTTATTTGAGAATGCCACATGGCATTCCTATAAAAAAAACTCCACATTGGTAGTGATCTATAAGACGGCTTCGGGCAGGGTTAGGAGGAGAGCCGTGAGTCTCTCTGTGTAGTGTGTCCGCGCATAACGTCATCGATTGAGTATGGCAAAAAGGTTATCAATGCAACACTTTTCAAGAAAGTATGGTTGTATTGCATTAGAATCAAATCAGATGTGTTCCAGTACTTCAAGAAATTGAAAGCACAAGTGGAGAAGGAGTCTAGCAAGTTTATCAAAGCTTCAAGACCCGATGGAGGGAGCGAGTACTTCTCCCATGAATTTTTTGAATTTTTGTAGGTCAATGGCATCAGAGGATTGTTTACAAGCAGGTACACCCCCCAACAAAACGGGGTAGTAGAGCGAAAGAATAGACACATAGCAAAGGTAGCAAGGTGTATGCTCAACGAAATGAATATGCCACATTGTTATTGGGGAGAGGCTACATATACAGCCACATATATCATGAATAGATTTCCTATATGAGGTATACATCATCTAACCCTTGAGGAAGCATGGAGTGGAAGAAAACCTTGCATTTCACATCTTATAATCTTTGGTTTTATATGCTATGTACATGTACCTCAAGCGTTGAGGTCAAAGTTAGATGGAAAATCTGAAAGGTTCATTTTTTTGGGATATTCTATGGAACAAAAGGGGTATGAATGCTATAATCCCATCAGCAATGAGCTGAATTTAATTAGGGGTTTTGTCTTTGATGAGTTGAAGCCTTGGTATCCATGCACGAGTCCATTGCAGGTTGAAGACATAGGTGAGATATATAAGAAGAATGACTAAAGAGCTCAAGAAAGCATAGATTTAAGTGGCACAAGAAACTCATCTAACACAAGGACACCCTCACCATGGAGTGGAAGGTTTAGGGAAAGAGATACTAGCTCTGAAGAAAGCGAAGTGAAAGGCAAAGAGAAGATTTCAATTGAAGAAGGAAGCTATTTGGATGAGAGCATGTTGGAAGATGAAGAGATAGAAGAAATTCAAACTCCACAAGTAGAAAAACAAAGAAAGAAGATGGAAACCACACCTAAAGGAAGTGAAAGAAGGTCTTCAAGATTAAGATATCTAGTTCAAAGGTTAACATATGATAACGTCATGGTAAAGCATTATGCATACATGACTTAGGTAATCAAGGACAAAGAACCAACTAGTTATGAATAAGCAAAGGATTGTAAGGAATGCTAAGAGGCAATGAAGGAAGAGCTCAAAGCACTTGATGAGAACCATACTTGGAGCTTGGTACCAGCTCAAGAAGGCATTAAGGTGATAGGTAATGAGTGAGTTATTAAAAGAAATTCAGATGGTTCCATTGCTAGGTACAAAGCCAAGTTGCTCGCGAAAGGATTCCCCCAAAGATATGGGATAGATTATGATGAAACTTTCAGCCCCGTCACCAAGATGCCAAAAATTAAGACTTTGATTGTAGTGGCCACATCAAGGAGATGGAGGTTATATCAGTTGGATGTGAAGAATGCATTCCTCAATGGAGAGCTTGAAGAAGTAGTCTACGTGAGCCAACCTCAAGTATTATACGGACTAAAGCAAGCCCCAAGGGCGTGGAATCAAAGATTAGTGGATTTTGTATCAAGTTGTGGATAAAAGAAAGTGTTACAAATCCATAACTTTACATGAAGAAGCAAGGAAACAAGACGGTATACATATGCATCTATGTGGATGATTTGATCATCACAGGAAGTGATATTGCAAGTATTAAAGATATCAAATCAAATCTACAAAAGGATCTCAAGATATCTGATCTTGGAACACTAAAGTACTTCTTGGTAATAGAGGTGCACACAATGGCGTCTTCTTGATTCAAAGAAAATAGTTGTTGGATGTGCTATACAGGTTTCGTATGTGTGGTTCTAAGCCACTTTCTCATCCCATGGAGCCCAATACAAAGTTGGATGCAGGTCAAGGAGAGTTTATACAAGATATTACACTATATAGAAGCATAATTGATTCATTATTTTATGCTACATTCAGTACGCCTGATCTTGCATATGTAGTAGGTACAAAAGTGATGTCTTGGAGCCCTAAGAAGCAACCCACTATTGCTCCTTCATCCAAAGAGGCTGAGTACAGAGGTTTAGCATTGGATACATGTGAGCTATTATGGCTTAAGGAGCTACTTAAGGACGTGGAAGTTGAAGTGGAGGTGTTTCCTCTTAATGGAGGCAACATTTCAAGCATCTACCTAGCTAACAATCCCAAGTTTCATGCAAGGAGCAAGCACATAGATGTTCATTACCATTTCATTAGAGAAATGGTGATGGCAACGGAGCTAGATATAAGATATGTGAACACTAAAGTAAAGGTTGCAGACATGATGACAACATTTCTTGAAGGTACAAAGCTTGGAGGATTCAAGGAAGCAATCAACATAAAAGACATAGGCTGAAGCAACGAAGGAAAAAGACTTGAGCTTGAGGGGGAGTGTTGAAAGTTTTTCAAGCTCAAGAGTGTGGGAACATGCCCCAAATTGAGCTTTCCACATCATTCAAAATCAAAGGAGGCTATTTTCTAGGAGTTTGAGGCATCAAATCATGCCTATAATGGAAAGAAGTTGATTAGAGAAGATTTAGCTCACCTCTTGATGTCATTGGACCTCACTTTTTGACAAGTATATGTTTTTGATTCGTTAAAATGGTTGGTATGTGAACTTTAAAGCCTATAATGAGTTTCGTTATGACTTAGAGTCATGGAAATACATGCCCAAGCTGCCCTCTTGCTTAAGCACACCCCTTACTTGTTGTTCTCTACATATTTTGTAGAAATTTAACTTTTACATACTTTACCTCTCTAGATAATTGTCACAGACCCCTTGATCTTGTAATTGTTGTTTCTCCTTCATACGGAGTGCATTTGCAATGCTTTTTGTCTTTTTGAAAAGTTTATAAGTCTTTCTTTAAGTGTTATAATTCTCGGGTGCAGTGCTTGCACATGTGCAAAGAAATGTCTAGAAGAGTGTTTGTGTAGTTATCCAATAGTATGTGAAGAGGTCAAGCTATTTGTTTTGTTGTAGCTAGTTGAATTATCATCTAGTATCTAAATGCAGTGATTTTACTTTCATTTAAAAGCTCCATAAATCTAGTTTCAATTCATGAAACTTCATTTTCATTTCTTGCATGTACTTAGAGAAATGATGAAAATATAGAGCCTATGTTTGAAAAACTTCAAGATCCTAGGAGGGTTCATTTGCTTTCATTGTGCACATAAGAGTGTTTATCCTCCAACACAACTATGGGTTGCTTTTTTGAGGACCATGAGATATATTGTGTTCCTACAAAATTAAGATAACCAAATGTGCTTCTCCTATCATCTTTAGAGTCTACCCACTCTACATTCAATAACATCTATATAAGAGGTATGAGGATAGTATAAGACTTCATTGATTGTGCCCTTCAAGTACATTAGAATTATTTTGGTTGCTTCCTTGGAGTGTGCATGAAGTAATCTTAGCACACTTACTCCATAGCAGATATTTGCTCTAGTTAGAGTAGCGTAATTCAAGATTTCAACTAAACTTTGGTAGCCAGTTACATCCTCAATGAGTTCATGAGCTTCATGAGGATTTAGATTCACGTTTACCTCCATGGGTGTACATGCAACCTTTGTATTTTCCATCTTGAACTTAGAGATCATATCTCCAATGTACTTTCTTTGAGTGAGGAACATACCTTTCTCTATATATACCACTTCCAAAATGTAGGAAGTATGTGAGTAAACCACGATCACTGATCTTGAACTACTCCTTCATTTGAGCTTTGATCCTTCTAATAGCATTTGCATCATTTCCTAGAATGATTATATCATCTACATATACACAAAGGTATTTGAAATCAGAGTCATTGCTTTAAGATAACACAGAAGGATCTTTCTTGTTTACAATGAAATCTTTATCCTGTAAGTAAGTGACAAGTCTATGATTCCACGCTCTAGGAGCTTGCTTCAAGCCATACAAACATTTCCTCAACATGCACACATGTTCACGGTATGTTTGATCTTCAAATCCAAGAGGTTGAGCTATATATACCTTGTCTGAAATCCAACCATTTAGAAAAGGATTTTTAACATGCATTTGATATATCTTCCAATTCTTGGAAGATGCAAGACTCATGAGTACTCTAATATTAGGCATTTTGGCAACAAGTGAAAACGTTTCTTCATATTGAATACCTTGGGTTTGTGCAAATCCTTTGGCTATAAGCCTTACTTTGTACCTATTAATTGAGCCATCATAATTCTTCTTTGACTTGTATATAGATCTTGAGCCAATGACTATAGATGGTTTCTTGGGTACTGATTCCCAAGTCTAATTTTCTTGTAGTGATTCTTTTTCTTCTTCCATGACACTCCTCGATTCTAGCTTCTTCTTTGTTTCTTCATATGTAGATTGTTTCAGAGTTTCAGTCTTGTGTTATGTATATTGAATGTTTAGTGACCACAAGTGTCATAAGCATACCTAATTTGGCTTCCTTTTCTTTCTATAAGACCTTCTTATAGTTTGTTTATATGATTCTACCACATCTATCAACTCCTACACTTTGGGTTTGTCTTTGGAGTTCAAAGAATTGAATTCCCTTCTTTGAGTCTTCTAATCATCATCAGAATCACTTGATACTTCAAGTGTGTGCTCACTCCTCTTCGACAATGTTGGAAAGTCATCCTCTAGATCATATGAAAGTTTGAATTTCTTGCAATAATCTTGAAACCAAGAATTTTTTCATCAAGCACAACATCTCTACTTACAATGAACCCTTTTTTGCTTGGATTGTATAACCTATAACCTTTCTCATTAAGTTCGTAGCCAATAAAGATGCATTTCTCTACCTTTGGATCTAATTTGCCTCTAATTTGTGAGGGTATGTGTGCATGTACTATGCACCCAAAGATCCTAGAATGATCAAGGCTAGGTATTCTTCCATTCCATGCCTCATATGGTGCCATTCCATCGAATGCTTTTGATGGGAGTCTATTGATTAGATAGGTGGCTGTGGATATAGCCTCTGGCCACAAGTAATTGGGTAATTTTGTTTCATTTAGCATTGACCTTGTAGCCTTCACAATTGTCCTATTTCCTTTCTCTACCACTCCATTTTTCCTTAGAGTATACCTCGTTGTGTTTTCTCTTTTGATTCCTCTCTCTTGGTGATAAGAATCAAAGTTATGGTTGATATATTATCCTCCTCCATCTCACCTTAGTATCTTCAAAGTTTTCCTTGTTCGATCTCCTACAAGTGATAGATATTTCTTGAAACATGAAAACACTTGATGTTTATGCTTCAAAAAGTATAGTATTGTCCATTTGCTACAATCATCAATGAATGTATCCCTTCTTTGTGAATGGTTTCCTTTGGAATTTACCAAATTGACAAGCACTACATTTGTAGATCATGTGTTGTTTTGATATATTTGGTAGACCAAGTACAGTCTAATCCCTGTGTATTTGCTTCAGGGCTCTTTCACCTATGTGAGCTAATCACATGTGCCCAATTTCCATCTCTCATAGAGTTTGTCTATCATAATTGAACAATGCAATGTTTATAGTATCTTGGAGTTCAAATGTAAATTATCTACTTGATTTTTCTCCTCTTGCTATGATCTTGAATCCTTGATTTGGATCCTCAACAAATGCTCCATTCTTTGTAAATCTAACTTGCAATCTTTTTTCAACAATCTGACCTACACTAATGAGGTTTTTGGTGATAGGTGGCACTTACAATACCTTGCTCAATAGGTTCATATTTCCAGATGAAGTTTTAACATTGCCTATGTCCTCTACTCGATGCCTTGTGCCATCTCATGTTTGGACTTCATTTCTATTCCTTGGATCCTCCAAATATGAGAGTAGAGCTACATAATATGCTACATGATTTGAGCAGTGTGAGTCTATATAGAAAACATCTTCATTCCCTTTACCTTGCTTCATGGTCATGTTCTTGAGTTTGATCATCTACATAATTGTTGTAGTCTCTGGTTACTCTGTATGCTCCTTGATAGTTATTGTTGTTCTATGAGTTGTGTTTGTAACCATTGTTGTTGTTGAATCTACCTCTTGAGCTTCCATAGCCTCCTCTGTTGTAACCTTTTCGTCTTTGATTTATAAGATTTCCCAAAACTATTCTCAATTATATGATTAGTTACACTAGATATTGCATATGGAGATGAGCTTTGAGCTCTCCCCCTACCTTATCTTCCTCCTTTGCCTCTTCCTCTTGAGCCTGTATCTCTTCCTGCGAAGTTTGCTTGAGAGATGCTACCTTCATCATCAGAATTTTCACCTTTGCCTTTACTATATTTATTCTTGTTCTTATTTGTATAGAGAGTAGAGATTGATTACATTTTTAGTTGTCTCCATTCTTCATAAGCTTTGCCTCACATGTTAACAATTGTCCCATGAGGGTGTTGAAATTAGGAACCTGCATGTCCATGTAGAGGTCCATGGCTATGGTGAAGGCTTCTCATTTCTCATGTACCTTTATTCCATTGATCACTTACCTTAATATTTGTTCTTCATGAATGATTTCTCCATTGCTTCCAAGTTGGTATGCTATGTCTTCATTTTGGTGACAAAATCAGTCACACTTTGCTTGGGCATCTTCTTGACTGTGGTGAAATCCATCCATATTTGACTCTTCTTTGCCTTGGTACTTGATGAGAAGAATGCTTCAAGAGCATTCCAAGTCTCTTCTAAATTCTTGCAACTGCTTATGTGTGGAAGTAAAAAATCAAAGATTGAGTATGACAATGGTAGAGCATCCTTTGAACACCATGTGTTTAACCTCTCTTGTTCTTCTTGATTTAGTTGGCCCTTGCTTATAAGGATTGACATCATCTTATTTCTACATATGTATCCATAGAGATTTATCTCTTGAAGATAAGCTTCCATGATAAGGAACCAAGCTGAGTAGCTACCTTGATCCAATTTGTCTATGGATGCAGGAAATCCATCTCCCATGTTGATTTGTTGTTGCTCTGATATCACTGTGAGGAGATGGTGAAGTAGGTTCCACAGATGAGTTGGTGCTATACAAAAGCAATTCGACACCTGCCAATCTATCTTCACAGATGCTTAATAAAAACGTTTAGCTCCACAATGATGCATTTGGAACCACAAATTACTTTGAAACATCATTTCTAAATGTTTGCATCAAAACAGATAACTTGCATATGCAAGAAATGTGAAGAACCTTCTATCTTGGGACTAGAAGGTCTTAGAATTATGCTTAGAGCTCACAACTTTGTATGAATTGACCAGAGAGATTTTGCACACATCTAAGTGGTGTGTATAGCTAAGTAAAGCAATTTGTATCATCAATTTAGTTGTACCATACACTAAGGAATGAATCTAACAAGTCAGAGGGGTCATCCCAACTTTTCAAGATCTAGAAGGTGTGCAGAAATAGTCACCTTCTTAGCTTCATACCTTGCAATCTACTATACCAATATTGATGAAAATTGATATATGCCCACTAAAATCTCTAATCTAACTATCCCAAGTTAAAGTATAGAAAATGACTAAGTACATACAAAGAAATCAATTCCACAACACCACTATAATGAAGAAGATAAAACACTAAACATTAGACAGAGATGTACTTGAATAAATATATCAAAATGTATATGCTAATGAGCATATGATACAAGGGAAGTGTAATGGACTACATATAGGTGGTGTGAGCTCAATGCATGCTGAACTTTGTAGCTGAATGCCTCTCAAAATGGCTCACCTATCCCATGACTAAACTTACATGTATTTATGCACATGTTCTAAGTTTGAATTTGAATTTTCCCTCACCTAGAAGTGATCCTACACTTTAGGGACTTGATTGATTGGATTCCTTCACCAAATAAGTCATGTTCACTCTCTTGACTTCACGAGATTCCATCTTGTTTTTTACTTTTACATTTATGTAAAGTAAATATGCTCAGATTAACAAGCATGAGTTCTCATGAGCTTCTCTCTGGTGAGCTTATTGATGGACGTGTAGTCCTGAATCATTAGCAAATTACTTAGGTTGGCTAATTTCATCAACGAAGTTAAGTCTACAACCCTATATCAGACACAACACCTCATCCTTAATTCATAGTTTCAAATAGACCCCACAAGAGACCGTCAAGCTCATCCAGACAATACATAAAAATATCTCCTATCCCAAAGTTGCCCACTGAAGCCAAATAAGTGGCTCTATTTTTGGATGGATTGCTAAGCATTAAGCTCTGATTGTACATTTATTTGAAGGAGCCCCGAACACTAGAATAGTGTGTGAGGATTTTCATAGACATTGAGGACAATTTAGGAGATGATTTGGAGCTCTCCAAAGTCTATAAGGATTCAAATAGTTCAGCAAATATCACCTCTAGACACTCTAATTGCAAAGAGAACTTGCCAAAAAAAAGTAGCATAGAAGTTAGGAGTCTCGAGCAAGTATGCACGGAGGATGGTCTCAGTCAAGAAGTGTAATGGATGTCCCTAAATTTTCTTTGTTGTAGGGGTTGATACCAGGTTAGGGTAGTATTCTTTAATGTCAATCCAAATGCATTCTATTGTTAAGGAATTATTTATAGAGGAATGTGAAGGTCGGAAGTGATAAACTCTTATCACTAGAAGTTTGCTAAGTAAGAAACAATAGATCTTGAATATAAGGGGCTCAAGTGACTTGGAACTATATTGGTTTTTTTTTGAAGAGCTAAAGACAAAAAGGATAGTGTTTTAGTTCTTCAAAAGTTTTTCAAAGATTCCAAGATAGAGTATTCGCCAAGCATAAGATCTCAGAATGATGTTGTGATTAAAGCACATGAAACCTAGTAAATATCAAAATAGAGGTAATGCCTTGACTTCCAATCCTTTAAGAGAAGCTACTCTATACATTTTTTTTTTGGACTTTAGGATAAATAGCACCCACACATCGATGTTGAACATAAATTATGGTGGTATGGGACACTGGATTTTATACTCACGTTGACTGTTGAATGATCATATGGGACATCATAGCTTAATTGATAGTAATTTCTTTGTGAATCTTGAAGAAAGATTGGTGTAGCTCAAGCATGAGCACCACCTCCTTTACGTGTGAATCTGTAGAGACATGAGGAGGATATGAAGATTGTGAGTACTTGTGGCAAGCAAATGTGGGTGACAAGCACATGCATGCACGCACACACACATACTCCTTCTCTACTAGCAATTGAGTAAAATCCTTTTGGGAATATCTAATTAACTTGGATAGAAAACTTTTGCAAGTTATCTCACTTTAAATGATAGACCATGCTCACAGAATGATGCTTAGCAAGCTGGAGATGCATCCTGACATTCTCGGGCACTAACAATATGGAGATCAGTGCGCAATGTTTTGCTCATAACTCGAGATTGGCTAAGGCAATAAATATGAAACTTTGTATCAACAAAAAAAGACAATAGATTGAATCGATACCAAATTAAACAACTAAAAAGGGTCAAGTATACACTGAGAAAAAGATCAGAGAAGTACACTGTTCTCAGTGATACATGACAAAGCAAAAGAGTTGAGATATAAGAGAACTATATGTATTAATGCACATACATTCAATTGCCATTGGCAATGAATGATTGCACAATGTGAGGGGATGGTAGAGCTACGGTATATGCTCAATATCAACTTAAAATCCCTCTCAATATCTCTTTAAATTGGACTATATATACACGACTTTTGAAGTCCTCTTTTATAGCTAAAGTTGAAGGTCTTTTTGAATTTGAAATTCAAACTTCTACCAAAGAGGTATCTCTAGATTCTAGGATCTCAATCTCCATCCACCTCACCAATAATTTGTGAAAAGATTCTCCTAAGAACTCATGATTGAAATGATTCCATATGTGCACTTTTACAACGAGTAAAAATTCTATCTTTCACAAGAGATTATTCATGTGCTAGTACATGAATGCACATATGAGCTTTAGGATGAATTATCAAGCATTTAGGTTTGGAGTAATTGCACCATCAGGGATCCTAGACTTCCGTTAGAATTGACTAATATATACATATGCACATTGCATGTAAAGTTAAGGATCATTGACAAGTTGGCTTGTCTTCACTTGGATTATGCATATTCCATCAAGCCTACAACTCTTGAAGATGAATGCATAAAAAAATGTAAAGCTCTGCTTTCAAAAATGGGATTTCATGGTTGTGATGTTTATCTAAGAAAAGATTCAAATCTTTCACAAAATACAAGTCATATACTACAGGATGTGGCAATGGGAGGTGCAAAAGCCAGAATATTCTTTAGCAACAATAATGGAAAACAACTAAATGCATTGTGGAATTGTTGGACGAAATTCCACAAGGTTGCAACAGATGTAAAACGAAGTCTAGAAATAGAAAATAAAAGAATAGATATGTGGGCTACACTAGATAAAGTTTTCAAGATCATGAGGCAACAAGTAACTTCTGATGTGTTTCTCATTGACTTCAAAAGGTCAATCACATAGCTTATAGAAACCATCATACAGGCTTGGAATGTGCAAAACATAACTTACTACTTGGTGACTTTCAAGAAGATTATTTATTCCACGCTAAGTTTTTGAAACAAACATCTCAGGGTCTTTATCTTTATGTTTCGATAACATATTCTTTCTTTGCATGGCGCATTCTTTGCAAAAAAAGGACAAAATTCTGCATGGAACACTTAGGGATGGAAAAGTCTCATTTTCAAGCAAGAAGAAAATTCTTCATATGCAGAAAAAAAGGAGGAGAAGTGAAAAATCATAATCCACTCAAAGATCTTTTTTATTGAATGTTTAGAAGAAAAATAAAAAGGAGTGAATGCCATATATTAGCAAGAGACAAACTACTTACATAGGTTTTACACTTATGTGTTCCTCGAGTAGCTTTGATGTGAACCTTTTCCCTATACATGCGCACTTTTTACTCTAGTGATGGCTAGTGGTTTTTTTCCCATATTACCATATACATGATTCACTCATATGTGGTAGTACTTTGTCCTTAGGGAGATTATTCAACTCTTTGAGTTCTAATCATTATCAATAGAGATAGTTGTTCCAGCCATCCTCCTTCTCCATGTGTCTTGTTACATTTGTGCTCCTTATGTGTGCTTCTCATATTGTGTCTCTTACACTACTACACACACCCAAGAGTGGTCTCAAAGTAGGTTCAGCTCCTTCTGAAGTTTTGGTTTTTGCGTCGCGGCATGCATGCACTTTTAGGAGTGCAAATTGACTTTGGAGCATAGGACAATGAATTTCAGCCACCAAGAAAAATTTCCACCAATTGCAGTAGAGTCTTATCCCCATTTGAAAGTCATTTGTGCAGTTAGAATCACCATCAAAATGACACTTTGTGAGCTAAAATTTCAGCATTCATTTCAACTTTCATCGAAGTAAAGATTTTATAGCATTCTTGTCCTTTATTGAAATGGTGGGCAACAATGACTTGTTTGGCATGCTTCAAGCTGAAGATAAGCTTGATGGGAATAACTATCCAATGTGTTCTTACATGATGAAGGATGTTCTTGTTGCAAATCAACTTTGGAACATGGTGGGAGATGTGGATCAAAGACCCGTAGGCTCTTCTACTTCACAATCTACGATCACAAATGGTGCTTCTTCTTCAAGTACAATGGTTAGTACTTCTTTAGCTACATAAGAGAAACTTAGATCGGATGGAAAAGATGCTCAAGCTCATGCATTGGTTGCACTTTCTGTCAAGGGTCATATAGGTCCACACATTCATTCATGGTCTACATCAAGACAAGCATGGGAAACTCTTGCTTCTTTGTATGTCATGCGTAATGAAGCACATGTTGCATACATGAGGAAGCAACTTGAGGATGTATGTATGGATGAAAATGAGTCTGTGGATGTGTTTGTGATATGCATCAAGGACTTGAAAGAGAAATTCACAAACATAGATGAGATTATTCAGGATGCATCAATCATCTCTACATTGTTGAAAGGAGTGCCAAAATCTTTTCAAAGCTTTTCCACTACACTCCGTTTGGTTGCAAAAAGGAATCCCAAAATGTATGCATTTGATGAGGTTGTGTCTCTTCTTTTGCAAGAAGAGCAATCTAGAGTGAATAGGAGTGGCTTGATTGAGGGAACACAAGCACTTACTATCTTACAAAAAGGGGATCAACTTTGGGTTAAGGAAAACCAAAGCTCCAACCTTCCTCTTCCACTGATTGTTCTTAGTATGCTAATTTGCAAAAGAAGAAGAGATGCACATATTGCCAAAAGCCTCCTCATACTATTGATGAGAGTAGCATGTCTGCAAACTATGTGTTGAATCACTACCCTACAAAAGCATTGAGATTCATGAATCCTTATGATTCTTGGAATGGACATAAGCCTATGGTTAGTCATATGCATGTGTTTGGTTGTTTGGCATATGCTCTTGTGCCATCACAACAATGTCAACAAAATTGATGACAAGGCAAAGAAATGTATATGTTTTGGTTATATTTCTAAAAGTAAGGGATATCATTCGTAACATCTATTGATGAACACAATTACTATGAGTCGAGATGTGGTAAATGCTGAGAATTCAGTTTTCCCTCTACATGAATGCAAAAAACAGCCAATAGTTAGCTCACAAGATATGTTTGATACATTCATGCCTTTGTTCCAAAATAGTGTGCTTAACTAAGGCCATGTAGAACAACAAACTAAGGATCTAAGGGCTGAATAATTCTAGAAAAATAGAGTACAAGATACAAAGAACATCCATCCAAATATGGCTAAACCTTTTTAGCCAAAAATTCTACATATGGCTAAACATTTGCATCAAAATATGGTAGAAAATGATCATGAAATTCAGCCCACACATGATGTACATGTTGATGATGTATTACATAATGAACACATGTCTATCAAGAGTCCACAAACTATGCCAAAGTGGCTGAAACAAACTTTGCAGGATAGCAAATTAAGTGCATCTTTACTTGGTAGAACAAGATCAAGCTCTCACCATGCATCAAGTAATTTTGTGGATCATTCTCTTATTGCAACAACATGTAATGAAGAGCCACTTACTTTTGAAGATGCATATAGATTGGTTGCAAAAAGATATGTGCAACAATAAGGCATCGACTCTAAGGAAATTTTTTCACCTACATCATGCATTATTCCTACCATGGGTGCATTGGCTACCCATCGAGGTTGGAAAATACATTAGTTGGACATAAAAACAACGTTCTTGAATGTCAATTCACAAGAAGAGGTCTATGTGAGGCAACCTCCTTGATTTTCCATGAAAGGGCAAGAGCATATGGTTTTTTGCTTTCATAAAGCCTTGTATGGTCTCAAGCAAGCTCCACGTGCATGGTATAACTAAATCCATAAGCACTTGATTGCTCCTGGATTCACATGTAGTTCAGTTGAAAGCACACTCTATGTACACAAAGATCAGGCTGATCTTATAGTGCTTATTCTTTTTGTCAATGACATACTCTTGATTGGGTCATGTGATGCAAAACTTGACATTTTTATGGCTGATTTGCAACATACTTTTGATGTCATTTATCTTGTTATTTTGAGATACTATCTTGGCATCCACTTTGTATCCGTTGAGGGGGGAATTGTTATGCATCAAGCAAAGCATGTTGAAAAACTACTTCAGCATTTTGCCTTTGAGGATTGCAAGCCAGTTACCACACCAATTGAGATTTATTTTTAGTTTCTCAGTTGAGGATTCCAGTGATGCATTTGACACTTCTCTTTATCAGCATGTTCTGGGATGTCTTATATATGCATGCAACACAAGGCCACATATACAATATGCAGTTTCCTATTTGAGTCCATTCATGCATAGCCCTGGCACTAAGCATTCCCAAAAAGTGAAATTTGTGTTTAGATATCTTGAAGGCACTTTGAGCTTAGGTCTCTTTTATGGAGGAGATATTCAGCCATGCTTGCATGATTTAATAGATAGTGGTTGGGCTAGTTGTTATGATATCACATGTCCACTAGTGGTAATTTCTTTTTCTACGGAGACTCATGAATATCTTGGTTGAGCAAGCAACAACCTACAGTGGCGACATCGAGTTGTGAAGCTGACTACATGGTAGTTCTCATAGCTATAGGGGAGTGTATTTGGTTGAGATGCCTATCGATGGATCTTTGCATGGAGATTGATGTTGCTACACATATTCTCACTGATAGCAAGAGTGCACTAGCTGTTGCATGAAACCTAGTGTTTCATGCATGGGCCAAATATATTGAGGTGCATTATCAATATGTGAGAGAGAACCCTCATGCAAGAGACATTGATTTGGTATATGTCCTACACAAGATAATGTGGAGATATATTCACCAAAGCTCTTCCATGGGAAAAGGTTGAAGCTTTTCGCAAAGCTTTAGGCTTATTACCTTATGGGGCCTGATATGTCACTCCTTGCATGTGTTCACATCATTTGCTCGAAGGGTTTTTGTTACACTTATGTGTTCCTTGAGTAGCTTTGATATTCCCTATACATGGGCATTTTTTACTCTATTGCTAGCTATAGGTTTTTTTCTCATGTTACCACATACATGATTCACTCATATGTGGTCATACTTTCTACTTGATGTTATTCAGCTATTGCTTTAGTTCTGATCATCGTCAATAGAGAGAGCTATTCCAGCCATCCACCTTCTCCATGTGTCTTGCTATGTTTCTGTTCATTGTGTGTGCTTCTCGCTTCTACACATAGCCAACAATAGTGTCATTAGTATATCACTGAAAGGATAAAATTCCTTTTAGGATAGATGGACTAAATAAAAGAAGAATGATACTTCATTGCAATGTTAAGCCACATGAGTAGAGACTGCATAAAAAAGTATTTGGAATATCTTTTAGTATTTTCCTACCCAAAAAATACATATTTATGTATTTATAGTTTTTGAAACCATGAAATTGGTGAAATAAAATGGCATTGTTCTTCCTTCACCCTTTTGAATGAGCAAGAATCTAGAAAATTTCCTCTGTATGGGAGATACTCTTTCCTCCTATAGCCAACAATGCATTTTACATTTGAGACCTCTGCAACCAGTGCATAGCTAGAATAGCAAAGGAAGTAACTGGTTCTAAAAGCTTTTAGTCGTTGGGCATAGCCAAAAATCTTAAATGTTGTTGTTCTCTAAAGAAGAAACACCCTATATGAAATAAATGACAACGAGTAATAGCCCATATATTTAGATAAGGTCTTCAGAGAGAACAATGCAAAATCAAGGTCCTGACTATAAAATTTATGTACAACATAGGGTCCTCACTATAAAGCTTATGTGCAACATGGAACAGACATGGATTTTATTTTGCAAGATAGAGAATAATTCACTTTTTATTTTCCTTTATTTTATAGAGCTTTCCTTGTGCCCTTGCCCTTGCTTAGATAATTGTCTTCATCTAATATAGATATTTGCAAAAACAACAACCAGAGATCAATATATATATTGGAGAAAATGAACATACAACATGAGCAATTCAAATGATTAGGCTCATAAGAAAATCTTGGATGAGGCTAATCACTTGAATCCATTGTATATCACAATCATTAGAAATAGAGGTAAATTCACCTTTATTTGATATCAACATTTATCTTATGCATAAGGAGAAAAAAAAACTCATGTAATTGAATGAATCTAGGAGATGACCAATTCAATCGAATAGCCTCATCATAAGTCTTGAATGGGCCTAATCGCTTGAATTGGCCATGTCTCACAAATGGGTCATAGTTGCAAGGGAAGTGATATTGGACATACCTTAACCTCATCTTCACCCTAAATCAGTTCCTCAATATCAATTCTTACTGTTTCTTTTTCCTCATCAACCTTTACAAATGAGTATCCTCATCCAAATGAGTAGATTCCTAAGTCTTTCTATCACTCGTCAAAATCTTCATCTACACGTTTTTGGCTTCTCTACAAGTACTCTTTCAAAGTAGCTAGAAAGAGCTTTAGATGAATCTTTAAATGCATCATTTGACAAGCTCAATTCAAGGCTTAGAAATTCCTCTTTGCTTTCTTCCTTCTCTAATATAAAGCTCCTTGCATTTTCTCCAAATTCAGTTATTGCAGCAAGGCAATAAACTTTCCTTAGGTTGAAGAGCTCTTGAATGCAATACAAAGGAATAAAGTCCTTCATAGAGATAAACTAATTTGGAAGCTTTGAGAGAAGAAGTGATTTTTCTGAGATCTTCACATCTTCTAGTGGCTTTCTAATGGTTGTCTCTACTATGAGAAGTGCCACATCAAAATTATTTACCTCTTTTTGTTGTGCTTGAATATTAATATATTCAATGATTTCTTTCACATCAATTCTTGAATACTTCTGAAGAAAAATGTCCAAAGATGCTTCTTTGTCTTCATAAAGATTCTTTTTTTCATTGTTGTCACTAACTGCATGATGAAGCTAAATAAAAAAAGCCAATGTTTAGTGGAAGTAAACAACAACCATTATCATGTTGTGAGCAAACATCCATCCTGCCAAACAGGGAGGACGCCTTTCCTACACTTTATAGTTATTATGGTCCTATCCAAAGGATCCTTCCCCATTATTCTTGGGTGGATGTACTTCATGCCAGAGAAAATAACTTCATGTACATTGACTATGCTTAGGAAATTATTCCACTTATCCATAAGAAATGGCTTATTCTTCTCTAAAAGTGCTTCAAAATCAAAGGTAGGATTGAACATCTTCATTGCATCTAGAAAATGATTAACTCTCAAGCCCTCTTGAACCATGAAATCTAGTAGTTTCTCACATAGAGCAACACTTAGAATTACATTCCTCTCTATGATCTCAAAATCCTAAAGACATCTCCTATAGATGCAAGGGATGAATGATGCAAGTGAATAGAGGCAAAAGAAGATGGTCAAATAGGTGCTATCACTTGAATTGTGCATCTTACGATTCAAGGTAGGAGTGCTTGAGTATGGATGGAAAACTTTGTTGAAGCTAGAAAATTAGCGAAAGCCAAAGGACTTGATATTTATTCTGATAAGGTGATAGTCAAATGATGTGGACTAATGAGATCTTGAGGCATAGTAACACCCTACAGATTTACAATGATCAAATGAACTAGACCAATGAAAACATGATATGTGGCAATGCACATTGGAATTCACACACTCAAACGACATGAACCAATCGAATGGTGCCACATGGCATCAATTGTTAACTCATCCCATAGAACCTGTGCAAGCTCCTCACTTCATTTGTGCCATTTTTTGTGATCTCTCTTGTGCCTCTTAGTTCCCCATAGTTTTATTTTCAATCCTTTTTCCTGCCTCTTCTGCAAGAAAAAAGCTCACTCTTTGTTGAAGTCTCTTGGTGTGTAAGGTAATATACGGGTTTCTTTGCTTTTTGAATTCATTCACTTATGTAATAAGAAATATGAAAGTTCTTTTGGACATGATGGGTTCAAGCAATTAGGCCCATCAAAGAAGCTTGGATGGCCCTAATTGCTTGAATCGATTATGTCCAAAGAGAATAATTATATTATGTTTATTTTCTCTTTCTTGTATTTTAAGTGTTTCTTTAATTAATATGAGATGAATTTCACATTCAGTGATTGTTGAGGTTGAAGTTATAAGATGTGATCAATTCAAGTGATATGAGCCATCCAAAAAGGATTAATGGCCCTAATCGCTTGATTCAGTCGTCCGGATGAATGAAGACATTTAAAACAGTACAAAGCTTGCATAATTTGACACGACGAATTCAAGTGATTAGAGGAATCAAAAATGTTTGGAGGTCAAATTGTTCGTGTCTTGAATTCCTTTTATTTTCTTGCTTTTTGAGTATTGGAGCTAGATTAGCTGATTAATGTCATGGAGTTCACATGAAAACTGCTCAAAGCTTGAATAATTTGAAACAATCAATTCAAGTGATTAGAGGAATATAAAATTTTTAGAGGGCCCTAATTGCTTGAATTGGCCGTGTCTTGTGTTTCTTTCATTTTCTTATTTTTTTGAGTATTGAAGCCAGATTATTTGATTAATGTCATGGAATACACATGAAAAAACTTCCGAGGTTGAATAATTTGAGATGACCAATTCAAGAAATAATAGGAATAAAATTTTTTTTGAAGGCCCTAATCCGTTGCATTGGTCATCTTGAATTCCTTTCATTTCCTTGCTTTATATGAGGAAAAAAGGTTGATTATTTGATAAACGACATGAAACACACATGAAAGCACTTCAAAGCTTGTGTCATTTGACACAATTGATTCAAGAAATAAGAGGAGTTAAATATTTTGTTGATTGTCCTAATTCCTTGAATTGGTCGTGTCTTGAATAAATTTCATTTGCTTGCTTTTCTACACTTATATCCATAGGTTTTTTGAAACTCCTCTCATTCTTTTTCTCAATGGATCATGACCAAGACAAAGAGTACTACTAGGAAGATCTACACTATTCAAAAGAAGAATCATGGGGGACATGCTTCAAGGAACAAAGCTAATGAGGGTCAAACCAAAAATACCTGAAATCAGGATGACTCTCATAAGGCATACTCAAAGAAGAGGGTAAAGTACCATGTCAAATCATTGAGGGAAATAAAAAGGGTGCAAAAGTCTATGGGAATACTCATCCCAAGAATTCCATTCATGAGATTTGTAAAGGACATGTTCAACAAGCTCTGCTCAATGATATGGACAACTTCATTCATCAATGTCAAATGGAAAACTCAAGCTCTTCTATGCCTGCAAGAGGCTGTAGAAGTCTTTGCAATCGACTTCATGAATGATGCTTATTTATGTGTTGCACATTGTCATAGTGTGATATTAATGGACAATGACTATGTTGTTGTGTTGAGGCTTAGGTACAAATTTGATAAAGGCAAAGTACCTCTTGATATCAATGATAAGAAATTCTTTGATAGTCTCAATATTCCTCCAACACGATTACATAAGCCATCTACAACAAAGATTGAATTGATCCCTACTCATGAACACATGAAATAAAATGTAGGAGAGTAAGGTGAGGAGTAGAGGAAGAATAATCTTTTCTCAAAAGAAGCTCTTTTCCTTGAAGACATTCAGAGGTTGAGGAAAGCAAATTGAAAACTTTTAAAGAAAGCACATGGACAAATCATTGTGAAAGTTTCTGTTTCATGGGAGGAGGACTATATTCTTCACATAAGCCCTAAAGAAAACAAGATATTGATAGATTTCAATGTTGAAATCTCTCATAATATTGTCAACATAGGTCTTAGGTAATGTTTACATAACATAATATGTTCATCATTTTTCAGTAACTGAAAGCCTTCTTGATGCAATTGGTTTGGATTTTATGTTGTAGGGTTGTACTCCAAAAATGTGAAGAGCTTGTTGCAACAAAGGTCTTTATCTTGGATCCACTTGTGACTCAGTGTACACTTTTCAAGCATGGAGAAATTGATCATTTTCTCAAGAATTTTAGTGAGGACAAAGAATATATTGTTTATCCATATGTTAAAAAGTAATTTGTTATAATAATTCCATATAAAGTCATTGCTTTTCTAAGCTTGAAGCTCAACAAGCAAGTATTGCTCATATTTCAAAGGGTCATTGGGGTTTAATCATAATTTACTTAAATGAATACAAAGCATTATTCATGAAGTCCCTCCAATCACAGCATGGCATTTGCAAACTATACATTTTAGACCAATAACTCATTTTTATATTACCACATTGCCATGCACTCTGATATTTTTTATTTTTGCAATGTTGCTAAGCGTTTGAAGATGCACATTGATGTGAAATATCTTGGCATTTCCAAACTTAATGATGAGAAAAAATTTGGTTATATGCAAATACATGTGCCATTACAGAAAGACATTACATCATGTGGATGGAGAGTAATTTCAAATGAACTAAGGTTTTAGAGTGCATGATTCATAGTCCTGATTTGAATTTATTTGATTATCTAGATGCATGGGTCCTTTTGGTAAGGTAAAGAGCAATTCATAGCATTGGGAAAGATGCTATATGTCCATATGATCCAGACTCTCCTCCACAACCTCCATCACCAAAACATAAGAAGACACAAGATAAGAAGAAAGCTCCTACTGTTCATTCACCATTAAAGCATGTTAAAAAAGAAAAAGAACAAAGGTGAAGGCTCCAAGAAGGAAAGCAATGCCCATACGTTTGAGCATGGGCATGTGAATTAGTGGATTAAAAGACACATTGCTACTATTCCAATATCTGGTTTGTTTATAAATTGGAGAATACAAGGTCAAGTTGCCTTCCTAGTTTTTATATTTGATGAATTACTGAACGATTATATGATCTTCCTATATTGTATCCTTGTTCCCGAACAAGTAGTAGTTCCACTTTTAAAGTATAATACCAGAAAATTATCTTCTACACAATAAGTGTAGTTTTTATTCAAATTGCTGATTTTTCAAAAGATATTGATCAATCGATTTGAACAGAATTTCTACTATGTCACATTTTATAAGTTTTTCTAAAGAAAATAAAATTTATGAGTTTCTCTCATCTTCCAAACAAGATATTTCTCATCCTTACGTTTGAGCTGCTCAATCCTCACGACTAAAATATTTCTCATCTGCAGAACTAAAATATTTTCCAAAGAAAATATTTTAGTTTCTCTCATCTTCCGAACAAGATATTTTTTATCATTACGTTTAAGCTGTTTTTCAATTATATTAGCAATATTTTGAATTCCATCATATTGTGCCAAGAATTCAAGTGCCTCTTCTTCTCTTGAGAAGTCAAACACTTATGAAACAGTGTTAAGAAGAGGATCAAATCCGAAAAAGATAAAAGTTATTCTAATCAAGCCTCATGTTAAAACATTTATGGAGCTCCAAAGCTCCTGACAATGACAATGAGTCTGTAAGGCCTTGTTGGGCATCGAAAGAATTTTTTTCACTTGATTGGGAAGCTTACGAAAAATGTCAAACATCATCTTGGGGAGACAGTACAAACTAAAGGATAAAGAGCTCAAGAACGTTATAATATCAACCTTATATTACAGATGCAGATCCTCGTACATCCTTGTCATCGCTAAAAAGTTCGTAGCTATAAGATAAGATCCATGGTATTTAAGATTGTTGGCTAATAACTTTAGAAGCAAAAAGGGTGTGCGTCACTTGAAGTATTTCTCATATTATGAAGGAGACTTATAAAATATTTTACATTATCTAAGGAACGGCTGCCGCTGTTTTCTGTGGTGCCATAGTCAGAATATTTTTTGTAAAAGGTGAGCCTATTTGCTGAAGCAAATTAACCTAGAAATAGAATCTAGAGGTAGAACGTCAAGGTGGATCAAGATTCTCGGAGACTTTGACTATTCGCTTTGGTATGTAGAAGGACGTCATTAAAATATTTAAGGAGGATTGTTTTATGCTCTGAAATTGTTTGAAGGGAAACAGAAAAATGGTTCAATGTATCTGATTAAATGCATACATAGTACTAAAAAAGGGCATGATTGATCTTATTTTTCCGTTGATAGGTCGACCAAGATACCGTTGTTTATTCCTACCTTTAGTTCAATCCGCATTCTATATTCAGCTTAGTTGTTGACAATGTTGGAATCTCTGTAAAGAGTTATAGATAGGGCGAAGAAAATTTCAAGTCAATTTCAGTGAATATTATTTGTTGGATTGGTCAATAAAGTGATCTTAATCTAGTCCTTCAAAACATGCTATGAGCATGTCTTAGCCACTCAAGCCGCTTGGCAATATCAATCAGCTACCATTGAATTTCCTTATAATAATTGATATTATGGTCCCTTTTTCAATGTATCATGTATGGTCCCCTTTCCAGTGTATGGGCTCTAACCTCGAAAACATAATGAAGTAGAGCTATCTCTTCAAATTGTGCAAAGGAAAACTTAGGAAGACTCAAGATTGTTTTAAAGTGTTAGGGATTCCTATTCTTATGATGTATGCCTTGAGATTTGTGAGGCTTCTGATTGTTCGTAAGTACTCGGAGACGAATTTGATGTGCGCATAGTGCTAGTGTGCCTCCTCGTACGGGTCTGTTTTGGTTTCTTACATGAAAGCAAGCAATGCTCTCCAAAAGGTGTGCTTCATGTCAAAAGGCGTGTACATTAACAGGAGAGAGAGAGAGAGAGAGAGAGAGAGAGAGAGAGAGAGAACAATAGGATTTTAAATCGCGTGAAGAGGCGAAATGAAAAGAGAATGGAAGAGAAAACGATATGGCTTTTCAATCGTGGTGCAAGGTAAAGGATTCTCGAATTCTCTCCAATGTCTCGAAGAACAAGATTTGAGCTCAAAATTTAAAGTTCTCAGTTCCAAGAAGTTTGTTTCAAAAGGTAGAGAGAGATAATGCCTTTGGACCGAGCGGGATTGAGAATATGCTTAATACAAGATCTAATGCAACTGTTGGCTCACCACCCATAAGAGGATCATTATGACCACCTTCAGAAGAGTAGCGTAACAAATACATACACAGCTACATCACACACACACACACACACACACACATATATATATATATATATATATATATATATATATATATATATATATATATATATATATATATATATATATATATATATATATATATATATATATATATATCAAAGATGCATTGACTTCAATGAAAAAATGCTTACGGAATGCTGTCACAAAATCGATATATTAACTGATGCGTGGTGCCATATGGCGAAATCGAGCAAGACATGGCATGGTACGCCAATGTGCAAGAAAGTCTACCTAGAGATAGGAAAGCATGAGAAGATATAAATGGACAAAAGATAAGAAGTAAAGGATGAGACATGAGAACAATGCATCAATTCTATGTTCACACACATTGTGTGTGTGTGTGTGCATGTGTTTCTTCTTGTTCAAAATGACATCTACGACATTACAAGGAGTAAGGGGGGATAGAGATGCCCTAAATTACAAAGAAAAAAGGTAATAGCATCACTTCTGCGATGCTATTTCCACCAGATGCCGATAAGGGATGCCAAAGGAAAAACCATGCTGAATCACATAAGCAATGGTATTATGTGTTGGAGTTAGATGTCTGCGGAAGCACGTGAACAACACAAGGAAGAAGAAGAAGCTTGGAATACAATGCACAAAATTGAATGTATTACTAGAGAATGTACAAAGATTTGTAGCCCTTTAGGGCAATAGGTGTATATACAAGCTCGGGGAAAAAACCTCCTAAAGAGGGAAAAAAGTACCCCGGTGGTCCTAGTGTGTTCACACACATCACTACCTAAATATATCAACAAATCCCCCCTAGGAGTGATGCGGTGAACAAGGAGCTGGCACTCATGTATAAGGAAGTGCCAAGCTATGTGGAAATCACTCCACAAAAGGAAGTAAGCCCAAAGCTTTGCGGAAAGCTTCAAACTTCTCCGTAGGCAGGGCCTTTGTGAAAAGGTCTGCAATGTTCTGCTGTGTGGGCACATATGCTAAGTTGATCTCCCCAGCAGAGAACCTCTTCCTGACATAGTGATAATGCACCTCAATAAGCTTAGTGCGAGCATGCAACATAGGGTTCCTCACAACTACCAATGCGCTCTGACTGTCAATGAAGATGATGGTGGCAGATGACTGACCAACACTCAAATCAGCCATAAGGAGTCTGAGCCACACACACTCGACAATAGCTGTGAAAGCTGCCCTATACTCAACCTCACAACTGGAAGTGGCCACAATAGGCTGCTTCTTGCTCAACAAAGATATACATGAGCTACCAAGCATGAAGCAAAAGCCACTAGTGGACACACGAGTGTCATAGCAACGAGCCCAATCAGAGTCAGAAAAAGCGTGCAAATCTGGCGGTAGTGATCCCCCCCTTGGGATAAAACAACCCAACTAACTGAGTACCACAGTAGCAAAAGATGCATGTAACCTCCTGCTAATGCTTGACTCCTGGGCAATGCATAAACCTGCTCATCTGTGAGATAGCAAACTAAATATCAGGTCGAGTAATGCATAAGTAAGTCAAGCATCCAACAACCTGCTGATAGAAAACAACATCAAATGCATCTCGAGCATCCTGAAGACTCAATCGTAAACCTGTCTCCATAGGAGTGGCAATAGGCTTACAGTCTTCAAGGACGAAACGCTGCAATAATGTGTCAATAAATTTTGTTTGACACAAAGCCATTCCACCATCAACGTGCATAAATTGAATGCCCAAAGAGCGATGCAAATGCCCCAAATCAGACATCTCAAATGAGGCATGTAAATCAGCCTTAAAAGCAGCAATATGCCTCTCATGAGGACCAGTGAGCAGCATGTCATCAACATAAATCACAATGATCAGAAGTACATCAATAGCACGCTTAACATATAAGATGCTTTCAGTTGGACTATTCTCAAAACCATGTGCAATCAGATAGGCATGTATCTTCTCATACGAAGCAGGTAGTGCTTGCTTTAAACCATATAATACCTTCTTTAACCTGCACACCTGGTTTTCATGCCCTTTTTGCACAAAGCCACAAGGCTGAAAAACATACACTTCTTTATGCAAGTCACCATTTAGAAATGTAGTTTTAATGTCCAACTGATGTACATTCAAACCATGATGGGTTGCAAGTACACAGATGCTCCGAACAGTAGTCATATGGCATGTAGGTGCAAAAGGTCTCATCAAAATCAATGCCTTTTTCCTATGCATAACCCTTTGCAACAAGCCTAGCCTTATACCTGTCAACTGTTCCATCAGGCTTACGCTTCAGGTTGTAAACCTAGTTAGTGCCAATGGCCTTCTTGCTAGGAGGCAAGTCACATAAAGACCAAGTATTGTTCTTCATTATAGCATCATATTCTGATTGCATAACAGCCATCCAATTTTCTGAATTTTGTGCTTTGTCAAATGAAATAGGTTCATTCTCATCACAGAGACTAGATGCAGCCATAGCATAGCAATCTGATGCAAAAGAGGCACTATGAGAGCCTGATCGAGTACAATATGACAGAGGTACATCTAATTTGTTGTCACGCAAAGTTTGCACGAGCCATTTTTGCATAGTTTTTGCCTCCTCAATGTTAGCTCTCTCATCAATAAGTGCATCGTGTAAATCTGCATGAGAAATGGAATGACCATTACATGAAACCTGCAAAGGCTGAGAAGTAGCCTCATTGGGACCAACACTAGATTTTCCACCTATAAAAAGAGGTAGTAAAGTATCATACATGTCTTTGGAGCTAAGAGATGTCTCCTTAGTACATGAAAGCAATGGCTGAATAGCATCTTCCACAAAAACAACATCATGACTAACCAGAATGCACTTAGTCTGTGGATGATACAGACGATAGCCTTTACTTTCAGAACTGTACCTAACAAAAATACATTTTACTGCTTTATCATCTAATTTTCGGCGATGTTGTTCAGGCACTAATGCATATGCCAAACAACCAAAACAGGTAGATGTGAAACAGATGGCTTGCAATCATGCCATGCCTCATATGGAGTGATAGATAGCAGTGCTTTAGCGGGACACCTGTTAAGTACATATGCTGCACACATGACAACCTCAAGCCAGAAACTATGTGGGAAAGCCTAAGTCTTAACCATACACCTCGCCATCTCCATGAGTGACTTGTTCTTTCGTTCAACAACTACATTCTGTTGAGGTGTATATGGCATTGTACACTGGTTTTTTATCCCACATTCAGCTAGAAATGCATTAAAATCAAAAGACATATATTCCCCCCCTCGATCAGAATGGAGGGTGCCCTTTTACATGCTGACAGATTTTTAGCCAAAATCAAAAATGGTTTGAAGCAGATGAACACTTTGGACTTTGCCTTCAATGGATATACCCATGCATGCCTGGAAAATCATCGATGAAAGTCATGAAGTAAAGATAATTTCCAAAAGAAGATGTCTACATAGGACCATACACATCACTATGTACAAGCTGCGATTGCTGAGTAGCTCGACCATCTTTGGGAAATGAGGAATGCTGCATTTTGCCCAAAATATAGCCTTCACAAACATGTTTTCTAGGTGCCTCAACTTTGGGCAAAGAGGACACCATTTCAGATTTTTGCAGGCATAGCAAACTAGCAAAATCTTGATAACCAAAGCGTGCATGCTAAAGCTTTGCATCTGACATAGCCTGAGAATCATGTACTGTTGGTGTAAATCACAAGCCTACACATTTGGCTTGGAAGATATCATGAAGACTCTACATGCATGAAGAATCATCGGAACATATGCTAGTGATTACTTACCACTTTACCTCATTGTAAAAGTCAATTTGACTTAGAATCTTTTGTAATCACCTACCCAAATGATTTGTGGAAACGTTAGTTCACTTGATTGAGAGAATATCTCCAAGATTTTAGAAACTTGATTAGAAGGAGCCAAGAATTTGAATTTGAATTCAAATTCTCACACATTCCATATAAAGGTGAACTTGAAAAGTCGCGGGGAGACATCACTCCCGAGCTTCATTCTACTCTCATTGAGTGTGTGTAAGGACTACTCCGTAGCCTACACCTCTCTACATCATTAGGCAATGCTAGTCATGCCAATGGAATTGTACACAAGTGTTAATTTATAGATACATTTACATTATTCATATCTGTATTCTCTGCTAGTCTACTCCAAAGTCTGTCAACTTGTCAAGGGCATATCTCAGTCAGTACTCCACCAAATTCAGTGCTTTAAAGCTTGTTGGATTCAGCTCAAAGTCATCTACATGCGGACAAAGTTTGAAGTGATTTCATTCAGTCAGTCAAGAGAAATCGTCGTCGAGGTGCTCATTGGTCTATCTCTGCTGCAGTCCTAAAAAGTCGAGGGTATACCAAATCTTGCTAAATTAATTTCTCTTAGCATAGTTCATTATTTTACATCATTCCACTTGCAAATCGTAGCTTACTAAGCTAATTGAATACCCCTAGAAGGAAATTTATCAATTGCTACTGTGCTGGTCACACTGAGCAAAACATTGAGCAGGTGTTAAGACCAAAATAGAAGGTTTTCTTGACTTTGTGACTTCCAAAGTTATCTGTTTTGATTCAATCATTGCACACTTCATTTCCAAAGGACATAGGCCATTTCTTGGTGTCATTGGAAAGCTAAGGGAGTCTACTAATCAAGTCTGAAGCTAAAGAGGGCTGGTACAAAGATGGTTTTAGCAGTACCTACTCAATCTCTTGGATCATCCATCCATCTTTCCCAACAATGGTATCAGAGCAAATAAGGTAAAATGGGAGATGGTTTTCCTTCATTTATTGACAAATTGGACAGGAACAATTATCAAGCTTGGTCTCTAAGGATGAAGACCTACTTACAAGGAAGGAGTCTCTATGCATACATCTCAGGAGATGAGGAATTGCCCTCATTCAGAGCAAGAGGTTTGCCAACCAAGGAGGAACAAGAAAAACTCAACACATGGTGTGCAAGGGATGCATTGGCAAGGTCTTATTTTCTCAGCTCTACATCTGACTTTCTTTTACCTCATATCAGAAATTTTAAGACTTCCCAAGAGACTTGGGAAACCTTGTCATCATATTTTTCTTCCAATACAAGGGCTAGGAAAAATCAGTTGTGGATTGAATTCACAACACTAAGGAAGCAACCTAAGCAAGCTGTTTCAGAATTTGTGACCAAGATCAAAGATGTCGCAGATCAGTTAGCAAGCATATGAGAAAAGATTGAAGAAGAACAAATTGTAAGGCATGTAATCAATGGGATCAAGGCTGATGACAAGTGGGAAAGCTTCACCACTGCAATGGATCTCTACATGGACATGCACACTCTAGATCTTACAACTCTCATGGGTCAACTATTCACACATGAAGCGTGGAGATACTACCAGAGGTAACAACTCTTTTGCCCTATACACTCATAAGAAATCTAAGGAGAAAGGCAAGAGTAAGACGGTGGAAGATGAATGCTCTACCTCCCAAGCCAACTATGCAGGGAGAGGTAGATCTTCAAGAGGACGGGGCAGAGGAGGTAAGCAAGGTAGGGGGAGACCCTATAACTCATCACCATGTAACATTTGTGGCTTATCAAATCACACCACATATGAGTGTTAGAGGAATTACAAAAATCAGAGAGGAAGAGGCTACCAAAGAGGTGGATACTCACAGTCTAGAGGAAGGTTCAACCATCACCAAGGCCACAACAACAATTACAATGGAAACTACCAAGGAGGATTCAAAAACAGAAAGGACTACAACAACTACATAGAGGAGCAGGATGACTCTCTCTTGATCATGAACATGACTTCAAAGTCAGGTACAAATGATGATCACTTATTTTATATTGATTCAGGGTGTTCAAATCATGTGGCTGGTAATGTGGCACTTCTCTCTGATCTTGAGGAACCAAAAGGTAAACACTAAGTCCAAACAGGTGATGATACAAAGCATTCTGTAGTTAAAGTTGGAAATGTGAAAACTTGTGATGGTAATCAAAATTTGTTGAGTAGAGTACTTTATGTACCTACAATTACAAAGAGCTTAATGAGTGTTGGTCAGATTGTAAAGAAAGGGTTGCAGGTCAGATTCAATCAGTATGGAGCATTTGTGGAGGACCCAAGACATGGATTCAAAAGGATAGCTAAAGGAGAAAAATCAGGTAGACTTTTCACTTTTGAGTTGGAAGATACAAAGAACATTGCATTATACAATTATAAAGATCAAACACTTTCAGAGCTTGAGATTTGACACAAGAGATTAGGGCACATAGGAGAAAGGACCTTGAAGCAAATGTGCAGGGACCAATGTGTGCTTGGGATACCTAATGTATCCAAACAACATATGATTTACAAGTGTGGTGCTTGTCAATTTGGTAAGTCTCACAGGTTACCCTTCTCCAAGAAAGGATATATGCATGAAGACTATCTAGAGCTTGTACACACAGATGTATGGGGACCTAGCAAAGACCCCTCAGTTTCAGGTTCAAGGTACTATGTGTCTTTTATTGATGATTATAGCAGATGGACTGTATTATACTTTATGAAGCACAAGGATAAGGTATTTAATTGTTTTAAGAAATATCTTGCACTAGTTGAAAATGAGACAGGAAGGAATTTGAAGAGGCTAAGGTCAGATGGTGGAGGTGAGTACTTCTCCAATGAATTTGAGGACTTCTTGCAGGAGAGAGGCATCAAAAGGGAAATAACCACAAGGTACTCTCCTGAACAGAATGGGGTAGCTGAAAGAAGAAATAGGCTAATTGTTGAGACAGCTAGATCTATGCTTAATGAGAAGAAATTACCTAACTATCTATGGGTAGAGAGTGTTTCTACTGCCACCTATCTCATAAACAGGTTACCATCAAAGTCACTTGATGGTATGACACCGTATGAAGCATGGCATGGTAAGAGACCATCATTGGATCACTGCAAAATTTTTGGATGTGTAGCATATGTACACATTCCTTCACAGGTAAGAGGAAAGCTAGATCCAAAGGCTGAAAAATGTATTTTCATTGGATATGATTTAAATAAAAAAGGTTATAGGTTTTATAACCCTACCAATAAGGGATTTATGGTAAGCAGAGATGTGATCTTTGATGAGAATGATTCTTGGTATGAGAATGAATGCAGGAAGGTCAAACTACCCTATGATTTGGAAGAAGAATTTCCAAAACTTACAAAGGAGGAACCTACTCAGGATGGAGAGTCAAGTTCAGATGATGAAGATAAAATCAACCTTGAAGAGTTCAAGGCATGGAAGTCCAAAGGCAAAATGAAGATGAAGAAGTTTGAGGACATACCAAAATCTTCAACTCAATAATCAGAAGGTCTCAAAGAGAAAGCAAAAAACCTATCAGATATGGGTATGATGCATCTCTTGTTACTAAACATTCAATTTATCTTGCAAAGGATTTGTCAAATGAAGAATGAGGTTCATATGAAGAAGCAATCACCAAATCAGAATGGAAAGAAGCTATGGATGAGGAGATTGAAGCACTTAAGGAGAGTGATACATGGGAGTTAGTACCCAAGAAGGACTCCATGAAGGTATTAGGATCCAGATGGATCTATAAATTGAAATGAAATTCTGATGGCACAATTAACAGGGACAAGGCTAGATTGGTAGCCAAGGTTTTTGCACAAACCCAAGATATTGACTATGAAGAGACATTTTCTCCTGTGGCCAAGATGCCAACAATCAGAGTGTTGTTTAGTATAGCTGCATCAAAGAATTGGAACATGTACCAATTGGATGTCAAGAATGCTTTCTTGAATGGATGGATTTCAGAAGAGGTTTATATGTCACAACCTCCTGGCTATGAAGACCCTAAGAAGGTAACTTATGTTTGCAAATTAAAGAAGGCTTTATATGGATTGAAGCAGGCACCTAGGGCATGGAATTACAGGTTAACTACATACCTCCAAGACCAAGGTTTTATCATGAGCAAGGCGGACACCTCTCTGTTTATTAAGAGGAGTAATTCAGAGGTAATCTATCTCTGTGTTTATGTTGATGACATCATCATTACAGGTAATGATGTCAGTGGAATCAGAAATATCAAAAGCCAAATGATGAAGGAGTTCAAGATCAATGATCTTGGGCTATTGAAGTATTTTTTGGGACTTGAATTAGTTTACACTAATTCAGGGATATACATTACTCAGAAGAAGTATGTGCAGGACATGTTGAAGAAATTTCACTTGCAGGATGCTAAATCAGCTAGCACTCCAATGGAGGTGAACCTAAAGCTAAGTGCCCATGAAGGTGATGAAGTCCAAGACATTACAGGTTATCAAAGTATGGTAGGTAGCTTGAACTATGCTACCTTAACTAGAATTGATATTGCATATGGAGTTAGTGTGCTAAGCCAATTCATGCACAAACCAAGGATACCTCACTTAGAGGCTGCAAAAAGGATCTTGAAGTATCTCAAGGGTACATAGAACCATCGTTTGTATTCTCCTTATACTTCAGATATAGATATAAAAGTTTATTCAGATGCAGATTGGGCGGGATGCATGGATGATAGGAGAAGCATTTCAGGATACATTTCTTTTGCAGGTGACAAACCAATTTCATGGTCTGCAAAGAAGCAACCAACTGTTGCATTGTCTTCTACAGAAGCAGAGTATAGAGGGCTAGCTAATGCCACTCAAGAAGCAATTTGATTAAGCTTTTGTACATAGAATTGGGCGTATATACTAGGCCTCCAATTATCTTTGGAGATAATACAAGTTCTCTTCACCTTACAGCTAATCCTATCTATCATGCCAGGACCAAACACATAGAAGTTCATTATCATTATGTGAGGGAGAAGTTGCTAAGCAAGAACATTCAGCTGACCTATGTGTCAACCAACATGCAATGTGCAGATTTGCTGACTAAAGCTTTGGATGGGACCAAACTTTGCAGGTTCAAATCTATGATTGGATTGCAGGATGTACTTGAAGATTGAAGATGAAGACTTAAGCCAAAATGTTTGACTTGAGGGGGAGCTATTGGTGTAAATCACAAGCCTACACATTTGGCTTGGAAGATATCATGAAGACTCTACATGCATGAAGAATCATAGGAACATATGCTAGTGATTACTTACCACTTTACCTCATTGTAAAAGTCAATTTGACTTAGAATCTTTTGTAATCACCTACCCAAATGATTCGTGGAAACATTAGTTCACTTGATTGAGAGAATATCTCCAAGATTTTAGAAGCTTGATTAGAAGGAGCCAAGAAATTGAATTTGAATTCAAATTCTCACACATTCCATATAAAAGGTGAACTTGAAAAGTCGCGGGGAGACATCACACCCGAGCTTCATTCTACTGTCATTGAGTGTGTGTAAGGACTAGTCCATAGCCTACACCTCTCTACATCATTAGGCAATGCTAGTCATGCCAATGGAGTTGTACACAAGTGTTAATTTATAGATACATTTACATTATTCATATCTGTATTCTCTCCTAGTCTACTCCAAAGTCTGTCAACTTGTCAAGGGGATATCTCAGTCAATACTCCACCAAATTCATTGATTCAAAGCTTGTTGGATTCAGCTCAAAGTCATCTATATGTGGACAACGTTTGAAGTGATTTCATTTAGCCAATTCAGAGAAATCGTCGTCGAGGTGCTCACTGGTCTATCTCTACTATAGTCCTAAAAAGTTGGGGGTATACCAAATCTTGCTAAATTAATTTCTCTTAGCATAGTTCATTATTTTACATCATTCCACTTGCAAATGGTAGCTTACTAAGCTAATTGAATACCCCTAGAAGGAATTTTATCAATTGCTACTGTGCTGGTCACACTGAGCAAAACATTGAGCAGGTGTTAAGACCAAAATAGAAAGTTTTCCTGACTTTGTGACTTCCAAAGTTATCTGTTTTGATTCAATCATTGCACACTTCATTTCCAAGGGACATAGGCCATTTCTTGGTGTCATTGGAAAGCTAAGGGAGTCTACTAATCAAGTGTGAAGCTAAAGAGGGCTGGTACAAAGCAGGTTTTAGCAGTACCTACTCAATCTCTTGGATCATCCATCCATCTTTCCCAACATGTACTACACATGCCAAATCATTTACAGATCTTTCGTAGTCTATGAGCTTATACAACACACGACATAGAATGCTAGAAGCAATAATCACATTGGCATTTGACAAATCATGAACCATACACCTATCATCAACAAATTCTACAACCAAGCCAATCTTGGCTAATGCCAAAACTGATAACAAATTTTTCTTGATCCCTGGCACAAACAAAGCATCTGACAAAGTGAAAGAACTACCATCAGTAGTAGCCAAAATGATCTTACCAACTCCCATAATAGGATAAGAGGATTGTTGGTGCATGTAACAGTATTTCCTGTAGGGGCAGGCTCAAGTGAAGATAAGAAACTGTGCTGCGAGGTAATATGTTTGGTTGCCCCACTGTCAAAGTACCAAACATGTGCGTCTACTACAGACATGCACTGCTCATGAGAAGATGGGTCAAAATTGCAAACAGTAGTAAACGCCCATTCTTCTTCCTGCACAAGATTAGCAGACTCCATTATTGATGTAGAGACTTCTGCAATAACCATTCTAGCCTCTTTCTTCTTTGCCTCTTTAGCAGCCAGTTTTGGACAGTTCTTTATAATATGATCATTCCCTTTACAGTACTTGCAAAACAATTTCTGTTTTTTTGATTTTTTTCTCATCTTTATCTTGGTTCTTCGAATGTGCAACATTGGCAGATTTCTGCTTACTAGTAGAAGAACTCCATTTTCATTTGCCGTTCTGACTAGCCAGGAAAGCTTGATCCGCACCATGCATAATGGACCTATTCTGTGCGGACTAATCTTCGTGCAACAAAATAGAGACTAACTCCTCAAATGAAAAGGCATTTGGATTGGCTTTCATGATCAACCAAAGAGTAGAAGCAAAATTCTGATATGAATCAGGAAGACCATCAAGACCGATCTGCACAAGTGAGCTATCCGGTATAATCTCATCAGCACGAACCAACTACTCCTTCAAGTCTTTGATGTTTGTTAGGAAATTGTCCATAGAATCACCTTCATTCATCTGCTCACTCTCCAACTGTTTTTGGCGGTAAGCAACACGAGCCTCATTCCTAGCTTCGTACAATGTGGTAAGTGTATCCCGAACATCCTTAGCTATTCTACAAGAGCCAATGTGAGGAATAATGGCATCTTTGACAAAAAAAGCTATCAATGCATGTGCCTGAGCATCGCTGCCATCCCAACGAATCTCCTGTGTAGTAGATGTAGCAAAAACCACAGCACAAACAGGAATATGCAGAATACCATCATCTTCGACATCTTCTGCATCAGTACCTACAGTTGTAATAGTTGCAAGTGTGATAGGACATTTTTCCACACCCTGCACAATGTTTCATAGTCCTTTTGCAACCAATACATGTCGCATCATATAAGCCCATAATGGGTAGTTGGTACCATCCAACTTATCCTCAACGGCCAACATACGAAATACATCACTGCTTTCAGCCATGGCCAATGACTAAAATACCTTGATGTAGAACATTGACTGTATCTCAAAAAGTTGAATGGAACTGCCCAGATGAGTTCTGCTAAATCTATAGCAAACTTTGAGATGCTTATACTGATGAACCGAAACAGGTATATACCTTTGGCACAAAAAGATAAAATAGCCTACACACGCGCTACGATAGTGCGTTGGGAGGCTGAAACGAGCTCAGATCATGATTTTGGCACCACACAAAGTTGTTTTGATCTCTCAAAACCCCTTGAGTATGCTCACCAAATCTCATGTGAATCGGAGACTGCAATGGGAGGAGTGTTGTCGACACCCTAGAGGGAGCGGCAACTTGCTCTGATACCAGTTGTTGGAGTTAGACATCTACAGAAGCACATGAATAGCACAAGGAAGAAGAAGCTTGAAGCACAACGCGCAATACTGAATGTATTACTAGAGAATGTACAAAGATTAGTAGCCCATTAGGGCAATAGGCGTATATACAAGCCAGACAAAAAAAATATCCTAAAGAGGGAAAAAAGTAGCCCGGTGGCCTAGTGTGTTCACACACATCACTACCTAAATATATCAATATTATGAGCATCTCAGGCTAACTTCTTTTGGCATAAAGCATCGTATAAGAAATGTCTCGCACAAACAAAAAAATTTGATGTTCTCCTGACACATTGGTGTGCAGATCTAATGAGAAAGAGCGCAAGAGTGACAGAGATGGAGAGAGAGAGAGAGAGAGCACGCATGAGAGGAGCACACATATACACATATATTTAGGTACATATACACATGCATACATAAACACACACATACACTCACATACACAGAGAAATAAGCATGCATACACACATACACACATACACACATACACACATACACATACACACACATACATACATACATACATACATACATACATACATATATATACACACACATACACACACACACACACACATATATATATATATATATATATATATACACACACACACAAACACACACACACATACACTCACATACACATACACACACATACACACACATATTCATACACACACATACACACTTATATATACATACATGCACATACACATATACACACATATGCACTCACATGCATACATACACACAAATACAGACATGCATACACACACATATACATGCATATAGAAACACAACCATATAAGCATACACACACATGCATATATACACACACATACACTCACATGCATACACATATGCATACACATGTTTACACATGCATATGCATACACACACATGCATATGTGTACATACATACACACACATGCATACACACACATATACACACACATATGCATACACACACATACATACACACACATACGTATATACACAAACATGTACTTACATACACAAATATAAATAGACATGCATAGACACACATACACATACACACACATATACATACACACACATACACACACATACACACACATACACACACATACACACACATACACACACATACAAACATACATACAAACATACACATACAAACACATAAACATACACATAGACACACATATACAAATGTACACATACACACACATATAAATACATACCAAAAACACACACACATATATACCCTCACATGCATACAAAATGCATGTATACACATGCATATGCATACATACATACACACATGCATAGAAACAAATACACATACACACATATGCATAGACACACATATAAATATACACACACAAATACAGTCACATACACACATATACATACACGTGCAAACAAATACATACACATAAACACACATACACATAAACCCACATATACATACCAACACATACACACACATACACATACATGTACACACACACATAGACACACACACATAGACACACACACATAGACACACACACACATATATAGGCATGTACATACGCGCACATAGACACACACATACACATATACACACATATACATACACAAAGATAGATGCACACACATACACATATAAACACACATACAATCACATACACACATACACACACATGCATGCACATGCATACATCCACATAAATCCATACACACATATACACATACACACACATAAGCATGCACATGCATTCATACTCACATATACGTACACATGCATACACACATACACATACATGCACATGCATAAACACACATACACACATGTATATCCATACACACAGATACACCTACACACACATGCATAAACATACACACATACACATACACACACATATACATACACACACATAGAGACACACACATACACATATACATGCACACACACATAGACACACACATACATGCATACACATTCATATGCATAAATACATACACACATGCATACACACACTTACATACACATGCATAAACACACACACATACACATACATAAAAATATAAAGAAAATACCAAATACACACACACATACAAACACACATGTACCTACATACACATAGACACAGACACATACACATATACAAACAAACATAAACACACATACATTCACATGCATACATATACATGCTTCCACATGCATATGCATACATACATACACACATGCATACACACATGCATACAAACATACATATGCATATATACATACACACATGCATATGTGTACATACATATATACATGCATGCACACACATATACATATAGACACATGCACACACACATACACTCACATACAAACATATAAGTACACATTCATAGACATATATACACATACGCAAACAAATATACACACATATACATACACACACATGCACAGACACATACACACATACACATACACATACAGACACATATACATAGATACATAGACACTCATATACACACATGCATATACACACACATATGCATAGACAAATAGACACACACATATAAACATATACACTTAGAGCCATACAAAATGCATGTCTACACATTCGCATGCATGCACACATATACAGATACAAACATATATGCATACACACACATGCACACACACATACACATACACATATACACACATACAAGAAAAGTATACATACACACAGATACACACAAATACATGCATACACACACACACACATACATATATATATATATATATATATATATATATATATATATATATATATATATATATATATATATATATATATATGTGTGTGTGTGTGTGTGTGTGTGTGTGTGTGTGTATATATATATATATATATATATATATATATATATATATATATATATATATATATATATATATATATATATATATATATATATATATATATATATATATATATATATATATATATATATATATACACACATATATGTATATATATATACAAACATATATACATACATACACATGCATACACACATACATGTACATGAATATACACATACACATTTATGCATATTCACAAGTGTATATCACACATATGCACACACATACACACACACACACACACACACACACACATATATATATATATATATATATATATATATATATATATATATATATATATATATATATATATATATATATATATATATATATATATATATATATATATATATATATATTTATTTATATTTATATATATATATATATATATATATATATATATATATATATATATATATATATATATATATATATATATATATATACACACACACACACACACATATATATATATATATATAAGTGTGTGTGCATGTGTGTATGTATATATATTTCGAATACATTTTGTTTTATATGTACAGATATTATGGATCATACTAGATAGTGAAAACCAAAACCTAGTCTCATAAGGATTCTTATGAGAGGAAAAACTCCACCTTATTTCTTTTAGGGGCTCTCATGCATTATGCAAACATGCATGATGAGGAATTAGATTACTCGATTGAGATGATTTCCAAGCCACTAGAGGATGGTTCCTCTACCTCTCCATTTGCACGAAGAGAGGTGTCTGCACACAGGTATGCTTTCTTATTATAGTTCTTATAAAATTATAATGAAAATATTTTTATTCATCTTTATTTGTTTATTTTCATGACACCTATCCCACCTCTAGCTTGGCAGAGCACGATAGAGGTACCTACAAAGTCAAGGCTAGGGATGGTGTGAAATATCAAATGACGGCAATATAATATACATCAAGCATGGATTGAAGTTTAAAAAATAAATGAGACCTTTATGTAACTCCTAATTGGGTTTTTTTTACATACAATAGGCATGAGTATAAATTTTACATATAAATTACAATATATACCTTATGTTTTACATATATGATCTTTTTTTTCTCATTTTTATGAGAGAGACAAAAAGTATGTACTTAGTTCATTTGAGATAGAATTTGGAACTAAGTGCAAGTGGTGCCTCAAAGAGATGTGCATACTTACGTCACATTATTGTGACAATGCAAGGTACATATTTCTTTTATTTGTTATATTTATGTCTATATGTGTGTGCGTACACATATATATATATATATATATATATATATATATATATATATATATATATATATATATATATATATATATATATATATATATATATATATATATATATATATATATATATATATATATATATATATATACACACACATATTGATGGGAGAAGATTCTAACACCCCAATGCAACAATGGAAGATGGTTGCCTTCCACTAGGTCCACAAGCAAGGATATATGCTCACTGATGTGAACTTTTCTCTGCACCATCATAGAGACTTATAATGCAATTTTGCAAACGTATAGTAGACTATAGGATGAACCCAAAAAGATTTAAATAATCCAAAGAGGGTACTGTAGCTCGAAGAACCACCCTTCGCAAAACAAGCTACCTACTTGCACCACATTTTGCCTATGTGGAGAGATATACCTTCACAAAGTTGGCAATTTCTCAGAACTCACTCAGTCAAATAGCTTGCAAATTTGGAAAAGTTCAAGGCACTATATGAGAGACCAAATGAATGTTGAAATCAATGAAAATGAGTACAATGAGAGAGCAAACAATGCTCTGCAATCTGCTACAATCAGCTTTGGAAAAGCCTAACTACACCTCTAGATAGAGAGGAGCGAAGTCATGGGAAAATGAGGTAAGCAAACAAGGGGGCTGCTTCCTAGAGTTTATGACTTCACTAAACTAAGTGGGAAACTCATGGAATGCATACAACTGAGGAAACAAAGGCACAATGATGCTTATATAGACTTCTACTTCTCCTACAATCTAGCTAACCACCCACTGATCAGTGTAGGTGCACTTTTTGGTGGTTGATCTGATGAGATTTGAATTTGATTGAGTTTGGTGGAGCTTCTAATTTTATTCCACAATTTTGGGTCCTCCATTTTGATTGGTCCACTTTCAAAGCTCATGGTTGATCCCTTTTGCATGATTGAGAGTTGATTTTCAACACTCCCCCTCAAGTCTCAATGCCTAGGTCCTTCATTCCAATGCATGCCTTGAAGTGTTGTAGCTTTACTCCATCCAATGCTTTGGTAAACATATCTGCATATTGGTACTTTGTATTGACATGCTCCACCTTGACATCCTTTGACATGATCCTGTCTATAACAGAGTGGTAATGCACTTCTTTATGCTTCGACCTTCCATGGAACATCGGATTTTGAGCCAAGCATATGCTACTTATGTTGTCACAAAAAATAGGTACTTCCTTAACCTGCAAATCAAGATCAATAAACAACTTCTTGAGCCACATAAGCTCACATGAGACTTACCCTAAGCGTCTTTACTCAGCTTTGGTTGATGAGAGAGCCACTGTTGGTTGTTTCTTTGACATCCATGAGATGGTCTTCTTTCCTAGCATGATAACATATCCACTAGTGCTCCTCTTGTCATCTTTGGAACCTACCCAATCAGCATCACAATAATCTTGTACATTTAATCCATCATCAAATGGATAATATAGACCTTCATTCACTGATTCTTTGAGGTACCTAAGTACCCTTTTGGCTGCAGCAAGATAAGGTACTCTTGGTACTTGCAAAAATTGAGCTAACACTCCAACTACATGTGCAATATCTGGTCTTGTCATAGTAGCATACAAGAGAAAGAAAATTATTAACCTATCCATGGGGAAATCCTTCAATTAATGAGAACTTGTTTTAACATTTACTTCTAATGGATTTGAAATGGGCTTGCAATCACACAAGCCAAACTTCTTCAAAAGATCTAGAATTTATTTCCTTTGCATCAAGTATATACCTTCCTCTTTATATAGTACTGCAATGCCAAGGAAGTACCTTAAAAGCCTAAAACCAAAGATTTTAAATTCACATCCAAGCTTCCTCTTTATGTTATTGATGGTGGCTTCATCATCCCCTGTAATGATCAAATCATCAACATGTATACAAATGAAAACAATTTTTCTACCTTCCATCTTCACAAAGAGTGATGGGTCTACATGACTCTGATTGTATCCACATTTTACAATGTAGTTCACAAGTCTTTGGTTCCAAGATCTTGGCTCATCCTTGAGTCCATAAAGAGCCTTCTTTAACCTACATACATGATGTGGAAACCTCTCATCTGCAAAGCCTTGGGGGCTGCTCCATGAAGACTACCTCTTCAAGCTCTCCATTTAGGAAAGCATTTTTCACATCCAAGTGGTAGATCTTCCAACCTTTTGAGGCTGAAATTGCAATCAAACTTCTAATGATGGACATCTTAGCTAATGGAATGAACATTTCCTCAAGATCTATGCCATAGCTTTGAGCAAAACCTTTAGCAACCAGCCTTGCTTTATACCTAGATATGCTTCCATTTGCATGCGTCTTTACGTTGTACACCCAAATGTTGCGAATTACTTTCATGTCCTTTGTTCTTGTCACCAATGAGCAAGTATCGTTTTGCTTAAGTGCTTTGAATTCCTCCTCCATAGCTTCAATCCATTCCCTATGCTTATTTTCTTCTCTAAAAAAGGTAGGTTCTTCACAAGCTTTAACTTGACTCATGTAGGCATAGTGTCTTGCAATGAATGAATCATACGTTAACCTTTGAACAAGAAATTTAACCCTATTGGATCACCTTAGCTCACCATTAGGTGGTTGGAATCTCATCGTCTTTGGTTTAAATTCTTGAAATCGTGGAGTTTCTAATTTTTCCATATCTTCGTCACTTGCAGATTCCATGTCTACCCATCGATGGTCTTCGGCATTAACCCTATGCTTTCCTTTGCTGCTTCCTTCACTTGAATGAGGTTCATTCCTTGTCATTCCATGCCAAGCTGATGTAGTACTCTCCTCTGATGGTGTGCTTGAAGTGGTTGGGCCACTTATCTCCATGCTTTGTTGTTGCTCTTTGAACTTCTTCTCGGCTACCATACCAAGGCAGCATCTTTGCTACCATACCAAGGTAGCAACTCATCAAATATTACATCACTAGAAACCTTTAGCTCTTTGATGCAAGGATTATTACATCTAAAACCATTTTCATCTGAAGAATATCCAACAAATATACACCTATCAGCCTTCAGGTCTATCTTGTGTCTCAATTCTTGAGGTATGTGAACATAACACACACACACAACCAAATACTTTGAGATGTGAAAGGTTGGATTTCTTACCAAACCAAGATTTGAAAGGTGTAACTCCATGTAATCCTAAGGTTGGACACCTTTTCATAATGTATGGGGTTGTATTTGTTGCATCAACCCAATAAGAGTTACGAACATTCATTTCATTTAAGAAAGCTCTAGCCACTTCTACTATGTATCTATTCTTCCTCTCTGCCACCTCATTTTGTTGAGGTTTATACCTGCAAGTGGATTTCCTTTTGATGCCATGGTCATGTAGAAAATCTAAAAATTTATTTGAAAACTACTCTCCCCCTCCATCCGATCTGAGAGCCTTTATATACTTCCCTATTTCCTTCTCCACTACATTTTTGAGCCTCTTGAAGTGGTAAAACAATTCTAACTTTGACTTCATTCAATACATCCAAACAAACCTTGAATGATAATCTATAAATGTGACAAAATATCTATTACCTCCAATGGATGGCTCCCTTGTAGGTCCCCATACATCTATGTATGAGATTCAATAGCTTCATTGCTTCCATATGCTCTCTTCTTGAATGGGAATCTGCTTTATTTCCCTAATTGACAATCATGGCACAAATGTTGAATATTCTAAGATGTAAGATCAGGTAGACCACTCACCAAGCCCTTCCTTTGCATGTGCTTCATCCTTTCTAAGTCTATGTGTCCAATTTTTTTATGCCATAAGTTGATTTCTGCAATCTGTTTATTTCCAATTGACAAGTAGACAGTGTGAGGGGTTGATGGCTCTACCTCCATGGTCAAGAGTCTTCCTTGATTCTTTCCTTTTGCTATAAGCTTGTATTCATGCATGGGGTCTTCAACAAAACATCCTTGATCATTGAACCTCACCTCATAACCTCTTTCAACCATTTGACCTACAGAAACAAGTTCTTTGTAATGGTTGGCACATGCAACACATCCTTCAACACCTTGGAGCTTTGAGATCCATTCAATGCAACATCTGCCACATGTGCAATCTTGTGCTTAGTGTCATCCCTTGTCTTGACATTTCCTTGAGTGATGGTATGAGTGTAAATTAAAGAAACAATCTTTATTGCAACTCATATGGTTGCTACAACCACTATCAATGTACCATGTAAAATCTGAATTGACTCTTTCACTTGAACCATGCATCATAAGAAAGTTCTCATTTTATAAACTTGTTGAATTACTAACATAATTACCTTGATTTATTTGGTATCCTTGATTGATTGCCTCCTCCTTTGGACCAACAATCTCTTGCATAATGGCCCCGTTTTCCACAATTGTAGCATTCTCAATTGGATGCTTCTCTTCAATGTGAGCTTCCTCCTCTTCCTCTACTCTTTCCGCTTCCTCATGATACATAGCTTTGATTGGAGCCTTCTTGGTTGCTTCAGCTTGAGCTTGACCTTCCGCTCCCTCTACCTTGGGAGTTTTGTCCACCTCTTTCGCCTTTGCCTTGACCTGCATAGAAAACTTGGGTTTTACTCCCCTTTGATTGTGAACCTCTTTGGTTCATTTCCTTGGTCACCATCAATATGACTAACTGATCAAATTCAGGTAGGGAATCCCTCACATAGACTGATTTGGTGAATGTTTTCCACCTTTCATCCTCTCGCAAGCCATTGAGAGTGTGTGCGACAACATTGTCATCATCGATTGGGCTCCTACTTGAGCTTAGGGCATCTGCAAGCTCCTTAACCTTCATAATGTACTCATTTATGTTAGTACTTGGCGCCTTCCAGAGATTATTTAGCTCATTATTGAGTTGAATCTATCTTGCCTTGGTTGATGAAGATTACAAGTCTCCAATGTCTCCCAAACCTTCTTGGATGTGTCCAAGACTTGTATATGCCCTATCATCCTATTGCTTATGTGTTGGGATAGAATGAATATGACTCTCCTATCCCTTTCTATCCATTCATTTACTTCCTTGACCTACCCTAGAAGTGGTGGATCATGTATATGAGGCATTGGCTCCGTGCCGCTCACTAATCCCCACAATCCTTTGCCCATAAAGTAGTTGCTAACTCTAAATTTCCATGGTTGATAATTGCCTTTCTTGCATAATACTCAGCCATATTGAGCTCTAAGATGATCCTCTAGCTTCTCATCAAGTGTTTGTATGCTTTGAAAGGTGTGGATATTACCTTTTGATAGCTTCTCTCTTGCTAACCTTTGACTACTTGAGATCTCGATTGATGTAGCCCCCTTTCAATGTCTTCTTGCTTTGATAAGTCCTCCTTGTGCTTCCATGATTTTTCTTGATCCCTTAAAGTATTCAATATTAGGTCAATGATGTCTCGAAGCCTCCAAAATGGCATTTATACCACTGATGGGGGAAGATTCTAACACCCCAACGCAACAATGGAAGATGGTCGCCCTCCACTAGGTTCACAAGCAATGATAGATGCTCGGTGTTCTGAACTTTTCTTTGCACCACTACAAAGACTTATCACGAAATTTTATAGAATTATAGTAGACTATAAAAGCCACCCAAAAAGATTTAAATAATCCAAAACCAATATTCTAGGTAGGAGAAACATTCTCTACAAAACACGCTACCTCTTTGCACCACTCTCTCCCTATGTGTAGAGATATACCTTCACAAGTTGGCAATTTCTCACAACTCATTCAGTCAAATAACTTGCAACTTTGGACCAATTCATGACACTATATAGAGACCATATAAAGCTTCAAATCAATGAAAATGAGTACAATGAGAGAGCAAAGAATGCTCTACAATCTGATACAATAAGATTTGGAAAAGCCTAATCACACCTCTAGATAGAGAGGAGCAAAATCTTGACAAAATGAGATAAACAAGCAAGGGGGCTGCTTGTTGGAGTTTATGACTTCCCTAAACTAAGTGGGAAACACATGGAATGCATACAAATCAAGAAAAAAAGGTGGGATGATGCTTATATAGAGTTTTACTTCTCCAACAATCTAGCTAACCACCCACCAATCGGTGTAGGTGCATGTTTTGGTGGCTAATTTGATGAGATTTGAATTTGATTGAATTTCATGGAGCTTCTAACTTTATTCCACGACTTTGAGTCCTCTTTTTTTTTATAAATCCACTTGAAAAAATCATGGTTGAGCCCTTTTGCGTGATTGAAACTTGATGTTCAACAATATATGTGTGTGTGTGTGTGTGTCTACATTCAAGAATATCATTTAGAGAAGGACCAATATCATTTAGTCTAGAAGAAACATTGCACTCTTCTTATCATTGTATATTTTAATTTAAATAACCTCTTCCTTAAGTTTCAATGCATCACTTACATCAAACACAAATTAGTAGCTATGTGAATCAAGGAGGAACATAATACATATATAGATACATACACATCATGGAGATACACATACATATATATATATATATATATATATATATATATATATATATATATATATATATATATATATATATATATATATATATATATATATATATATATATATGTATGTGTGTGTGTGTGTGTATGTGTATATGTGTGTGTGTTGTGTGTGTATATATATATATATGTGTGTGTGTGTGTGTGTGTGTATGTGTGTGTGTTCAAGAATACCATTCAAAGAAGGACCAATATCATATAGAGAAGAAACATTGCATCTAGCCTTCTTCTTATTATTGTTTATGTTGATTTCAATAATCTGAGCTTCAAGTGCAGATGTATCCGTACATTTTGTACAAATCATTGACTAAGCTAATCAATGAGGACCATATAATAGTAAAATCTGAAAATAGGGGTAAATATGATAGGATTCAAGGTATACAAATATACAAGAAAAATGTATACAAATATACATATATGATGGGGGAAGTATCTCAACCCCTAAGCAACGATGAAGCGCGAATGACCTCCACAGGTATCCTTCTTTGACCTCTGCACACCAAAAATGCTCTTACTCAGAGCTTATGCAGAGAACTCCAGTGAGCTTTTGTAGACCTGTAGTAGACACCAAGGGCTTTCCAACAAAACAAATTTCACTTGAAATGGATGCTTACACAAAGAGAAACAATGTCTACAACATGAGCTAGTTGAATGCTCACAACTGCTAGTCAAGCAGAGACCTCACTTCACTCCAGCAATCTTTTCTCAGAGATTATACAGAGAATGAATCTCAAACTTATGTCAACTTTAGAGGACTTTAATAGCTACCCAATGACACCAAAATCATAGCAAATGGATACATAGAGAAGGAGAACCAGCCCTTACAACAGAGAGCAAAATATTTCCAACAGAGCCTACACAAAGAGAGAGATATCAATCACACAACTTCACTAAAATGAATGTTGCTCCCAGCTTACTCAGAGAATGCTCCAGAGAATTGGTAAGCATAAAATAGACTCTTATAGCTATCCAATGAGACAAGAATTACATCAAATGGATACCATATGAGGGAGAACCAATGCTAACAACTCAGGGGTAGAGAGTTGCAACACTGCCTCCGCACACACATAGATATGCCTACTAAAAGAAAACAAACAAGCAAGCAAGGGGGTTGCTTAAGCAAGGGGCTTGCTTATCACAACTCCAGCACTTAGTGCTCACTTTACATGAGCTAAAACTCCAAGAAGATGGCCCAAAAGAAGTCGGGATACATGCTCCTTTTATAGTGAGAGGTGTGCCCCTAAAATCTAGGAACTACCTTTCCAAATCAGCCTCCTAACTTGGAGGAATTAGTTGAGATGACTTGGGGAGTGGTTGAGTGACTTTTCTTGATGGAATCTCGTGGCTTTTGGCTTCCTTTGATTGCTCCACATGTCCATAAAAGATTCCCCACGAATTTTTAGCTTGAAGCTTGACTTTTAACACTCCCCCTCAAGCTTCAATTCTTCATCCTCATCCAAGCTCCTTCATGTTGATGCATTGCTTGAATTTTGAAATCTTCATCCCATCCAAAGCCTTTGTAAACATGTCCGCAACTTGGTCCTTAGTACCAATATGATGTACTGAAACTTCCTTGGATATCACCTTTTCCCTTATGAAGTGATAGTGCACTTCAATATGCTTGGTTCTAGCATGATAGACAGGGTTCGATGCTAGATGAATGCTACTCATGTTGTCACAAAAAATTGGATATGTGTCAACCTGCAAATTAAGCTCCATAAATAACTTCTTAATCCACATTAGCTCACATGTGACTTGAGCCAAAGCTCTATACTCAGCCTCGGTGGAAGATAATGCCACCGTGGGTTGCTTCTTTGAAATCCATGAGATGATATTGCTACCTAGCATGACTAGGTAACCACTTGTACTCCTTCTATCTTCCTTCGAACCGGCCCAATCGGCATCGGAATAAGCTTTGACCTGCATATCATCATCAAATGAGTAGAACAATCCTTCATTTATAGTGGCTTTGAGATATCACAACATTCTTCTTGCAGCTTGCAAGTGTGTAGTCCTTGGACTATGCATAAATTGTGATAACACTCCAACTCCATATGCTATGTGAGGCCTGGTTATTGTGGCATAATTGAAAGAGCCTACAATAGATCGATACAAAGTTACATCCTCTAATGGCTCTCCATCAATGGAGCTTAGCTTTACATTAACTTCCATGGGATTTGAAATAGGCTTGCAATGTAGCATCCCAAACCTCTCAAGTAGGTCTAGAATATACTTCCTTTGTATGAGCATAATACCTTCTTCTTTGTATACAACTTCAATGCCAAGAAAATACCTAAGATCTCCAAGATCAGAGATCCTAAACTCCTTTCCAAGCTTTGCCTTGATCTCCTCAATGCCCTTTGTATCATTACCTGTAATGATAAGATCATCTACATACACACACATGTAGACCACAAGTTCTCCTCTTTGTTTGATGAAGAGAGATGGATCCGCCTTGCATTGATTGTAACCACATTTGATCAAATAGTCCACCAATCTTTGGTTCCAAGCCCTTGGAGCTTGCTTTAGGCCATAAAGTGCCTTCTTCAACCTACAAACATGATGTGGAAACTCTTTATGAACAAAACCTAGTGGTTGCTCCATGTATACCTCTTCTTCCAAGTCTCCATTGAGAAAGGCATTCTTGATATCCAATTGGAAGAGCTTCCATCCTTTGCTAGCAGCCATTGCAATGAGTGTCCTAATGGTGCTCATCTTTGCCACGGGGCTGAATGTCTCTTCAAAGTCCACTCCATAGGTTTGTGCAAAACCCTTAGCCACCAATCTTGCTTTGAACCTAGAAATAGATCCATCTGAATTCCTCTTTACTTTATACACCCACTTATTACCTATTACCTTCATGTTCTCCTTCTTGGGCACTAGAGTCCATGTTTGATTTTCCTCAAGTGCGTCGATCTCTTCTTGCATTGCCTCTTTCCATTCGGTGTACCTGCTTGCATCTTCATAGCAATCGGGCTCATGATCTTCTACTACTTTGTTCATATATGCATAATGTGTTGCCATGTATGAATCATAAGTAAACCTTTGAGTTGGATACTTAACTCTAGAAGATTTCCTTTCTTCACCTTTTGGAGGAATAAACCTCCTTTGCCTTGGGAACTTGATCTCTTTCTTTGACGTGGCTTCTTTCTCCATCATGTGTCCTTCATCATCTTCAACTTCATTACCTTCTTCATCCAACTCCACCAATGTTGCTTTGCCTTTGTTGATTGATTGTGCTTCATAGCTTGATGAAGGTCTCCCCCTCCATGGTGAGTTCATGCTTGAACTATCTTCATTGATGGAACACCTTGGGCCGCTTAGCTCTAGGTCGATTTGTTCTTCATCATGTCCATGCTTTTCTTCTTCATAGTCCTGCATACAATCATACTTCTTATACCAAGGGAGTAGCTCATCAAATGCTACATCCCTTGATATCCTCAAGTCCTTTGTATTTGGGTTGAAGCACCTGTAACCTTTATGATCATTTGAATATCCTAGAAACACACACTTTTCTGCCTTTGGTTGTAGCTTGTGCCTCAATTCACTTGGCACATGTACATAACAAGTACATCCAAATATCTTCAAGTGGGAAAGATCAGGTTTCTTACCATAATAGGCTTGATATGGTGTCAAGCCATGGATCCCTGAGGTAGGAGCCCTATTCATTAGATACAGGGCGGTATTTGCTGCATCACTCCAAAACATGTTAGGTACATTCATCTCATTAAGCATTGCTCTAGCGATCTCGGCAATGTATCTATTCTTTCTCTCTGCTACTCCATTTTGTTGGGGTGTGTACCTGCATGTTACTTGCCTCTTGATGACTTGATCCATTAAAAAATCAGAAAACTCATTTGAGAAATATTCTCCCCCTCCATCGGACCTTAGCTTCTTGATATATGTACCTGTTTCCTTCTCTACCATTGCCTTGAATGCTTTGAAACATGTAAACACATCTGATTTGTTTTTGAGGAAATAAACCCAAACCATCCTTGTGCAATCATCTATAAAAGTGACAAAGTACTTGTTACCTCCAATGGATTGCTCTTTCGTTGGCCCCCACACATCTGTATGTATCAACTCCAATGGATGTTGGCTTATGTAGCCACTCTTCTTGAATGGAAGTCTCGCTTGCTTCCCTAGTTGACAAGATTCACATAAATGCTTCATACCTTGTCCTTGGAAGTTGGGAAGACCTTCAACCAGCCTCTTGAATTGCATTTCCTTCATTCTTTGTATGTTGATGTGACCTATCCTCTTGTGCCACAAGTCCAACTCCGAAATCCTCTTGTTTCCATATGTGAAGTAGACATGTTGAGTAGAATGAGAATTTACCTCCAAAGTGAAGAGTCTCCCTTGCTTCTTTCCTCTTGCTATGACCTTGTAACCTTGCTTAGGGTTCTCCACAAAGCATCCACCTTTGTTGAACCTTACTTGATAGCCTCTTTCAACCATTTGCCCAACGGACACCAAGTTCTTTGTGATGGTAGGTACATGCAAGACATCCTTGAGACATCTTCCTTCCTCCTTGTCATCCAAAGCTACATCTCCAACATGGGAGATCTCATGGGCTGTATCATCACCTGTTTCTACATGTCCTTTACCTTTGGGAACATGTAGATTAGTAAACCAAGAAGCATTGCAACTCATATGGTTGCTACATCCACTATCAATATACCAAGTGTTATCTACTTTGCTTGAATTCCCATTCATGTGCATCATCAAGAGATTGTCATTTTCTGAACTTGTAGAAGCATAATTACCTTGGCCTTTGTATGAAGAACCTTGATTATAGTTCCTTTGGTTTCCTCCTTGGTAGCAATCTCTAGCATAGTGGCCAAACTGGCCACATATGTAACATCCTTCGCCATCTTGATTCCTGTTTTGTTGATGTCGTCCTCCTCTTCCTCTTGATCTTCCTCTCCCTCTTTGTGATGAGGTGCCTTGGTCATGTCCTTGATTTCTTGAGTGGCCTTGCCTTCCTCCAAACCTTCCTTTGCCCCTTCCTTGTCCTTGTCTTCCTTTGCCCCTTTGATTACCTGCATAGAAAACTTGTGCATCTTTGCTTTTAGTTGAACTTCCACCTATGTTCATTTCTTCGGTGACCATGAGAGCAACCAATTGCTCAAAATCGGGAAGAGTATCCCTTACATAAACTGAAGTGGTAAAGGGTTTCCACTTCTCATCATCTCTCAAACCATTGAGAGTATAAGCCACAAGATCGTCATCGTCTACGTGGCTTCCAATGGATCCCAATGCATCTGATAACTCCTTGACCTTAAGTATGTAGTCATTTATGCTACTCCCTGAGCTCTTCCTAAGGTTGTTGAGCTCATTCTTGAGTTGGATCTTCCTTGCTTTGGTGCTTGTTGAATAAAGCCTTTCAAGTGTCTCCCATACCTTCATGCTTGAATCCAGGTCTTGGATATGGCCGATCATGCTATTGCTAATGTGTTGGGAAAGAATAAAGATAACCCTCTTGTCTCTTTCATTCCATTCCCTAAAGGCCCTTCTCTGGTCATTGGTTGGATTCTCATCCAACCTAGGTCTTGGTTCACTTCCACTAATCAACCCCCAAAGGCCCTTGCCCATAAGATAGTTGGAGACCCTAAATCTCCATGGTTGATAGTTACCTTTGTCTAGCTTTTCAATTTGAGTGTTGAAGTCTCCCATATCTAGTCTTTGATACTTGACCTAGCCCTTGGCTAATGCTCCAATGTGTGTAAAATGAAAATGAGGCTCTGAGGTTACCTCAATCCAAAGCTTTCCTTAGATGGACACCTTGTGCTCTTGCAAATTTGAGTAGAATAGCTCCCCCTTGATGTGAGCTACCTCCAAGAAGCTTTTGTTGATGCAACTCTTCAACCACCAACTCCAAGATGTCTTCTTGCTTGTATGTGATACCTCCAAGATGCCCAAATGCTCTGATACCACTGATGGGGGAAGTATCTCAACCCCTAAGCAACGATGAAGCGCGAATGACCTCCACAGGTATCCTTCTTTGACCTCTGCACACCAAAAATGCTCTTACTCAGAGCTTATGCAGAGAACTCCAGTGAGCTTTTGTAGACCTGTAGCAGACACCAAGGGCTTTCCAACAAAACAAATTTCACTTGAAATGGATGCTTACACAAAGAGAAACAATGTCTACAACATGAGCTAGTTGAATGCTCACAACTGCTAGTCAAGCAGAGACCTCACTTCACTCCAGCAAACTTTTCTCAGAGATTATACAGAGAATGAATCTCAAACTTATTTCAACGTTAGAGGACTCTAATAGCTACCCAATGACACCAAAATCATAGCAAATGGATACATAGAGAAGGAGAACCAGCCCTTACAACAGAGAGCAAAATATTTCCAACAGAGCCTACACAAAGAGAGAGATATCAATCACACAACTTCACTAAAATGAATGTTGCTCCCAGCTTACTCAGAGAATGCTCCAGAGAATTGGTAAGCATAAAATAGACTCTTATAGCTATCCAATGAGACAAGAATTACATCAAATGGATACCATATGAGGGAGAACCAATGCTAACAACTCAGGGGTAGAGAGTTGCAACACTGCCTCCGCACACACATAGATATGCCTACTAAAAGAAAACAAACAAGCAAGCAAGGGGGTTGCTTAAGCAAGGGGCTTGCTTATCACAACTCCAGCACTTAGTGCTCACTTTACATGAGCTAAAACTCCAAGAAGATGGCCCAAAAGAAGTCGGGATACATGCTCCTTTTATAGTGAGAGGTGTGCCCCTAAAATCTAGGAACTACCTTTCCAAATCAGCCTCCTAACTTGGAGGAATTAGTTGAGATGACTTGGGGAGTGGTTGAGTGACTTTTCTTGATGGAATCTCGTGGCTTTTGGCTTCCTTTGATTGCTCCACATGTCCATAAAAGATTCCCCACGAATTTTTAGCTTGAAGCTTGACTTTTAACAATATATACAAATGTAGTATGGTCTTATGGAGATCTCACTATGCATATATTTGAGAAAAGATTTCACCATATCCTAGAGACAGGACTCTCCTCCCAACCTTATGCCCCTCTATATATAACTAGTCAAATCAAGGAGGACCATCATACATACATAAATAAAAAGACATCATGCAGAAACACATACGTATATATATATATAAAATACCCATGCATATACATACACATCACACACACATGCATACATACACACATGTATACATATACATGCATTTATCACACACATGCATATGCATACATACACATGAAACACACATGACTGCATACTAACACATGCACACACACACACATATATGTATATATATATATATATATATATATATATATATATATATATATATATATATATATATATATATATATATATATATATATATATATATATATATATATATGTGTGTGTGTGTGTGTGTGTGTGTGTGTGTATTTATGTATGTATGTATGTATGTATGTATGTATCTATGTCTATATCTATGTATGTGTGTGTGTGTTTATATATATATATATATATATATATATATATATATATATATATATATATATATATATATATATATATATATATATATATATATATATATATATATATATATATATATATATATGTGTGTGTGTGTGTGTGTGTGCACATATACACATGCATATATCACACTCATATCGATATACATAGACACATATCAAGCACATGCATACATACATGGGAGAGATTTTTCTCCTAAAACATAAATCTATATACAAAAGTATAGGCATACCCTTAGAGCTTCATGTTCTAACTTAAAGGAACATGTATTCGACTTTGTGGTGGGACTCACCTTGTATTCCATTTGAATGTAGGGGAATCTAGTATTTGATGCCCATCCAAATGATTCAATTTATCTATCATGAACTCGAGCTAGAAATCTATAGAGATCTTTGGGCGAAACTTAAATTCTTTCGTCAAGCATACTGTTCTAACCTAAAACAATACATTTCAGTTCTATGGTGGGACTCACTTCCTATTCCATATGAATAGAGGGGGTTCTCTTGTCTGATCTAGTCATGTTTTTTTCACTCTTACTATCATTTTGGTCAAGCATCAATATAGTCTTATAATAATTGATTTCTATTGTTTCTTCTATTATTAATTTTGTGTTCTCATTAATGACATCATTGATTGATGGACTAATATGGATTTTAGGTAGTTTCTCTTCATCATCTATAGAATCAACACATAGATTATTATCATTCTCATCAAGTAGATTATCATCATTGACATGTAGAACGATTCTAATTTCTCTCTGAGATGCTAGTAAATCAATATTTGATGATGAATCATCAACATGACTTTCTTTGGTTTCTCTAATAATAAAGCTATTAAACAATCACCAACCTCTAAGTTGAACATGAATGACTTGCCACCAAGGATGAGCATCGGGGTTTTTATATAAAATGTTTGTTCAATATAAGTAGGAAGAATATAAGGTTGTCTTGTTAATCACAATATTTTTGAAGATTCAATTGCCCTAAACCGAAATAATTCCCTTCTCAATGTCCTATTATTACCTTTATACTTGGCTCGACAACAATTAACCTTCAAAATAACATATCAAAATATAAAAAAACAAAATTTTCTTATTATGTGCTTACAAAAATAATAAATTATATCATAAAAAAGTTAATTTTCTTTATCAATTTGAGGATACGAAATGATATATTGTAGATACCAACAATGGTTCCTAAGTAGCCAAGTTTGTTATCTATAAGGTTTATATCTTTTGAACTAGCATGTGATAATTTCTTGAAAGAAGCAACAATGCTAGAGTGCTTTGTTTTATGCAAATAATCATTTACTTTGATTCTAATATGCTATTCATAAGCCCACATATTGTCAACATTTGAGCCTACAATAAAAATAAAATATTACAACAGGAACTAATATATATATTTGTGCAAAAGTAGAATATTAGTAGAATCAAATTAACTTTAGTTTCACAACCTATCATTAACTCTCTATACTAATCTAAGATTCGTTCATTATTTTCATTGACTCATTGCATAGGAGTATATAGTCAATCCGTGAAAGAAGATATATATGTATTGTCGTTACTATCAACTTTACTTCTATATCTTTTGTTTCTCCATCTTTTACGTTAGAGATTTTGAAGTTCTTGCTCATACTCATTAACAAATTCTTGCATGCATTTGCCATTATATGCAATAAAAGGGGAAATATCAATTTCTTCTTGCAATGTAAATTCAAATAAGACTCCCTTATTTGATAATACCCCATCTGTCAATTTTGAAGAGGACTCATTAATCAATGCACATGAAGATTCTTCATAATATCTTTCAAGGTATTCACTAACATAGTACATGCACTCCTCAAGCATCCATCCCTTTCTTCATAGATCCTTTGGGTTTTGTTGTTATCACACATACCTTTTAATATGCCTATAGATTGCTCGACCCAAAGCATCCATTAAGTGTTTAAAAATCTTGCAATCTTTATTTCATCCACAAGATTGATCAATATGTGAACTTCAATATCAAAAAATGATGTTGGAAGATCTTTTTCTATCAGAGGGAGCAAGTCTTTTTAAATCTCTTTTGATGTAATCCACGTATTATGAATCATAAATT
>CM035439.1:71056601-71101601 GCA_020310875.1 Ceratopteris richardii
ATAAATAGATAGAAAGATAAACAATTTAGCTTAATTTTTTTGAAGGAGATAAATTACTACATTCAAAATGATCTCTAAAATTGAGAATAAGTAAACTTGCACTTAGTCATGTCAAGCAACTTCCTTCATATATATGCTTTAGACACTCTTCTTGAAGCTATTTCCGATTTTTAGAAATATAAATGCTTTCACTATCATTTTGATACCAATCCTCAATAAAATGTACCATGCCATCATCATCATTATTGAAAAAATCTTGCAGTTTATCTTCTTTTGAATATAGTTCTTTCAATCTTGCATATTCTATAGGATCATTTTTGCATAGCCTCCTCATGGACGCTTCAAATAAATGAGGTCTTAGTAGAAACTCTAAATGATGTGGTGGAAGATCTCAAATATCATAGATTGGAATCTACATACATGAATATAACTCAAAAAACAACTTAAAATACAAATTTCAATATGTAAGTTAAGTTCAAAAGAGTTCAATTAATCAGATTTTTCATTGCAACACAAGATAGGAGTAAAAAAGTTTTCTTTGTTGTCTAAAAGGTGCTATTGGAGGTCTACCCCATCCATAATTGGATAATAAATATTCATCACCATCATGTAATCAAGTAGTAACATTGAAAATTATGTATCTTGCTACAACTTTACTCATGTACAGTTATTAATGACCATTTTCAATTCTTAAAATGTGCAATTACTCATTGAACTATTTTATCCTCGATTACTATTTATTAAAATTGCAATATTTCCATGCATGCAAGGTCGTCCATCAATATATAATATTTCATTGTATGCATGTGTAATACCTCTACTAGCAAGAGAAGCTATATCCACACAAGAACCATAAGTATTCATGCTTTGAACGTAATGTGTAAGTCGATGTCAATCTCCCCATCTATATATAGGACCACAAAATAACATAAGAGTGACTTCAAAGTTGGGAGACACATACAGATCCTCTACAATAAAGAAACCATGACCAACACCAGTGAAACTGGAGGGAGAAATCATATAGTGCTTACCCCAAAAGTTAAAAAGCTCTCCATGTAAAGAAAGTAGTCCTCTATGCCATCCTCCATATGTTCTTCTATCATATGTTTGTACAAGAGGATGATCACAAGTTGGCAATGGATAATCTTTGGCCGTTTTGATTCTGTAAACCAAGAGGTAGAGGATTCCAAGAAACCTCCGCTTGTAATTAAAAAATGGCATGTTTGTCATATTTATGAGGAATATTAGCATTATTAGTAGGAGAATCATCATCATCATAATCCAACAAATATTTTGGTATACTTAGTATAATTTTATTTTTTATATGACTTTAAAATACAATAATGACATCAATTTATGGAATCAATACATACCCACGCATTATCACATCAATTAGGTGGTGGTACATCCTCAAAGGTGCCATAACCTAGCTCATGTTCAATACATTCCAATCTTGATCCTTGATATATGCCATAGAAAAGATAACAGCAACATATAATATGCTCTTGATAGTAAAAATCAGCATAATTCCTATCGAGCGACACATCTGAAGCCATTGCATGGGTAGGACGTGGTGTAGTACCCTTTGATTGATCAAAATTCTAGATGGTATAACAATAAAAAAACATATATTAGACTTGTATGTACCAATCAAATATTAGAATTAAAATTTTTATGTACTTACAGTGAGTAGTCCTTGCACGACTAGGAGACAGTGGTGGAATTCTCTTTGATTGATCACAATCTGATTGTGTAGCAAATAAAAGGTATTAGGTATTAATACACATATACAAAGATACACATTCATGCATACACATATACATATATTCACACATGTACACATACATACATTTACACATATGTGTGTATGTGTATATGAAGTGTGCATGCATCCATGTATGTATATGTGTGTGTGTATGTGTGTATGTATGCATTTGTGTGTATATATGTGTATGTATATGTGTGTGTATGTGTATGCTTGTGTTTGTGTATGTATGTATCTGTATGATGTGTGATGGTATGTTTGTCTATGTATGTGTGCATATGTGTGTGTATATATGTGTACATGTATGTTTGTGTGTTAGGTATGTGTGTGTGTCTGCATGTGTATGTATATTTGTGTGTATGTGTGTATATGTGTATCTTTATTATAATTTATTAGTTTTAATAATATTATAACATAAATATTTTTATTCATTTTTATTTATTTATTTTCAATAGTTTAAAATAAAATGAGAGCTTTATGCAACTCCTACTTGTGATTTATTCATTTAAAATGGAAGTAAGCATTAGAAACTAAGATCTATATGTCCAGAACCATATTCATATTCTACATCTAATGAACATGGCTATGGAACCAAAGCTCTTCGTATCTAGTGCTCTCTAAAGGGTGCTCTTAAAGGTCTATGTCATCCATAACTCACTAATAATTCATTATCAAACCTAGTGAAGTAATAGCATTGATAGCTAAGTATCTTCCTACATGTCTACTCATGTATAGTGATGTATATGTGTGTCTATGTGTATGTGTGTGCATGTGTATTTGTGTATATGTGTATGTGTGTGCATGTGTGTGTATGTATGTGTGTATATGTATGTGTGTGTATGTGTATGCATCTATGTGTATGTCTATGTATACATGTGTATATGTATGTTTGTGTCTTATGTATGTGTGTATATGCGTGTGTATGTATTTGTGTGTGTTTATTATAATTTATTCTTTAATAATATTATAACATGGATGTTTTATTATTTTTTTTTCTTATTCTCAAGATTTTGAAACAAAATGAGAGCTTTATATGAGACGCTTGGTTTCTACTGCTCTCAATACATCTAACAACTAAGTATCTTCCTACGTCTCTACTCATGTAGGATGATTCATGACTATTTTCATACTCATGTGTGTTTGTCCGTATATGTATGTGTTTATGTGTGTGTACTTATATGTTTGTGTATGCGTATGTGTGTGTATGTGTATGTATGTGTATGTTTGTATGTTTGTATGTGTGTGTATGCATGCTTATAAATTTGGAGTTCCTTTTTTTGTATATTGATCCTCTTTGTTTTTGCTTCAGATTGTAAGAAATAAGAGAAAAGTTGACATACCACTTGAGATTTGGTAGTACTTTTGCAAACAACTAGTCTTTAGTAATCATTTCCTCAATAGAAGGTATCAAAAACATTTTATATTACTATGCATTATAATTCTCATATGTCTTATAAATAATGTATATTTAATCTATGCACTTTTGTTTCATTAAATAAACATAGGCTACTACAAAGAAGAGAGTTGAATCAGGTCATATGTCACACTTAGATCAAATAGGCCATCATAGCTTTTTCCTACATTTTTAAGTATATGTATTACTAAAACTTTATTTATTATTTTATTTAAAACAATAATCATTCTTCTTTTATTTCTATTAATGTAGTGAAATAATTATGGTCCCAATCCTATCAAAATGGAACTTAAATATGCTATACATTGTGGATATTGACATGTAAGTGAGAAGATAAGAGATCATCCTGAAGATTTTGTGATTATAAACTTTACTTTATTTTTATTGATGCTTTATATGTTTTATTTATTTATGTTTGTTATATGTAATACAAGACTTTATTTTTATTGATGCTTTATATGTTTTATTTATTTATGTTTCTTATATGTAATACAAGAGTATTATAGAGATGCTGATATGGATGAGGTGGGGAGAGAGAGAGAGAGACACAGAAGGGGCAATGTCGATCATCATAGACTAGTCATCCCTCCATCCATGATGCCTCTTCAGATACATTAGATCATGTGGATGATCATGATGATGTGGATGGTCATGATCATGGAGTGGTTTAGATGATTGACACTTTACACTAGATGTATTGTGTACATTGATACACAAACACATACACACACACACACACACATATATATATATATATATATATATATATATATATATATATATATATATATATATATATATATATATATATATATATATACATACATACATACATACATACATACATACATACATACATACATACATACATACATACATACATACATACATACATACATACATACATACAAACATACATACATACATACATACATACATACATACATACATACATACATACATACATACATACATACACACACACACACACACACACACATATATATATATATATATATATATATATATATATATATATATATATATATATATATATATATATATATATATATATATATATATATATATATATGTGTGTGTGTGTGTGTGTGTGTGTGTATATATACACACACACACACACACACACACACACACACACATATATATATATATATATATATATATATATATATATATATATATATATATATATATATATATATATATATATATATATATATATATATATATATATATATATATATATATATATATATATATATATATATATATATATATATATATATCAGTTATGCTTTTCATCGTGTCTATGGGGTGAGTTTATAATTTTAATAATTCTAGAGTTTTTATTAAATTAATTTATTTTATTGAAGTGAATTATATGATTGAAATGTACTAATCAGTTTTATTATAGTTCATATTTTACATGTGGTTAATTACTTTAACACTATAGTTCATTCATATTATGTGTTTTTGTGTGTGTATATATATGTATGTGCATGTAGTTGTTTGCATATATGCATGTATGCACTATTGATATATTTAGGTAGTGTTGTGTGTGAACACACTAGGACCATCAGGGCACTTTTTTCCCTCTTTAGGGTGTTTTTTTCTCTCGGCTTGTATATACGCCTATTGCCCTAACGGGCTACTAATCTTTGTACATTCTAGTGGTAATACATACAGTATTGTGTGTTGGGATCCAAGCTTCTTCTTCTTCTTTCTTGTGCTGTTTGTGTGCTTCCGCAGACGTCTAACTCCAACAATTGGTATCAGAGTAGGTCGTTGCTTCATCTAGGGCGTCATCAACACTCCTCCACTTGCAATCTCAGAATCCCACAAATTTTGGTGAACATACTTTGCATGTTTTCGAGATCACTATCGTAGCGCTTGTGTAGGCTATTTCATCTTTTTTTGTGCCAAAGCTATATAGCAGTTTTGGTTGGCCAATATAAGCGTCTCGAAGTCCGCTACAGGTCTAGCAGAATTTGTCTGGGCAGTTCTATTCAACTTTTTGAGGTACAATCAATTTTCTGCTTCAAGGTATTTTAGTCACCAGCCATGGTTGAAAGAAGTGATGTATTCCATGTATTGGTTGTTGAGGATAAGTTTGATGGTACCAACTACACGTTATGGGCTTATATGATGCAACATGTATTGGTGGCAAAAGAACTATGGAACATTGTGCAGGTTGTTGAAAAACGTCCTATAACACCTGCAACTGTTACAACCACAAGTACTGCAGCTAATGAAAAAGGTATAAAAGATGATGATATTCTACATATTCCTGTTCGTGCTATGGTTTTTGTTGCACCTACTGCAGAGCAAATTTGTTGGGATGGTAGAGATGCCCAGGCACATGCATTGATAGCTTTGTCTATCAAACGTGCCATTATTCCTCACATTTCCTCTTGCAGAATAGCTACGGATGCTTGGGATGCACTTACCACATTGTACCAAGCTAGGAATGAGGCTCCTATTGCTTACCTCCGAAAACAGTTGGAGAGTGAGCACATGAACGAAGGTAATTCTATGGACAGTTTTCTAACAAAGATCAAAGACTTGATGGAAAAATTGATTTTTGCTAATGAGGCTATACTAGATAGCTCACTTGTGTAGACCGTTCTGAGTGGTCTTCCTGATTCATCTCAAAGTTTTGCTTCTACTCTTTAGTTGATGATGAAAGGCAATCCAAATGCCTTGTCATTTAAGGAGTTAGTCTTGTTGTAGGAAGATCAGTCCAAGTAGAATAGGTCCATTATGCATGTTCTAGATCAAGCTTTCTTGGCTAGTCAGAAGGGCAAAGGAAAATAGAGCTCTTCAAGTAGTGAGCAGAAATCTGCTAATTCTGCACAATCGAAGAGGGAAGAAAAAGATGAAAAGAAATCAGAAAAGCAAAAACTATTTTGCAAGTACTATAAAGGAAATGATCATATCATAAAGAACTGTCCAAAATGGGCTCCTAAAGACGCAAAGAAGAAAGAGGCTGGAATGGATGTTGCAGAGGCCTATACACCAAAAACAGAGTCTGCTAATCTTGTGCAGGAAGAAGAACAGGCGTTTACTACTGTTTGCAGTTTTGACCGATCTTCTCATGAGCAGTGCATGTATGTAGTAGATTTAGATGTTTGGTACTTTGACAGTGGGGGGACCAAACATATTACCTTGCAGCAAAGTTTCTTCTCTTCACTTGAGCTTGCCCCTATAGAAATATTGCTACATGCGCCAACAAATCCTCTTATCCTATTAGGGGAGTTGGTAAGATCATTTTGACTACTGTTGATGGTAGTTCTTTCACTTTGTCAGATGCTTTGTTTGTGCCAGGGATCAAGAAAAATCTGTTATCTGTTTCTGCATTAGCCAAGATTGGCTTGGTTGTGAAATTTGTTGATGACAGATGTATAGTTCATGATCTATCTAATGGCAATGTAATTATTGCTTCTAGCACTTTATGTCGTGGGCTATATAAGCTCATAGACTATGAAAGAACTATAAATGATTCGGCATGTGCAATACATGATTCTCAGGCTATGTCAGATGCAAAGCTTTGGCATGCATGCTTTGGTCATCTGAATTTTGCTAGTTTGCTACACTTGTGGAAATCTGAAATGGTGTCCTCTTTGCCCAAACTTGAGGCACCCGGAAAACATGTCTGTGAAGGCTATATTTTGGGCATTAATTTCATCAATGAAGGGTATCATTATCATTTGGTTCTAAATATGAGGGAGCCAAGGGCCCTCGATCTGTCCTAAACGAGCCTAATGGTTAATGAATTAACTAAGGCAATTAGTGCCAATGGCAAGAAGAAGAGGAGATAGAGGACAAATTACCTATCTAATAGAGCATTTTAACTTGATTTCTTGAGAGATTTTACCATTGATAATAATGTGCGCCAAGGCATTCCCCATATGCATAGAGATCATATTGATGAATTTAGGTCCATACCATATGTTTTTATGAGATTGCAAAATGAAATCAGGCTCTAGGCAATCGTATGCTTTGTCAAAATCGATCTTAATAAAGATGACATCTTGGGAAGATTCCTTAGCATACTCAAGGACTTCCCACACATCAATTATAGCCTCCAAGATGGATCTTTCCTTTATGAATCCCCGATGGTCCTCACTAATCCACGAGCATAGATGGAAGGTAATGCACTTCACGAGAACCTTAGCTAAGATCTTTCTATTTTGCACCATAGTGATGGGTTGCCACTTTTCAATCCTTATTTTACTCTTTTTTTGTGAATTATTGTAATGACCCCTTCATTGAGAAATTAAGGGAGAGTATTGAAGTGTATGGCTTCCTTCCACACCAAAACTAGGGTTTTTCGAGCCCTTAGTGTCGGAACTTGGCAACTCGGCCGAGCGACCCTGTGCCTTTTCAGATGGTCCCCTGATTTTACTCCCGACAAATCGAAATCGCTTCGGTACCCCCTCTGGGTTGAGCTCCCTAATCTGCCATACTTCTTGTACAACTTCGTATGGGACATTGTTTCTCCTATCGGCAAGCCGTTGGCCTCACGCGAGGACATTGGTGGTCTCATTTATGAAGGAGCAAGACACTCGTTCAATGCCCGGTGGCACCCTCAAATCTATGTCGAGGCTGACCTCAGTATGCCACTCCCATCGAAGATCAAACTGGACTTGGGCGAAGGGGAAGTATGGGAGCAAGACATCAGCTACAAAAACCTTCCCAACGCGTGCTTTCGATGTGGCCAACAAGGTCACAGGATCAAAGATTGCCCTTTGAGACGAAAAAGCAAACCAAATCAAGAAGCCCCATAAAACGCTCAAGACAGCAATGGAGCATTGAATCACTCGACGAAAGTAGAGGAACTCAAGGGTCCCAGTAATCCAGAAGCTGATGCAGACGGGTTCATCGAAGTCAGAAGAAGAAGGAAAAGAAGCCCTAGGGTAACCTCTGAGCGAAATAACAAGTCTGTTTCCCCCTCCAGCAACTTGTATTGCAATCTGGAAAAGGAAATCAATGAGTTTGACTACCCAGGTGGGAACCAACTTGAGGAGGACACCGATGTCAAAGGCCTGGAGATCCCGGACAGTAAAGAAACCCTGCAGGAGGGTTACACTACAAGCAAAGAAGACGGCTTTACTACCAGCAACGAAGATAACATGGATAGTGAAAGCTCCATCATCGGATCGACTATTCCGGAAACGGAGCTGAAAAGGGTGTCCTGCTCTTCTCAGCAGGAGGCATCCCGCAAAGGAAAACAACCTATGGAGGTACCGTGGAAAAGCCCCCACAAGAACCTATTGCTAACTCGGGATCCGATCCGAGCGAAAAAGAAAGATGAAGCCAAGAGAAGAAAGGACAAAGCTCCCTCCCGCAAAGAGGGATCAATACAAAAATGATTGTCATCTCGCTAAATGCTAGAGGGCTAACCGACCCCTCAAGAGCGACCATCATTGGTCAATGGCCTCGCGACATTAGCCTAAACCCAGACTTTATATGTATTCAAGAGATTAAAATTGACGGAGAAGACCTCCAGAAACGGCTGAGACAGGTCTCCTCGGCCCATGTGTGGATCCCAACGAAGCACTAATGGGGGTCTGGAGGAACGGTTATCGGTATTAAACAACTCTGGTTTGAAAAGCTTGAGAACTCCATTGAAGATGTAAGTCACTGTTGGATTGATGTTTCTTTTGGTGCTCCTCTTTGTGTTACTATGGTTTCTCTGTACGCCCCTAACGGGGATTTGGAGAGACTGAACACTTGGGCCTCCTTAGACTCGCTTCCCCACAACGTGCTTATATGTGGAGACTTCAACATGGTGGAGGACCCGACGGACAGATGGATGGGCAAGGGCAGGGTCATCGACAGTCGGGAGAAAGAAACGTGGGACATGACCAAACTTCACTTGGATTTGGTTGAATTCAAAGACTCGAATGGCTTCTCTTGGTCGAATCTCCAAGCGAGCGAGGACCTGAGGAAAGCTAGACTTGACAAATGCTACATCTCTCAGAGTTTTACTCATCAGTGGGGCCACCCTACTATCACGCAACGCACTGACCTCACTATCTCTGATCACTACCCGATCGTCATCACTTTTCGACCTTCCAACAAGATCCGCAAAGCCCCGTGGTTCCATGCCAACGCAACCACCTTCTCTCTCCCCTCCGTCCATCAAGAAATTGCCGATGTGTGGAAGGTGGCGTTCGCCTCTGGCTTGGCCCCAACCAAGTGCTGGAGAAGGGCGGTCGACAAGTCTCGTAAGATCATGATCAGAACTAAGAAGATGCTCGAGACTGTGCGGCGGGCTCCTAGGGAAGCTCTTTACCACAGACTCTGGCGGCTCGAGGAGGAAGTGAACAAAGGAAAACACCAAGCCCAGAAAGGTCTCCGAAAAATCAGAGCGGTGTTGAGATACGAGGAAGAAATACAAAGGAAAAACTTGCAAATTTTCTTCAAGGAGTGGTGGGCTGGCAAAGCCGATAAACCCACCAAAGAGATGTGCCGCATCCTTAAAAGGAAACACAACAGAGAATCGATCCCCCTACTGCTAGATCCACATGGCAATGTATGCAATTCGGAAGAAGATAATTTTGGCATCATCGAAGGGCATTTCACGAGACTCCCGGGAACCTCGAACCCCCTCTCCCACCATAGAAGGGACTGTATGGCTGCCATTTCTAGGGTTTCCCCCCGGAGGATACCACCCAACCTCCACTCCCTGCTTCATGCCCCTATCTCTGAATCAGAAATCATTGAGGTCATTGATGCCCTCCCTCTCGGTAAAAGCCCGGGACCCGACGGACTCACTAATGAGTTCTTTAAATCCTTCAAGCTGGTGGTTGCCACCCCCCTTCGGATGGTTTGGCAAGAAGTGCTAAAGTTTGGTGCTCTTCCTTCTTGTCTAAATAACGGAATTATCAAGCTGATACACAAGAAGGGGTAAAATAACAGAATCGAGAACTGGCGGCCTATTACGATGCTCCAAACAGGATACAAGATCATCGCCAAAGTCATTGCCAACAGAATCTCGTGCCACCTGAGATCTTGGCTTAGTGAGGACCAAAAAGGTTTCATCAAAGGCAGGTCTATCCTGGAAACCATTATGGATATTTGGGAAGGTATTCAATATGCAAATGAGTCTAACCAAGATGTGGTTTTCCTCAAGATCGATTTTGACAAAGCCTACGACAGGCTAGAATGGGACTATATTCTGCAGTCGCTCCAAGATATCGGATGTAGTCAGAAATTCACCAAGATGATCGCGACCCTTCTCGGAAACGCAACGACCCAAATTAACGTTAACGGCAAACTTTCGAAGGCGATCCATCTTAGAAGATCTATTAGACAAGGGTGCCCTCTGGCCCCCCTTCTTTTTGCCATCGCCACTGAGGGGCTAAGCAGACTTGTGGCACATCATGTGGAGACTGGCAATATCAAAGGCCTCCGGCTGCCTCACGACCACAGTCAAATCATCATGAGACTATTTGCCGATGATATGAACGCGTTCGTTCACAATGATAATACCAGCCTGGAGACTTTCTGGAGGTGTCTTGCTACCTTTTGTGAAGCCTCTGGATCCAAAATCAACCACTCTAAGACCGCCTTTAGGGCTATTGTGGGACATCATCCTGGCCTTCTCATTGATCATGGCTGTCAAATCATTCCGCAGGGCCAAATACTTCGTCTTCTGGGGTTTTGCGTCTCTATGGAGCAGAGATGGAACTGGGTGCTGGCCAAACTCGAAAACAAGCTTAACTATTGGAAAGGTATGCAAATCAATCTCGCTGGGCGTGTGATGGTTATCAACACGTTCCTCCTCTCTTCTACCATCTATTTCCTTTCTTGTTGGAGACCGAATGAGCAAGGCCTGTCCAAACTGAATAGTATTTGTAGAAACTTTCTTTGGACGGGCGATCATAACAGAAAGGGGGTGCCTAAAATCAAATGGGCCATCTGCACTAGCCCTAGAGATAGCGGGGGGCTTGGTATCCTGGACATTGGGTGTATGGCTAACAAACTGGCAGCCAAATGGATGATTAAGGCTTGGTGCAATTGGGAGGCCTCGTGGGCCAAGCTGATCTTCAGAAACAAGAATGAGTTGGCTCTCATGGGGTTCCCAAACTGGAAGAATCTTGACATCATGACCCTGCTATTCTCCCTGATCCCCGTCTTCCCGAAAGGCTCCAATCTCGTGTGCTCCCTTTGGAAGGGCTGGAATAAAGTCAAAAGCTTCACAAGAATTAGTGAGGACTGGAAGTGGGCGGCCGGAATCAGACAAAACGACTCTATCTGGTTTCCGATACATGGCATCCGGAGTGTGGAGTTGTGGAACATTCAAAATGCCAAGAGGTTATGGAATAAAGGATTCAAAAAATGGAAACACCTCTGGAAACATGACACCAACAGCTGGATCAACTTCGAGGATATTGACCCTTGCTTAAACATCTCCTACGAAGAATGGAACACTTTGCAAAGCCGATGCCTCGCATGGGATTGTCACAAGACTCGCCTTCTCATGGGACACGACACACCGAACCTGCTTGGTCTCAAATGGCACAATGGAAATAGCCTACTCAAAATCCCGAACATCAAAGAAACGGCTGACCACCAGATCAGCCTCAACAAGAAGTGGTGCCTGTCTTGGACGCGGCTTCGGTGGGACATGAAATTCATGGGTATCTGGCACCCCCTTATAGAGATTAAGAAGTCTGTCCTCTTATGGCAAATTCTTCATCGAGGAATTTGGACCAACCATAAGGCTAGCAAACTTTGTGGGATTCCTCCTTGGTGCAAACGCTACCACCGGGCTATTGAAGATGTCCCACACATCTTCCTTACTTGCCCCAACTCCTACAGAATCTGGCAGACGGTTGGAATGAAAATCAGACTTCAAAAACAGCTTAGTTGGAAACAAGTCCTTTTGGGAGAAGCGATCGGCTGCTCTGCGACACTCTGGAACGCCATCAGAGGGCAAGTCTTGTGGAAAATTTGGCGGGAGAGGTGTGCTCTCAACTTCGGCGATCCCCCCAGGGAGTGGTCGATTGAGAAATCACTATCCCTCCTTGGCAAAAGGATTGTTAACAATAAGAAATCCCCCCCCCCCCCCCCCCCTTCAGGCACCATCAAGTCCTCCTTTTGATCAACAACAAGCTCAAACCCAAGTGGGCCCCGCATGAGGGCGATGAGAGGGTGATTAACCTTCTCTGTAATGCAACCTAGGATTCATTCAAGCTTCCCCTGCTTTGTGGGATTTGGGGGGTCCCGTGGGCACTAGTCCCCTTCTATTGTACCTTTGTTTCTTAATTTAATTCAAGTCCGGGAGAGTAGGCTATTGCCGAACTTCCTTTATATTAAAAAAAACTAGGGTTTTTACTAAGTCCCTTCTAAAATTCTTGAAGAATGCATTGGTGAGACTATCTACACCCAAGCTTTTTCCACTAGGGAGAGCATCAAAACCTGTGCCTTTCAAAACCCATAGGATTTTTTTCTTGGAAAACAACGAGATTAAAAGAAAGTGTTTTGGTCATGAGGGTGACAAGAAATCATTAAACTTCTCAAAAAATCTCTTTAAAATGCTTTTCACACGTCGAATCTTAGATATCCTACTGATTTTGGTCCATCTTAGCTATTGAGCCATTATATCCCTTCATGTCAATCAGAGATTCTTGGAACCTAGGACCACCATATTTTACTATATATTGTGTTTGTGCAAAATGTACATATATGACTTTGGTTAGGGAAGGCGTCATGTTGTTGAAAATCTTTCATATATGCAAAGTATGGAAGGTCCATTCACATATGGGTCCCATGTTTGCTATGCCCCCTTCCCTTACATTCAATTAGTTCAAGATTAACCCGCACCTTTGTATGATATGGGTGTCCCATGGGTGTCACACCCACCTTCACCTCTACTTTCATTTAATTCAAGATTAACTCCCTTGTTTACTTTTAAAAACATTTTATCTTCTAGATTTAGGAGAGCCTTTGAGCACTTGTTCCATATGGAACTTTGGACTATTGAGTTCAAACTTTTCCTCTCATCTAGCTATAGGGTTATCCCTTCTCGAGTTGCACCTTCTCTAGCTTTAGGCCATTCCTTCCCCACTTCTAATATAGGGAACCTTCAAACTTTGTAATCCTTACCATAGTTCTGTAAATCTTCTATTAAAGATGTGCTTCCTAGGGATACCAATCCTCACCATATTATATATGATCATAGTTATAACAAGTGAAAGGTTAACCTATTATATGAGACGAAGAAGATATTTTTTATTGTTCCCCTATTAAAGCAAACAATTCAAGTCCGTATTCCAATTACTGAATGAGAAGGGAATAGTTAAACGAAAAGGAAATGTTTGCATACAAAATTCTCAAGATTTCAGAAGAAAATTTTTGCACAATAATCGTGATGTTCCTTATGCAGGTCATCCTAGTCTTGATAAGATAATGCACCTTGCTAGAAGAACATTTTTGTTGCATGGATTAGCCAGAGATGTCCATACATATCCTCAACAATGCTTTAAGCGTCAGGTCAACAAGGCAAAAAGGGTTAAGACGCCATGAATTTTACATAATTTATAGATTCAAGAACACAACTAGGATAGTATATTCATAGACTTAATAGTGGGGCTACGACAAACCGAAAGGAAGTGGGATGCTATCTTGGTAGTGGTAGATAGATTGAGCAAGATGACTCACCTCATACCCACACAAGAGACGATAGAAGCTCCATAGATAGTGGAACTATTTATCTAGCATGTGTTGAGATTTCATGGGTTACTCACATCCATAATTTCAAATAGGGATGCTAGATTCATAGGATACTTCTGGAAGTTTGTATTTGAAAAACTCAAAGTGTCCTTGAAAGTGAGTAGCATTGACCATCAAAGAAGCAAGAGATCAAATTAAGAGGCTTACATACCTGTTTCATTTATTTCCAGCACTGCAATTCACCATACCCTCGACAAACACCTACCATAGATTTCACCTTTCAACGGGCACAACACAGATTTATAGAAGCCTACGATCAACAGACTTTTTCTTTGTTGAAACACAACCGCCAATTTCGATTTATTCCATGCTAACTGAAGGATTAGAGTCATTCCGTATTGTGGAATTATAATTATTAGTCCCACGCCATTCGTCGTGAATTCTACATTTCCTACAAGTTGGAGATCGACTCCGACAAAAATTGAAACGCTACAGTTCTCCACGAGCATCGCTCTGTCATGCCGCTTCGTCGGTCAAGAAAGAAGCTTTCGACTTTGCACGATTGTCTTTCTGTATAGACGTGAATATGATCAAATTTGATCCACTGAAGAATGATGATAATAAAAAGCTTGCAAAATGGAGGCAACTTCCAACGATTTAGATACAGAGACTTTGGAAACTCAGTCCGCAAGTATCTTCGTAGGTATATTAAAAAACGACAAACTTTCATCAAATGCAGATATATCATGGACGTGATCATCAAAGTGATGGAACACGATAAGGACACAAAGAAGAAAGACTCACTATACGCATGCCACACATCATTGTGACTTATAAGGTGGGGGACTTATGGGGATGCAAGTGGCTTGTAGCTCATATTTTTATGCGATTTATTGTGCAATAACATACAATGCATTGAGATGACTTCCTCCATGAAAGGATTTACACATGCTGATTGAACCAAGCCTCTAGGACAAATCCCCAGGCACAATCAACCCATAGACATCCCCAAACCTTACACACAAAAGAGATGGTGCTTTGCGGACTTACAATCTTAGAGAGCTAGGGTGTAATGGTTTACATACTCATCCCACAAGGAAGTAGATAGACATAGAGTGAAAGGGGAAAATCCCCTCGAGCTAAATGAGAGTAATTGGGAATTAGATTGAGTTCAACTGGACTTGAAGGTTGGTTGCATAGCAAAAGAAGGACTCAACCTAGAAGGGTGATAGTGCAACGGCTAGAGATGTGTCGACCAGATGGTGAGTTGTTGTGAAGTCCATGTTTTCGATTTCCAAGATGAGCGTGAATGTCCATTCCTAGATACATCCAAATCCCCTTTGAGTGAGTGATCAAGATAAGAACGGGCCAGCATGGTGATGGCACACCTGGCGGTCAAGGTCCAAGATCCGCCAAGGGATTGATGGGGGGTTTTTTGATTGCCAAACATCTACCAATGATGCAAGGGATATCTGACATTCCCATAAAAAGTGAGGAAGGAAAGGCTCAACACATACGCATGGTAATGCATTGTCGCCTAGACATTGGAGGGCACTCCACATCGGTCCACTATCTAGAGGCATGCACGATCACCACTGCCCTTATAGTTGTGCACATTTTGATGCAACAAGGAAACCACCCAAGCACCAAGTTGGGCTAGATAAAAGACTAGGGAGGAGGCAAAGGGGCATGACACCCAAGCCCCCTTCCCTCTTCAAGCATCACACAATCTTAAATATAGAGAAGAACAAACTCAAATGTAAATGGCTCCCGCATGAAGGGGATCAAACCATCATAACGCTTCTTAGTTTTTCCCAATACTTTTCTCTCATAAAAGGTTAGAAGGCCCTTGAACTTTTTGGTAGCTCCTTCTTTTATCTTGTACTATCTCCTTAATTAATGAAATTGCAGCTGGTTTGAAAAAACAAAAAACTCCACTACCCGTAGTAGAAAGAGAGATTAATAGGAAACTACCGAAAAGGAGAGTAATGAAAATTAACATCTCTTATTCAATGAAGACTTTCTTGTAAGCCTATACACGAAGGTCTTTAGAGACTTGAATCTCCTTATGCACATTATCTGGGTAGGATATCCCAATGATCAAATGAGACATTATTATTTTCTTAGAGAAAACTATAAGTTGAAGGTCCTAGGTGTTATAAGATGAGGAGAAATTATATTAAAGGAGATAAGTCTTGAAACATTTAATCTGAGGAGTCCAAATGAATAGAAACTTTTGATTCAACACTCAAATGGCGATAATATGACCTTTTTAGTTATTCATGCTCATTAATTAAAAGAAACTAATTCTTCGTTGACAAACCATTGTCTTCATACTCATTAATTAAAAGAAACTAATTATTCGTTGCCAAACCATTGCTCATTGGATGAAAATCATATACTAAAATTACTGGAATCTATATACTAATATAACTCGAATCAGGTTTCGTACGTCATATTCCAGCCAAGGTTAAAGAGAACCTAAAGTGTTGGTACATCTGCCATCTTCATGCCTGGCTAGTTTATGGCCACACTTTTTCAGGTTTATAATAAAATTATTGCATGACAAGCTCTCGGCGGAGGGGCAACGAGCTTCTCAGATTATTAATGGGCTACGATAAAAGATGAAGCTAAATGGCAGATACAAAAAGAGTTGCATTTGAGTTGGGTGAAAACCCCTTAAGTCCAACGTTTAAGAGCTTTTTCACCTTTTCTCTAAGAGCATTCAAAGAACACTTGTTTTTCAATTTCTTGTTTCTTGAAAATTAATATTCTATGGTGCCAAAACAAAGACTTCTTATAATCTCGGATTCTTTTATGAATCTTCTTTGTAATTCTTCCTCATATTCTTTGTAAGCTTTTCTTGTTTGTAATCTAAAGCTCCTTTTCAAAAAAAAAAAACAAACCTCTAAAAGATCGGGATATTTCATGTCGTTTCAACATTCTTAAACGTTTGTAGCACGTGACATCAAAGTCAAACCCTAAGTGAATCTCGGCTTATGAATGATGTATCTATGGCATGTGTTTAAAATGATATTTGAGGTACGATTCATGTATTTCCAAGATTGGAATTGAATTGAAAGTAAAAGAGAAGGGCTTCGCATCAATGGGATCCCTTGTATCCCAGAATCCAAAAGGTTATAAAATATTATGGTAGTTCAAGCCACACTAACGGTTAGATGGATAATCGAAAACCTCACTTCAGAGGGAAGGATGGTATAGCCAACAAAAGAATTGAAAGCAAGTCACATACGTATGTTCACATCTGGTAGTTGGGTTGTTCTGGCACTAGGTTCTTGAGGCAAAGATCTTGCGTTCAACCTCTGAGCTGAACATGTAATGTCTTTGAACAACCTATATCAGTTGCAATCAGTTGTAAGCTTGTCTAACCCCTGTTTTTTGGGATAAAAAGGGTCCTATGAATAAGTGTGCCCATTCACCTTTACAACTATTATTTCAAATTAAAACTTGAAGAAGTATAGAATTATTCTTTCGAAGTTCAATCTCAAGGGAGTAGATGCTTGACAAACCTCCATTTTATAAAAAAAAAATCGAATATGTATGTGTATGTACAAGCATTAATATGTAAGCTCACGACAACATAAAAAACTTAGAATATTTTCTATTGAAGGAGTGTGGCTCAAGTAGTCTATGCCACGATGCGGATAGGAGGATGTCCTGGGCTGAAGTCCTAAATCCGCTTAAGATATCCATATGGTATCCATGTATATGTATAAAAAGCACACTGATTGCTTTTCAAATTTCCTGTACTCTCAAAAGAAAAAAGAAAACTCACGAGATACTCACGTTATAGATGATCTCACACATGTTGTAAGGTATGGACTTTTTGAACCAAGCTAATAAAGCTATACAATGTCTCTCAAACCTTCTCGTATCGACATGTTTGTTTGTTTCTTTGTGGAGCCCTCTCCGACGAATGTAAACAAATATGTCCCAGAAGATAGGAGCTGCTCCACGGTTTTATTCACATAACTCTTACGTCTTTATGTCGTCCTACAATCATGAAGTACGAACTATAACACGTGTCGCTCGCGGAAAGCTCAACAAGCTGCTTTTGATTAGCGTGGAGCAAGAAAGTCGTAGCTTTTTCATCTCAGGCGTTTTGTATGTCTTCATGTAGCCAAAAAGAAGAAAGCCTTCCCTTATTCCAACTTCCAAAGGTGAGTTAAGACTCGAGTGTTGGAAATATCTTCTGTTTCACAAGTCCACTATAAATGAGATCAGTTCTACCAATAAATCTGTCCGTGTAGATGAAAGAACACTTTTTCCGTCTTGTTCCTTCAATGAACATAAATGAAAGTGCGCAAAACTATGTAACTTTGGTCACTTGAGGCGGAGGTCCAGGGTTCAAGTTTCGAGCTGGACATGTATAGCTTAGGCTAGTTAAAACCAGTTCATATGTTATAACCTTGTCTAACCCTTGCTTTGTGGGATACAAGGGGATCTCACAGGTACCATGCCTATTCACTTGTACAATTGCACTTGCAAAGTTAAAGCGCAGGGGAGTAGGCATCGACTGAGCCCCCATTAAAAAAGAAAACAAGAACAATATGGATTTTCATGTCATGCTTAATAAAAGATGGTATCTAGATTGGTTGAGTAGGTGGGATTTCAAGTTCGAATCCTTTTGGCATCCTTTTACCGAGGTTTAACAATCCGTATTTGGATCAATGTAAAAGCTAACAAAATTTTTTGGAGCCCTTCCATGGTGTAAATGATGCCTTTATGGCAATGAGGACTTGGCACACCTCTTCTTTCTTGCACCAAGTCAATGTCGATCTAGCAAGCCCTTGGGAGAACCATGTTGCTACGAGGTAAAATCAATAGGAACCAAGTGTTATTGAGTGAAACAATCCGTTATTCCTCATCTCTATGGAATTCTATAAGAGGTGAAACCCTCTAGAACATCTAGAAAGAGAGATGTATTGCCAACATTCGTCACTCTCTTAAAAAATGGTCAATAAAAAATCTCTTTTCCTTTTAGGCAAAAGAATTTCCAATTGAGCAAAACCCCTGGCTTTTAGAAATCATAGAGTGTTTTTCCTTGAGAACAACAAGATTAAAAGCGAGCCCCAATGAGCGAGACAAAAGGTTTATTAACATTCTTTGTAATGCTTTCTAGGAAGTTTTAAGCAACCCATGCTTTGTGGGACTTGGGGGTCCCATGAGTGCAAGGTCTGTTCACTTGTACAATTGTTCCTTCTATTAATTAAAGTGTGGAAGAGTAGGCTATTGCCGAACTTTCTTTTGAGGAAAATAAAAAACTATTTATCTATCTATCTATCTATCTATCTATCTATCTATCTATATGGCTACCTTAATGTTGGTTGATGTCGAGAGTGGCAAAATCTCGAGGTAGACAACAGAGGTCCGGACAACATTTGTGGAACTATAGGATGACTTGGAAGTATCAATCTTGTAGCACCAAGGTCCCATGTAAAAAGATACAAGATACATGTCTCTCGCACCGGTGTAAATTTGAGTCGATGAAAATGACTCAAAAAGCATGCCTCCAGCCCCTTTGAATCTTGGTTAGGATAGAGCACTAGCATGAGATCAATCCTTTTGTTGGAAGATCAAACTCTGCAAAAGAGGCCGTTGAACAAAGCTGACGTTGCACCATAAGTTCTATGTCTTCATTTCTATGTCTTCATCTAATGAGAAAAACTAAGATGATGGAAGAAATACCTTGACATCCATTTGTTGACCTATAAAAGCAAAACGAAAAACTAACATGATGTGGATTTGACCTATAGATTCAAGTGTAAATGAAATCGGTTGTACCATTAAATGTGCCCGTATAGATGAAAGAACACACTCTCTCTCTCTCTCTTTCTCTCTCTCTCTCTCTCTCTCTCTCTCTCTCTATATATATATATATATATATATATATATATATATATATATATATATATATACTCTCTCTCTCTCTCTCTCTCTCTCTCTCTCTATATATATATATATATATATATATATATATATATATATATATATATATATATATATATATATATATATATATATATATATATATATATATATATGCCTATTCTAGAAAAATGGGACTTACACATGATTTTGAGACAGCTTTTGTGTCCCAATGTTTTACATTTTTACTCATTGACAAACTAAAACATGTTATTATCACTTGATTGGAGTATATTAAATTGACAATTTATTATTAAGGATAATTATACTATAAATGGGGTATGAAGGTTCGGCTGAAACTTAAGAAGTTAACATAGTAAGTAATATAAATGTGACTTGATTAATTCCCAAATTTCTTGAATAGGCCTTAAATTTATATATATATATATATATATATATATATATATATATATATATATATATATATATATATATATATATATATATATATATATATATATATATATATATATATATATATATATATATATATATATATATATATATATATATATATATATATATATATATATATATATATATATATATATATATATATATATACACACACACGAATAAACATACAATACACAAACATATACACACAAACACACAGATTCCAAAGATTGGGAACTCTTAATGAACCTGTTCCCCAATTTGAAACGAAACTATTTGCATCTTATTGAGCTATATTTTGAGTCTCCTCATGTTTTCTTTAGCTACTTTCAGATTAAAATCCATAGCTTCCAAGAAGTGTTTGGTTGCTTGAATCTATCATTTTTCTCTCTTGCATAATGGGGATCTTGATTGGAACCCATACATTAAAATGAATGGACTATACGAGATCGCAGGATGCTTAGAACTGTTATAAGGAAATTGAACCAAAGGCAAATAGTCTTCCCAATGAGCTCTATTTGAAGATACGTGTGGCCTTAACATATCTTCAAGTATGTTTTTGACCCTTCCTATTGGCCTTTCGAACTATGGATGTTTTGTAGTACGTAGACTAAAATTTAGTTCCAATTGACTAAAAACAACTCTCGAAAGAAAACTACTGAGCTTTATATGTTTGTCTCATACTATGTTATGAATTATACTATAGGCTTGGTAGATATATTTAACAAATAACTTATCTATTTTTGAGTTTTAAATATAGTTCATGTGGCAATGAAACAAACCATTTAAGTCAAGAAATCTACGAAAATAAAAACTACATCATTTCCTTTCTAGATTCAAGGTAAGCGTGCAATTAAGTCCATGTAAATACTGTCCCATTTATCATTGGTAATTTCGATGGGGTGTAAGTCCCCACCAATCATACATTCCTTTTCTTTATTTAGTTGAGATTTTGTACATTTAAGTACATAACTCTACATCGTGATGACACTTGGCCAATGAAACTATCTTTTGACCAATTCATGCGTTTTTTTAATCCCCTGATGACATTTTGGGTGCATCATTGCATTCAAATGAAACTTACCTTCTAAGTTCTTTGTCACAAGATACAAATACCTTTCTTTTGTTTAAAAAATATTCATCGTGAATATGATAATTTTAAAGACTTAGTGATCTTTAGATGATAACTTTCGACCTTGTTCAAGAAGAAGAAGCCTTCTTCCAAACTTAAATAGATTTGGATCTTCATGATGTTTTCCTTTCATCACTTGTTGGAGACTTGTATGAAGTTAGACAATTCAAGATAGGCATATCCATTAAAGAATTTGCAACTAGATCAAACTTTCAACTCCAATATTAGAGTTCATAGTCAAACTCTTCAAGTATCTTGGCTCATCTATCCTTTCTATCTGATAATTGAGGTAGGTTTGAAAAGCAATTGATACTTATTTGGTAAAAAATGTGTCTACTTTGGACCTAAAGAAGTAATTTATCCATTTATTTAGAAGCATGCACAATGTCATAGAGCTCCTTTGCATAGGTAGAATAGCTTTGTTGAGCTGAGTTAAGCTTTTCACTTTCAAATGCAATTGGTTAATCATTCGGATTTCACACAAGCCCTATGGTTAGTTCACTTGCATGTTTTGGGTCTACAATTTGTAGGATTAGGGCCAATGCAATGGCTTTCTTAATTCATTCCATACTTTTGCATGTTTCCTTACCCCAAGTAAGGATTTTATGTTTCCCCATTAGTTTTTCATATAATGTGATTGCGATCTTGGTAAAGTTTCATAAAAATTTATTTTAGTATCCTACTAACCCAAAAAAATCTTGAAAATATGAAATGGTTTTGGGATGTGGCTAGTTAAGAAGAAGAATGAATACTATGGTAGAAGCAAATGGAAAGGTTCCAAAATACAAAGTATATAATATAAAATGGAAATGGAATGGAAATGGAGTAGAAATAGAGTGAATCCAAGATACAAAAGGGAGATGCATTCTCATATTCTCAATACCCCCTCTAAAGCTTCATTTTGTAGAGTATGAAGGGTGGTAGGGTATGAGAGAAAGGTCCATGCAGAATGTAGCAACAACCACATGGGCGCCAAATAGGATGTCTCCATGTGGAAATCCATAGCCTCCAAGTGGTATCAACCATGCGCGATCACTAGGTACTCCATAAGATGTCCACTAGATGGATCAAGCAGATGCTCCATATGCATGCCACCAATGAGGTATAGGAACAAAACAAGATCTCACGGGATAAAATCACCTCCATGCGAGATAGATAGGATGACTCCATGTGGTATATGGGAACCTCCAAAGCTTTGAAAAATCCACCACAAGATGTGTATTGCCAAGAACTAGGTCCTGGAAGAATGAAATATAAAGCATGAAGCATAAAAATCATAGTCACATGGTAGTATGTTTATATGGTGTAGTCCTCCATGGAGTGTACAAAGTCCTTATGTGTGTTAGTAGGAACATGGAAATCCCCTCTAAACTGAGAGCTTGGCTCAAAAAAGAATAAAACTAAATGATGAATCCAAGTAGATGCAGGAATATCTTGTGGTAAATGAAAAGATGCTAGACGACAAGAATGGAAGAGTACATGCTTATAATGCTATTGCAGATGAGGTAAGTGGGCTCTTGAAGATAGGAATGGAAAATGATGAGTCACTGATCCTGGAGTAATGCCCAACTAAAGTTGAGGGGAATTATAAACCTTCTATGTAGAATAGGAGGTGTAGCTATCTGATTTATAAGTTGAGATTGTATTTCTGGTTCCTCATGCTCAAAAACTGTACCTTGATCTATAAATTCATGCACAAAGAGAGCATGCTCCACATAGTGTGACTATCCAAAATTGAAATGATCCCCCCCTCCAAGGTAGAAATGGGAGGATCCAAAAGGGATGAATGCTAAGAGTATTCATCAAAGGTGTAGTACTTGGTTACTATAACTAAATGAATCTTTGGGTCATAGAGCTTGTATGCCTTTTTTTGTTCATTATAACCAATGAAAATGTATTCATTAGGCAGATAATCATCATGGCCTTGCACATAGGCATCACTACCAAAGACGTAGAAATAGCTCACACTCGGCTTCTTCTAAAAGTAAGCCTCAAATGGTGTTTGGTTCGTCAAGACATCTTAGAACTGTCTATTATGAATCTGTATTATTGTATATATTGCTTCATCCCAAGTCTTTAGTGGAAGTTTCTTTTGAATTAATGTAGCCTTGGCCATCTGGATCACAATTCGAACCTTCTATAAGGCAGCACCTTCTTCAGAATCATGCTTGGATTGATACTGAATACTGTGTTGCTTCAAGTACTTCGAGAAGTTGTGATTGACAAAGCTATTATATCCATCGGATCGGATGATCTTCAAATAACTTATAAAATCATCTTGAACTATGTATGTTCACTCCTTGAACTTGGAAAAGGAATCATCTTTATGCTTGAGTCAATAAACCTAGGTGTATGTAGTGAAATCATCTACTATCAAGAAGAAGTAAATTGACCCACTAAGAGAAGGTGCATGGATAGGTCAAGAAATATCAACATGGAATAATGCTAAGGGTTTAGATGCAAAAATGGATGCTTCTATAGGCAAAGGGCTAGATATGTGCTTTCCACATGCTTTGCAATTCAATTTCACTTGTGCAAAACTAGATAGACGTTTGAGAAGATGATTGGAAGAGATCTTAGCTAAGAAAGAGATATGTCCAAATCTCTAATACCACAAGCTAAGACTTGAATCTTTGGCCAGAAAACTTGAAAGCATCTAGAGACCTTTGTCTTCCAAGCCTCAAGCTATCAATTCATTGGATTCACAATCAATGACTTTAACTTTGAATTGCACCATCATGTTGCACTTTGTAATGGCCTTTTTGCATCAAACCTTTTTAGTCGTCTTCTTGCGAACTCGCACACAGAGAGGTTTTTTGTCGTTCTCCTCCCAGCCATGCGTGAGCGGCTCTCCTTCCAAGTATTATCAAGAGTCTCATACATGAGACCCCTCTTAAGTTACTTGTGAGAGTAATGATCAACTCTCGCCTCTTCTCTTCTACCCATATGTGTCAAGTGACACTCTCCTCATAAGAGGAGGCTCTTGGAGGCTCACTCCATGAGATATTGTGACATTTCCTTCCCCTTGAGAACATTTTCGTCCTCAAAAATGTAAATGAAATGTTCATAATGGTAGAAGAAAGTGCTCGGACTCCCCTGAACCCCATGTAGTGTGTGTACATGGTCATCTCTATGTGTTGTTTCCCCATATCCTTCCCCTTAAGAAGTCTCATATGAGATCATCTCAAAGGTGGGAAACCATATGAGTGGTGCCTACTATCTCCCATATACACTCAAGTTCCAAACTATCACTCCCATAACATATAACATCCTTAGAATGACCTAAGTCCATATGATGTTTACTCTATGGATTAATAGTAAGAAAAGCAAGTGTAAGGGGTGCCAAACTTATAAGCTTGACCGTACCATAATGGAGACAGTAAACCATATAATCCTCTGAAATATAGAACAAAGTCCCATAAAAAGTGACTTCAAACCCGTCTAGGAGTACATGATAGATTGCGCTCATACCACTCTAGGTCTTGCGAACCTTGAGTGTAATCACAAGTAGTAGTTTTGTCTAAACTACCTTGTGAACTATGCAAATCCATCACCTAGCTCATGGTAGTAAAATGCAATCTCTACATTTCACCAACCAAGAAGTCTGTGGTTTTTCATGCATTACTTGTGGACTAAGTTCTATTGGAAGAGCATCTTTTGGCACTAGTGCAAACTCTAAAATTTCTCTTCCCTATAGTTTGCCATATGAATGCAGAAAGCATTCCCTTTGAGCTTCAGATAATCCCTAAGTACCCATCCTTCTAACTGATGTTTACTCATCATACTCGTGATGTAACACCAATTAAGAGTTTGGTACCCCAATAGGTTAGATATATGCCTATCTCCTAGAAACCCTAAAGAGAATAGTCATACTCAACTCCCAGTCTCACTAATGTCAATAACTAGATCATCTCATCTAGTCAAGGACCATCACTGGAAGTAAAAATAACTACTTCTCTCAAGAGTCTCTGTACGAGAATCAATCTAACCATCATGATTAACTGATCTCCCTCTTGTCTTTGATAGAAGAGTGCCACTTCTATCTAGACAATCTAAAAGTGAGAAAGTGAACCTCTCTCTGTCTCTGTCTGTAATCTCCTAAAGAGCTCAAAATGAGTATGTGATACCAATGGTGATAAAATCACCTATCACATTCTCTACTGGAAGAATAAATCTTCCCTAAACTATTAAGGATAACTCCCAATCCTAAGGAGATGTCTACTAAGAGCTCTCCTCTGATCTAGTGAGACATGATGCCATGAATGATGAGTCCTTTTTCTCCCTGGCCATAGAAGAAGAGTGCTCAAAGGGAAGTCATTTCCACCATCCCATACCAGTGAAAACTTGTTCCAATTCACGGTGTCATACGTACACTAAACCAAATATATATTCCATATAATGGAATATGCAAGTGGACTCTAATGAATCACATATCCTAAAATGATATGAGTGGACTCAAATGAGTCCCATGTCCTTGAACTAGTTAGTTTGGTTCTAGTCAATATGTGACAATGGATATCCCTTTCTGTTCCAAACCAACTTGTTCCTAGGTACCAAGACTAGGTCTAAGTACCTCTCTATAGATCCCCATATACATATATATGTATTGGGTACCCCCACTATTCCTAACTAAGGGATCTATGCTCTAAATCATAGAGCCAGTGCCATGCCTGTGGCCGTACTAACCATCACTCGAATCACATAAGCACCCGTCAATGCTATCTCATGAAACCCATCTTTGTGATCCCATTTATTTTGTTTCCTTAATAGGGTAGTAGAAATGCTTCACTAGTCGCTCAAAAGATGTGCATGAGTGAAACTAGTCACTCTCTGGGTATTCCTAATAATACCGCATAGTCTCCTAATCATACTGTGAGACTGTTTTGAAGATAATTCAATCTTCACTACTTTGGAGATTATCATAAATGTATCTTCCATACATGTATGCAACTTCCTATAACCTATAGGATTACTTGTGCACATTACTAATGGTGAAGGTGTAGCTCCTTCTCTTAGCAATCCTACAATCTAAATCCGTAAGGATTATGTGTAGGGATCCTGTTACTACTGAAGTTGCCTTATGTATACTACTATGATGGTCCTAAGTGCATCAAATACATGCTTATAAGCATGCCTAAAACTTATTCATGTTTGCAAAAAGCATGTTACTATGCCATAACATTCTTACACTAAGGTAAGTGCGTATATAACGCCATGCGGTGGGAAAAATTTCGACAGCATTTTCCCAAGGAAATGGAATCCCAAAAAATTTTACCAAAAACTCAGTGGCACTGAGGCCACCAAAAAACATAGGGCTTGACAGGCCCATGGCATGCACAACATAAACTCATATATGGATTCCATGATCTGCAAAAACATAAAAACAAATGTTGGCAACCATTCTGTGTGTTGCCTAACCATATAGTTTCTGCAATCCTCTTTCCTGCAAACAATCAAAAAGTATAGTTCCTGCCTGTGGATCCATACTTTAAAAATTTTAACAATGATCAACATTTGATGTATGCAATTCAACTCATGCATGTAAATACAGAACATGCCATAACATAAAGTAAACTTCCTGAAGCATAAAGCATACGTCCCTGAATAGTTTTCGTTTTGGAATTGCATGCATCCAATCCTTCTTGATGATGTTCGAGACCTCTGCACCTTCCTCTTCAGGTCCTAATATAAACTTTGAAGTGTCCGAAAACATCGGAGCACTCCCAAAAACATAAAACATGGTTAGGTGATTACAAAAATAATGCAAATTTGGTCAAAAATGCATTAGTAATCCTTCTTTAGACCTGTAAAAACCACTTTAGGACCTGAAAGTTTTCATAAAGTGATATATATAGCATGTGCAAAGAAATCGAAGTGAAATTACTTAAATCGCCTTCGTGGTTTGTAAAATATGGCTCCCGAAAGGTCGTCGCCGAAAACTGTTCAGACTTTGCAGAGCTGTACAGACCTGCAATAATACTTATTTTCCACAATTTCTTTTCATAAACTGAAAGTAGACCTTGTTCTCTTCAAAACAAGCCATATCACGTCCAATTTGGAGTTTTCTAGCCCAAGATACGACCATTTCAAGCGAGACATGCCTAACTAGTGGACTGTTGGAGAGGTTGGAAAAAGTGTGAAAATGTGATTTTTGGGGTGCCCGAAAGCATTCTTCCATCAAGCAAATGCTGCTAAAATTCTCTCCCTAACCTCAGAGAGTGGTATATGAAGATGCTTGGGCCTATTTTCACCTTTCCAAATCCTCCCTTGGTGCATGCTAATTCGCTCCCCAAAAGAGGCCTAGAACAAGATTTTTACTTTCATTTAAAAACTTAAAATGGAAGCTTTTAGCAAGCTCCTAATCCACTCCAAATGTGAATTTTTCTTGATATTTCTCTTCTCCATGGTACTACATACACCATACTTCATGTATGTATGTTCTAATCTATCGGAAGCTTCTTAAATAGTCGCTTTTCTTACTCCCAAAAGTGGAGTTTGATAAAAATTAACTTCTGAAAATTTTCCAAAAAGTGCGGGAAGGGGGTCTTTGAGGAACTTAAAATCCTCCTTAAATTATCATTTTGATGAATCTAATGATTCGCTTAAGAAGCCCATATACCATACTCTCAGTATATATACTTTTTCCCATCCATCCGTAGCTATTGCACCTCTTTTTCCCTCTTCAAAAATGGGAATTTCTTAGATTTAGGTGCTGAAATTTTTTGTCAAACTGTGATGGAAGGGAGTTTTGTGGAGCTTCAAACTCCCATCATACTGAGGTATATTTTGGATTTCGTGATTGTATATGGAAGTAAATACACTATACTATGTGTGTGCATGATTATTTCCATAAATCTATGATAAATCCCTCTTCCTTTCCCCTTCCCAAAATGGTTACTTATCCAAAATAGTTCCTAAAATTTATGTAAAAATCATAAAAATAGGCTACTTTGGAAGTGCCTAAATCTTAGCCTTTATTGAATTTTGAGGGAATCCTTGACTCTAGGTGAGAATACATATCTCATACTCTCCGTACATGTGATTTCCCTCCAAGATCTTGGCCCCCTAATGCCTTCGTAGCTTCTCGCAAATGCAGACCCTTTCAAAATTAAAATAATTATACCTGTGATTACCGTGAAGCTCCATCCTCTTCTTTGTACATGGACTCAATATCAAGTTTGTATAACTTTTGATGACTTCTTTTGCTACAACATATTGACTTCCAACGGAAAGCATCCATGGACTCAAGCTCCTCTCAAGCCATTTGATTGAGGCTCCTCTCACTCCGTTTGCACTCGATTATAGAGTTCTGCATGCCAAAGAAGTACAAAAACTTGGATAGGTGCCTTGGATACACCATGAGACATGCATATAGGAGACAAGAGTTTGATCCCCCTAGCCTGCATCAGCGAATCGCGTTGGCTGCTATTCCTCATATATTCCTTTTGCCACTACATCAGAAGAAATTCTTGAGTACACCGTTGCTCAATTTGCTATCGTCCAGCTACGCCATCCACGAGAGATACAGAGATGTAAGTTTTCGACCCGTAGATTCTTGTGTATACAAAAAACACTGTTCAAGATTTACGGAACACGTAACTCAAGCATCTCAAACTGACGGTGTCTTGGCTAAGCCATGCGCCCCTTATCCTTGAGGTGTGGGTTCAATTCCCATTTGCTGCGCACACGAAAGCAAACCTAGAACGATGCTCTGATATCAATTTTTGCATCAAACCTTTTCAGTCGTCTTCTTGCGAACTCACACACAGAGGTTTTTTGTCGTTCTCCTCCCAGCCACGCCCGAGCGGCTGTCCTTCCAAGTATTATCAAGAGTCTCATACATGAGACCCCTCTTAAGTTACTTGTGAGAGTAATGATCAACTCTCGTCTCTTCTCTTCTACCCATATGTGTCAAGTGACACTCTCCTCATAAGAGGAGGCTCTTGGAGGCTCACTCCATGAGATATTGTGACAAGCCTTCCTTGAGAGAAGGTTCTTACAAAGGCTTGGTACATAAAGAACATCTTTGAGTGACTTGGTGTCGCCTCATGAGTTAGCGACATGAACTTTAGCTCTTCCTTTGATTTCAATGCACTTTTTATCTCCAAGATAAACTTTACCTTTGTGCTCTTGAAGTTCATGAAAACATTATTGTTAGTCATGATACAAAGGGGTGCACCTTGCTCTCTCCCTCTCTCTCTGCCTCTTTCTCTCTTGCTCTTTCTCTAAGAGGTAAGCGTGCAGCTAGATAGAATCGCTATCAAAAGCTTAACATAGAGGGGTTATTTGTGACACAAGGAGGCTATAGAGAGTAGAGTGGCACGCTCTTTCTCTGAGAGCTAAGCATGTAGACAGATACCATTGCTATCAAAATCTTAACATAAAGACTATAGTGATGTGTTGGCTCTTACTGTCTCTGGAAATGACAATGGAGCATTCCCTTAGATGCCCATAGCATGCCCTAGTGGCAAGTTCTCTCTATCTCTCTCTTCCTCACTCTGAGAAGGTGCAACACATGTAGTAGCTGCAAAAATTGAGTAAGGTGTTGGGATGCTTGTTTCTTTCTCTCTCTGTTTTACAATAGACATAAATGTTAGAATGTAGAGAGGTGCAGACCAAATTTTGCCTCATAAAGAGAGATCATAACTCTATGCAAAAAAGGACTAGGATAACAGAATGAAAGGAGAGCTTCCCAAGACATAGAAGTGGAGGAGGTCGGTTTGGATGTTTTTTATATTTTTTGGCAATGGGACTCGTGTAGAGGGTATCTCTTGTGTTTTCATTTTCTTTCTTTTTTTTTAACACATGGTGCCAAAATATCTACTCACAATAATTATGCTTAATCCATGTGATTCTTGGTGTGGATAGATTCCATTATCAACAAAGTGAAAGCAATAAGATCCATGAGCACTGTAGGAGGATTGCGTAGAGGTTGGAGGTGATCTTGCTCAGATAAGCATCAACAAAGATATATACGACATAAATAATTCAGCTGCAGATTGGGCCGACAGGTTGCATGCCTCCACTATATGTCGTTCTGAAGAAATGCACACCATTCCAAGTAAAAGGGTTTAGTGCAAATCAGAAACGTTCGACGTAGCTCCAATAAGAGTGATTTGAGTGTTTCTAAACCATTATAGTTTTTCTAAACCATTATAGTGCTTCTAAACACTTTATACATGTGAGATGAATGACATTATAAACCATAATAGTGTTTCTAAACACCTTATACATGTGAGATGAGTCACAACTATTTGGACAATATCTCAAGACTGTTTATAAACACTTAGAGAGTGCATGCAATACATTTCCAAATAAGATGCAAAAAGTTAAAAGATCATGAAAAATTATAAACACACATCAAGAGGAAGGGAGATAAAATGCAGACAAGAAGGTGAAAATCTATGGAAGGAAAGGTTAGGAGGCTAGGCAAATGGGCAGAATGTAACCCAAAGAGAGCAGAAAGTGATGGCAAAAGGACACTCTCAATGATTGGAGAGCCACACCACCAACCTCTAGCACCACCACTAAGATGTAGCACCAAAGAAGGAGTGTGAGAGACTCAAAGTGAGTAGAACAAGAAATGGGTATAGTCACATGGACTAAAAATGAGCTTGCCAAGAGCATGGAGTAGGATCCTCAAGCCTTTAATCAAGTACAAATGGTGGGAGAGGCTCTCCTTATATTGATTTGGGAGGGGCTCTCCAAAGTACATCTCATGTGGGAAATTTCCCCTCAAGCGAGAATGAATACAATGGTAGAAGTAAATGGCAAGGTACCCAAATACAAAGGATATAATATAAAATGGAAATGGAATAGAAATAGAGTGACTACAAGATACAAAAGGGAGATGCACTCTCATATCCGCAACACTGAATCCTTCTTCCTTAATGATTAATGAAGTTCACTTGAGATACGTTCTTTTCCAAACTAATCGAGTTTCTAAAAAGGATTAAAGAGATATTTCTATTTTAATAATGAAAAAATAGAACGTTTATAAAACCATATGGCATATAGAAGTTGATATTCTAAATCTTGATATTTTAGAATTCAAAAACATATGGCATATACTTTCGTCCATAAAAAATACTCAAGAGAAATTTAATAAGTGATTAACTAGTGTTTATAGATTAATGAAGAATTCAACCATATTTGATATATTTACATGTCATACGCTGTACGGATTAGTAAAGGATTCAATCATACTTGAGATATTCTTTCATTGGATGCCGACATATCCCATCATATACAACTTATTTAGTGTAAACAAGATGCCGATATAGCCTATGCCTCAAAAACCTTTTAATTTCTAATGAGAACATTCTAATACGCATTAAAATAGAGAAGACTTTGACGACATGCCTTGCTAGGGTTTTTTTCTACTTTTTGCAGACTTTGAAGTCATCGAGAATATTGTTCTCCTGATTATTTAAATAGCATAACCTAAATGTCAAGAATCATTAAATATATATTGCACAAGTTTTCAAGGTAGAATATCTTCTTGGTTAATTCAGGTTAACAAGTTCGCTAAAGAGAATAGGCATCTATGCAACTATTTCAAATAAAGTTAGCTTGATAGATGTACCTCTAAACAAATAGAGTTTTTAAATACATATTTGAGAAGGACTATATGTACATGAAATTAAATGAGGCTGGTTCTTTCAAATTCATAACGAGAATTCGATTTATTCATGTCAAGAGACAACTCAAAAGTCCCTAATGGTAAAACTTGCGTATCAAATAAATCAACGGGAAATTGATGGAGCATATATAATTATTTATATTTGTTTTGATCTTCCAAAGTCTATAAAAACTTGATGCAGGTAAACACTCCTACGTCTCAAAAGGACTTTTATACTATACCAATGCTGTCCATATCTGTGAGGGATAATAATCAAGTAATGGAGTACATGACCGCTGAAATCATTGCAAGAGCAACAGGTCGGATATTATGCCTAGCTCCATTCTTCAGTGGACCTAAAAAACACACAGGTAATTCATTCAATAGCATTTTATAAAACGTATTTTTTCCTCCCGTAAACAAGCACACACAGTCCCACAAATAAAAATCTACATGCACATATCAAAAGCGGAACACCGACATAGGTACATGTATAAATATGTGTATATAGAAAGAAATTACATACACACACAAACACACACACACACACATATATATATATATATATATGTATATATATATATATATATATATATATATATATATATATATATATATATATATATATATATATATATATATATATATATATATATATATATATCCACACAATCACACAGATATATAGGTGTAGATGCATATATACACTCGCACAATCTTGTGCATCTATGTATTTATGTTTCTGTATATGGATATATTTGTATGCATCTTTGTACATCTTTGTCCATGTATTTATGTATGTATGTATCTATGTATGTATCTATGTATCTATGTATGTATCTATGTATCTATGTATCTATGTATGTATCTATGTATCTATGTATCTATCTATGTATCTATGTATCTATGTATCTATGTATGTATCTATGTATGTATGTATCTATGTATATATGTATTTGTTTATGTATGGATGTATGTGTATGTGTGCGAATACTTGGCTATATATGTATGAATGTTTGTATGTACGTATGCACTAACTTACACACAATCGGCCATACAAAGGAGCATACATACATACATAAAGAATATGTACTTATAGTCATATACATGCATACATGTATCTATACATACATACATACGTACATACATGCATACATATGTACATGCATACATACATATGTACATGCATACATACATATGTACATGCATAAATACATATATATATATACTAACATACTTGCATCACAACTTAAATACATAAAAAAACATAAATACACATAACTTCATACATCTATCCATGTACACATAAATACATACATACATACATACATATACAATCCTACATACATAGATGCATACATACATACATACATACACTCATACATATAAACATACATACATATATGTAAACTACATAGATATATAAATACATACATGCATACATACATAGGTTCGTACATACATACATACCAAATAAATCACAAATGCGTAAATACATAGCTACAAATATGCATGCATGTATACATACATAAAAACATACATATATACATATAAGCATAAACACATGCATACATGCATGCATACGTACATACATACATACATGCATGCATACATATAGACAAACATAAATACATACGCTTGTAAATACCTGCATACTAATTGCATGATTGAATATGTATTCATATGAATAAACAATCTATAAATACATTTACACAAATCCATACAAAACTGCACGCATGCATTCCTACTCCTATCGTGTTTACATATACATACATACACACACAAAGACACACACACATACACACACACACACACACACACACACATATATATATATATATATATATATATATATATATATATATATATATATATATATATATATATATATATATATATATATATAATCTTACATAAGATACATACGTAGCTCCATGGAGACACACGTACATACAAATATGCATACGAAAATAAATAGGAAAAATAATTAATGAATAGCTCCATGGATACCTCACTACACACACATGTATGTATATATATATATATATATATATATATATATATATATATATATATATATATATATATATATATATATATATATATATATATATATATATATATATATATGCATAAATACTTATATAGATACATACATACATACATAGATACATACACACACATACAAACACACACACACATATGTGTGTATTTAGATACATAGATATATATTTTTGTGCATGTGCATGTGCAAATATAGAGGTACATACACAGATAAGTAAGTTTATGGAGTATATCCATTCCTAATTGTAGTAGAAGAATGATAGGCCCTACCTAGGACCAAACAGTTCACTACCATAGTCCACCAAAAATTGAATTGCTCTCTCGACCTGATGACTAAACTTATGAAACTTTGCACAGTACAAATAGAGTCTCTAAGCTTTCCAATAAGTCATCGATCACTCAATTTGGAGAATGTGACTTATTTCAAACTCCTTGCACAAGATAGACCAAAATCTGGCCAAACATATAGCTATCACTTATGTGTACCTCTTCACACACATATATTGGGGAATATGTAAAGATAGACCATAGATCTCAATATACAAAAACATAAGGAACAATAGATACAAGATTATATTCAAAAGAAAGATTGTCACAAGAGATTTAAGAAAAGCTATCTTGCGCATGAAACAAACAACTACACAAAGAGATATAGATGAAACAAAATCTCAACCAAAGTGAAAACTTCAACAAGCAAGGGGGCCATGACTTTCTTTCAACCTATTGCTTATATAATGGTCTAAACATTGGTGTAGAATTTGAATTGAAATCATGCCTCCAAACTTCCCCACTTTTCTCAATCAAGGTAGATGGAATCTTGAGCTAGAAAAGTCGTGGAAAAGTGGTTGTAGACTTTAACAAAAAGTCAAATGATGTGGCACTTGAGTTAAGCCTTGGTTCACACACATTTGAGCTTTTAGATTTCTAGGACTCCCCCTCAACCTCAAGTGTTAGTTGATCTAGGATCATTTTTAGGTTAAGAATCTATCTCATTCGGATTTGAAATTCAAGTATAAATACACCTAGTTTTTAATTGCATGATATCATAACTTTCCTTAAGAGATTGAGCTATATTATTGACCATACATTGTTTTCATGGAAGCATATCTAAAGGGAAGGAACATCTATGTTTACATATATAGAGATGAGATGACATCAATACTTAGAAGGAAGGGCCAATCAACACAAGAGGAGGAGGAAATGCATGGTGCTCAAGAGATGATTTAGCAAGGTCATATATTCTTAACTCTATATCTCAGTTTTTACTTCCACATATTATGAGTTCAAGAAATCACAAGAAACATAAAAATGCTCTTGAAGCATTCTTCTAATCAAGAACCAAGGCAAGAAAGAACTAGTTATGGATGGAATTCACCAGATTCATGAAGATGCCTAAGAAAAGTGTGACTGATTTTGCCACCAAAATGAAGGACATTGAAGATCAACTTGGAAGCATTGGATAAGTAATTAAAGACTAAATAGTAAGGCAAGTGATCAATGGAATAAATGAAGATGATGAATGTGAAACCTTTACCATAGATATGGACCTCTAGATGGACATGCAAGTTCTTGATTTCAACACCCTCATGGGATAATTGTTCACACATGAGGCAAAGCTTTTGAAGAATGGAGACAACGAAAAAGGTAATCAATACTTTGATCTCTATAGAGGTAAAAATAAAATTAAGGGGAATAAATGCAACGGCAAGAAGTTTGTTGATGAAGGTAGTAATTCTCAAGCAAACTTGGCAGGTAGAGATAGAGGCTCAAGAGGAAGAGGCATACGAGGTAGAAAAGGCCAGGGGATAGCTTGAGGCTCATCTGCATGTGCCATATATGGTCTAAACAATCATGCCAAGGAGAGTTGTTTCAATAACCCAAGGAATCAAAGAGGAAGAGGTTAATACAGAGGAGGCTATTAAAGCTCAAGAGCAAGCTTCAACAACTCTTATGGATACAATAACAACTCATGTAGAAACAAAAACTATCAAGGTGGATACAAAGGAAGGAGAGACTACAAAAACTATGCAGATGACCAAACTCAAGTTATGAGTCATGGAATGGAAGGAGAGCTTGCCTTGATCATTGTAGGATCTTTGGGTGCATAACATATGTAAACATTTCTTCACAAATTAGAGGCAAGTTTGATCCAAAGGTAGAGAAATGCATCTTCATTGGCTACGATTTTATTCAGAAAGGTTGTAGATTATACAATCCAAGCAATTAAGGATTCATTGTAAGTAGGGATATCGTGTTTGATGAAAACAAGTCATGGTTTGAAGATGATTGTAAGAAAACCAAACTTCCCTATGACTAGAGGAAGAATTTTCAACCTTATGAAAGAGAAATGAACATGCACTTGAAGCATCAAGTGATTTTCATGATGACGAAAGGAATCCAAGGAGAGAAATCAAGTCTTGGAGCTCTAAGGTGAAAGCAAAGTTTAAGAGTTGAGAGATGTGGCAGAATCCTCTCAGCAAACTATAAGAAGATCAATAAGAGAGAAAAGGAAGCTAGAAGGTATGGATATGATACTTCATTAGCCACTAAATATATCTAGTATAAGACTCAAATTCTGAAGAACCCTCAACATATGAAGAATCAAAGGAGATGCCTTGGTGGATGAATGCTATGGAAGAAGAGGTAGAAGCCTTACAAGAAAATCGAGCTTGGGAATTGCTACCCAAGACTCCATCTATGAAAGTCATAGGTTCAAGATGGATATATAAGGTAAATAAGAACTCTAATGGTTCAGTCAATAGGTGGAAAGAAAGGCTAGTGGCCAAAGGGTTTGAAAAAATGCAAGGTATTGATCATGATGAAACATTTTCACCTTTCAGAAAGATGTCTTCCATTAGGCTACTCATGAGTGTTGCATTGTTAGAGAATTCAAATATTTTTATCAAATTAATGTAAAGAGTGCTTTTGTGAATGGATGGATATATGAGGAGGTATACATGGTTCAACCTCCTAGTTCTGAACATCAATCATTTCCTGAATATGTATGTAGGTTGAAGAAAGCTTTGTGTGTGTTGAATCAAGGCCCTAGGGTTTGGAATCAAAGGCTTGTCACTTACTTGTAGGAGAAAGGATTGAATGTGAGCAAGGAAAATCCTTCCCTCTTCATTAAGAGGAACCTATCAAAGATCATATACCTAAATGTATAGGTTGATGAGATGATAATTATAGGTAATGATGTAGAATGTATCACAAAGATCAAACTCCAAAATGAAAGAAGAATTGAAAATTATTGATCTTGGTTTGCTTACATACTTGCTAGGTTCATAAGTAGTATATACAAAAAGAGGTATGTTTCTTACTCACAAGAAGTACATCAAAGACATGCTTGAAAAATTCAAAATGGACAATTCAAAGGTTGGAATTAATGCCATGGAGATGAACTTGAAATTGAGTGCTCATGAAGGTGAGAAAATTGAAGATGTAACTAGCTATCAAAGTCTAGATGGAAGTTTGAACTATGTGACACTAACTAGAATAGACATTTTCTTTGAAGTAAGTGTCTTTAGTAACTTCATGCATACTCTAAGGAAACATCACATGGAAGCATCTGAAAGAATCCTCAAATGTTTGAAGGGTACAATCAATGAAGTTTTAGACTATCCTTATACATGTGATATAGATATCAAATTCTTCTCTGATGCAGATTGGGCAAGGTCTAATGATGATAGGAGAAGAACATATGGATAGCTCAGTTTTCTAGGTACAATGTTGATTTCTTGGTCTTCAAAGAAGCAACCAGATTTCGCAATCTCATAAATTCAGGCTTCATATAGAGGACTTGCAAATGCTACAGACAAAGTAATGTGGATGATGAATCTATACTTTGATTTAGGGCTAAAGTCTTCCACTCCTCATATCTTTGGAGATAATATCAGCTCTTGTATCTTGCTACTTATCCAATCTATAAAGCGAGGACTAACAAATGGAGGTACATTATCATTATGTGAGGGAAAAGACTACAAGCAAGGAGATTTAACTTTCATATGTGTCCACTCATCAGCAATGTGCAAATATGATGACAAAGGCATCAGATGGAAGCAAGTTAAACATATTAAAATCAATGATTGGATTGAAAGAGATTTTGAAAGATTTAAGCCTCAAGCTTCTTAAGCTTGAGAGGGATCTATTGGTGCAAATAGCAAGCCTAAGAGCTTTGCTAAGCTCCAAAAAATACTCTCATAAGTCATCCAACTCCAATAAGCTCACATGAACACATGCTTGTAAAATCTCTATGAGTAAAACCTTGCACGTACCTTGGTTATTTGTAAAAGCTAAAAGAAGAAGAGGAATCTCCTATGATTTGGGAACGTATTTCATGAAATTTGGTAGATGGAATCAAAGTTATACCATCCAAAAGATCTATGATCATTTTTAGGTGAAAAATATATCTCATTCTAATTTGAAATTCAAGTATAAATACACTTGGTTCTTAGTCACGGTATATCACACCTTTCCTTGAGCGATTGAGCTACATTATTGAGCATACACTGTGCTCAATTTATGAAGGAATAGTCCTATAAATTTCCCATGTATCATATGTTTAATACCATACACATTCTTCATCATTACTTTGAGTAACCTCTTCTATATATGCCGCCACAATGCATTCATGCACATAGCGAGCTTATCTTGCTGATTTCTTTGTGTGTATACGCTCATTTGCTATAATTTCACTTGGGTTAGTTGGATTCAAGTGTCCATCTACATATCAGGTTTCATCATCATTGGTTCTGTAGATCTTGAGTTATGAAGCTCTGAAGTTGACTATGTGTGCACATCTTCTTCTTCCTGAAAGCTAGGGGTGATCCCCCAAACTTGTTAGATTCCTTTCTCACTATACCATGCAGGTAGATTCATTAAATAACTTTCTTTCACTAGCGTTACACTTCAATTACATATGTGAAAAAAATCTTTGGTTATTTCATACTAGCTTGTGAGCTCTAAGCATATTTTTATGAACTTGCATCCAAAAATAGATGGTTCTTCTCACTCCTTACAAAGTAGAACTTATTTTTTTCATGCAAACATTTGGAAATGATCTTCCAAAGGACTAAATGGTTCTTTATGCAATTTTTGGGAATTTAAGGAAGTGTATTAATCATCCATGGAGTCACAATGGTAGGTGTGGCGAAGGCTTATTTCAGTACCAAATCATTTGTGGACCTATACGATCACCTTTTCACAACCCATAACAGGCCTACCTACATCTTGGGGCCTTTGGAGTAATTCCAAAATGTTCCTAAGTTGAACTTTAACTCCATCAAAAGATTGAAAAAGTTTTGTGACTTCTACCTAGACATTGGACAAATTTCCAAAGCCATGCGCTGATTTCAACAACCTAACTTCAATCCTTGTGCCTCAGAAGAATTGATGTTGACTATATCCCCATACAACATGGTACCCTCAGCATTTGTGACTTCATCTATCAATGCTACATCCAATGCATCATGTACATGACTTGGAATTGAAATGTTTTGTGGTGATGCACGTGATACTAATGGTGTACTAATCATGAATCATGATTAAACAGATAATAAAGCTAATCAAAAAAATATGTACATTCTCGTACTACCCATTGACATAACGTGGCCTGTAGATGTGTTCATTGCACATGGACCATATTGATGTTTTTTTTTTGGAATTTCCTAGCATCATGTGGTGCATGCAAAAATAAAGGGTGATGCACATACTTCACAAGAGGTACTTTGCAAATGTAATTTGCTTTGGAGTAGAATCGATTCTATGTAAGAGTGCTAGAATTATGAGGTGGCAAGCTCTAAGATCCATCCTTCACTTGGTTGAAAAGATCCATTAGTTCATGAAACCAGATACTCTAGTTCTTGTGAACAAAAACCTCCTTGGAGCCCTTTAGAAACCTTGCTGAGAATGTTGAAGGCTGATCATCCTTTACTTGTAGTAGAGAATATGCCTCCTTCGTGCACTTTGAATTTCAAAAATTTCTTCCAAAGGATGGTTGGAGAAGGGTTCAAAGTGAAGAAATAAGTTTGTTGATCGATAGAAGAGGGGGAACTAACTTCCTTCTATAGAGAGCTACAAAGCCTCAATGCTTGATAATTTCTTTAGGAACTCTCGCATTTGGATGGAGGCTCTCTGGTTCAAGTGTGTGTAGAAATGAGGTTCAAAAACAGTGGTAGGGAAGAGGAAGTATCATGTGGGTAGGCTTCAATCGGCTTGCATTCTATCCCATATGGAGATGATTAGTGCTTTAGGCACAACTATATGGTGGGTACTTTCATTAACTCCTCTACAACTTCAAGGAAGAAGAGCAAGAGTCTCACTCCTACTTAGGTAATAGCTTATGAGTGCAGGCAAGTGTCGATGAGCAACAAGAGTCTCCTAAGAGTTTAGAGAGTCTTTGTGATAGCCTCCTACTCTACACACTAACTTGTATGGTGGGTAAGTGATTCTATGGAGGCATTTGGGCACTAAAAAAAAGGCCATTATTTTTTTTAATGATGGTCTCTACAAGACTTCTTAGGGTGATTGGGTATAGCCCTCCATGCATGAGCAACCTCAAGCAAGATGTTGACCTCTAATTTAACACTTTAAGAAGATCCTCTAGAACTTTTATCAATGCAACAAAGTTTCTCCAAAGTGAGTGATTGAATGAATGAATTCTCACCTCCCAATGAAGCCTTATATATATAGGTCTCCACAAGGGTCTATTGTCTTTAAGAGATGGATACTAACCATCGAGCGTTGACCATGTAACTACATGTGCACCATGTCCTAGTTAAGTAGAGTTAAAACAACTAGATGTTTCTAGAAGGATCTAGACCTTTGAGGGAAATGACTCTCACACATCTCTAGGACTTGATCCCAAGACTGCCTACTTTCCAATCATGTGAATTTACCACTAGGCTAATTTAATTTTTTTTCTTAGAGACCATAAGAGCCTTTACTTAAGTCTAATCTCAAGATCTTTGGCCCAATAGTTTGGTGACCAACTAATTTTAGAAAGCACATATGCCTGATCTCGTTGCACGCTTACATCATATACTTACTTTATAACACATATATGCATATATATATATATATATATATATATATATATATATATATATATATATATATATATATATATATATATATATATATACACAGATATGTATGTATATATATGCATATGCATATATATACATACATTCATACATACATACATATATACATACATACATCCATACATGCTTGCATGCGTACATACCTTTATATATACAAAAACACACATATTTGCATGCATACATGCATGCATACATACATACATACATACATAGATACATACATACATACACACATACATACATATATACATACATACATACATAGATACATACATTAAATACATGCATAGAGACAAACATATATTCATAAGTACATACATGAATACATACATACATGCATACTCATAGAATCACACATACATACATACATACGTGCATAGGCAGATACATATATTCATATATACTTAGATCCATACACACATGATACATTAATACATACATATCTACATGCATACTCGCCTACATAGACACACATACATACGTACCTATTTACATACACACATACATACATGTATGTATGTACGTATGTACGTATGTATGTACATACATACATATTCACATACATACATTGAGAGCTAAATACATAAATACATGCATACGTATGTAGGTACATTTGTTCGTTCGTACATATATATATATATATATATATATATATATATATATATATATATATATATATATATATATATATATATATATATATGCATACATACATATGTACGTACGTGCATACATATATACATATTCACATACATACATACCGATGTAAATACATATATACATACATACATATATAAATACATACATGTAGAGTTATTATATTACATAGTTACTATTTTACATCTTCTTACACACTTTATTACTTCCTAACTTACTTACTTACTACTTACTCTTTTACTTTCTTGCTTACCTATTTAATTACATATTTGTTTACGTACTCACATAATTAGTTAGTTACTTACTACTTGTTACTTATTTAATTACTTAGTGACGTACATACATACTTACGTACCTATGTACTTACTTACTATCTTCTTACTTACAATCTTATTACTAACTGAGGTACTTTCCCACCTATATTTTTTGTTACTTACTTGCCTTCTTTCTTAGTCACTCGCTCACTCACAAACTCATTTATTCATTAATTTACGTACTTATGTAGCTTAGTTACGTATGTACTAACTTACATAGTTATCTTGTTGACATTTATTTGCTTTCTGACTTAGAGGTCGACTTACTTACTTACTTACATCCGTACTTAATTGCCTACTTCGTTACTTTCTAACTTAATTACCTATTTGGTTACTTAGCTACTTAGTTACCTAGCTACCTATACAAAAATACATTTTAAATATTAATCATTTTTAACGTATCATAACAAAATAATTTAGGCGTACAAATGTACTATTGTACTATTTCTTTCCTTCAGTTTTGGTATGTCCAATTCAAATTTAAGGGTTCAGATAGTATGATCCCGTTTCAATTGAATTTCTCCTTGCAACAAAGAGCATTGTGGAGTATGAAATTAGGTATCAACGGGGTATTGATATCGTAAAATCTTCAAGCTCTAAACCTTCTTTCACACATTCTTTAATTATCTTTTGAGTTCTTTGGAGTATCCATATTGGATTTTTTAACCTTCTTTCACACATTCTTTAATTATCTTTTGAGTTCTTTAGAGTATCCATATTGGATTCTTTCAAGTATTTTTCTTCATTTTTCCTTGACAAGATAGGTACGCTACCGCTCTACAAATTCAAAATATATAAGAATGAGACCCATTTCATGCACCATAGTCGTTATGAACTATGTTTTCCAATAAAAATCATGATTGTTTCAAATATCACATTGCAAGATGAATAAATCCTTTAAGGTGTTTACAGTGACATTTTCATCTATAATGGCTAACACCTTTCCAAGAGCATCTCAAAATGGAAAATTAGATGGAATCTTTTGGGATAGTGGCCCACCCAAGCATTCAAAAAGAGGTGTTATCCAAATGCATCCTAAATGTGTTGAAGAATATGATTATTATCGAGAAAATAGAAGCCAAGGTGATGGATCCCAAGGTTAACATGGTATTAATCACTTATATCGAGCGAGTAAAAATAGTGAATACCTAGCTAGGGTTGTAAGAATTTTGCATAGACTTTTATTTAAACTCTATAGAAATAGATCATCATGTTTAAGTTGCATATAGGGCAACAAAAGGACCCTTGTACTTCTTTCAACGAACCCAAATACCCACCTTTTAGTAGATAATTGAGAACTAATAAACAATAGATTGACCAAAGTACCTAAATAAGTGGAGCATCAAAGATACTAAGAAGTAGATTTAGTGATATTGTATCTTGCATATGGCATGAGGCAAAGTAGTAGGATTCTAGTAAGGAGGCAACTAGGGAGGTAAATTTGTACACAAGAGATGATGACATCATTCGAGAAATATTGAAGTGAGCTCCCATATAGATCCCTTTTGGAGATCTTTTAGTATTGATGCCAATGTTGTAACAAGAATTATTTTAGGATGTGCAAGATACTCAAGCTCAAGGAGTAGAGGAGACCTATGTCGTGATGCACTCATATAAATTTGACAAATCAAGCTCAATAAATAATGCGGTATAATTTATTACAATTGGTTATAGGAACGAATCCATTCATATGTCTGAATTGATGGAGGATCTATTGTAAATAGTGCCATGTTCGCAAAGTTTAGAGATGGTGGATTGAAATCAAATATGGATCTAGTTTCATTAAGATCGAAGATTAGTCTTACAATGAATCGATTAGACTTATTAAAGACATTCCAATTCAATTCTATTGTGCAACACCATTCCTTGATTCTTTGGATTTTCTCTCCTCTTACGTTATGGAATGACAAAGAAGAAGAAACATGAGACCTTCCTGCTCATCCCTTTAGCAAAGCTTCACTACTTTAGCAGAGCTGCACTACTTGTACTTTGGGCACTTCTTCCTTCTAGTTTAACAAGTCCCTGTACTCCAGTTTCCTTGTTCTCATACACCCATCAAAATGAAGATGTAAATCCTCCATATTTTCAGCTTCCTCTACTTCTCTTCTCCCAAACAACCCTTCTTCTTTCATATTCTTATTGGTTCCTTCACCTAAATCTCCCATGGATGCTCCTCCTGCAAAAAAAGGAGAAAGTAGCAACCGTATTCAAAGGAAGAAAACAATAATGCCATCCACTAACATCCTTCCATGTTCACTTAAGGGTTTCTCCATCTTGGTTTGCACCTTATTTATTCTTCTTAGGTGCTCTCGTTTTCCTTGAAAGTTGATGATAAAACAATTCACTCGGAAGATTCCATCCTTCCAATTCTTATCACTCATGTATCTTTCCACCACATAGAGTTGCCCTTTTTTTGTTTGCTCGATTTACGTCCCCCCCCTCTTCTCTTTGTCTATCCCATTTTTCTATTTAGCTCTCCGTGGCATAACTTTGCACCCTCACATAGAGTTGCCCTCCTTCCATTTCTTCTCCCTCATATATCTTTTCGCTGCATAGAGTTGTCCTCCTTTTGGCTTCTCTCTATCTCTCGAGCTCTATTAAGCTCTCCCTCACATATTTTCCAAACCTCACATAGAATTTTTTTTGCTTCCATTCCATCATCACATATCTTTCCACCACATAAAGGTGCCCTCCTTTTGGATACTTTATCCCCCCATCCTCCCCGCCCCTCTTTGTCTCTCTAGTTTTTATATTCAGGTCTCCCTCATGTATCTTTCCATTATCACATAGAATTTCCCTCCTTCCATTCCTTCTCCTTTACATATCTTTCCACCCATAGAGTTGCCCTTCTTTTGACTGCTCTATTTCCTCCTCTCTCTCT
>CM035439.1:71104101-71162328 GCA_020310875.1 Ceratopteris richardii
TAGTAGAAGAATGATAGGCCCTACCTAGGACCAAACAGTTCGCTACCATAGTCCACCAAAAATTGAATTGCTCTCTCGACCTGATGACTAAACTTATGAAACTTTGCACAGTACAAATAGAGTCTCTAAGCTTTCCAATAAGTCATCGATCACTCAATTTGGAGAATGTGACTTATTTCAAACTCCTTGCACAAGATAGACCAAAATCTGGCCAAACATATAGCTATCACTTATGTGTACCTCTTCACACACATATATTGGGGAATATGCAAAGATAGACCAGAGATCTTTCAATCTCAATATACATAAACATAAGGAACAGTAGATACCAAGATTATATTCAAAAGAAAGATTATCACAAGAGATTTAAGAAAAGCTATCTTGCACATGAAACAAACAACTACGCAAAAAGATATAGATGAAACAAAATCTCAACCAAAGTGAAAACTTCAACAAGCAAGGGGGCCATGAGTTTCTTTCAACTTTTTAATTGCATGATATCATAAATTTCCTTAAGAGATTGAGCTATATTATTGACCATACATTGTTTTCATGGAAGCATATCTAAAGGGAAGGAACATCTATGTTTACATATATAGAGATGAGATGACGTCAATACTTAGAAGGAAGGGCCAATCAACACCAGAGGAGGAGGAAATGCATGGTGCTCAAAAGATGATTTAGCAAGGTCATATATTCTTAACTCTATATCTCAGTTTTTACTTCCACATATTATGAGTTCAAGGCATCATAAGAAACATAAAAATGCTCTTGAAGCATTCTTCTAATCAAGAACCAAGGCAAGAAAGAACTAGTTATGGATGGAATTCATCACATTCATGAAGATGCCTAAGAAAAGTGTGACTGATTTTGCCACCAAAATGAAGGACATTGAAGATCAACTTGGAAGCATTGGATAAGTAATTAAAGACCAAATAGTAAGGCAAGTGATCAATGGAATAAATGAAGATGATGAATGTGAAACCTTTACCATAGATATGGACCTCTAGATGGACATGCAAGTTCTTGATTTCAACACCCTCATGGGATAATTGTTCACACATGAGGCAAAGCTTTATAAGAATGGAGACAACCAAAAAGGTAATCAATACTTTGATCTCTATAGAGGTAAAAATAAATTTAAGGAGAATAAATGCAACGGCAAGAAGTTTGTTGATGAAGGTAGTAATTCTCAAGCAAACTTGGCAGGTAGAGATAGAGGCTCAAGAGGAAGAGGCATACGAGGTAGAAAAGGCCAGGGGATAGCTTGAGGCTCATCTGCATGTGCCATATATGGTCTAAACAATCATGTCAAGGAGAGTTGTTTCAATAACCCAAGGAATCAAAGAGGAAGAGGTTAATACAGAGGAGGCTATTAAAGCTCAAGAGCAAGCTTCAACAACTCTTATGGATACAATAACAACTCATGTAGAAACAAAAACTATCAAGGTGGATACAAAGGAAGGAGAGACTACAAAAACTATGCAGATGACCAAACTCAAGTTATGAGTCATGGAATGGAAGGAGACCTAGCCTTGATCATTGTAGGATCTTTGGGTGCATAACATATGTAAACATATCTTCACAAATTACAGGCAAGTTTGATCCAAAGGTAGAGAAATGCATCTTCATTGGCTACGATTTTATTTAGAAAGGTTGTAGATTATACAATCCAAGCAATTAAGGATTCATTGTAAGTAGAATATGCAATGTATAATGAAAATAATATTTTAAAAAATAAGCGGTAGATTGGATTAATGAAAAAAAAACAGTAACTTTTAGTCATAAAGACATCACACACATGCAAACAAAGTATAGTGGTTAAAGGTTTTCATTTTTCGTGTATAGGTAGTGGGTTTGATCCCAGTCTCATTGATGTGGAATTCCTTGTTGTCAATCCCTATGATCAATCCCTATGATATAGAGATTTCACACACATGTAGCCACCATTGGCTAAAAGCCACACAAGCATGGATCCAACATTCCAATGTACTAGAGAAGCTGGCTAGGATATAATTGAAACGTTATAGAACATCTAAACATCAAATAAACTACTATTTTAGAGTTCAAGATCTATCTAAAGTAAAACCAAACTAAATAATTCTTTTTTAGTATTTCTAATCTTCATCATCTTCTTACTCTTGTAGTCTCTGTGCATTGCTATTCATTGAACTTTCACAATTGGGGATATTGTAGGTTGTGACTCCGTGATTAGGTTTTCTAGTAAATAAGGAAAAACTTGGAAGAATGCCTTCTAAAAACGATGCTCCATAGTGCACTTCTAGATTAATGTAGTTAAGTAGAATCATCCTATCTTGCACAAAGCACATGAAGGGATACAAGAATAAGTAAAGAAAAAAAAAAAGGAAACTCCTTAAAGTAATCACATGTCTCAAAGTAGAAGTAAACAAAGGCGGAGTGGTGCTTCAAATGTTCATGCTCAAGATCAAGAATAATCCCTCATAAGAGAAGGAAATCAAGAGGAAGAAGTTATAGCCCTTCTTTCGGGATTGTTGGGCAACCAAGACAAACAAACCATAAAATGAAATATGGGAACTCGTAAAGAAAAATAGGTTCAAGAATGTATTCCTAAATAAGTAAAAAACCAAACGACTGCATGATTGAGGAAGACAACCATGACTTCATGGTGAATAAGTGTAAGATGTTTGTCCAAGTCTCATTCCCATTAATAGCTCAATGGTGAGAATGTATGGACATCATCCTAAATGTCAGACCTAGTAAGATTACACATGACATTGTTCTATTTCTATAGAGGTCACTAATAACTAGTAACATTAAGGATGCTATTGATGCCCTTCCTAAAGGTAAAATCTAGAGCCTACATCGTATGACTTATAAGTTGAGCAAAGTTTCTAAAGACTCTATGATGGGCCGTAAGCCATAAGGCTCTTAGGTTTTGTGCTCTACAAAGATTCGTAAGCAAAGGAGTGAACAAGATGGGCCATAGGAAGAGAAGAAGAACAAAACTTACAATGAGAGACCGATCAAAATCCTCCATACATGCTACAAGGTCATAAGCAAAGCCCTTGTGAATTGCAGCATGACTCACCTCTGAATTTTGGTGAGTAGGGATTTTTATATTCTAGAACAAGAGGCTTCAAAAAGTATGTGCCTTCAATAAAAGGGCCAAAAGTCAAAGTACACTCCATTTTAAGTCACATTATTTTCTTATATTATGCTGCTTATTAATGTAAAAGAATTCTTTGTTAGTTTTTTCATTTAGAGTCACATTAGTATCTGTTTAAATTACATGATCAATGTACATAAAAAATTATCATTTTTTAGTAGATTTTCTATCTCAACTGTAAGAATGTACAATTTCTGTAAGAATGTACAATTTCTATAAGAATGTACAAAACAATGCAAGACATAGATGTATGTAATTTAGGAGTAGGAATATTACAAATTTCTTGGAGAAAAAGAGAATTAATTCTTTTATTCCCAAAAGAGGTTCAATGTAGGAACATTAACCTAATTATACATGTTTTAGATGGAGCATCATGTTTCTTGTTTTAAGAGCAAGCTAGAGTTCATACTTCCTCTCATTAAAGAAAATGCTATCAACTCTATTCAGCCAAAGATAACACTAAATATTGAGACAGAGAAAAAATATATTAACGCGATTGCAATTTCATTTTTTTGTATTATTGAGTTTGTTTGCATATTTCTATGAAAGAGGAAAATGCAGAAAAGGTGGAAATGATTGTTGTTGATGTATTGCCTATAAAAGACTAATTTTTGGTTCTTGTACAAAACTAAGTTTAGTTTCTTATAGATATGTAGTAATAAGATATATTTTATCTTAAATGATTTTTTTTCATATATGAAGTATTTTTCATAGATTCATAGTGGTTTGATAAAAAAGAGAATATTCTTTAGAAGATTTTTTTAAATTTCATCTGAATACTTTATGTTAACCCTATTACAAAACTTATGTATTTTACAAAAATAAAACCTTTTATATAAGGGTATTGAAAAGTTTTGATCAAAATCAACTTGGATAGAAAAGCTTTCAATTGAAAAGCTTTTTGATCCAAAAGCATTCTTATAAAATAAAAAACAAAATTTGATCCTTGAGGTACAATCACTTGAGTTGCCTTTTGGTTTTTGCAAATTGAAAGTATCATATGAAAATCAAGGTGTGAAATCTTTCTCAATTAAGTTATTTTATAATTAACACCTGAAAAATAATAAAATTTAGAGTTGAACATTTAGAAAACCTATAGGATTAATAGATATAATAACAAAATTTGGAAAAATTCAGGTTTATTTTGGGTTAAGAGTTAAAATTTAAAACTAGAATATGTTTTTAGAATCTATAGACTATTTTAATTGTTTGAATCAAAACATTGATTCTTAATTCACAATGGTATATCTATTTGTGTGTGTAATAGTATGTGTATGTATATATGTTAGTGTGTTTATGATTCTAATTTAAAAACTATTGTGACTTTCTAAGTTATGATTGCTTCTTAATTCACAATAGTATGCATGTGTGTGTATGTATGTGTGTATATGTGTATGAATGATTGTGATTTAAAAGGTATTATAATTTTCTAACTTGGCATTGACTATTATTTCCCAATAGCATGTGATTTGTGTGCATGTCTTTGTATGTATGTATGAAATTTAAAACTATTGCCATTTTTTTTTATCTAAACGCATTGAATCTTACTTCACAATAGTATAGTGTATTTTTGTGTGTAATAATATGCATATTTTTGTATGTATATGTGCTTATGATTTTGATTTAAAAGCTATAACAATTTTCTAAATCAACTTTGTATCTTACTTTAAATTAGTATGTATATGTATGTGTGATGTGTGTATAATTTTGATTAAAAATATATTATGATTTTTTAACTCAAAATTTATTCTTATTTCATAAAAGTATGTGTATGCATGTGATTCAAAATTATTCACATTGTCTCACTAAAAATTGATTCTACCGTCACAATATTAGGTATATATGTGTATATATATCTGTATATGTATGTGTATGATTATGATCTAAAAATGATTGAGATTGTTTGAGTCATACTATTCATTCTTACTTCACACTAGTATATGTAGGTTTTTGTGTATGGTTGTGATTTTAAAACTATTTTAATTGTTTGACTCATCACATTGTTTCTTACTTCATAAATTAGAATAGTATGTGTAGATCTAATTTGATTTTTGTGATTTAAACACTATTATGATTTTTAGACTCGTACCATTGTTTCATACTTCATGGTAGTATGTGTGTCAGTTTGTGTGTATGCTTGTGATTCAAAAGTTATTATGATTTTTTAATTCATAGCATTGATTATTACTTCAAAATAATATTTGTGGCTTTGTGTCTATAATTGTGGTCTAAAAACTATTCAGACTCTTTGACTCATAGCTTTTATTTGTACATCATGAATCACAATAGTATGTGTAGGCCTATTTTTATGTTTGTGATTTAAAAAATCATGATTCTTACTTCACAATAGTATGTGTAGGTTTGTGTGTGTATGATTGTGATTTAAAAACTATTGTGATAGTTTGATTAATTGCATTGATTCTTGCTAAAATTAGTATGTGTAGGTCTATATTTATGTATCTCAAGTGAAGAAAAATATTGTGATTTTTTGACTCATAACATTGATTCTTACGTTGCAATAGTCTGTGTGTATATGAATAGATTAATGGAAATATGAATTTAAGAAATAGTTGCATTGAGAGGTAGAAACTTAGGTGCATAGAAACATAGATAAAAAAACGAATAGATTTAAAAAATTTAAGAGATACATTTATAATAGTCTTTACTTTACTTTGAAGATATGTATTTTGTGGAATATCAAAGTTTGATATAGATTTATGTTTTCTTTTTGTAGATATAAAGTTATACATTAAAGCAAGCATTATGAAAAAGGGAAAAGAATGATCATATGTTAGTGTTCTTGAAGAAGGAAAAAATGGTATTCACAATTCAATGGCAATGTTTTGGACATCGCTTTGTAGGAATGTGAGTCAAAACATAATACTATAAGATGCCCTAATATAGTTGCATTTTGCAAGTTATGCCAGCAAGTGTAAAACCTAAGGTATCACATCAAAGAGATTCAGAACCATGAAAAGTTTGCAATTCTTTTCGACAGCCAACAAAGTTATGACAAAGAACTAGTAGATATAGCAATCGAAATGGAACAAGTTTGTGATATGTCTACCCAAGTATCTTAGACTCAATCGTAGAAAAATCAGAATGAATGTACTCCAATCTCTTAGAAATATGAAGACAAACATGGACTAGGTGAAAGTAGTAGAGTAGTCACATCTAACAATGTATAGCCTTGTATTTCTCATATTAAACCTAGAAACATAGTACATGCGAATTCTGAAAACTTGGATAGCCTTGAGCCTCATCTTTAATGAAGCTAAGTATTTTCAACATGTGTATGTCATTTCAATATTATTTGCAACCCAATTTTCAAAGATTCTTTTATATCAGCTACAAGAAAGTAGTTCACCATCCTAGATTATAATAATATGTAGACAAAATATATAGATAAAGTTAACATAAGTACATAAAGTATTCTAGTGCTTGAATATATGCCCATGTATGAATGCACAATAGCACTCAATGGATTGATATCTATCAAAATAATTCATTGATTAATATCATGGTGATCTCTCCAAAAAGAAGCAAGTTTTTGGACGTAGTTCATACTACCGTTAAGAAGAAAATATCATATTTCCATGTAAAGATATATGAGCATGATATAGCTTGCGTGTGTTTTCCAAATAATTTCATAGCTATAGTGACCAAGAATGCGTCTTATTTAAAAAGTGCAAGGGTCACCATACCAAAACAAAAATTAATATATTACATGGATGACTCCTAGACTAAATTTATTTTTGAAAGGTATAGGTAAATTATCTTTCATGAGACAAAGTTATTAGATGCAAATCATATGGTCAAATTAATCTATGAGCATCAACTTGCATATTTTCTCTTTTGTTGAAAGTCTCCTAACAAACAACTTGAGATATTTTGTGCTACAAGATTTATAGCAACCTATACTGTGCTTAATTGTTTACAAGAAGTTAGGCTATCAATAATAGAAATGTTTGCACATTAAAGATGGGAGGCATCATTGGAGAAGTATCTCTTTTAATGAGTTGCTACTTTTGAGTGTATCTCTCCAATAGAGTCACACATTTCTCGCTATAATCTAGAAAAAATTGCTGATATCAGTAAAAAATTTTGTGAAATTTCTGTGAATTGTTGATACCTTAGATTATGTGAGAATCCATACATCAAGTTAAATTAATTTAATTATTTTCAATTAAAAGAAAAAATTAGAGAAAGTATTCATAGGAAAGAAATGATGGAAATATATGCATACTCATTTACATGGAATAACATTTGTATTGGATCGAGTACGTGACTTCATAGAATTCATGGAAATTTTCAAAACATCATGGCAGTTATTACTTGTAGCCATCGGCCTCTTGTATAAGATTGATTCAAAAGCTTCCACCTCTTCTATGGGGGAAAGAGTACAAAGCTTAAGACCTGGAGTTTTAAAATATAGATATGACATTGATTTAAACCGTTGGATAGTTTAAATTTGAATTCAGCTTTTGTCACCCGATGCTAGCTATACTCGGGAGTTGTATTATGTTGTGAGACTAGTTCTTTATAGCAAAACTGTAATGCTTGAGTAGACACTTCTATTTTATTCATGAAATATTCAAGAGAGAGCCTTTTCAATATGCATATTGAAGAAACTCAAACTGTCCCGAAATCATCCTGTCAACAAAATCTTATCACAGGGAAGTACTCGAATGGTGGTTTATGGATGCATGAAAGATTCGACATGAACGTGTTACAAAAGTTCGTTAATCTCATATCAATAGACGTCTGCGCTAAAAAGTGTGGCATGACAGTCGGCGCATTCTGGTGGCTGAGGAGGAGCTCAGCTTCCATGTTGTCCACATATTGGAAGTCAAGTTCTACAGCAGTAAGCCATTAGCTTGTACATCACCGAAGTAATATATTTAATTCGAGGTTAGAGGCACGGGGCAAATTTGAGGTTTATCGACGAAACTCCATGTTGATTTCAGACAACGCATGATCTGGGAAAATATCTCAGGGATTGGCAATCCCTAGATGATATGAAATGGACACTCTCAGATTTCGACAATGTCAAAGAGAGGTGTGTAGCTTTGGGAGGTCTTTTTCCAGGACTAAGATGGAGAGGTGCTTACTTAGCTGCGTCGAAGTATATGACGCCATCACCGCCCATCGCTGAAGTTGTGGACAGTCTTCAAGCGGTTGCCTTTGGGAGTAATACAAACCACTTGGCAGGTATGTAGCGCGTTCTTTGGCAGTCAATATATCTTTTTCAGCTTGTGTATACGTGTGTGCACGAGAGAGAGAGAGAGAGAGAGAGAGAGAGAGAGAGAGAGAGAATTCATTTAGCAGTCCACTGGAGATTCGAGGAATCGCTTTGCAAAGCGACAGAAGTAGGGGAGAAAGTCGGAGGAGTTGGGCTTTGTTTCCTTCGCTGCGGAGATGCTGCAGTTATAGACTCCGGCTTGCACGCAGAGGCAATGGGTCTTCCCGCCGTTACGAAAGCCACTTTGCGATCATCAGTAAGTGATGGAGATCCGCATGAGACAGATCATACGATTCATCAGACCTGCAGGCATGTTCCGGATACAACTCAGGTAATTATATCCAAAACAGATCTTATTGCTGCTATTCTGGAAAAGTCTTCGACAGAAAACGTCAGTTCGGTCTACATTGCGACCGATGGTTGGCTAAGAGGACAGCGGGCACAGACCCTAGTAAAAGAGGTAGGCATTGAAGTCTCTCCTCTGCGTCAAGGCGACCGTTATTTTCCGTATGATCCTCAGATTCCTCTCTCTCTCTCTCTCCCCCTAGGTTCAAATCTTGGCCAGACATAAGATGGGTGCATCTCAAACTATAAAATATGAGAGTTATGTATACTGCTAAAGCTTGGTTTTCAATTGCATTTTATAGTTAAGCTTTGGAACGCTGATATTATCCATCTGTAATTCAGTGTGGAAGTATGCATTTGCACGCGCGTGTGCTTGTATCTTCTATGTCTTTCTGTGCGCGAATGCATGTATGATTAGTTTGCACCTTTGAAAGACTTATTTGCGATGGTTTTTTCTGAGAGATCCTACGGCATACTGTTTTTTTTTTTATTTCAGGTTGTGCAGGAACTTCGAATCAGAGGCCTGAAAGTTGCCGGTTTATGGAGATTACCAGATTTACCAATCATGATTCTCAAGGGTACCGATGCTCAGTATGTTGACGAGGTGATCAAATCCATTTCAAAGCTGGAACTGAGTGGTCACATATTGTCGAAGGTAGAGCAAGAGATGTGCTTTCGCTCGAGGGCTTTCATGGGCAGTAGGGAATCCACATGGAGTCTTGTCGTCTTTAGAGAGCGGTTGGCCCAGAGAATGGTTCAGAAGGCGTTCGCGTACATGAAAGGACTCCAAGCAACTATGAACAGCAGCGCTCTTACAGGAGCAGTTGATGTGGACGATGATCTGATTGTTAGTAAATTAATGGAAGACTCTCATGCAGCAGGACTTCAATGTCGCTACAGAATATTGTTTGGTGCATCACATTTCCGAAAGAGTGTCCCACGGGAGGGCTATCAAGACGAAGCACCGGATACATGGCTCGATATGGAGGCATGTGAGGGGCAACTCCACAAATCCGGAGCATGTATATTATCAGATTGTTTCTCATAAACTTCCCTGAATTCAATCAATATGCGACATGAGAGCATGGAATATCCTCTAGATGGGAAGTTCTAATCGTTGTACATGATCTGCTATCTCTCATATAATGGTTAGAATATAACAGGATCAAAATTTCTAAGATAATGATTCACCCAGTTGATTAGCGCTGCTACACAGCAGCATGTATTTCTTATCGTCTGTGTTTCATAAATCTGCTAATAGGTTTTTCTCTCGTCCAAGCTTGCGTAGCCAAGTGGTTCGATGCTTTGAGTCTATCGGAGGAAGTGTTGAGTTCAAGTATTGACTTGATATGTATTTATGAGGTCCTCACAGATGGGTGCCTCTACCTTATGAGGTTGAGTGTGTGAGTGTGTTTTCAATTCATTGTACTCTCAAAAAACAAAAGTTTCTTCTCTTGAGAAAAGGTTTTGATCCTATTTTCTTTTTTACTGTACATTCTGTCATACGAGGTTGGGTGTGTGAGTGTGTTTTCAAATTATTGTACTCTCAAAAAAAAAAAAAAACTCTTGAGAAAAGGATTCGATTCTCTTTCCTTTTTTACTTTATATTCTGTTGTTTCAGCTCATTTACAGATAATTTACTGTTACTATAAGTTTACGCTCAATCAAGGTGAATAAAATCCATTAAGCATTGAATGAAGATAACCAGTAAAACATTGAGCTTGAATGAAGATAACAAGTAAAACATTGAATGAAGGTAACATGTTTATTTTGTTTGCATGTGGTGGATATATGGAAAAACCTTCAATGCTTTGGAAATGAGAAGTTTTAACAATAGATAGAGAGAAATTATCATTAATACAAGCAGAAATCTAAAGGCACACCATGTATACACGCGATGGCTCGTGCGCACAAAAACCCTCGATGGAGTCTTGGATTGTGCTTTGAAAATTTGGAATATGGCCTGATTTATAATCCGCAATCATAATTACATGCCTTCTTCAAATATCCTCCTCCATGGTAAGACTATGTGCTCATCTGATTCTTTCACACTTTTCGAAGTTATTATGCATGTTCTTAGGTTCTTCTGGATGCCTATGATATGGGAATAAGAAACACAATAAGGTTGGGAAATGTTATATGGTCTGCCAACATTTTCTTCTACCAAAGAATCTAATTTCTTTCTAATAAACAAGGATATAATTGTATGTAATACCAAGAAACAGAAAATATGTTGTTTTATATTGGCATTCATCATTTCATGCATTCATATGACATGCATTTACAGACTAGAAGGAATCCTTGAAGATTAAAAAATCTTACTGAAACTTTCTAATAGAATGATCTAGAGTGTAAGTATGTGTAACCATTATTATTCCTTTTTTTTTGCAAGTCCGGAAACTGAATGCCACTCCATTAATCTCCATTAATGTGAGTAATGCATATGTTGTTGCCATTTTTTGTTTCATTTGAGGTTAAATAATGATACGCTATAAATACATGGTCTTAGCATTTTTCCTTTCGATTTAAGCTTAAAACTATAGAGGATAGCAATATTTCAACATTCTTTGTTCTCCTAAGTTTTCAGAAGTGCTAGGTATCGCATTTAGGCAAGTTTGATCTATGTTGATATGAATGATCTATTTCTAAGCTTTTAAAAACTACTTTCTATTTCAAAAACATAGTAGATGTGGTCATCTTATGTAGGATGCGTTCCAATTCCCTTTTATTCCTGAAGAAGATATGTTATATAAAAATCAAACATGCTTTATGAAACCATTTTAAACATTTAAAACATGTAAATATATGCAGCTATTCTCTTTATCGATTGAAATTCCTGCAAATGGAAACATTTTTCTATATCTTTGAGAAAAAAGAAAATTCTAGTGTTCTTTAATTCTACGATCATAAAATATGGTTGAAGCAATCAATCATCTGAATGCTGTAGAACAGCATACTGTGAAGCAATCATGACCATCGACGAACAATGCAAGCATGAGATTGAGGCATTAGAACTTCCACAAGATAGTTGATGTGGCGTAATAGCGGATCCTGCGCAGCTCTGTTATCTTTTCAGCGTCTACTGAAGCTGGAGGTTGGCGACAAGGTTACCATTCAAAATCTTTGGCACGACGGAGCGTCTGCATCACGACCGTGCGATTTCATCCATTGTTTCAGTGTGTCGCGACAGTGATTTGTATTGGGCCATCGCGACGGCGATTGTATTGGGCCATCGCGAAGGCCATCTGTTTTGTGCCATCGCGACGGTGGGTTGTTTTGGGCCATCGCGACAGTGATTTGCATTGGGCCATCGCGACGGCGATTTGTAATGGGCCATCGCGACGACGATCTGTTTTGTGCCATCGCGACGGTGGGTTGTTTTGGGCCATCGTGATGTTGCTTTGAGCCATCGCACCCGCTTCGCAAGATGGCTGGCTGTTCGATTCTCAACTGTCTGCTCGTTTTTGCATCGCTCCACCTTCATCTTTCCCCGCTCTTCACTACCTTCGTGTTGAGCCACGTTTCTCGGTGGTGCCCCTTGTTTTCGCCTTAGTTCGTGTTCAAAGTTGCTCTGGTTGCGTTTGTTGTGTGGGAGCCGATGAGTTCTGGCTGCGGGTGTCGCTGCTGTATCATGCTCACGACGATCAGAGGCTGTAGGTGAGTCATCCCGACGTTACTGCTGCTGGGCCTTCATCGGGTACCATCAGGTTCGGGTACCATCGTGTTTTGCCATTAAAGGAAAGGTCTGTTTGGGTCCCATCAGGTTCGGGTACCATCACGCTTTAAGGGTACCATCAGGTTCGGGTACCATCGTGTTTTGCCATTAAAGGAAAGGTCTGTTTGGCATCTTTGTCTTTCCAAAAATTTAATTCTTCTTAAAAATAAAGAAAACTCTTTACTTACTTAATCGAACTCCAAGAAGAACATGACGATTTAAAGTCTTGGGGGGGGGTCTTTGAAGACTTTTTTCGTTCGCATTAGCGCTTCAAGTGGTTTGGGGGGGGGGGGGGGGGGGGGCTTGGTCATTAAGATGCCGACCCTTATTCCTTCGTTTGTCATGAACAATGTGGCTCCCCCTCAGTCCGTGTGCCCCCTTGAGATGGATTCCGTCCCAGCGGACGTCGAACCCTCATTGGTCTCTTTATGCAAGGAGTCTGTGGCGGCAAAGCAAGAAGAACTGATGAAAACTTGCCTGATCGATCAAATGTTTGGCCCTAGGCCCCCTCTTGAAAGCGTGAGAACTTGGCTTCGCAAGGAGTGGTTCCCGCGCGGCCTAATTCTGTGAAAATGTCAATTCCTACCGGCGAATCACCTGCTTCTAGTATTTGAGAACGAAGAGATGGCTTTCCAAGCCCTACAAGCCGGCTCCTAGCAAGTGGGCCGTTGCACCCTTTGCCTTTTTAAGTGGACCCCAGACTTTGTCCCGAATAGATCAAAGCCTCTTCGTTACCCGCTTTGGGTGGAGCTTCCTAATCTGCCTTTCTTTGTGTATGGATTTCTTGGTGAAATCGTTTCACCGATCGGTCGCCGGATGGCCTCAAGAGAGGATGTTGGGGGGTTAATCTATGATGGTGCTCAGCATTCTTTCAATTCAAGATGGCATCCACAGATCTACGTTGAAACAAACCTGAACCAGGTCCTTCCCTCGAAAATCTCCATAAACTGTGGAGATGGTAAGACCTAGACAGAAGAGGTTACTTACAAGAATTTGCCAAACGTGTGCTTCCGGTGCGGGCATCAAGGTCATAGGATCAAAGACTGCCCCCTGAAGAAAAGTACCAATAAAAACAAGCTTGAACTAGATGGGGCCTTGGATCCTTTCCTCCAAGATGACACTCAGGGTCATCCCCCTCCGATGGAGGAAGAAGAGGGAACTCGCGTTGCTGAGACGGATTCAGAAGGTTTCACTGAAGTAAGACGCAAGAGGAAAGTTAGCCCTCGAAGATCAACAGCAAGGAATGCTACGATAATTGCCCCCTCGAATAACATATAGTGTAACCTAGAAAAAGAGATTAATGAGGTCGACTTCCCAGGGGATAACCACTTTGAAGAAGACCCCATTGATAATACCCGTGGGTGCTCTACTAGCAAAGAAGACAACAAAGAAGACAACCAAGAAGGTTACACCAAGAGTAAAGATGAAGGCTTCACTACTAACAATGAAGACAACCCAGACAGTGAAAGCTCCTCTCTTAGTCCTACCATTCCGATATGCTTTCCCAGATTACCACAAGAAAAGTCAAAGCTTAAAGGAAAACAACCTTTCGGCATGCCGTGGAAGAGCCCCCTCAAGAGTAGGATCCTAAGTCAAGAAGTTGGGAGGAAAAAAGAATACCACAAGATGAAAAAAGATCGGGTCCCTCCCCCTCAAAGAGGGCAACCTTCATTAATGAAATTCACATCACTAAATGTCAGGGGTCTTTCTGACTCGTAAAGAGCTTCGATTCTTGGCCAGTGGTTCAAAGACAAGTACTTCAGCCCTAACTTTATTTGCTTACAAGAGATTAAAATCGACGGAGAGGATCTCCAGAAACGGCTTAAATGCATTTCTCCGAACCACCTTTGGTTGTCCACTTCTCACCCTAGGGGGAGAGGGGGTGCTTCTATCGGTATTAGTCACTCCTTGTCTGGCAATGTGACCTCGACTTTTGAAGGCCGGAATCATCGTTGGATTGCTGCCTCTATCGGGTTCCCTTTCCAGTTCACTATGGTCTCAATTTATGCCCCTAATGGAGAAACATATAGAATGGATACTTGGGCTTCCCTCGACTCCCTTTCACATAATGTTCTGATTTGTGGGGACTTCAATACGGTTGAGTTTCTTGAGGACCGATGGAATAACAAAGGAAAAATTATTGATGGTTAGGAGAAAGAGATATGGGATAAAATCAAGCTCCACCTTGACTTGGTCGAGGTGAAAGACATGAAGGGGTTCTCTTGGTCAAGTCTCCAATCGGGGGACTCTTTGAAAAAAGCAAGACTTGATAGATGTTACATCGATCATAACAGCATCCTTCAGTGGGGTATTCCTTCGATTTCCCAACACAAGGACCTGACTATCTTGGACCACTACCCTATTACTCTGTCTTTCAAACCGATTCCCATGTTCTAGAAAGCCCCATGGTTCCATGCTTATCAGACAGCGTTTTCCCTCCCCTCTGTCCACCAAGAAATTTTTGAGGTGTGGGCGGAAGCCTTTGCCTACTGTAATGAACCGGCTAAGTGTTGGAGAAGCGTGGTGGAAAGAAATCGAAAAATTCTAATCAAGACTCAAAAGACTATAAGAGATATCCGAAAAAAAAGAAGAGAAACGGTGTACCAGAGGCTCTCACGGCTTGAAGAAGAGGTGAACAAAGGTAAATTACATTGCCAACAAGGTCTTTTGAAAATCACGGGAAGACTAAGATTAGAGGAGGAGGTTCAAAGGAAAAATCTTCAAATTTTCTTCAAAGACTGGTGGGCGGGGAAGGCCGACAAACCATCGAAAGAGATGTGTAACATCCTCAAAAGGAAACAAGCTAGGGAATCCATCCCCCTATTGGTCAATAACAATGGAACCGAATGTTGCACGAAAGTGGAGAATAAATCTATCATCGTCGAGCACTTTACCAATCTTCTCGGGGTCTCAACTCCTCCTTCCCCCCATAGGCGCGATTCCATGGCAACCATCTCAAGGATTGCTCAAAATAGAATCCCACAGAACTTGATTGCTCTATTGGATGCTAACATCTCCGAGAATGATATTATCGAGGTTATTGATGCCCTTCCCAATGGGAAAAGTCCGGGTCTGGATGGCCTCACCAATGAGTTTTTCAAGTCCTTCAAACATGAGGTGGCCACCCCACTACATCACATGTGGCAAGAGGCTCTCTCATTCGGTGCCCCCTGAGTGTCTTAATAATGGCGTCATCAAGTTAATCCACAAAAGGGGAGATAAGAACAAAATTGAAAACTGACGTCCGATTACCGTGCTGCAAACAGGATACAAGATAATTGCAAAAGTTATTGCCAATAAAATCTCTTGTCATTTAAAGTCATGGGTGTGTGAGGACCAGAAAGGTTTTATCAAAGGTAGATCTATACTTGAAGCAATTGTCGATATTTGGGAAGGCCTTGCTTTTGCTGAGGAGTCTGCTCAAGATCTCGTATTCATTAAGATCCACTTCGACAAAGCGTATGATAGATTGGAATGGGACTTTATTCTTCAATCCTTGAAAGACCTTGGATGCAGCCAAAAGTTCACAAAGATGGTTTCCACTCTTCTTGGAAATGCTTCAACTAGAATAAATATCAACGGTAAACTCTCTGACCCCATTCGTTTAAAAAGATCAATAAGGCAAGGCTGCCCTCTCGCTCCATTAATATTCGCTATCGCCTCGAATGGACTCAGTTGCGTATTAAAGCATCACATGGACGCTGACAATCTCAAGGGTCTTTCCTTACTGCTAAATCACGGCCAAATGATTGCGAGGCTTTTTGCTGATGACATGAATGCCTTTGTGCATAACAATACAAACAACATTGAGGTGTTTTGGTGGTGCCTCGACACCTTTTGTGTGGCGTCAGGCTCAAAAATCAACCATGCTAAAACTGCATTTAGAGCGATCAGCGGACCTACTCCCCAATTGTTGGTGGATCAGGGGTGTCAAGTTATCCCTAACGGTCAAGTCTTCCATCTCCTTGGCATTCCGATGGGATTCGACATCTCAATGGACCAACGCTGGAACTGGGTGCTATCCAAGCTGGATAGCAAGCTGAATCATTGGAAAGGTATGCAAGTCAACTTGGCAGGGCGTGCTATGGTTGTTAACACTTTTATGCTGTCTACAATTATTTACTTTATCTCGTGTTGGAGACCTAAGGAGAAAGACTTGGCCAAAGTGGAAAGAATCTGCAGAAACTTCCTTTGGACTCAGGACCCCAACAGAAGGGGGATTCCCAAAATCAAATGGGAAACTTGCATTAGCCCTAAAGACTCAGGGGGCTTGGGAATTTCGGATATTGTTGGGTTGGCTGACAAGCTGGCAGCAAAGTGGCTTATCAAGGCTTGGAGCAACAAGGAGTCCTCTTGGGCTAAACTGATCTTTAGAAACACGGAAGACCTTACCTTAGTTGGCCATCCTGGTTGGAAGGACATAGGCATTTTCACGCTTTTGTTCTCCCCCCACCTGGTGTCCCCTAAAGGCTCTAGCCTCGTGTGTTCCTTATGGAAGAATTGGAACAAGGCCAAACAGTTCATCAGAATCAGTGATGAGTGGAAGTGGGCGGCTGGGATAAGACAGAATGACTCTATTTGGTTCCCGATCAGCGGCATTCGGGGGGTGGAGTCTTGGAACCTCCAAACCGCAAAGCGGTTATGGAACAAGGGGTTCAAACAGTGGAAACAACTCTGGAGACAAGAGAACAACCAGTGGATTAGGTTCAAAGAATTGGATGCTGGACTTAGAGTTACCTTTGAGGAATTGACTCTTCTTCAAAGCAGGTGTTTAGCATGGGACCGCTCAACTACCCGCCTTCTCTACGGTCAAGATCCTCCTTGCCTGGAGGGCCTCAAATGGAGCAATGGTAAGAAGCTATCCAGAACCCCGAACTTCAAAGAGGATTCAGATGTTCACCACACTCTTAACAAGAGATGGTGCCTTTCTTGGACCAAACTTCGGTGGGAACTAAAATTCATGTCTATTTGGCACCCCCTGATAGAGGTCAAAAAGTCCGTTCGCATGTGGCAGATCCTGCATAAAGGTATCTGGACCAATGCAAGGGCTAACAAAATATGTAGTGTGCCGCCATGGTGCAAGCGTTGCCATCGGTGCATCGAAGATTTAGCTCACATGTTCTTCGGTTGCCCCAAGTCTCGTGTTATCTGGCATCACGTGACCCGAGTATTGAGACTCACGATCCAAATCAACTGGCAATAGGTGATGTTGGGTGAGGCGGTCGTCTGCTCATCAAGGCTGTGGAATGCCATCAGAGGTGAGGCTCTCTGGAAGATTTGGAGGGAGCGATGCGCTATCAATTTTGGTCAAACTCCTAAGGAATGGTCGATCGAGAAATCCTTGTTTCTCCTAGGTAAAAGAATCTCTCGAGATAAGAGATCTCCACCGTTCAAACATCACTGTATTTATCTCCTCGAAAACAACAAGTTAAAACCCAAATGGGTCCCACATGAGGGTGATGATAAATTTATCCGCCTCATTTGTAATGCCCTCTAGCTTGCCATAGTCCTCCCCTCCATGGTCGGATTTGGGGGGTCCCATGGGCACTAGTCCCATTGACTTGTAACTTTTTCTCTTTATTTTAATTAAAGTCCGGGAGATTAGGCTAAGGCCGAACTTCCTTTTATTTAAAAAAAAAGTAGATATTAACAAAGTTTAATTTTGAACCAACGGTTTCTGGAGGAATACGTTGGACAAGTGGCTCAATGCATGAGAGCGATAGGTCACAAGTCTCCACCCGAAAAGAGAATCAAACAGTCCTCAATTCATTTCTACTAAGTCCCCTAATCTAAGAGGAGCGTTTGGGAAAAGTGTCTGCAATTTCATAGGGGGGAACTTGCTATTTGTATAGAGTAGATTTGAATCATAAATTTTCACATTCACTTTTTTGTTTTTTTTTTTGCATGACCGAGTTAGTTTTAGGATGCTCAATCTGAGCAGACAAGTTTCTAGCTTAAACAAACGCTCTTTTTGTTTCTGTCTCTCTTGATTCTCAAATTCTTTTCAAAATGTTCTTTTAACCTTGAAGTGTTCGTTGTGAATGAGAAAAAATGATGCTATCTTCAAAATAATTTCCCTTTTAATAGACTCCGAAAATTCCTTACTTGACCAGGATTGAGTGCTCTCCCTTCATAAGAAACCTTCTTTGATTCAGGTTTTGTAAAGAAAACTATGAAGCAAGGACTTCAACATCTCTTTTTATTTTTACTGGACATCAACAAAGTAGTTTAATATATTATTTTACCACTGTTTGGAGATTATATTTCTCCATAAAATTCTTCATTCTCATAGATGGTGCATCAGATATCATTCGGAATGAGTGCATCCATGTAACATGAAAATGCTTCCAAGGTAGGCAACCTGTTCCATCCATAAAGCAAACACTACACTTACACACGTGCACTTGAGGCTCGGTTATTCAAGCATTATGCACATATGGATTCCATGATTACACCATGTTTACATAAGATTTCGAGCTACACAATATGAATAAGAATGCTTAAGGTGGAGTTTTACAACACAAGAACCATCCAACATAAATGAATGACAAACAAGTTTATGAATACATGTATAGAATATTAAGCTACCTCATGGGAAAGTAACTTAGACGTGTGATCAGTGCAACTAATGCAAGACCTAGGTTGGGCGAGAGTTCGATTAGTTAGAAATTAAGAGCTTATGTGGAATGAAATAGTGGTGCTAAAATATCTTTTCTCCCTTACTTTAAAACATGGTAGCACTAATACAATCGAAAACATCGCAGATCTAGACTTAAACAGGAGAGTTTCAAAAACTTTAGAGATGATATACTTTACTATCACCTAGAAAAGGAATGTTCAATTCGGACATCTGCTTAATAATGCAAGAAATATCTTAGAAATTACCAAGAATTAAATTATTCTAAAAGTTAATGAGTTTTGATATGCATTGGGATCCATTGGATGCCGAATACATCATGGTGATTATTATTTTTTTCTCTAACACGCTCAATGGCTTGACGCTTGAAGAAATGAACACCAATAGAGGATGATAAAAGGGAATGATGCCGATGTGTTCTCACAATTCATTCCAAGGTAGCAAGACACAAACCAAGCAAGGGTAGAGGAATGTTTCAAAGAAGAAAAGTCATCAGGAACATAAAAAAGAACTATTATAAAAAGTTATTATGATAAGGATAAGAGGTAGAAGAGCAAACCATGAACTCAATATGGTCAAGGATGCTATACATGTGGAAGCTATGAAAATATGCAATTCATTTCTAGCTAAAACTCTAAAAAGTATTGAAAACCAAGGCTTAAAATACAAGAGTCCGGTTTATAAGCCATGGATGGTTTCTCAAGAAAGTAGATACTGTGTGGTATGTTAATAGTTATTGTGAAATGCATATGAAATTCAACCATTCTTGGTTTAAAAGTATACATGTTCTAGAGAGAGACTGGAGTTCACTCTGGACATGATTTATCTCAGAATATGTAGAATTAAAACCATACCTTGAGGAAACTCTAGAAGGATATATTAGCTTCTTAAGAAGAGAAATATTGTGAGAACTAGAAAACATATGAAGAGGAAACCCTGGTCTACACTCAGAGCTATCTAGCACATTGACTATCAAAATAAAGAATTTGATATGGCTACATACAATTGGAAGAAATCCTTCAAGCAACTAGGGGGCTTGCTTAGCAAGGGACCTACTAGCTTATTCACTCCTAAACATATAACACATGTAGGATCTCATCAATTCAAAGTATTTGGTGTGTATATAAAACATGGAAAAGACTCAGTAGATGATACGATGATCTTTTCCTAGAAAATAGTATTCATCACAACTAAGTGGGATAGGTAATTGATTGAGAGTTATGAGGGGGACTCAAATTAAAATTGTATGCATGAGTTCTTATGCTTGGCTACGTGCCTCTTGATAGTTGAAGTCTCAACAATAGAATTGGTTCATATGATCCTAAGTTTGCAGCTTGATTTCCAACGCTCCCCCTCAAGATTCACGCTTAAAGCTTCAAGTATTTATCCAAGTTCCATCATTCCAATGCATCTTTTGAACTTCATTAGCTTGGTTGACTCGAATGCTTTAGTGATCATGCTTGCACACTGATCCACGCTACTTATTTGTTGGCCTTGTACCTCCTTAGCCAACACCTTTTCTCTGATGTAATGATAATGTACCTATATATGCTTGCTCCTAGCATGGAACATATGATTTCCAAAAAGGTACACACTACTCATGTTTTCACACATGATTCAAAATTGATTGTCCTACGAATTCAATCCAACCATAATCTTCTTGAGACACATGAGCTCACAAGTAGCTTATGCTAATGATTTGTATTCAGGTTCTGTTGAGGATAGACAAACTATTGGTTGCTTCTTTCCCATCCATGATATGAACGTCTTCCCTAACAACACTACTTATCCACTTTTACATTTCCTAGCTATCTTCTTTGGATCGTACCCAACCAACATCTCTATAAGCTTTGACCTGCAAATTATCATCAAAAGGATAGAAACGGCCTTCATTCAAAGTTCCATTGAGATACTCAAGCACTCTTCTTCTTGCAAGTAAGTGAAGAACTCTATGTGTGTGCATGAATTGAGATAGCACACCAATTATTTATGCTAGTTCTGGCCTTGTGATAGTGGCATAGCTGAAAGAGATCACTATGACCTTGATGAGAGTGCATCTAGAAATTTTGTTGCCTTCAATTGAAGTCAATTTGAAATTGAATTTATCAATGGTTTCCAACTTGTAAGTCCATACTTCTTTAGTACACTCAAGATATATTTCCTGTGCATGAGCTAGATACCATTGTCTTTGTGTATGACTCCAATATGTAGAACGTACCTTAGATCTCCAAGGCCGAAGATCTTCAAAGCTTTCCCAATTCTCTCTTTTATGTATTTGGTTCCTTCTTCATGATCACATTTAACGATCAAGCCATCTACATACACACATAAGTAGACTTATTCTTCAGCTTCTTCAATGATTACACTAGTTGCTATGACACTTGCGTTTCCACTAGTGGATTTTGCTTCATGCTTGGTAGCTCATGTATATCTTGGTTCAACAAGAAGCAGCCTACTGTGGCCACTTCTAGTTGTGAGGCTGAGCATAGGGTAACTTCGATAGCGCATGTTGAGTGTGTGTGGCTCAGATGCCTTATGGCTGATTTGGGTGCTAGTCAGTCTTCTACCACCACCATCATCACTAACACTTAGAGCACATTGGCAGTCGCAAGGAACCCTATGCTCCACTCAGAACATTAAGGTCCATTATCATTATGTCAAGGAGAGGCTCTTTGCTAGGGAGATCATGTTGGCATATATGCCCAAGCAAGAGAACATTGCAAACCTTTTTATGAAGGCTCTACCTAGGGAGAAGTTTGAATGTTTCTGCAAAGCTTTGGGCTTACTTCCTTTTGTGGAAACTCAAGGAAACTCTCTACCATACAACGATATTTGATATGCATGAGGGCTTTGTAACTCATATGACCAAACCTAGCATGCCATAACTTCATAATCTCCTTAGGTATAGTAGACCTAAAAACATTAACATGACTAATTTTGGATAGTACAAACATGCCAGTTTTGTTTTCAGCTCCAAGTAGACAATGCTCCTCATTAAGTGAAAGGATCTAAGATGAATCTTTCGTAAAAACAACTATATAACCATCTGATTAGAAAGTAGAGATAGACAGCAAATTCTTCTTCAAATCTAGAACATGAAGAACATTGGAAATTATGAAATTTCCACCTACTATGGACTTTAGGTTCACTTGTCCAACAACAACATCCAAATCATGACCATTTGCAATGGACACTCTTCTACTTGAAAAGTTAGAAAGGGAATGCAATATCTTTATGAAACCTGTCATATGCTCTATAGCTCTAGAACCAAAAATCCAAGAATTTTCTGAGATTGCATTTAATGTTGCCCGATCAAAAAATCTCTCTTGACTAGTAACACATGCATATGAATCTACCTTTCAAAATTTAGGTTTTGGATCATCTTCACCACTATTACTTGATGCTTTCTTCTTCTCATTGGCAATCCTTGTTTTGTATTTTGCTATGAAATGACCTGGTTTCTTTTAGTGATGTCATACTCCTTCTCTCAAATATTCGAGATCTAGAATTTCAAGCGAATATATGTACTTTTGATATACAAAAACTATGTTTTGTTTATATCAAAGTGTCAAGTCCGTATGGCACGGTTCAAGCTGAAGTACTACTTCTAGTTTTTTTTTGCAATATTGGCAATTATTGGAGAGATGAAAAATGCTAATGAAACGAGTCAACTTATTAGGGATAAGTTAGACAAGAACAACTTTCATGATTGGGGATTCAGAATGAAAAATATCATGATGGGAAAAGGCTACTAGAATTATATCGAAGGAGAGAATGAAATGCTCCATAGTTACGAGATATGAATAAGATCTAGATGAGTTAAGAGCATATGAAGATTGGAATTAAGGATCACAAAGGGTAATGTATTGGCTATCTATTACGATATAGGGTAGCATGATTGGGCACTTACAGGATGCCAAAACTCTAAAAGAGGCTTGGAATAGTTTGGTCACATTGTATGACATCAATACAAAGGCATGGAAATCGCACACAAGAATGAGCTCCATACACTAGAGAAAAAGGGCATGTGAGTAAGTGACTACACCCTAAAAATAAAAATCATATATGATTCACTTGCATCTATTAGCATCAATGTAGATTATGATGAGAAGGTGGAAGTGTGTCATCATAGTTTAGGAATTGCATATATGCAGTCTAGAAGTTCTATCTAGACTAGGGAAAGTATTCCAAATTTTGTTGACCTTGTATCCATGCTGATATTTGAAACAAAAGCCTTGATGAAGATGGAAAAGCTGCTTCAAAGCATGTATTCTACTCTTCCAGAGAAACAGGGGGATGAAGAGTTTTCCGAAGTGGAAGAGGAAACAGTCATAAGGATCAAGGTCAACAACATTAGTATGCAATAGGTAGGGGAGCCAAAGAGGCCCCAAAAACTTCTAAAGAAATGATTCACGTAATGATAGCAAGGGATGCTCAATTTTGTTGTAAACCTAGTCACTTTAAACGTGATTGTAGGTTGAGTAATTGAAATAGCGAAAAGAAACAAAAAAAATATCCATCCATAAAAGTAGATGATTAAGAGGAGTTGTTCATGGTCCAACATCACATGGTGAATACAATGTCTTTTCATGTTTCAAATTAAATGGTAATGTCTCGTATAGTGATTCAAGTTCTTTGATTCGGGTTCTTCAAATCACAGACAAGCCATGTAAAATGGTTTAGTAGTTTCCAAAAATGGTTTTTTCTTAGATCTATTGAAATAGGGGATTACATGTCACATCCTATCAATGGCACAAAAAACATAGCACTATCTATGCAGGAGGGGAAAGGTAAAACATCTTGGTCATGTACTACATGTTCCCAATATAACAAATAATGTAGTTTCTATTGGAGAAATGGTTGAACAAGGATTATAAGTACGGTTCAAGACAACATACTTGATCATTGAACCTAATCTTATAACCTCTTTCAACCATCTTACATATTGAAACCAGGTTCTTCATGATAGTTAACACATGCAACATGTCCTTAAAAACTTTGGAGCTTTGCAATGCATTCAAAAGAGCATCTTCCACATGTTTACATCTCTTTCTACATGTCCTTCTGTGGTGGATGACTTTAAATTAAAGGTAAGATCTCTATTACAACTCATACGGTTGCTACAACCACTATCTATGAACCATGTAAAACATGAATTGATTCTTTTACTTTGACTGTACATCATAAGCCAGTTCCTTGCTTCTTTTGCTTATGATCCCCCTCCTCTTCCTCTCTTTCTTCATTTTCATCATGATGCATATCTTTTTTTAAACCCTTCTTGGTTGCTTGAGGTTGAGTTTGAAATTCTTCTTTCTCAGTTTTGGGATTTTTTTCCACATCTTTTGCCTCTATCAATACTTCATAGAAATTGTGTCTTGGATACCCCTTGATTGTGAACCTCCATAGTTCATCTACTTGGTCACCATCAATCTGAGTAACTGATCAAATTTTGGCAGGGAATTCCTCACATATATTGATGTGGTGAATGCTTTGCATCTTTTATCCTCTCTCAAGCCATTGGGAATTTGAGCAACAAGAACATCACCTTTATTCTTTGTAGATGAAAGTCTCAAAATAATCAATGGTATTCCATGAATCAATTCTTTGTAGATGAGCAATATATTTTTTCAATGTATAATGAAAATAATATTTTAAAAAATAAGCGGTAGATTGGATTAATGAAAAAAAATCAGTAACTTTTAGTCATAAAGACATCACACAGATGCAAACAAAGTATAGTGGTTAAAGGTCTTCATTTTTGGTGTATAGGTAGTAGGTTTGATCCTAGTCTCATTGACGTGGAATTCCTTGTTGTCAATCCCTATGATAAAGAGATTTAACACACATGTAGCCACCATTGGCTAAAAGCCACACAAGCATGGATCCAACATTCTAATGTACTACAGAAGCCCAAGGATGACTAGGATGTAATTGAAACGTTATAGAACATCTAAACATCAAATAAACTAGTATTTTAGAGTTCAAGATTTATCTAAAGTAAAACCAAACTAAATAATTCTTTTTTAGTATTTCTAATCTTCATCATCTTCATACTCTTGTAGTCTATGTGCATTGCTATTCATTGAACTTTCACAATTGGGGATATTGTAGGTTGTGACTCCGTGATCAGGTTTTCTAGTTAATAAGGAAAAACGTGGAAGAATGCCTTCTAAAAATGATGCTCCATAGTGCACTTCTAGATTAATATAGTTAAGTAGAATCATCCTATCTTGCACAAAGCACATGAAGGGATACAACAATAAGTAAAGAAAAAAAAAAGAAACTCCTTAAAGTAATCACATGTCTCATAGTAGAAGTAAACAAAGGCGGAGTGGTGCTTCAAAGGTTCATGCTCAAGATCAAGAATAATCCCTCATAAGAGAAGGAAATCAAGAGGAAGAAGTTATAGCCCATCTTTCGGGATTGTTGGGCAACCAAGACAAACAAACCATAAAATGAAATATGGGAACTCTTAAAGAGAAATAGGTTCAAGAATGTATTCCTAAATAAGTAATAAACCAAACGAATGCATGATTGAGGAAGACAACCATGACTTCATGGTGAATAAGTGTAAGATGTTTGTCCAAGTCTCATTCCCATTGATAGCTCAATGGTGAGAATGTAAGGGCATCATTCTAAATGTTAGACCTAGTAAGATTACACATGACATTGTTCTATTTCTATAGAGGTCACTAATAACTAGTAACATTAAGGATGCTATTGATGCCCTTCCTAAAGGTAAAATCTAGAGCCTACATAGTATGACTTATAAGTTCAGCAAAGTTTTTAAAGACTCTATGATGGGTCATAAGCCATAAGGCTCTTAGGTTTGGTGCTCTACAAAGATTCATAAGAAAAGGAGTGAACAAGATGGGCCATAAGAAGATCCATTGGATGCCAAATAGATCATGGTGATTATAATTTTTTTCTCTAACACGCTCAATGGCTTGAGGCTTGAAGAAATGAACACCAATAGAGGATGATAAAAGGGAATGAAGGCGATGTGTTCTCACAATTCATTCCAAGGTAGCAAGACACAAACCAAGCAAGGGTAGAGGAATGTTTCAAAGAAGAAAAGCCCTTAAGAACATAAAAAAGAACTATTATAAAAAGATATTATGATAAGGATAAGAGGTAGAAGAGAAAACCATGAACTCAATATGGTCAAGGATGCTACACATATGGAAGCTATGAAAGTATGCAATTCATTTCTAGCTAAAACTCTAAAAAGTATTGAAAACCAAGGCCTAAAATACAAGAGTCCTGTTTATAAGCCATGGATGGTTTCTCAAGAAAGTAGATACTGTGTGGTATGTTAATAGTTATTGTGAAATGCATATGAAATTCAACCATTCTCAGTTTAAGAGTATACATGGTCTAGACAGAGACTGGGATTCACCCTGTACATGATTTATCTCAGAATATGTAGAATTAAAACCATACCTTGAGGAAACTCTAGAAGGATATATTAGATTTTTAAGAAGAGAAATATTGTGAGAACTAGAAAACATATGAAGAGGAAACCCTGGTCTACACTCAAAGCTATCTAGCACACTGACTATCAAAATAAAGAATTTGATATGGCTACATACAATTGGAAGAAATCCTTCAAGCAACTAGGGGGCTTGCTTAGCAAGGGACCTACTAGCTTATTCACTCCTTAACATATAACACATGTAGGATCTCATCCATTCAAAGTGTTTGGTGTGTATATAAAACATGGAAAAGATTCAGTAGATGATACGATGATCATTTCCTAGAAAATAGTATTCATGACAAATAAGTGGGATAGGTAATTGATTGAGAGTAATGAGGGGGACTCAAATTAAAATTGTATGCATGAGTTCTTATGCTTGGCTACTTGCGTCTTGGTAGTTGAAGTCTCAACAATAGAATTGGTTCATATGACCCTAAGTTTGGAGCTTGATTTCCAACAATCCCTCTCAAGAATCACGCTTCAAACTTCAAGTATTTAGCCAAGTTCCATCATTCCAATGCATCTTTTGAACTTCATTAGCTTGCTTGACTCCAAGGCTTTGGTGATCATGCTTGCACACTGATCCATGCTACCTATGTGTTGGCCTTGTACCTCCTTAGCCAACACCTTTTCTCTGATGTAATGATAATGTACCTATATATGCATGGGAACATATGATTTCCAAAAAGCTACACACTACTCATGTTTTCACACATGATTGGAATTTGATTATCCTACGAATTCAATTCAACCACATCTTGAACTTTGTTGCCTTCAATTGAAGTCAATTTGAAATTGAATTGATCAATGGTTTCCAACTTGTAAGTCCATACTTCTTTAGTACACTCAAGATATATTTCCTGTGCATGAGCTAGAAACCATTGTCTTTGTGTATGACTCCAATATCTAGAACATACCTTAGATCTCCTAGGCCGAAGATCTTCAAAGCTTTCCCAATTCTCTCTTTTATGTATTTGGTTTCTTCTTCATGATCACATTTAACGATCAAGCCATCTACATACACACATAAGTAGACTTATTCTTCAGCTTCTTCAATGATTCCGATAGTTGCTATGACACTTGTGTCTCCACTAGTGGATTTTGCTTCATGCTTGGTAGCTCATGTATATCTTGGTTCAACAAGAAGCAGCCTACTGTGGCCACTTCTAGTTGTGAGGCTGAGTATAGGGTAACTTTGATAGCGCATGTTGAGTGTGTGTGGCTCAGATGCCTTATGGCTGATTTGGGTGCTAGTCAGTCTTCTACCACCACTATCATCACTGACAGTTAGAGTACATTGGTAGTCCCAAGGAACCCTATGTTCTAGCATCCGACTAAGCACATTAAGGTGCATTATCATTATGTCAAGGAGAGGCTCTTTGCTAGGGAGATCATCTTGGCATATATGCCCAAGCAAGAGAACATTGCAAACCTTTTTATGAAGGCTCTACCTAGGGAGAAGTTTGAAGGTTTATGCAAAGCTTTGAAATTACTTCCTTTTGTGGAAACTCAAGGAAACTCTCCACCATACCTCGATATTTGAGATGCATGAGGGCTTTGTAACTCATATGACCAAACCTACCATGCCATAACTTCATAATCTCCTTAGGTGTAGTAGACCTAAAAACATTAACATGACTAATTTTGGATAGTACAAACATGCCACTTTTGTTTTCACCTCCAAGTAGACAATGCTCCTCATTAGAACATGAAGAACATTGGAAATTATGAAATTTCCACCTACTATGGACTTTAGGTTCACTTGTCCAACAACAACAACATCCAAATCATGACCATCTGCAATGGACACTCTTCTACTTGAACAGTTAGAAAGGGAATGCAATACCTTTATGAAACCTCTCATATGCTCTTTAGCTCTAGAACCAAAAATCCAAGGATTATCTGAGATTGCATTTAATGTTGCCTGATCAAAATCTCTCTCTTGACTAGTAACACATGCATATGAATCTACCTTTTAAGATTTAGGTTTTGGATCATCTTCGCCACTATTACTTGATGCTTTCTTCTTCTCATTGAAAATCCTTGTTTTGCATTCTGCTATGAAATCACCTGGTTTCTTGTAGTAATGTCATAGTCCTTCTCTTAAATATTTGAGATCTAGAATTTCAAGCGAATTTATGTACTTTTGATATACAAAAACTATGTTTTGTTTATATGAAAGTGTCAAGTCTGTATGACAGGGTTCAAGCTGAAGTACGACTTCTAGTTTTTTTTTCAATATTGGCAATTAATGGAGAGATGAAAAATGCTAATGAAAGGAGTCAACTTATTAGGGATAAGTTAGACAAGAACAACTTTTATGATTGGGGATTCAGAATGACAAATATCATGATGGGAAAAGGCTACTAGAATTATATCAAAGGAGAGAATGAAATGCTCCATAGTTACGAGATATGAATAAGATTTAGATGAGTTAAGAGCATATGAGGATTGGAATTAAGGATCACAAAAGGTAATGTATTGGCTATCTATTACGATATAGGGTAGCATGATTGGGCACAAACATAGCACTATCTATGCAGGAGGGGAAGGTAAAACATCTTGGTCATGTACTACATGTTCCCAGTATAACAAATAATGTAGTTTCTATTGGAGAGATGGTTGACCAAGGATTATAAGTACAGTTCAAGACAACATAGTTGATCATTGAACCTGATCTTATAACCTCTTTCAACCATCTTACATATTGAAACCAGGTTCTTCATGATAGTTAACACATGCAACATGTCCTTAAAGACTTTGGAGCTTTGCAATGCATTCAAAAGAGCATCTTCCAAATGTTTACTTTTGTGTTGAGTGTTATCATCTCTTTCTACATGTCCTTCTGTGGTGGATGAGTTTAAATTAAAGGTAACATCTCTATTACTACTCATATGGTCGCTACAACCACTATCTATGAACCATGTAAAACATGCTTTAGGTTGAGTTTGACATTCTTCTTTCTCAGTTTTGGGATTTTTTTCCACATCTTTTGCCTCTATCAATACTTCATAGAAAATTGTGGCTTGGATACCCCTTGATTGTGAACCTCCATAGTTCATCTACTTGGTCAACATCAATCTGAGTAACTGATCAAATTCTAGCAGGGAATTCCTCACATATATTGATGTGGTGAATGCTTTGCATCTTTCATCCTCTCTCAAGCCATTGGGAATTTGAGCAACAAGAACATCACCTTTATTCTTTGTAGATGAAAGTCTCAAAATAATCAATCGTATTTCATGAATCCATTCTTTGTAGATGAGCAATATATTTGCTCAATGTATAATGAAAATAATATTTAAAAAAATAAGTGGTAGATTGGATTAATGAAAAAAAAATCAGTAACTTTTAGTCATAAAGACATCACACACATGCAAACAAAGTATAGTGGTGACAGGTCTTCATTTTTGGTGTATAGGTAGTAGGTTTGATCCCAGTCTCATTGACGTGGAATTCCTTGTTGTCAATCCCTATGATAAAGAGATTTCATACACATGTAGCCACCATTGGCTAAAAGCCACACAAGCATGGATCCAACATTCTAATGTACTACAGAAGCCCAAGGATGACTAGGATATAATTCAAACGTTATAGAACATCGAAAAATCAAATAAACTAGTATTTTAGAGTTCAAGATTTATCTAAAGTAAAACCAAACTAAATAATTCTTTTTTAGTATTTCTAATCTTCATCATCTTCTTACTCTTTTAGTCTACGTGCATTGCTATTCATTGAACTTTCACAATTGGGGATATTGTAGGTTGTGACTTCGTGATCAAGTTTTCTAGTTAATAAGGAAAAACTTGGAAGAATGCCTTCTAAAAATGATGCTCCATAGTGCACTTCTAGATTAATGTAGTTAAGTAGAATCATCCTATCTTGCACAAAGCACATGAAGGGATACAACAATAAGTAAAGAGAAAAAAAGAAACTCCTTAAAGTAATCACATGTCTCATAGTAGAAGTAAACAAAGGTGGAGTGGTGCTTCAAAGGTTCATGCTCAAGATCAGGAATAATCCCTCATAAGAGAGAGAAATCAAGAGGAAGAAGTTATATCCCTTCTTTTGGGATTGTTGGGAAACCAAGGCAAACAAACCATAAAATGAAATATGGGAACTCTTAAAGAGAAATAGGTTCAAGAATGTATTCCTAAATAAGTAATAAACCAAACAAATGCATGATTGAGGAAGACAACCATGACTTCATGGTGAATAAGTATAAGATGTTTGTCCAAGTCTCATTCCCATTGATAGCTCAATGGTGAGAATGTATGGGCATCATCCTAAATGTCAGACCTAGTAAGATTACACATGACATTGTTCTATTTCTATAGAGGTCACTAATAACTAGTAACATTAAGGATGCTATTGATGCCCTTCCTAAAGGTAAAATCTAGAGCCTAAATGGTATGACTTATAAGTTCAGCAAAGTTTCTAAAGACTCTATGATGGGTCGTAAGCCATAAGGCTCCTAGGTATGGTGCTCTACAAAGATTCATAAGCAAAGGAGTGAGCAAGATGGGCCATAAGATGAAAAGAAGAACAAAACTTACAATGAGAGACCAATCAAAATCCTCCATACATGCTACAAGGTCATAACCAAAGCCCTTGTGAATTGTAGCATGACTCACCTCTGAATTTTGGTGAATAGAGATTTTTATATTCTAGAACAAGAAGCTTCGAAAAGTATGTGCCCTCAATAAAAGGGCCAAAAGTCAAAGTACACTCCATTTTAAGTCACATTATTTTTCTGTATTATGCTGCTTATTAATGTAAAAGAATTCTTTGTTAGATTTTTCATTTAGAGTCACATTAGTATATGTTTAAATTACATGATCATTGTACATAAAAAAATATTATTTTTTAGTAGATTTTCTATCTCAACTGTAAGAATGTACACTTTCTTTAAGAATGTACAAAACAATGCAAGACATAGATGTATGTAATTTAGGACTAGGAATATTACAAATTTCTTGGAGAAAAAGAGAGTTAATTCTTTTATTCCCAAAAGAGGTTCAATGTAGGAACATTAACATAATTATACATGTTTTAGATGGAGCATCATGTTTCTTGTTTTAAGAGGAAGCTAGAGTTCATACTTCCTCTCATTAAAAAAAATGCTATCAACTCTATAGAATCAAATAACTCAGCCAAAGATAACACTAAATATTGAGACAGAGAAAAAAATATGTTAACGCGATTGCAATTTCATTTTTTTGTATTATTGAGTTTGTTCGCATATTTCTATGAAAGAGGAAAATGCAGAAAAGGTGCAAATGATTGTTGTTGATGTATTGCCTATAAAAGACTAATTTTCGGTTCTTCTACAAAACTAAGTTTAGCTTCTTATAGGCATGTAGTAATAAGATAAATTTTATCTTAGATGATTTTTTTTTCATATATGAAGTATTTTTCATAGATTCATAGTGGTTTGATAAAAAAGAGAATATTCTTTAGAAGACTTTTTTTAATTTCATCCGAATACTTTATGTTAAACTATTACAAAACTTATATATTTTACAAAAATAAAACCTTTTATATAAGGGTATTGAAAAGTTTTGATCAAAATCAACTTGGATAGAAAAGCTTTCAATTGAAAAGCTTTTTGATCCAAAAGCATTCTTATAAAATAAAAAATAAAATTTGATCCTTGAGGTACAATCACTTGAGTTGCCTTTTGGTTTTTGCAAATTAAAAGTATCATATGAAAATCAAGGTGTGAAATCTATAGACTATTTTAATTGTTTGAATCAAAACATTGATTCTTCATTCACAATAGTATATCTATTTGTTTGTGTAATAGTATGTGTATGTATATATGTTAGTGTGTTTATGATTCTAATTTAAAAACTATTGTGACTTTCTAAGTTATGATTGCTTCTTAATTCACAATAGTATGCATCTGTGTGTATGTATGTGTGTATATGTGTATGAATGATTGTGATTTAAAAGGTATTATAATTTTCTAATTCGGCATTGACTATTATTTCTTTGTATCTTACTTTAAATTAGTATGTATATGTATGTGTGATGTGTGTATGATTTTGATTAAAAATATATTACGATTTTTCAACTCAAAATTTATTCTTATTTCATAAAAGTATGTGTATGCATGTGATTCAAAATTATTCAAATTGTCTCACTAAAACTTGATTCTACCTTCACAATATTAGGTATATATGTGTATATATATGTGTATATGTATGTGTATGATTATGATCTAAAAAAGATTGAGATTGTTTGAGTCATAATATTCATTCTTACTTGACACTAGTATATGTAGGTTTTTGTGTATGGTTGTGATTTTAAAACTATTTTAATTGTTTGACTCATCACATTGTTTCTTACTTCATAAATTAGAATAGTATGTGTAGATCTTTTTTGATTTTTGTGATTTAAACACTATTATGATTTTTAGACTCGTACCATTGTTTCATACTTCATGGTAGTATGTGTGTCCGTTTGTGTGTATGCTTGTGATTCAAAAGTTATTATGATTTTTTAATTCATAGCATTATATCATGGTGATCTCTTCAAAAAGAAGCAAGTTTTTGGACATAGTTCATACTACCGTTAAGAAGAAAATTTCATATTTCCATGTAAAGATATATGAGCATGATATAGCTTGCGTGTGTTGTCCAAATAATTTCATAGCTATAGTGACCAAGAATGCATCTTATTTAAAAAGTGCAAGGGTCACCATACCAAAACAAAAATTAATATATTACATGGATGACTCCTAGACTAAATTTATTTTTGAAAGGTATAGGTAAATTATCTTTCATGAGACAAAGTTATTAGATGCAAATCATATGGTCAAATTAATCTATGAGCATCAACTTGCATATTTTCTCTTTTGTTGAAAGTCTCCTAACAAACAACTTGAGATATTTTGTGCTACAAGATTTATAGCAACCTATACTGTGCTTACATGTTTACAAGAAGTTAGGCTATCAATAATAGAAATGTTTGCACATTAAAGATGGGATGCATCATTGGAGAAGTATCTCTTTTAATGAGTTGCTACTTTTGAGTGTATCTCTGCAATAGACTCACACATTTTTTGCTATAATCTAGAAAAAATTGCTGATATCAGTAAAAAATTTTGTGAAATTTCTGTGAATTGTTGATACCTTAGATTATGTGAGAATCCATACATCAAGTTAAATTAATTTAATTATTTTCAATTAAAAGAAAAAATTAGAGAAAGTATTCATAGGAAAGAAATGATGGAAATATATGCATACTCATTTACATGGAATAACATTTGTATTGGATGGAGTACGTGACTTCATAGAATTCATGGAAATTTTCAAAACATCATGGCAGTTATTACTTGTAGCCATCGGCCTCTTGTATAAGATTGACTCAAAAGCTTCCACCTCTTGTATGGGGGAAAGAGTACAAAGCTTAAGACCTGGAGTTTTAAAATATAGATATGACATTTATTTAAACCGTTGGATAGTTTAAATTTGAATTCAGCTTTTGTCACTCGATGCTAGCTATACTCGGGAGTTGTATTATGTTGTGAGACTAGTTCTTTATAGCAAAACTGTAATGCTTGATTAGACACTTCTATTTTATTCATGAAATATTCAAGAGAGAGCCTTTTCAATATGCATATTGAAGAAACTCAAACTGTCCCGAAATCATCCTGTCAACAAAATCTTATCACTGGGAAGTACTCGAATGGCGGTTTATGGATGCATAAAGATTCGACATGAACGTGTTACAAAAGTTCGTTAATCTCATATCAATAGACGTATGCGCTAAAAAGTGTGGCATGACTGTCGGCGCATTCTGGTGGCTGAGGAGGAGCTCAGCTTCTATGTTGCCCACATATTGGAAGTCAAGTTCTATAGCAGTAAGCCATTAGCTTGTACATCACCGAAGTAATATATTTAATTCGAGATTAGAGGCACGGGGCAATTTTGAGGTTTATCGACGAAACTCCATGTTGATTTCAGACAACGCATGATCTGGGAAAATATCTCAGGGATTGGCAATCCGTAGATGATATGCAAAGGACACTCTCAGATTTCGACAATGTCAAAGAGAGGTGTGTAGCTTTGGGAGGTCTTTTTCCAGGACTAAGATGGAGAGGTGCTTACTTAGCTGCGTCGAAGTATATGAGACCATCACCGCCCATCGCTGAAGTTGTGGACAGTCTTCAAGCGGTCGCCTTTGGGAGTAATACAAACTACTTGGCAGGTATGTAGCGAGTTCTTTGGCAGTCAATATATCTTTTTCAACTTGTGTATACGTGTATGCACGAGAGAGAGAGAGAGAGAGAGAGAGAGAGAGAGAGAGATAGAGAGAGAATTCTTTTAGCAGTCCACTGGAGATTCGAGGAATCGCTTTGAAAAGCGACAGAAGCAGGGGAGAAAGTCGGAGGAGTTGGGCTTTGTTTCCTTCGCTGCGGAGATGCTGCAGTTATAGACTCCGGCTTGCACGCAGAGGCAATGGGTCTTCCCGCCGTTACGAAAGCCACTTTGCGATCATCAGTAAGTGATGGAGATCCGCATGAGACAGATCATACGATTCATCAGACCTGCAGGCATGTTCCGGATACAACTCAGGTAATTATATCCAAAACAGATCTTATTGCTGCTATTCTGGAAAAGTCTTCGGCAGATAACGTCAGTTCGGTCTACATTGCGACCGATGGTTGGCTAAGAGGACAGCGGGCACAGACCCTAGTAAAAGAGGTAGGCATTGAAGTCTCTCTTCTGCGTCAAGGCGACCGTTATTTTCCATATGATCCTCAGATTCCTCTCTCTCTCTCTCTCTCTCTCTCTCTCTCTCTCTCTCTCCCCCTAGGTTCAAATCTTGGCCAGACATAAGATGGGTGCATCTCAAACTATAAAATATGAGAGTTATGTATACTGCTAAAGCTTTGTTTTCAATTGCATTTTATAGTTAAGCTTTGGAACGCTGATATTATCCATCTGTAATTCAGTGTGGAAGTATGCATTTGCACGCGCGTGTGCTTGTATCTTCTATGTTTTTCTGTGCGCGAATGCATGTATGATTAGCTTGCACCTCTGAAAGACTTATTTGCGATGGTTTTTTCTGAGAGATCCTACGGCATACTGTTATTTTTTTATTTCAGGTTGTGCAGGAACTTCGAATCAGAGGCCTCAAAATTGCCGGTTTATGGAGATTACCACATTTACCAAACATGATTCTCAAGGGTACCGAGGCTCAGTATGTTGACGAAGTGATCAAATCCATTTCAAAGCTGGAACTGAGTGGTCACATATTGTCGAAGGTAGAGCAAGAGATGTGCTTTCGCTCGAAGGCTTTCATGGGCAGTGGGGAATCCACATGGAGTCTTGTCGTCTTCAGAGAGCGGTTGGCCCAGAGAATGGTTCAGAAGGCGTTCGCGTACATGAAAGGACTCCAAGCAACTATGAACAGCAGCGCTCTTACAGGAGCAGTTGATGTGGACGATGATCTAATTGTTAGTAAATTAATGGAAGACTCTCATGCAGCAGGACTTCAATGTCGCTACAGAATATTGTTTGGTGCATCACATATCCGAAAGAGTGTCCCACGGGAGGGCTATCAAGACGAAGCACCGGATACATGGCTCGATATGGAGGCATGTGAGGGGCAACTTCACAAATCCGGAGCATGTATATTATCAGATTGTTTCTCATAAACTTCCCTGAATTCAATCAATATGCCACATGAGAGCATGGAATATCCTCTAGATGGGAAGTTCTAATCGTTGTTCATGATCTGCTATCTCTCATATAATGGTTAGAATATAACAGGATCAAAATTTCTAAGATAATGATTCACCCAGTTGAGTAGCGCTGCTACACAGCAGCATGTATTTCTTATCGTCTGTGTTTCATAAATCTGCTAATAGGTTTTTCTCTCGTCCAAGCTTGCGTAGCCAAGTGGTTTGATGCTTTGAGTCTTTTGGAGGAAGTGTTGAGTTCAAGTATTGACTTGATATGTATTTATGAAGTCCTCACAGATGGGTGTCTCTACCTTATGAGGTTGAGTGTGTGAGTGTGTTTTTAATTCATTGTACTCTCAAAAAACAAAAGTTTCTTCTCTTGAGAAAAGGTTTTGATCCTATTTTCTTATTTACTGTACATTCTGTCATACGAGGTTGGGTGTGTGAGTGTGTTTTCAATTCATTGTACTCTCAAAAAAAAAAAAAAACTCTTGAGAAAAGGATTCGATTCTCTTTCCGTTTTTACTTTATATTCTGTTGTTTCAGCTCATTTACAGATAATTTACTGTTACTATAAGTTTACGCTCAATCAAGGTGAATAAAATCCTTTAAGCATTGAATGAAGATAACCAGTAAAACATTGAGCTTGAATGAAGATAACAAGTAAAACATTGAATGAAGGTAACACGTTTATTTTGTTTGCATGTGGTGGATGTATGGAAAAACCTTCAATGCTTTGGAAATGAGAAGTTTTAACAATAGATAGAGAGAAATTATCATTAATACAAGCAGAAATCTAAAGGCACACCATGTATACACGCGATGGCTCGTGCGCACAAAAACCCGCGATGGAGTCTTGGATTGTGCTTTGAAAATTTGGAATATGGCCTGATTTATAATCCGCAATCATAATTACATGCCAAATATCCTCCTCCATGGTAAGACTATGTGCTCATCTGATTCTTTCACACTTTTCGAAGTTATTATGCATGTTCTTAGGTTCTTCTGGATGCCTATCATATGGGAATAAGAAACACAATAAGGTTGGGAAATGTTATTGGTCTGCCAACATTTTCTTCTACCAAAGAATCTAATTTCTTTCTAATAAACAAGGATATAATTGTATGTAATACCAAGAAATAGAAAATATGTTGTTTTATATTGGCATTCATCATTTCATGCATTCATATGACATGCATTTACAGACTAGAAGGAATCCTTGAAGATTAAAAAATCTTACTGAAACTTTCTAATAGAATGATCTAGAGTGTAAGTATGTGTAACCATTATTATTCCTTTTTTTTTGCAAGTCCGGAAACTGAATGCCACTCCATTAATGTGAGTAATGCATATGTTGTTGCCATTTTTTGTTTCATTTGAGGTTAAATAATGATACGCTATAAATACATGCTCTTAGGATTTTTCCTTTCGATTTAAGCTTAAAAACTATAGAGGATAACAATATTTCAACATTCTTTGTTCTCCTAAGTTTTCAGAAGTGCTAGGTATCGCATTTAGGCAAGTTTGATCTATGTTGATATGAATGATCTATTTATAAGCTTTTAAAAACCACTTTCTATTTCAAAAACATAGTAGATGTGGTCATCTTATGTAGGATGCGTTCCAATTCCCTTTTATTCCTGAAGAAGATATGTTATATAAAAATCAAACATGCTTTATGAAACCATTTTAAACATTTAAAACATGTAAATATATGCAGCTATTCTCTTTATCGATTGAAATTCCTGCAAATGGAAACATTTTTCTATATCTTTGAGAAAAAAGAAAATTCTAGTGTGATTCTTTAATTCTACGATCATAAGATTTTGCAAGTAGATATTAACAAAGTTTAATTTTGAACCAACGGTTTCTGGAGGAATACGTTGGACAAGTGGCTCAATGCATGAGAGCGATAGGTCACAAGTCTCCACCCGAAAAGAGAATCCAACAGTCCTCAATTCATTTCTACTAAGTCCCCTAATCTAAGAGGAGCCTTTGGGAAAAGTGTCTGCAATTTCATAGGGGGGAACTTGCTATTTGTATAGAGTAGAGTTGAACCATAAATTTTCACATTCACTAATTTTTTTTTTTTGCATGACCTTAGGATGCTCAATCTGAGCAGACAAGTTTCTAGCTTAAACAAACGCTCTTTTTGTTTTTGTCTCTCTTGATTTTCAAATTCTTTTCAAAATGTTCTTTTAACCTTGAAGTGTTCGTTGTGAATGAGAAAAAATGATGCTATCTTCAAAATAATTTCCCTTTTAATAGACTCCGAAAATTCCTTACTTGACCAGGGTTGAGTGCTCTCCCTTCATAAGAAACCTTCTTTGATTCACGTTTTGTAAAGAAAACTATGAAGCAAGGACTTCAATATCTCTTTTTATTTTTACTGGACATCATCAAAGGAGTTTAATATATTATTTTACCACTGATTGGAGATTATATTTTTCCATAAAATTCTTCATTCTCATAGATGGTGCATCAGATATCATTCAGAATGAGTGCATCCATGTAACATGAAAATGCTTCCAAGGTAGGCAACCTCTCCCATCCATAAAGCAAACACTACACTTACACACGTGCACTTGAGGCTCGGTTATTCAAACATTATGCACAGATGGATTCCATGATTACACCATGTTTACATAAGATTTCGAGCTACACAATATGAATAAGAAGGTGGAGTTTTACAACACAAGAACCATCCAACATAAATGAATGACAAACAAGTTCATGAATACATGTATAGAATATTAAGCTACCTCATGGGAAAGTAACTTAGAGGTGTGATCAGTGCAACTAATGCAAGACCTAGGTTGGGCAAGAGTTCGATTAGTGAGAAATTAAGAGCTTATGTGGAATGAAATAGTGGTGCTAAAATATTTTTTCTCCCTTACTTTAAAACATGACAGCACTAATATAATCGAAAACATCACAGATCTAGACTTAAACATGAGAGTTTCAAAAACTTTAGAAATGATATACTTTACTATCACCTAGAAAAGGAATGTTCAATTCGGACATCTGCTTAATAATGCAAGAAATATCTTAGAAATTACCAAGAATTAATTATTCTAAAAGTTAATGAGTTTTGATATGCATTGGGATCCATTGGATGCCAAATAGGTCATGGTGATTCTAATTTTTTTCTCTAACACGCTCAATGGCTTGACGCTTGAAGAAATGAACACCATTAGAGGATGATAAAAGGGAATGATGCCGATGTGTTCTCACAATTCATTCCAAGGTGCAAGACACAAACCAAGCAAGGGTAGAGGAATGTTTCAAAGAAGAAAAGCCATCAAGAACATAAAAAAGAACTATTATAAGAAGATATTATGATAAGGATAAGAGGTAGAAGAGCAAACCATGAACTCAATATGGTCAAGGATGTTACACATGTGGAAGCTATGAAAGTATCCAATTCATTTCTAGCTAGAACTCTAAAAAGTATGGAAAACCAAGGCTTAAAATACAAAAGTCATGTTTATAAGACATGGATGGTATCTCAAGAAAGTAGATACTGTGTGGTATGTTAATAGTTTTTCTGAAATGCATATGAAATGCAACCATTCTCGGTTTAAAAGTACACATCGTCTAGAGAGAGACTGGGGTTCACTCTGTACATGATTTATCTCAGAATATGTAGAATTAAAACCATACCTTGAGGAAACTCTAGAAGGATATATTAGCTTTTTTAAGAAGAGAAATATTGTGAGAACTAGAAAACATATGAAGAGGAAACCCTGGTCTACACTCAGCGCTATCTAGCACATTGACTATCAAAATAAAGAATTTGATATGGCTACATACAATTGGAAGAAATCCATCAAGCAACTAGGGGGCTTGCTTAGCAAGGGACCTACTAGCTTATTCACTCCTAAACATATAACACATGTAGGATCTCATCCATTCAAAGTGTTTGGTGTGTATATAAAACATGGAAAAGACTCAGTAGATGATACGATGATCTTTTCCTAGAAAATAGTATTCATCACAACTAAGTGGGATAGGTAATTGATTGAGAGTTATGAGGAGAACTCAAATTAAAATTGTATGCATGAGTTCTTATGCTTGGCTACTTGCGTCTTGATAGTTGAAGTCTCAACAATACAATTGGTTCATATGATCCTAAGTTTGGAGCTTGATTTCCAACACTCCCCCTCAAGATTCACGCTTCAAGCTTCAAGTATTTATCCAAATTCCATCATTCCAATGCATCTTTTGAACATCATTAGCTTGGTTGACGCCAATGCTTTGGTGATCATGCTTGCACACTGATCCACGCTACTTATGTGTTGGCCTTGTACCTCCTTAGCCAACACCTTTTCTCTGATGTAATGATAATGTACCTATATATGCTTGCTCCTAGCATGGAACATATGATTTCCAAAACATACACACTACTCATGTTTTCACACATGATTGGAATTTGATTATCCTACGAATTCAATTCAACCATAATCTTCTTGAGACACATGAACTCACAAGTAGCTTATGCTTATGATTTGTATTCAGGTTCTGTTGAGGATAGACAGACTATTGGTTGCTTCTTTCCCATCCATGATATGAACGTCTTCCCTAACATCACTACTTATCCACTTTTACATTTCCTAGCTATCTTCTTTGGATCAATCCCAACCAACATCTCTATAAGCTTTGACCTGCAAATTATCATCAAAAGGATAGAAACGGCCTTCATTCAAAGTTCCTTTGAGATACTCAAGCACTCTTCTTCTTGCAAGTAAGTGAAGAACTCTATGTGTGTGCATGAATTGAGATAGCACACCAATTATTTATGCTAGTTCTGGCCTTGTCATAGTGGCATAGCTGAAAGAGATCACTATGACCTTTATGAGAGTGCATCTTGAACTTTGTTGCCTTCAATTGAAGTCAATTTGAAATTGAATTGATCAATGGTTTCCAACTTGTAAGTCCATACTTCTTTAGTACACTCAAGATATATTTCCTGTGCATGAGCTAGAAACCATTGTCTTTGTGTATGACTCCAATATCTAGAACGTACCTTAGATCTCCAAGGCCGAAGATCTTCAAAGCTTTCCCAATTCTCTCTTTTATGTATTTGGTTCCTTCTTCATGATCACATTTAAGGATCAAGCCATCTTCATATACACATAAGTAGACTTATTCTTCAGCTTCTTCAATGATTCCGCTAGTTGCTATGACACTTGTGTCTCCACTAGTGGATTTTGCTTCATGCTTGGCAGCTCATGTATATCTTGGTTCAACAAGAAGAAGCCTACTGTGGCCCCTTCTAGTTGTGAGGCTTAGTATAGGGAACTTTGGTAGCGCATGTTGAGTGTATGTGGCTCAGATGCCTTATGGCTCGTTTGAGTGCTAGTCAGTCTTCTACCACCACCATCATCACTGAAAGTTAGAGCACATTGGCAGTTGCAAGGAACCCTATGTTCCAGGATCCCACTAAGCACATTAAGGTGCATTGTCATTATGTCAAGAAGAGGCTCTTTGCTAGTGAGATCAGCTTGGCATATATGCCCAAGCAAGAGAACATTGCAAACCCTTTTATGAAGGCTCTACCTATGGAGAAGTTTGAAGGTTTCTGCAAAGCTTTGGGCTTACTTCCTTTTGTAAAAACTCAAGGAAACTCTCCACCATACCTTGATATTTGATATGCATGAGGGCTTTGTAATTCATATGACCAAACCTAGCATGCCATCATTTCATAATCTCCTTAGGTGTAGTAGATCTAAAAACATTAAAATGACTAATTTTGGATAGTACAAACATGCCACTTTTGTTTTCACCTCCAAGTAGACAATGCTCCTCATTAGGTGAGAGGATCTAACATGAGTCTTTCATAAAAACAACTATATAACCATCTGATTAGAAAGCAGAGATAGAGAGCAAATTCTTCTTCATATCTAGAACATGAAGAACATTGGAAAACATGAAATTTCCACCTACTATGGACTTTAGGTTCACTTGTCCAACAAAAACAACATCCTAATCATGACCATCTGCAATGGACACTCTTCTACTTGAAGAGTTAAAAAGGGAATGCAATACCTTATGAAACCTGTCATATGCTCTATAGCTCTAGAACCAAAAATCCAAGGATTATCTGAGATTGCATTTAATGTTGCCTGATCAAAATATCTCTCTTGACTAGTAACACATGCATATGAATCTACCTTTCAAGATTTAGGTTTTGGATCATCTTCACCACTATTACTTGATGCTTTCTTATTCTCATTGAAAATCCTTGTTTTGCATTCTGCTATGAAATGACCTGGTTTCTTGTAGTAATGTCATTCTCCTTCTCTCAAATATCCCAGATCTAGATACTCAAGCGAATTTATGTACTTTTGATATACAAAAACTATGTTTTGTTTATATCAAAGTGTCAAGTCCATATGACAGGGTTCAAGCTGAAGTACTACTTCTAGTTTTTATTTGCAATATTGGCAATTATTGGAGAGATGAAAAATGCTAATGAAACGAGTCAACTTATTAGGGATAAGTTAGACAAGAACAACTTTCATGATTGGGGATTCAGAATGACAAATATCGTGATGGGAAAAGGCTACTAGAATTATATCGAAGGAGAGAATGAAATGCTCCATAGTTACGAGATATGAATAAGATCTAGATGAGTTAAGAGCATATGAAGATTGGACTTAAGGATCACAAAAGCTAATGTATTGGCTATCTATTACGATATAGGGTAGCATGAGTGGGCACTTACAGTATGCCAAAACTCTGAAAGAGGCTTGGAATAGTTTGGTCACATTGTATGACACCAATACAAAGGCCTAGAAATCGCACACAAGAAAGAGCTCGATACACTAGAGAAAAAGGGCACGTGAGTAAGTGACTACACCCTCAAAATAAAAATCATATATGATTCACTTGCATCTATTAGCATCAATGTAGATTAGGATGATAAGGTGGAAGTGTGTTGTCATGGTTTAGGAATTGCATATATGCAGTCTAGAAGTTCGATCTAGACTAGGGAAAGTATTCCAAATTTTGTTGACCTTGTATCCATGCTGATATTTGAAATAAAAGCCTTGATGAAGATGGAAAAGCTGCCTCAAAGCATGTATTCTACTCTTCCAGAGAAACAGGGGGATGAAGAGGCTTCTGAAGTGGAAGAGGAAACAGTCATAAGGTTCAAGGTAAACAACATTAGTATGCAATAGGTAGGGGAGCCAAAGAGGCCGCAAAATCTTCTAAAGAAATGATTCACGTAATGATAGCAAGGGATACTCAATTTTGTTGTAAACCTAGTCACTTAAACGTGATTGTAGGTTGATTAATCGAAATAGCGAAAAGAAACAAAAAAAATATCCATCCACAAAAGTAGATGATTAAGAGGAGTTGTTCATGGTCCAACATCACATGGTGAATACAGTGTCTGCTCATGTTTCAAATTAAATGGTAATGTCTTGTATAGTGATTCAAGTTCTTTGATTTGGGTTCTTCAAATCACAGAAAAGCCATGTAAAATGGTTTAGTAGTTTCCAAAAATGGTTTGTTCTTAGATTTATTGAAATAGGTGATTACATGTCACATCCTATCAAGCACACAAAAAACATAGCACTATCTATGCAGGAGGGGAAGGTAAAACATCTTGGTCATGTACTACATGTTCCCAGTATAACAAATAATGTAGTTTCTATTGGAGAGATGGTTGACCAAGGATTATAAGTACAGTTCAAGACAACATAGTTGATCATTGAACCTGATCTTATAACCTCTTTCAACCATCTTACATATTGAAACCAGGTTCTTCATGATAGTTAACACATGCAACATGTCCTTAAAGACTTTGGAGCTTTGCAATGCATTCAAAAGAGCATCTTCCACATGTTTACTTTTGTGTTGAGTGTTATCATCTCTTTTCTACATGTCCTTCTGTGGTGGATGAGTTTAAATTAAAGTAACATCTCTATTACAACTCATATGGTTGCTACAACCACTATCTATGAACCATGTAAAACATGCTTTAGGTTGAGTTTGACATTCTTCTTTCTCAGTTTTGGGATTTTTTTTCCACATCTTTGCCTCTATCAATACTTCATAGAAAATTGTGGCTTGGATACCCCTTGATTGTGAACCTCCATAGTTCATCTACTTGGTCAAACATCAATCTGAGTAACTCATCAAATTCTAGCAGGGAATTCCTCACATATATTGATGTGGTGAATGCTTTGCATCTTTCATCCTCTCTCAAGCCACAATTTGAGCAACAAGAACATCACCTTTATTCTTTGATAGATGAAAGTCTCAAAATAATAAATGGTATTGCATGAATCCATTCTTTGTAGATGAGCAATATATTTGCTCAATGTATAATGAAAATAATATTTAAAAAAATAAGTGGTAGATTGGATTAATGAAAAAAGAATCAGTAACTTTTAGTCATAAAGACATCACACACATGCAAACAAAGTATAGTGGTTACTGGTCTTCATTTTGGTGTATAGGTAGGAGGTTTTGATCCCAGTCTCATTGACGTGGAATTCCTTGTTATCAATCCCTATGATAAAGAGATTTCATACACATGTAGCCACCATTGGCTAAAGCCACACAAGCATGGATCCAACATTCTAATGTACTACAGAAGCCCAAGGATGACTAGGATATAATTCAAACGTTATAGAACATCAAAAAATCAAATAAACTAGTATTTTAGAGTTCAAGATTTCTCTAAAAGTAAAACCAAACTAAATAATTCTTTTTAGTATTTCTAATCTTCATCATCTTCTTACTCTTGTAGTCTACGTGCATTGCTATTCATTGAACTTTCACAATTGGGGATATTGTAGGTTGTGACTTCGTGATCAAGTTTTCTAGTTAATAAGGAAAAACTTGGAAGAATGCCTTCTAAAAATGATGCTCCATAGTGCACTTCTAGATTAATGTAGTTAAGTAGAATCATCCTATCTTGCACAAAGCACATGAAGGGATACAACAATAAGTAAAGAGAAAAAAAGAAACTCCTTAGAGTAATCACATGTCTCATAGTAGAAGTAAACAAAGGTGGAGTGGTGCTTCAAAGGTTCATGCTCAAGATCAGGAATAATCCCTCATAAGAGAAGGAAATCAAGAGGAAGAAGTTATATCCCTTCTTTTGGGATTGTTGGGAAACCAAGGCAAACAAACCATAAAATGAAATATGGGAACTCTTAAAGAGAAATAGGTTCAAGAATGTATTCCTAAATAAGTAATAAACCAAACAAATGCATGATTGAGAAAGACAACCATGACTTCATGGTGAATAAGTGTAAGATGTTTGTCCAAGTCTCATTCCCATTGATAGCTCAATGGTGAGAATGTATGGGCATCATCCTAAATGTCAGACCTAGTAAGATTACACATGACATTGTTCTATTTCTATAGAGGTCACTAATAACTAGTAACATTAAGGATGCTATTGATGCCCTTCCTAAAGGTAAAATCTAGAGCCTAAATGGTATGACTTATAAGTTCACCAAAGTTTCTAAAGACTCTATGATGGGTCGTAAGCCATAAGGCTCCTAGGTATGGTGCTCTACAAAGATTCATAAGCAAAGGAGTGAACAAGATGGGCCATAAGATGAAAAGAAGAACAAAACTTACAATGAGAGACCGATCAAAATCCTCCATACATGGTACAAGGTCATAACCAAAGCCCTTGTGAATTGTAGCATGACTCACCTCTGAATTTTGGTGAATAGGGATTTTATATTCTAGAACAAGAAGCTTCGAAAAGTATGTGCCCTAAATAAAAGGGCCAAAGTCAAAGTACACTCCATTTTAAGTCACATTATTTTTCTGTATTATGCTGCTTATTAATGTAAAAGAATTCTTTGTTAGATTTTCATTTAGAGTCACATTAGTATATGTTTAAATTACATGATCATTGTACATAAAAAATTATTATTTTTTAGTAGATTTTCTATCTCAACTGTAAGAATGTACACTTTCTTTAAGAATGTACAAAACAATGCAAGACATAGATGTATGTAATTTAGGACTAGGAATATTACAAATTTCTTGGAGGAAAAAGAGAATTAATTCTTTTATTCCAAAGAGGTTCAATGTAGGAACATTAACCTAATTATACATGTTTTAGATGGAGCATCATGTTCTTGTTTTAAGAGGAAGCTAGAGTTCATACTTCCTCTCATTAAAAAAAATGCTATCAACTCTATAGAATATCAAAATAACTCAGCCAAAGATAACACTAAATATTGAGACAGAGAAAAAAATATGTTAACGCGATTGCTAATTCATTTTTTGTATTATTGAGTTTGTTCGCATATTTCTATGAAAGAGGAACATGCAGAAAAGGTTGCAAATGATTGTTGTTGATGTATTGCCTATAAAAGACTAATTCTCGGTTCTTCTACAAAACTAAGTTTAGCTTCTTATAGGCATGTAGTAATAAGATAAATTTTATCTTAGATTATTTTTTTTTCATATATGAAGTATTTTTCATAGATTCATAGTGGTTTGATAAAAAAGAGAATATTCTTTAGAAGACTTTTTTTATTTCATCTGAATACTTTATGTTAAACTATTACAAAACTTATATATTTTACAAAAATAAAACCTTTTATATAAGGGTATTGAAAAGTTTTGATCAAAATCAACTTGGATAGAAAAGCTTTCAATTGAAAAGCTTTTTGATCCAAAAGCATTCTTATAAAATAAAAAATAAAATTTGATCCTTGAGGTACAATCACTTGAGTTGCCTTTTGGTTTTTGCAAATTAAAAGTATCATATGAAAATCAAGGTGTGAAATCTATAGACTATTAACAGCGAGTCGTAACAAACGAGAACTATGTCGTAAAAAGAGAACACTTACGTCAAAAATTACATGTTTTTCACCTCATTTTTGGAATTCCTTTACACCAGTATACATATATTACAAAAATGAGGTGAAAACAAGTAATTTTTGACGTTTTTTGTCATTTTTCTCAAAAAAAAATGAGCTCAAAATGTAGTCAAAATTTCACTATATTAGGCATTGACGTGTGTCCCAAAATGTATATGATAAGACATTGACATGTCCAAAATCTATATGCTAAGACATTGACATGTCTAAAATATATATAAGAATGTAGAAGTCAATAGTTTTTACACAAAAATAACATTTTAGACATATCTTTAATGGGTGGATATCTGATTGTTATTCAAAAATTGCTACAAAACATGGTTTCATTAACCAAACTACTTTGAGGCATTTACATAAGCACTAAAAATGTCTGAGAGCTTCAATGCAACTCACAACTTTTGTCGATCTATGTCTACACCCTCATCATCTGATGCACTTGATTCAGTCTCATACTGTTGAGAGCTCTCTTCTTCTTCTTCTATATCCACAAGAGCTCTATCTTCATCCACGTACATACCAAATTCTGCAGGATCATGCACAACTCTTCTTGTTTTCCTATGATTTCCTGTACCACATACATCTGGAAGCTTTTGTTTTATCATGTTGATGGTTGCTTTCCTCAAGTGACCAGTTTTTGTCAAGGAAAATCATAAACAAGAATATCTACATCATCCATTTTAAGAGTGGATGTGCTTCGAATATTCTTTTTCCTTTTTGAACCTGTTCGTTTAGCATCACACACCATTTCTAAGTTATATTTACCTGTGAATGCATTACTACTTTTAGTGTAATACCAATGCACCACCAAAGCCTCTATTCTTCTCTGATCAATATCTTAGTTATCTCTAAAACCTTTGCAATCCAAAATGGTCTGGTAGCTCTCATCACCATCAACAAGTACTGCAATAAGCGTTCCAACATTTATCTCTATTAAATTTCCTTGCCATCTTGCTTCTGCCTGTTTTTGTCATCCTTGGGCCTACATAAATATTTCTTTCTGGTGGATGTATAAAACTTTGAAGTGCATCTGCATTACATGCTTGGCCACATTCACGGATTCTTTGTGTACAAAAATCCATGTGAATGGAACATCAACTGGCCAGTGACCTGCAATTGTATACTGTATAATCTCTTCTTGATGATTGAAAAAGTCCTCCCACCAAGATACATCTTGATCTCCAGCATATTTTTTTGCACGCTCAATATGTCTCTTCTTTTCAATGAGTGCATGCATCCACTTTTACTTTGATCAACCACACTTCCACATCTTTCTGTATTGTTTTTATCTCATATGGTGATTGTTCTGCACATACACTGTTACAGTAGACAAATTAGGCACCTGCAATAAGAATCTGCATCCCTCTGTAGGCTCCCACCCAAGAGAAGATGAATACTGCTTTGCAAATAAAAGGGTTATTTCATCAACCCTCCTCATCAAGGATACATGGTTGAAACTAATATTGTTGCAATGGAGCCAAAACCTTAGCACTGTTATCAAGGCCCATTGAGCAAAAGTGCTTAAAGTCATAAATCTGTGTGAGGTGTTGAACTTCTGGTTTTGGATGTATATGCTTCTGAAATCAGCTCAGATAAAATCGGAAGAGTAAAAGCATTGTTACGTGCCAACTTCTTAGAGAAAGTACTGAACATTTGATCAATGTGATCATGAGTGTGGCCAACCAGAAGAAAATTTACCTTAACCTTCTGAAATACCTGTTTTTCAACAAGCATGCTTAAATATCCAAAGACTGTAGAATTTTTATTCTCTCTTGGAGTATTATCTAGTTGCAAATATAGAGTTGGTGGCAAAAGACCCTTCCATGATTGCAAAACACGATGAATGACAGTAACTGTAAGGTTTGGATCATTATGCACATTCGGATATGTGAAGAAAACCTTGGACATTACAGTTCCATTGTATACCAAAGCGCCAACCAAATGCATTTGCACAAGGACTTCATCTCCAATGTCCTTAGGGATGCGATAAAAATGTGGCAAACAAGTTTTTTTTTTGATCCATACCATCGATCAACAAACACATATAACGCTCCGGATTTCTGAGTGCCTTACTTCGATGATGAATTGCTTTCTTTCTCTCTAATGCTTGACTGTCACGATGGTTGTTAAGAAGGTTTTTAAAATTATGCTTTTCCTGTGGTGTTGTAGCCCCTTTTGCCATGTTTTCAAAGTGGCACAAACTGAACATTCACCCATTCTAACTTTACGAGGAATAGAAACATTGTTAAACTCCTCCTTCCATAATCGAGTAAAGTGACGATACAACACATACTTCTCATTTCTATTTTCCATGTCTTCTCTATATATTTGAAATACCTCTCGACGAGTAAAGTTATCTGACAAGTGCAACCTTCCAGTTGTAGGCATAACTTCACAATGCAAGCTAAAATAGTTCATCATCCAATTCATTGCATGACGTCCAACAGATCCTTTGGTCCCACCATGGAACGTATCCAAAATGAGATCCCCATTCAAAAACCCTTGTTGAACCCTATGTATTCTAAAATTTCCTACACCCATTGCAATTTTAAATGCAGCCCTACAGCATGGCATCCCTTGAGTAAAGAAAATTCAAAACCAACACGCGTTACTGACATGTTATCCTCAATCATTTGCATGCAAGAAACAAGGTATATATCTTGCCTTTCACTATCTAAATGGAGGAATTTTTCTCTTATGTGCTTTTTCTTCATCCCTAAATTATACAAGCATTTCAAACCACAACAATGCTTCACAATATCCAATGCAATCTGTCTATCTGAAGTAAGAAATTTAAATCTTTTTCGACTTACTTCACGAGACCTTCTTTTAAATCGTAGATTGAGCTTGCTTTGCTTTTTCGTTGCTCCACATGCACTTGAGTCAGAAGGGAGATCAATGGTTGGATCAGATGGGAGATCAAGAGGTGCATTTGTATGAGCAGCATTGCACTGTGAATTGGATAACTTAAATGACTCAACAGAAAACATGGAATCATCAGCACGTTCTAAATCATAGGGATCATCACTTCTCTGGAAAGGCTCAACTGAGAACAATGAATCAATATGAGCAGAGGAAGCTGATGCCCAAGCATCCACTGAAAAGATTGAGCTCATCTTCACTGAGTTCACAGAAGACTGAAGATGAATGACCTTTTTAAATAAGTAGAAATCCGATCAAGTGAAGATATCACATCAAATGTCACATCAAGAAGATATGAAATCAAAAGCTTATTAAAGTACATTAAATAACATAAAACATCAAATTACATCAAATCACTTAATTACTCAAATATACACTAATAAGGGAACCAAAGATTTGATTCACTTTTGATTCAAATGAGAAACACAGTTGATTTCTAACTTCATATGAGTCATTCAGTCTAAGCATTGTGAATGAATCAAAATATATCAAAGTTGTGTTCCAATAGGAATATATAATAAAATTGTTTGGATGAAATTTTACAAGAAGAAATTTTACAACTGGAATATATCCAAGTTGAGTTCCAACTGGAATATGCTATGCCATTGAACACTATACAAGAAGAAATTTTACATTTGGTTAAGATTTCAAGGATTAGGTTTTATTGTGGTCTTGGCTAGATATCAAAGAGGTAGATGAAAGTATATTGAAAAAGAATTATGTGTAAAAGAGGCACACAGAAAGTATATTCATACATTGATTTTCCATTTCAACAATGTGTTACAAGATAAATGTGAATATGAACTAAAGTGTGGAGGATAACACTATAAAGATGTCATTAATCTCACAACTTAGACCTAATTTTCTCCAAGCAACAGACTCTAAGAAAAAACATCTACATGAGATTAGAAATCCTCATGTACATACCATACTGTTGCCATTGAAGTTTAATTTCCATGCAAATGTATATAAATAGTTGCAAGGTTCTGTACTATAATGTTTATTCATAGTGATTTTCCATTTCAACAGTGAGTTACAAGATAAATGTGAATATGAACTAAAGTGTGGAGGGTAATACTATGAAGATGTCATTAGTCTCCCACATTTAACACAACTTTGACTTGATTTTCTCCCAAGAAAGAGATTCTTAGAAACAAATCTCTACATGAGTTTAGACATCCTCATGGACATACCATACTCTTGCCATTGAAATGTAATTTCTATGCAAATGTATATAAATAGTTGTAAGGGTCTATGAATATTTCATTAAAGTGGCTCTGAAACAGCCTATTTGTGTGGGTGCTATTCCCTGGTTAGATAAGTTGACAGATTTAGTTAGCAAGTGGACTCATTCAGTTAGATCCAGTTAGTTTCTGGTTCAAGTTACCCAATTGCCTATAAATACCAGAGGAGGAGATCATTCGCATTTTCAAAATCCACGAGCAAGAGAGAGCAGCAGAGCACAGACAGCCATGGAGCACAGAGGTCAGCATACCAGCAAGCCAAGCCTGATGGAGAAGAAGAATGTTGGCAAAAGTACCAAGAGGTAGACAAAATCATAACTAAAAAAAGATTCCAAAAAGATTCCCTCTGTATGTCTGTGTAAATTTCTCATTTTCTAGGTCTTTATTTTTCTTGCCTCTAGAAATATGGATCCAAAGCATGTACAGGTCGATGCCTGGCATCGACTTTAAGGTGTAAGTCGATGCCAGGCATCGACTTAGGATTCCAAGTCGATGCCAGACATCGACTTGCAGGAGCAAGTCGATGCCAGGCATCGCAACTTGCATCGACTGCAAGTCGATGCCTGGCATCGACTTGTGCGGTGCACTTGTCGGTGCGATGCCTGGCATCGACTTGCAGCCCCAAGTCGATGCCAGGCATCGACTTGGTCCCAAAAAACGATGCCAAGCATCGACCTGCCAGCATCATCATGCACTGAAAAGTCGATGCCAGGCATCGAGTTGGGGGTGCAAGAGTCGATGAATGGCATCCATTTTTGGGCCCAAGTCGATGCCTGGCATCGGCTTTTGGGCCCAAATCGATGCTTGGCATCGACTTTTGTGCCCAAGTCGATGCCAGGCATCGACTTTGTGTTCAAGTCGATGCCAGGCATCGACTTGAGGGTAAAAGTCGATGCCAGGCATCGACTTGGCCCAAAAGTCGATGCCAGGCATCGACTTGGGCCCAAAAATGGATGCCATTCATCGACTCTTGCACCCCCAACTCGATGCCTAGCATCGACTTTCACCCTCAAGTCGATGCCTGGCATCGACTTGCACACAAAGTCGATGCCTTGCATCGACATGCACTTAAACATCGATGCCTGGCATCGACCTGAAGCTCAAAATCCATGCCTTGCATGGACATGGGCTTATATTTCTTATTGCTTCATATTTCCAATTGCTTTCAGGGATGCGGAGTACAAGGATGAAAGGCCCATCAAGAAGCTCAGAGTCACCATGGGCTCTGCTGACCAGCAACGTGACAAAGGCAGTGGTCACCAAGCAAAGGCAAAGAAAATTATTGCACCATTATCCTCTGAGAAGGCCAGCAACCCACTAGGAATATCCTCAGGTGGACAGAGTAGCATTAAATTCCTGTGGAGGATCCAAATATGAAGGAAAGGTCGAGGGAGACAGAGGTCATGAAGACAGATCGTCCACTTCGGGACATGAAAAATCTCGAATGGTGCCTTCAGTACGTTGAAGAGAAGAATGCAGTCCTCCTTGTGTTCGCAGGGGCCTATGGCAGAGGAAAGATCACGACAACACAAGGTTTTCAGTATGGCCTTGTTTACAAATTGGATTATGAAGATGAAGATTCTGACAACCTGCTTTTCTTGGTGGAGACATCGAAGGGATTAAGAAATGTCATATGCAAGATGGATTTCTTGTGCCCAGAATGTGTTCCAGAGGAGCTAGCTCAGATATGCAGAGACTCAGTGAATTTCATCAAGGACCTGATGCCATGGATACAGGGCAATATCATGCCAACACAGCACAAGAAGACGACCCTGTAAAGGTAAGGGGTAAGCAGAGTGTGCAGAAAAAGCCCCAAAAGAAAAAGAAGATAATTGCAGAAGAGGATTTTTCTGACTCAAGCTCTAGCTCTGGGGACATTATTGTTGCACCTGGTGGTGAGCTTGCATCTGGTGTGCTTGGCACTGAGCAGAATAAGATGAGGGAGGACATAGCTAGAAGAAAAGTTGTGAAGAAGGGGCAGTTGTTCCACCTGCCTATTAATATTATCCACAGGCCACCAGTGGATCCAGTCACAGGGAGGAGGCCCCTTGAGATCAGGGAGCCACATAATTTGCATGTCCAAAATCTTAAGAAGAAAATGAAATTAATCCTCATGCTACTGTTGTGCCATTCCTTGTAATGGTGGATCCGCATGAGTGCAGCTGTGTGGAGGATTTCAATGAGAATTTGTTTCAGGAGTACACTTATTATGTGATTGGAGGTTCACACTCTGCAGAGGCTCGTAGACAGTTAGTGAAGGAGCACCCTACTACATTTTCTTTAGGTATGCAGAGTGTAAGATATATGCTGGTCTTACAACTGAGGAAGCCAAGCTTCTTGCTTGGGATCACAACAACGATAATGACTACAGGCAGAAAATGTCCTCCATAGAGAGAATTCGGTTCTTCCACAATGAATACGAAGATTGTCTTGTGAAGGAAGCTGGGAGAATACATCCCAATCTACGAAAGCAATGCCTTATTGAGGTTGGAATTGCATTGGATGAGAATCGAAAGTCAGATGCTTTGAGGAAATATGACCCATGGTTTCAACTGGCATTCAGATCAGGTGAGATCTGGGATCTTCAGGATAGAATCTTCACAATGTGGGAGCACAAGGAGGTCAAGGGCCAGAAGCAACAAAAGTCGAGGCCAGACCCACAAATTGATCTGAGGGGAAAGGGAAGGAAAGTTGACCTTTCAATTGAGGAGGCTCCTGAGGACATGAAGCTGACCCCTTGGAGGGCCCTTCAAGGAATCAAGGATGATACATTGATCATATCAACTTTGTCAAGGGTAATCTCGAAGGAGTTGAGCCTCGAGGAGATGGTGACTGAGCTCAATAAGTATGTATGTTATTCTCAGATCCTTTTTCCCTCCTCCCATGCTTCTTGTCTAACCTAGTCTCTTTATATTTATGTGTCTGTAGTCATAAAGTGTACATGAAGATTCAGGAGGGATGATGAAGAGGCTGGGTTGCTTTTCTTGGACAGAGGTCCAAGCAGACTATCCAACCACATCATCCTCCTAAAGCCTTATCAGAATATTTCATCCTGTTTCGTGATTGGGTAGATTCTCGTATCAGAATATTTCATACTAAACAATTTGATGCATTGCATGGCATCAACATGGGGGCATAAGTCGATGCCTGGCATCGACTTGGGGGCATAAGTCGATGCCTGGCATCGACTTGCAGCATAAGTCGATGCCTGGTATCGACTTGGGGGCATAAGTCGATGCCTGGCATCGACTTGCAGCATAAGTCGATGCCTGGCATCGACCTGCAACAAAAGTCGATGCCTGGCATCGACCTCGTGGCAAAAGTCGATGCCAGGCATCGACTTAGGTCCCTAGGTCGATGCCAAGCATCGATTTTTAGTAGAAGGTCGATGCCTAGCATCTACCCCAACAAGAAATCGATGCCATACATCCGTTCTTTATGTCTGTTTGCTGTACTGAAGAGCTCTTCTAATTGTTTTTCCAATTTGTTCTGCAGAAACCAAGGAAAAGTAAGTCTACAGAGGTACTAGATGATTGCCCCCCTGCATTCCTTGCTCACATTCAAAGAGCAAGGCATGAGAAATCTAGACTGAAAGCGAAGGAGATGGATTTTGATGATGAACCCGATCTTAAATGTTTCTCCAATCCCCTAGACCCCCTTAGGCCTGTATATTACAATGTGTTCTGTAGTGATGTAAATAATATTTGTTTTGTTGTGCCTAGAAAACATTTCTCCCTTCTCATAGCGGACATACCCTATGGATTTAGGATGTTAGGATCAGTTAATGATGATGAACCCTTAACACCCTCAGATTCGGAAGATGGTCACTGATTTTGCAGAGTTGACTATGTCTCCTCTTTGGAGGATAGTAATTTTCCATAGCAGAGACCAGTCTTTCTCTGTTTCAACTGCTCTGAAGGCAAGATGTCATGCTGTGGAGTGCCTCACTTGGTAAGTAATCTTCTTTCTATCTCCATGGCTTTCATGATGCCCTATGTGACTCATAGTTCTTTTTGCAGGGTGAAGACAAACGTAAATCACACTCCTTTGCATCGGTTTGTGAGTGCCACTGAATGCATTACAGTGGGCTATTATGATGAAGTAAGCAAAAGGAGAGTCAGGGAGCATTGCAATGAGAATGGATCTCAAATGTGCTCATGTTCCCAGCCGTTACCAAGAAACTTCGTCATGTAGCTGGGGACATGACATTGGTTAACCCTTATCAGAAGCCACAAAAACTCATAATGAGATTGCTTCAGCTATTTTCCAATGATGATGACTGGGTCCTAGACCTTTTTTCGGGCACAGGTAATTTCAATTTTCACAATTTTCATTAGTCATTGTTGATTGAAGCCTCTAAGAGGTTTTCTGCTGTTTCAGGAACGACTCTGGCTTGCTCCTTAAAGATGTTCAGGCACTGCATAGCTGTGGAGAAGGATGATGCTCAAGTGAGCTTCATTAGAATGAGAATCAATGGGCTGAATGAATGCCCAGATGAAGACCAAGAGGTTGGAAGGAAGCACATTGCAGATACGGAGAGATTCCAAGCAGCTTCAAGGGAGCCTGTTCCCCCACTTGCAGATGAACCTGGGGACATGGCTGACCTTGAAGAGCCAATCTTGGAGCAAGAGAGGCAAGATAGGTGTTCTAATGTGCCAGAGGATACCAATACCCTGGAGCCTGAGGAAAGCTATGATCAGCTTCTATTGTAGATTCACATAACTCTTGTAAAACACATGAAATGTAAAATATCATTTTAATGGAAATATAATTTGGAGTTCTGCTTCCACTTCGTGTTCAGCTTGATTTATCTTGAGCATTTCTCTGATCATGTGTGAATGTTTCTTAGTATAATTTTGTTGAATATTATCTTCTCTTGGGAATGCTTTTGTGAAGTGTATTTCATATTCTGTTAATATGGCCAGGCATTCAATGGGGATCTTAACCATACAAAGGGGATGATCTTAATTGCCTTGTTAAAATGCTCTGATTTTTACAACACATGTTCTCTAACTTTCGAGTAACTCTTAATTAGCTATCTTCTGTGGTTGTTGAGGTTATAGATGTAATGAAGGAGCTTCGCGAATTCTTACATGTACCTTTTCAACTCTAATCTATTGTCCAAGATCATGATGTGGATTCTTGGTCATGCTCAACAACTAGTTTTCATGGCAGCAAGAATTTTAGTATATCTATCTTGACTACTTGGGATATGAGATCAAGCTTCTAAAGACAATATTTACAAGCAAGACTCGTGATGCTTTCTAGATATTGTAAAATGCCCACTTTTTGCTTCATATAATGGTATTTAGGTAAAAAGAAAAAGAGAACATGTCTTTGTTCTCCTTTGTTGTGACTCAGTGTTTATTTTAATTGTTTGAATCAAAACATTGATTCTTCATTCACAATAGTATATCTATTTGTGTGTGTAATAGTATGTGTATGTATATATGTTAGTGTGTTTATGATTCTAATTTAAAAACTATGGTGACTTTCTAAGTTATGATTGCTTCTTAATTCACAATAGTATGCATCTATGTGTATGTATGTGTGTATATGTGTATGAATGATTGTGATTTAAAAGGTATTATAATTTTCTAATTCGGCATTGACTATTATTTCTTTGTATCTTACTTTAAATTAGTATGTATATGTATGTGTGATGTGTGTATGATTTTGATTAAAAATATATTACGATTTTTCAACTCAAAATTTATTCTTATTTCATAAAAGTATGTGTATGCATGTGATTTAAAATTATTCAAATTGTCTCACTAAAACTTGATTCTACCTTCACAATATTAGGTATATATGTGTATATATATGTGTATATGTATGTGTATGATTATGATCTAAAAAAGATTGAGATTGTTTGAGTCATAATATCATTCTTACTTGACACTAGTATATGTAGGTTTTTGTGTATGGTTGTGATTTTAAAACTATTTTAATTGTTTGACTCATCACATTGTTTCTTACTTCATAAATTAGAATAGTATGTGTAGATCTTTTTATTTTGTGATTTAAACACTATTATGATTTTTGACTCGTACCATTGTTTCATACTTCATGGTAGTATGTGTGTCAGTTTGTGTGTATGCTTGTGATTCAAAAGTTATTATGATTTTTTAATTCATAGCATTATATCATGGTGATCTCTTCAAAAAGAAGCAAGTTTTTGGACATAGTTCATACTACCGTTTAAGAAGAAAATTTCATATTTCCATGTAAAGATATATGAGCATGATATAGCTTGCGTGTGTTGTCCAAATAATTTCATAGCTATAGTGACCAAGAATGCATCTTATTTAAAAAGTGCAAGGGTCACCATACCAAAACAAAAATTAATATATTACATGGATGACTCCTAGACTAAATTTATTTTTGAAAGGTATAGGTAAATTATCTTTCATGAGACAAAGTTATTAGATGCAAATCATATGGTCAAATTAATATGAGCATCAACTTGCATATTTTCTCTTTTGTTGAAAGTCTCCTAACAAACAACTGAGATATTTTGTGCTACAAGATTTATAGCAACCTATACTGTGCTTACATGTTACAAGAAGTTAGGCTATCAATAATAGAAATGTTTGCACATTAAAGATGGATGCATCATTGGAGAAGTATCTCTTTAATGAGTTGCTACTTTTGAGTGTATCTCTGCAATAGAGTCACACATTTTTGCTATAATCTAGAAAAAATTGCTGATATCAGTAAAAAATTTTGTGAAATTTCTGTGAATTGTTGATACCTTAGATTATGTTAGAATCCATACATCAAGTTAAATTAATTTAATTATTTTCAATTAAAAGAAAAAATTAGAGAAAGTATTCATAGGAAAGAAATGATGGAAATATATGCATACTCATTTACATGGAATAACATTTGTATTGGATGGAGTACGTGACTTCATAGAATTCATGGAAATTTTCAAA
>CM035439.1:71174828-71194828 GCA_020310875.1 Ceratopteris richardii
CATCCCTCCAATCCGTCCGGTGAAATGAGAGAAACGAAGGTTTCCTCTCTCTCATAAAGCCCTCAGTGTGCCATATGTCACGCAATCTCAAGGTCAAACATATTCTCTCCCAAAGCGCAAGCTTAGAGCCACTGCATAGTGTTCTAATTACCTTGACGATCCTCGTGTGTCTCAATCATATTGAAGCCGCCCTCCACATACTAAGCATGAGCATACGGAATAGCATCAATGATCTGGGACCAAAAAGTGGCACGAGCACTCTCATGGTTTGGGGCATACAAGGTAAAGAACCCATACCTTTTGCCCCCACATAGTAAAATCATCCAAATAGCCCTGCTAGGGATAATCTCCCCTCTATCTACGATCGCCGACTGCAAGGACTCCCCAACACAGACACATACACCACCCTAAGAGCCATTGGGTCCTAATAGGTGTCTCGATAAAGTCGTCCTTCTTGCCAAAGAACGTTGCGAACTCGTAACCAAAACTCTCCCCCCGAAGATGGTAGTCTGGACTTACTAGCACCAGAGGTATAGCGGTCAAGGGCAATGTGTTGAGCGAGAAAGGGGGGGCGTGATGGAGATTGGGTTGCGGAGAGGTGGAAAGTCCACAAGAGGAAACTAGAGGGGTGGGAACCGATGGTCAGGGTCTAGGAGAGGACATCAAAGAAATGGGAATACGAGCTCGGAGACCTTGCCCCGTCACCACACTAGGATCCACAAGACGGTTCGCTTGAAGAGCATTGAACCGATTCCCCGTGGGAACGAATTGCTCCCGGAACGTCGGCCGACATTGTCATCCAAACTTCTTTTGCCCCCGAGGTTGCCGCCAACACATGCCGGAGGAAGAGGGAGAAGTCGTGGTAGCCGAGGCATGAGAGTGATGATGAGAACCACCCTCCTCTTGAGGTGATGAGCCCAAAGGAGTCTGGGAGGGGAAGGAGGATGAAGCTCCTGTGCAGGTGGCCGCGGAGCCTCTTGCCCTGAGTGTTGTTTGGTCCAACATCTAGTCCTCGAGGGGCATGCCTTCGCAAGGTGGTCAACCTTGCGACAGTCAAAGCACTGATTTAGAAGCCGCGAGTATTACACCCTCTGAATCAACCACTCACCTTAAAGAAGCAGAAGCTCAATCTCTGACGGAAGCTTCGCGGGTTTAGAAATGAGAATCCGTACGAAGGGAAGACCCATTGCGTTGGCCACAATAGAGACCGCGATCTAGAAGTCGTGGGCAGCCGAGGCATCAGAGTGATGATGAGAACCACCCTCCTCTTGAGGTGATGAGCTGAAAGGAGTCTAGGAGGGGAAGGAGGATGAAGCGCCTGCGCAGGTGGCCGCGGAGCCTCTTGCCCTGAGTGTTGTTTGGTCCAACATGTAGTCCTCGAGGGACATGCCTTCGCAAGATGGCCAACCTTGCGACAGTCAAAGCACTGATTTAGAAGCCGCGAGTATTACACCCTCTGAATCAACCACTCTACCTTAAAGAAGAAGAAGCTCAATCTCTGACGGAAGCTTTGCGAGTTTAGAAATGAGAATCCGTACGGAGGGAAGGCCCATTGCATTGGCCAGAACAGAGACCGCGATCTTTGGAACCTCCAAGAAGGTGCCAAGAGACCCTCCAATCTAGGGAAACATGGGTAAATACTCATGCCGAAGGCCAGGGAAGCATGCCGTCACAGGAAACCCGCGTGCTTCCCTAAGGATGAAGGCTGAAGGGGAGGTTGTGAATGGATCAAATCCATGGGTCCACGGGTGAATGTAGGCACGACTAGCTTGGACCGCAATGGGTGATAGGGAGATCATCCTCGTGGTGGCCTCTGACCTCCCGAGACCCGAACTCAACTTGATAGAAGCTGCGGCGAGGTTTGGATATGAACTATCTTGCCAACCTCAGCAAGCAAGCTTCTCTGAAGGTCCCTCAGCTTGCCACTATATTTCCAAAATAAAATTTTTCCCTTTCTATTTATTTCAAATATTGCTAACATTCTTTTCACATGTTTAGTAATAGGTTTTGGTTCTATAAAAGGTCATTGACCTTACCCATACTACAAAGGATTTTGGTAAGTTATTTATTAAATGTAATTTTTTTCCTCATCATGGTAAGCTGTTTATTAAATGTATTTTTCCACATCATGACTTTCCAAAAGTTATTTAATGAGATCGAGATGTTCATTTTTGTAATCACTTTTGAGTTGCATTGTTTCAAAAATTAGGTTCCAAAATAGGCTTTAGTTCTGCATATATCATTCACAGTCACATTAATTCTAGTTTTCCATTTCCATGCATGGGTTATTACATGGAATATGCTTATTCAGTGATGGGACATGTGATTGGCTAGCCATGTCTATTTTATTCTTATCAACTGAGTCAGTTGCTTGTCTGAGAGGCATGTTATACTTTATAGAATAATGGAATGTTATATGGATTTTAATGTCTTGAGGTTTTTAATGTGATTGTCTTTTGATTTAGCAGGTGAAAAATCATGAGGGTGTGAACGCGCATGGATTTATTCAGATATTTTTGAAGACATTTAGAAGATAGTATTTTTATATATTTTTTGTAAAAATAGTAGATCGCTTAGAAAGTGATATTTTTGTAAAAATAATAGATCGCTTAGAAAGCAGCGATTTGTAAATAAAGCAGATTTTCATAAAGGCACTCTTTTCGAAACGCCGCCCTCATGTATCTTCTATTCAGGACGTAATGAAAAATACCTATAAATACACATACTCCGACTCATCCAGTGATGGGACATGTGACTGGTTAGCCATGTCTATTTTATTCTTATGAACTGAGTCAGTTGCTTGTCTGGGAGGCATGTCATACTATATAGAATAATGGAATGTTATATGGATTTTAATGCCTTGAGGTTTTTAATGTGATTGTCTTTTGATTTAGCGGGTGAAAAATCATGAGGGTGTGAATGCGCATGGATTTATTCAGATATTTTGAAGACATTTAGAAGATAGTATTTATATATATTTTTTGTAAAAATAGTAGATCCCTTAGAAAGTGATATTTTTGTAAAAATAGTAGATCGCTTAGAAAGCAACGATTTGTAAATAAAGCAGATTTTCATAAAGGCACTCTTTTTGAAACTCCGTTCTCATGTATCTTCTATTCAGGACGTAATGAAAAATACCTATAAATACATATACTCTGACTCATCCATCGGAGTATGTGGGAGAGATTGTACCTAATCTTGTGTTTAGTATCTTTTGAAACCAAACTCTCTCTTCCCTCATGTATCCTCTATTCAAGACATAATGAAAAACACCTATAAATGCACATAGTCTGACTCGTCCATCAGAGTATGTGGGGGGAGATTGTAGCCAACCTTGTGTTCGGTCTCTTATCTCTCTCTATTATGTGAGTACTTTTGTGAGATTTCGTTTCCGTACTATCTTTGCGTACATGCTCAACAATGCTGCAAGCGTTCGACTTCTAAAACTAAACTCTCGCTTCCCTCATCGATAAGGGAGAGTCGGATGAGCGACGGAATGGAGTCGGGCGAGGGGGCTTCATATGAGTCCCTCTCAGAGGCAGACTCTGAGGCCATCTGTGTTTGATACACACACATAAAGAGGAGGCTAAGATGCTCCTTCTGAGACACCCATCCACATATGGGAGAATCGAAACAAGACAAGAAAACCCTTTTTTTTGGGGGGGGGGGCGGGGGAAGAGGGCATGGGCAGGATGAGAGGACGGGGGAGAAAAGGGGGGGGGGGAGGGGGAGGATGATGCGGAGGGAGACAAGGGTGGGGAGAGCGAAGGGGGGTGTAGGGGTCCTTTGGGGGGAGGGGAGGGGGGTGGGCCTGTGGCACTATGGGAGGGAAGGCAGGGCAAGCTGACAACCGGGGGGGGGGGGGGGGGTAGAGACAAGGAGAGGGGGGAGGGAGAGGAGTGTGCGTAGGGAGTTCAATTTCAGACTTCTATATATTTATTTATTATTAATAATAAATAGTAAAAAGGAAGTTCGGCATAAGGTCTACTCTGTGAGATATGCTTGAATTAGTTGAAAATACAAGTGAAGGTGGGCTTAGTATCCATGGGACCCATGCAAAAATTGACCGAAGATTGAAGAAGATATTGATTACTTTGTGAGCACTTAGTATAGTTCGCACAAAATTAGCGGCGTTGGGAAGCCCATAGCTTTATGCACATAATGCTTACCTTGATTGTAGAGTTTGGTACTTTGGAACCATCTTGAATGTATGAAGAGACTCATGTGATGCTTGCTTCTCCATCAATGTAGAAAATTAAATGTTTATTAGAAACAACTATCATTGGCAGTTTCTCTTCAAAGGTTAGAAAAAGGCTTAACCTTTTATAGCTTCACCTTTGGTTGTTAGTGGCAGGACACATTTTCTTGTGAATCTGATATCATAAAGATGACCCCCAATTAAATGTGGAACCTTCCAACATCAAGCTCCCCTCTAGGCATAGTAAGCTATCGCTTTATCTATGCGGATGGATGAAAGTTGAGGAACTTGGTTTTATGAAGCTTCACCACTAGACATCTCAGTGTATAGAAAACAAGTAGTGAGCCATGAATAGCTTTCTCTGTCTTTGATATCAAAACAATATCGTTTACATTTGGTGCAATACATATTCAAACTCCAAATCTTGTGGGGAGTGTCCCTATTTCAAAAAAAAATCATTTATATTATTTGTATAAATGTTAAAAAAGTTCAGAGATAAAGAACAATCTTTATTTATTTGAATGGAACCTCTGGAAATGCTTGAGAAGACCTCTGGATATCTCAGTCAACCAAACACATGGAGATGCAATGCACAGATGCCTGAAGTCATGTCGATTTGCATCTTGAAGCTTTATGATTTCACGGGAAAACTTCTTAGAGGTTTGTAAAATGTTATAAGGATTTTCATTATGCAACAATAGAGAGGCTGTCTCCATGCTCAAGTGTGATAATTCAAGCATCTGAAGGTCAAGATAGGATCTTCTGTCCATAACCATCGAATTTCACCTTCACAACTGTCCCACAGAGTTTAGCAAGTCATCATGGTCTTCTCTATAGAGAGGAAGAAAATCAGGATTCCTGTCACTGACATATATGAGGTACTCCCCTAAAAACCGTTATTGTCTTATGTTTTCCCATCTTGAACCTTTGAATTGCACAAAAAACCATTTGTTTGTTTGAGAAAGAACTCATAGTTAGGCATGGGTTATGTCGTAGTAAGATAGGTGATTGCGAAGGTAAATGGTAAAGCTTCAGTCATTGATTGTTTTTCGTGGCCATGTCTCTCATATTACACCAAGCCATTGCAATTACGAGAGATGCAAGGTGGTTGCTACCTGCATGTTATTTTGCTCAAATGGGTAATGTTGATAAAACGCATCCTGATCACTGGGTACTTTTCGTCATGTGCATGACACTCAGATCTGTGACTTGTGTTATGTAATCTCATCCTCTAGGACTTTGAATCAAAGCATTTGAGGTTGTTTGACTGCTTTTTATCTTTCTGTCTTTTCTAAGTGAGTCTTGAGTCTCAACTTACACTGTCGATCTGACATTTCCTGCTGACCTGAAGAAAGTGAGCAAGGATCAGCTGGTGGACTCCTTCATGAATATCACCTCTGCATCATATGTCATGTTTGTGTCTCGGCCCTCGGGGATCAATTCAGAGAGGATGGTTATTTGCCCTGTCTTTTTATCAGCTCCTTACCCTTTCATATGCGGAGGAACTGCACATCAAGTCCTCAAAACTCCACCTCTGATGAGCAGCATCTTTTCTTGGGCACACTGGACCTTTGCCTATCATTCTTATGCTTCATGAGAGTCACTCACATTCCATCTCTGATGAACATGTAAAGTTTTCATCACATGACCTCTGATGAGACTAGAAAATTTATCTGCATGTTGACTGCTCATACTCTACTTTTGTGGAGAATTTAAAATGGACCTGCAGTTCCTAGTGCTTCTCACACTCGACTATCCTGTTGTTGGTTATCTGTGAACCCCTCTGTCTCTTTATCCCAAGGCATTGTGAATAAACTCTGTGCTTTTTAATGTCAATCTGTAGAATATGGGCTGAGAAATTCATGTATAGACAACATGCCAATGTGGTTTCCTTGAACATGTTGAACATGTTTTTAGGTCCATCTTAGGTTGCAAATAGGATATTCATCTCAATGCATTGTGCTTATAATAGTTAATTGATCGGATATATGATTGCCACATATGATGCACTGAATCTTTCTCCTTCAAAAATGTGGTTTAATCTGCACTGTTGTTGACAAATGTATTATCCGAACTACTTCCATCCTTTAAGATTCTTTTCCTTTTCTCACTGTAAACAAATGCACATAAGTCTTCCTTGATCTGTCTTCCTTGTGTTTATTCTCTCTACATTGTGTGCACAGGCGAATTATAGACTTTGGAAGTGCTATTGATTTATACACACTACAAAATCTTTATGGTTCATCGGGCCCTACAAGGTTCTTCAAATCTTGCCACCTTTGAAATGTTTGTGGTCGAGAAATTTATTGTTCTTGTAGCTGTGAACTGGTTGAATCATGGTAATATTTCATTACAGATATGAAGAAACTGAAGAGTACAGTCCTCCAGAATCAACTCTTCAAGGAAATTGGTGGAGGGTTCATGGGAATCAAGTGAATCGGTATGTATCTTTCATTAGGAGAATGAAAAAGAAAAAATTTTATGAAAATAATGACTAGTTAAATTGTAACAATTTTGTCATTTTCATTATTAATTCATTTCATTAATTTGTGGGGAAACTCTTTCTTAGTGATCAAGAAAATCTGTACAAGGTATGAAAAGGCATTAGGAGCCTCTTCGCTTCCAACATGAAATCATGGAGTATGGATCATACAGTTATGGATCTTTTCTACTCCTACCAAACATCTAGCATCCATTTGCATCTTTTACTTAGAGGCACCCCAAGTACAGCATGGGTAAGATGAACAGCCTTCAAACAGTCTATTGTTTCCGGCTTTTCAATATGCAAGTGTAAGTAAGATACAGCCCTATGAAAAATCCACAATCTGTCTTTATCTAGAATTTGGGACACTAGAAATGTACGTTCCAATTTTGAAGCTTTCCTTGCCAATGGGAGGAAAAGAACACATTCCACACTTGTTTAACTGGCATGCATAACGAAAAAAGCATGTTTCATAGTCGAGGAGATGCACATAGAGGACATTTCACTGATGGGCAGCCAGGTTTTACTAGAAAGGCTACAAGGATGAAATGACCAGCAAACAACGTCCAAATAAATACTTCTATTCGATATTTCAATTCTGAGGACCCTATCTAAGAGAATCTTTTTCGTCACATGCTATCCTTTTTACTAAATTGCCATCTTGCATTACTTTGAACGAAAATTTTCTCTCTTGGAAGTAAATGTGGATAGAAACAGTGACAGTCCGGTAATAGTCCGGTGAAGTTCCGGTGAAATTCTGGTAAGTTCAAAACACAGTTTTGGCACATTTAAGTGGCAGAAAGAATATTTAACAGTAATTAAACAAAGGATTGTAAAGACTTAAGTAAGTCAGATCAGAATTGAAGCCTGAAGGAAAGGAAAGTTTTCGGTAAAGTGATTTTCAGATTTCACTAAACTCAGTTGTAAAGTTGCTAAGCTACTGATGATTATAGAGGTGTTCTAATATCACTCTAGCTTAGTTCTTGTTGTGGCGTGGCAATATTTCGCAGCTTAGTTTACAAGCTTTTGCCACGTCAATCAAAGGACAACAAGCATCTTATGATCTTTCATATATTCTTCTTTTCTTTTATTCTTGCCATTTCTTTGAATCTGCTTGTCTTTACTTCGTCCAAGCTCTTTGTCAGAATATTTGCAATCTGATCTTTCGTAGGAGTGTATACTATTTCAATCTCCTTCTCCATTACCTTTTCCCTCAGGAAATGATATTGAATCTCTATGTGCTTTGTTCTTGCATGAAATACTGGATTTGCTGCAAGATACAACGAACTCATATTATCTCCATGTATGATAGGTATACCTTGATCAATACCCATGCTTTTGAATAAGGTCTGCATCCATATTACTTCTTTAGCTGCTTCCACAAGTCTTTTATACTGAGCTTATGTTGATGATAAAGCCACTGTATTTTGCTTCTTTGAACACCAGCTTACAAGCTTATCTCCTAGGTATATCATATACCCATGTGTTGACCTTCTGTCATCTTGACTTCCTGCCCAATCTGAGTCACTGTATGCTCTCAGCTTTATATCTGATGTAAAAGGATAATATAATCCTTCATTTATAGTTCTTTTGATATATCTAAGAACTCTTTGTCCTGCAACCCAATGTTGATCCTTCGGACAATGCATAAACTGCGAGAAAACTCCTACTGCATAACTAAGATCTGGTCTTGTTAGCGTAGCATAAATCAAGCTTCCCACTAAAGATTGATACTTTCTCATATCTTTAAACTCTACACCATCATATTTGCTGAGTTTATGATTGACCTCAAGTGGTGTTGAGGCTTCTCTGCAATTCTCCATGTTAAACTTCTTCAATAAGTTTAGGAGATACCTTTCTTGTGAAACATATACACCTTGTTTTGTATATGTAACTTCCATTCCAAGAAAGTATGATAACTTTCTTAGATCATTGATCTTGAATTCTTTTTCAAGCAATCTCTTTACGTCCTTGATTCCTTCATATGAGGTACCTGTGACTATAATGTCATCTACATAAATACAAATGTAGATCATACCTTCTTCTGTTCTCTTAATGAGTAGACGTGCTCCCTTTGAGCTTTGGTATCCAAGATCATTGAGATACTTCATAAGTCTGTAATTCTAAGCTCTTGGAGCTTGCTTCAATCCATAGAGTGCTCTTCTTAATCTGCAAACATGATTTGGGTAACTGGAACTTACAAACCCTTCAGGTTGTTCCATGTAGACTTCATCTGATATATATCCATTTAGAAATGCATTCTTTATATCCAACTGACTTAGCTTCCATCCTTTTGATGCTGCTATAGCAATCAATGTCCTTATGGTTGACATCTTTGCCACCGGACTGAATGTCTCATCATAATCTATGCCATTTGTATGAGCATAGCCTTTGACTACCAGTCTAGCTTTGTATCTGGCTATTCTTCCATCTGCAAGTTTCTTAACTTTGTAAACCCATTTATTTCCAATCACTTTCTTACCATTTGTTTTGGAACAAGTTCCCAAGTCTTGTTCTCTTCGAGTGCATTGAACTCCTCCTTCATTGCTTCTTCCCATTGTTCCTTACCTTTTGCTTCACTGTAATTCTGAGGTTCTTCATCTTCCTTTACTAAGTAAGCATAGTTTTTTTGAGTCAAATAAGAAGTATCATAGGAATACCTTGTTGGTTGTTTCCTTACTCTGTTTGACCTTCTTGGTTCATATTCTTCATGTGTATCTGAATACACTTCTTCATCAAATCTTGGTCCGTCTTCATTTCTCATAATTGATCCGATCTTGGATGTACTTGCCTGCACATTATCTTCATCTCCATTCACCTGCATATATGATTTACCTTTTTCAATTCTTTTTCTCTTCTTCAAGTGTTTCATCATTATGCTCTTTTTTTGCATACGAGCTCTTTCCTTCATCAAATGTCAGAACTCTGGAAACAGTAAACTGTTTGATAACGGACTCCATAACCTATAACCCATATGCTTTTCATCATATCCAATGAACACATATTTTTCAGCTTTTGGTTCAAGCTTATGTCTAAGTTGTGATGGTACATAAGCATAAGCCACTGATCCAAACACTTTGCAGTGATCAAGTGTTGGCTTCTTACCCCACCAAGCTTCATAAGGGGTCATTCCATTTAAAGCTGTACATGGTTATCTGATTACAAGATATGTAGCTGTATTTACAGCTTCAGCCCAAAGATAGTTTGGACAATTCTTCCCTGGCAAACTCAACTAGAGTTCGGTTTCTCCTTTGTGCTACTCCATTTTGTTGCGGTGTATACCTGCAAGTTATTTCTCTTTTGATACCTGCATTCCACAGGTAATCATTGAACTCTTGAGAAAAATATTCTCCTCCTCCATCAGACTTTAGTCTTTTGAGTTTTTGTCCTGTAAGTCTTTCAACATATGCATGAAAGTGCCTGAAAGCTCCAAATACTTCTGACTTCTCTTTCAAAACATAAAGAGTTATCCATCTTGTTGCATCATCAATAAAAAGAACGTAATACCTTGAACCGCTGATAGATCCTTCTTTTGTTGGTCCCATACATCTATATGTATGAGTTTTAACAAACCATCATGTTTGTAACCTTTCTTCTGAAATGATAACCTGTGTGCTTTTCCCATCTGACAGGCTTCACATTTGTGAATCCTATGTTGATTCTTCATATTCCGTAGTCCTCTTACGGATTGTTTCTCTACCATCATTTTGATTCCTTTTTCATTAAAATGTCCTAACCTGTAAAAACTTCATCACCATGTGTGATTAAAGCTTGACAAACATTCCCTTGTACTTTAAGAGTAAAAAGTCTACCTTCCTTTTTACCATGAATAATTTGATTGTATCCAGTCTCTGGATCTTCAACAAATACTCCTTCATTTGTAAACGTGAATTGAAAATCTTTTTCTACTATCTGTCCCACGCTTATCACATTCTTCGGGATTGTTGGAACATACAAAACATTTGTTAGGAGATGAGCTCCATTCTTACACTTTACTTTTCCAATTGACGTTACATTATGTTTTGTATTATTACCTATTTGTACTGTATGATTCGAAATACCTCCTTCCAGTTCTGATAACAATTCTATATTTCCTAACAAATGATTTGAACAACCAGAGTCAATATAGAATACCTTGAGATCTTCATTCTCTGACATGCTTATCGAATTCATCATCAACGTTGTATGATTGTCATTCTGCGTATCACTCGCATAGTTGTAGTAGGTAGTGTTGTGAGTCTGATTCTGTCCCTAACTTCTTGCTCCACCTCTACCATATCCGCCTCTTTGGCTTTGTCTACCTCTTTGATATCTTCCGCTTCTACCTCTGCTATTGTTATTCTGATTCTGACTTGATCCTTGAGAATTATGCGAGCAATCATGAGCCAAATGGTTGCTTAGTCCACACATCCAACAAGTCTTCTTTTTGTTATTCTGATTACCTCTTCCGTTTGTATTACCTTTACTTCTACCTCTGACATTACCTCATCCTCTTGCATAATTTACTTGAGTAGTAATCTCTTCTTCATCTTTTTCTTTACCTTTATCACCTTTCTTCTTATTCTTTGCGTACATAGCAGAACTTTGTCCTTTATCTCCATCTGTTTTCAAATCTTGCTCAAATATTAGCATTAGTCAAAGCAACTGATTTAAATCTGGTACAAAATGATTTGATGAAAGTTCAGTTGAGAGTACGAAAGGTTTCCACCTTTCATCTCCTCTCAATCCTGCAAGCACTTGCGCTATTAACATGTGATGTTCGATATCTTCGTCAATAGATCCAAGATTGTCTGCCAAGTCCTTCATGTTAGTGACATAATCACTAATGCTTTGACTTTGCTTTTTCTTGAACGTTGTAAACTCTGACCATAAGCTAGCTTTCCTAGCTTTGGTAGTGTTTTGGAAATGATCTTCCAGTGCACTCCATACGTCTTCCGCTTTCTCCAGACCTCTAATATGTGGTAGTAGATGATCTGAAATGGTATTGTAGATATAAGCTCTTGTCGTTGCATCTTTTTTCTTCCATAGCTTCAAGGCTTTTAACTCTTCTTTCTTCTGTTGACTCTCGTCTCCAAAAGTAGGCTTCTTTTCTTCTCCTGTCACATATATCATTAAGTCCTTACTCATAAGTAAGGCTTCCATTCGCATTACCCATGTGGAATAGTTATCTCTGTCCAATTTGTCAATAGAAATGTGATCTTCCATAATCTTCTTGTTTTTGTTACTGTCGGTGAGTATAACATTAAAGGATTTTACCTTTTGTAAACCTTTACCCTTGAGAATGACTTTGGAATGCTTCTCTTATGCTGTTTGTTGTTGATCTCCTCAGCTTTCACCTTTCTTGTGAAGAATTCTTCAAATTCTTTTGTATCTTTACTTCCATTTACTCTTGAGAACCTTTTCTTCTCTTCAGAACCTTTTCTGCCCTGAGACCACTTGTTGTCGTTTGATTGACGTGGCAAAAGCTTGTAAACTAAGCTGCGGAATATTGTCACGCCACAATAAGAGCTAAGCTATAGTGAAATTAGAACACCTCTATAATCATCAGTAGCTTAACAACTTTACAACTGAGTTTAGTGAAATCTGAAAATTCACTTTACCTAAAACTTTCCTTTCTTTCAGGCTTCAATTCTGATCGGACTTACTTAAGTCTTTACAATCCTTTGTTTAATTACTGTTAGATATTCTTTCTGCCACTTAAATGTGCCAAACTGTGTTTTGAACTTACCAGAATTTCACCAGAACTTCATTGGACTATCACCATAATCTTACCGGAATCAACTGCAATTCTGTTTATAGTTACTTCAAATGTTTGTAATTGAAGTAAGGAAGTAATACATGAGCTTCCTTCAGTGAATGAACTTTATTTGAAGTTTGAGGAAAAACTTCACCAGTTGTGGATGCCTTTACGGTCAGACTTAGTACTTGTGTACATGTCCCGTTTTACAAAACTCTTTGATCAGTTTGTAGTTGAGACTACTAGTTTCACGTTAAGCTATCATTCATAAAACCCTTTACACTATATTGCGAGATCTAACTTGCACAAGTACCGTAAAATGTGTACTGAGAAAACTGTAACTGTTAACTAACTTTCACAGTAACATGAAATCACTTAGATTTCTTCACACAAGAAGAATGCGCTCAAAACTTTCCACATAAACATGTGTTTTCTATTAAAGAAGATGTGTACAGAATGGTTTGGCCTCACTTCGCTCATAGCCATGGAAAACTCTCCTATGCTGAGTAGTTCTTCCTTACCATCTCTCTCTCATATGAATACCCGACAGTTCAGGTTCTATTATTCATCTATACATACGCACACTTACGTCTACTACAAGCGCTTCTACAACACTATTTCTTATCTCATCTAAGCACTCTTTCAACTCTCTTATATACATTTTTGATCCGAGAAAAAACTCGTAATTCTGGAAGTTTCTGTGAACTATGTTACAGTCGTGAATTTGTCCCTTCACTAAGGCTTTGATTTTTCTGAATGCTTTGTTTCTGCTTCTCTTTGTCTTTCTTCAACCTTCATACATCTTCAGGTCTTTATGTCTAATTAGTGAGTGAATCTTCAACAGAAAGTTGCTTCCTTTTTAGCTTTCATGGCAACCATACTGTAATGCGTTCCCCAATCTCGTATAATATCTTGCATAGAATCAACTAAATATTCCCATTTCATGCATGTAGAAAGTAACATGCCATTTAGTGTATCTTTCATGAATTGCATTGTGATCTCAAAGAAAGAAGAGTGCAACCACATGCTATATATACATAGAGGAATTCTCAATAAGGTTTTCGGGATTCATCCTTCCCAATCAAAATCAATTAAGAAGATCAACAAAGGTTTATGTTCAAAAAGGAAAGCTGAGGCATCTATCCAGCTTTTGAAGTAGCATTGAGTAAGGAAATATGAAAGTAGTAGCATCTATCTAGTCTGCCCATTGCTTACACACATGTTTTCACATGAAATTTGCATTTGAGGGTATGACCTCCAATCACATCCCATACATCCATACATTCCAATGACTTGCATTCCAAAGTTGGTTTTCTTGAGAGGGAATTAGCAATGAGGTAGTCATGCAATACATTTTGTCTTCAACCATACTAAAATCACTTAAGAAGAATTCTAGCATGCACTGTTTCTTTGTCATGTAGTGCGATTGCATCCAAAATCTTCTGCTATACTAAAGACCTATCCATAGGATTGTTTGGTGCATAAATATTGAAGAGGATGAAATTTTCATTATGCTGCTGAACCAATACCGCAAGAAATCTTTCTAGTGGATTGTTAGGTAAGACCTTCATGTGTTAAGACTCTACATTGACATTGTGAGTCATTGCTCCTTCTCAAGTTACAACATCCATTGTGGGTCATAGTCATCTTGCTATTAATAAAAGAATGTGCAAGGAATTGGGCAGCTGTTGTACATACCACCTACTTTTGCACCAACCATACACCATATTTATGTTCTTTGTAATGTTTAATGGGTGCACTCTTCGATTGTGGAAAGCTGGCATTTTTCCAGGTCCTGCCCCATCTCCATGGAGAAGTCACATTCCAATGATTCCTTGGTAGCTCGATTCAAGAAACAAATATTTGGCAAACCAAGGGGTGTGGTAACTACTCCAACTGCAAGATCTGAAATGGATAAGTCTCCCTCTAAAACACCTTCAGGGTCTAACAAACGGAAAGCTTACAAATTAAGAGTCTGATGCAAGAAACAACTCATATGAGGTTAATGGGTAACGTGCTGGCATCGGTATTTTCCTATTCCAATCCTAAACCTTGAGTGTCTTCAAGAATCTCCATTGTTAAACATGCAAATAATCATGTAATTACTGCAGACAAAGAGAGATTCACTCCTGCTGCTTATAATTAGAAGTGTGGAAAGACTAGCAAAGCTTCCTTTCATGTTCACAAGAATGCCTACAATAGAATACATGTGGGTATTGGAATCTCATTTTCAAGTTGCGGGGCTTGATATTCATGATGCTCCTACCGTAGTGGATGAGGAGACACCAACTGTGCCCTCATCCATGACATGAAAATGTACAAGGATTAGACACTTCCACTACATGGAAGATGCTATGGGAATGGATTGTTAGAAATAATGTAGAAATTCTCTTTCTTCAAAAGTAAAAACTGCATCAGAAGAATAGTGATAAACTCATTGTTGATTCCATAGTTGTTTAGGTACATTTAGTACAATTCGTATTGTACAATAGGATACAGTAGTACGTATGTACCTTAAGATTTGGGGCTTCTTGTACGGTGTTCGTACATTCATAAGGTACAATCACACACACACACACACGCACACACACACACCTAGATTATAGATAAAGTGCTCACGTGTCCCATGGCAGATTCGGTGCGCCGCACCGCAAGTTTTTTACATTCTATTTATTCGGTGCGTTCGGTGTGTTTAGGTGCGAAAAATTCGTGGTTACACTGTCAAAAAGAACCGGTAGACCTACTTTGCTGAATTTGAACCCGTTCACGAGTCACTTATTGCACTATCTTTTGCGCATGCATCCTTTCCCTTTGAGCTCTCAAGCTTGAAGCCCTTGAGCCCTTGCCTTCACCCTTTGAGCAACCCTTTGAGAAAGACATGAGAGAGAGCCTATTACCTAAGAGCCCCTTGCCCCACATATACTATTAGATTTCTCTTGAGTCTTGTGAGAGAGAGATGTACTATAGATTTTTATTGAGTCTTGATTCCTAAACGTTGAGTGATAATTGTTTAAGTATAATATGTATTGGGAATCATGATTATTGATTGTAAATCTTCATATATAGTGTAGACTTAGATTCTTATGAATATATGTGTATTTGTGGCGACACACCTTACGCACCTTACCTTCAGATACCATTCGGTCCTCGCACCTTATGCGCACCGAACTGAACACACCGAACGCACTGGACTGCCTTGACGTGTCCTAGATTAGAGCCATTCAACCTCATAGATAATGCTCCTAGATTATAGATACATCCACATTACTACAAAATAACTATGACCAGCATGCTGTAAACACGGGTACATGTTGGCCTCCAAATGAAGAGCAAAAAAACAAAGCATAATTATCACAAACAAAGAGACCAATGAAGCCTTTGGGGCATATTGAGACCGATTTCCCTATAGACCAACTAGAATTCGTGTTGAGCAATAATAAATCACTTGGTCCATATGGTTTAACAAAAGAAATTATTCTCCTCTTTTGGGAGGATGTTAAGGACTTCATTATATTTGCGGGAAATGAAATCTGGTCGGATTACTACATAGGAATTCAATTCTCTCACGAAAAATCGAACCACCCACAATGCTTGCACATTGATATCCAATCATACTCATAGGAATTCTATAGAATATTGTTACCGAGGCATTGGCAATTCATTTGTGAGGCCTTTTCTAGAGTTATGTATCTCGTCAATATGGCTTCATCAATGGCCATTCAGTCTATTATAATCTTTTGTTATGTATGCAACGGACTATATACATTCCAACCTCAATATGGTTATGTTGCATGATACCTTTGAGAAGACATTTAAGATTCTTAATTGGGAGTTTGGTCCTTTGGTGATCTATTGGATTAGGTTACAAGAGAAAAATTTCAACCTAAAATTTATGTTATGCTTTATGAGCAAGCCGCTACTACATGTCCAGTGGAGTGTACTCTCACTCCTCATATTGAGTTTTATTGTGGAATAGGACAAGATTTTGTGCTTTGCCCATTACTCTTTGCAATAGCCACTCATCCACTTATTGTGCTTTTGAGAACAACACCAAGGAAGGGTTATTGCATCCATTATCACTGGAGACAACCATGATTTTGTTGTAGGGTTTGCTTACAATACGATGCTCTTCTTACAAGGCACGATTGACTCTATGACCCTAAGTCTTAGTTTCTTGGACTCTTTCACACAAGCCTCTTGCTTGACAGTCAACATTAGAAAATGAAGGTAATAGACATGCATTGCCCTAACTTTAATTCACTTCCTTGCAATGGGTTGAGAGTTCCTAATGACATTCTTTTTGTCATTTGGATTATCCACTCGAGATTCATGTCACATTAACTTGTTGGATGCTTGAGAAAGTGATTCCCAAAGTGAACACCTAGAAGTGGGAACAATAGCCTCTTTAGTTCCATCTTTGTATCCTTCAAAGTATTATGAAGCCATACATCTCATACTGATTGGCATACGAACATGAAGTATCTCCCGCCAAAGCCAGATCCCGTGATGTCTGCAAAGCTTTGTATGCAATGCGCTTGGTGTCCATGTCCTTTAGTCTATGCAGCAAACATACTCCCTGGAGGCTAGAACAAAACCTCCACCAACATCGGGGGTGTCGTCAACTCTGCTCTAATGATGTTGTGTGGCACTAATGAGTTACTATGTATAAGCCTAGAAATCATGATTACCTGGGGTCAATGTCCATATATGATCTACTACTCATGGCCCCCAAACGGATGAACCATATATCAGTGAAGGTGTGACTAGTGTGTCAAATAGCCACCCTTTATGGGGGGTTCCTGAAAGTATGCCTGGTGACATTGCTTTTCCATTGGTGCTTATGTTGCGTATCCATGGGTGACTCGCTCACGAGCAGCCTAGGCCATAGAAAATGGACCTGAGATAGCTGAAAACATCACCTCAAGATAAACATATGAACTCGTGATCTCGATGTGTCCACCAACAACTGTGAATATGTTGCATCTCCCTATCTAAGCGAAAGTGCAAAAAATAAGTACCTTAGTTTTACCAAGGTTCATTGAAAGACCTCTCCATGAGAAGAAATGATCTAACACATGTAAATGGCTCTATAACGCCTCAGTGGGCTGAGAAACCAAGACCACATCATGAACATATAATAGGAGGTGTATAGTGGTGCCCCCCAACTCTACCTTGTCTGGCCACATTGTTGGACAAAGTCTACAAGCTCATCAATGTATATCCGAAATAAAGTAGGGGATAGTGGACATCCTTGCTTCACACCAATAGTGCAGACAAGGGGATGAGAGATCCCACCAGGATACCTTAGCCTCCCAGATATTCACTCATACAAAGCGTAGATCCCCCATAGCATGCCATCGGTGACTCCAAGATCAAGTAATCATCTAACAAGTCGCGCTCTAAGCACAATGTCGAATGCTTTGCGAAAATCCACAAAGGAGCACTATAATCTCCTCTTCCTCGCTCGGGCTGATCTATGAGACATCTTAGAGTAAAGATGTGATCAATGGTGGAAAAGGCATGTACCTAAGTGTTCAGCCAAAGTACTTAGCTCCCCCTTGAGATCTTGAAAACCTGTGATTATTGTTATTGAGACCCACCCCAATTCCAACAAGGTCTTGGGAGCCCCTTTTCGATCTACTTTTTGAATAAGAAATCTATTGGAAGTGGGGTAGGCCTCAATAACAATTTAATCATAGGTTTACAAGATCTTCCAACACATGGAACTTAGCATACAAACCTTAATACTCAAAAAGAGATGAGTGAGAGATAGAGAGAAAATAGACAAGTTTTACAAATTGTAAGGTAAGCTAGAATGCTTACCTACACTATCTTATATATGAATGTCAAATTACAATGTGGGTAGTTGATACAAAATTTGAATCTAGGTAGAAATAGGGAACTAGATACAAGAAATTGGCGATTGTGTAATATTCCTGAATAGATGAACTCACATCGTTAGCATTCATTTCCATTTATGAGCCTTGATCTGTGCAATAATGTGTCGGTGAAGTCTCATGGGCCCGATATTCTATAGCACGGGGTCGTCTCCTAGCTCGAGAGGTCCGGGCCTACTCAAGAGTCACCCCTCTCGATGTGTGAGTTGAGGGGGGTAGGATTGTTGCACGTCATAAAACAAAGAAGCGAGCGAGCTGACTCTGTCTTCCTCCTCTGTCGACTCCTGCGGTGGGCTGGAGCAGTTAATGTATGTGACTCTGTATCTCTAGTAAGAATCGCCCGAGTTGTTGCTGAGAGAGAGAGAGAGAGAGAGAGAGAGAGAGAGAGAGAGAGAGAGAGAGAGAGAGAGAGAGAGAGAGAGAGAGAGAGAGAGAGAGAGAGAGAGAGAGAGAGAGAGAGAGAGAGAGAGAGAGAGAGAGAGAGAGAGAGAGAGAGAGAGAGAGAGAGAGAGAGAGAGAGAGAGAGAGAGAGAGAGAGTCATATTAACGTCTTCTGGAGGCCAAACTTTGCCTATGAGACAAAAACCATGTACAAGTGTAGTAACCCTGTGTAGAAGATAAAATGAAATAAAAAGTATATCGCTACACAAACCTATATAGGGCTGGAAAAGGCTGGGGAGACGTGGCTCTGACTCTGCAGATAGTGGCCACCTAATACATGGGGGGATCCAAAATGTGAGTAAAACGCCCTAGCTACTGGTGATGGGTGGAGGTGGGTGTAGTATGTGGTACATCGGTGGTGGTCTGAGTGCCTCTTGAAGGAAGACAACCCAGGGGGTGGTGGTACGCCTATGCTCCATGTGGTCGTAGGCAATCCTGATGCGTGAGATATCCTCCTGATATAGTCGTGGTCGACGATATCTGCCCATGCGTGGTCGGCACCGTGCTCTCTGTGCTGCTGCCTGGTGTAGCGTGAGCCCTATAGATGGACCTCTCTGATGAAGCTCAACTCGCGAAAGAACTGCGTAATGGTCTGCTGGGTACTCACCCGTGGCTGATGTATGGGCTGTAGTGACCGCTCTCGCCTCTCGTATGCTGCTGTGAGAAAGCGTCCCAAGCGTCTCTGGTCTCCCATAGTCATGCACAGCTGGAATGACTCCTCGATCGGGAACTGTGCTCGTAGGTCTAAGTATGCTGGACATCTGATAACAAAATGCTCCTCACTCTCTACCTCTGTCTGGCATATTGGGCACCACCTCTCCTCACGGGGGACTCCCCTGGACAGACCCCTCTCAATCTCGAGCTGATGTGATGAAACCCGGAGCTGCCCAATGACGACTCGTAGGTGGTGGGGAAGGTAGGTCTGCATGTATCTCGGAATCTCGATGAAGCCCGTGCCCGATATATGTAGAAAATGCTCGCGGTAGTAGAGCATTTTCGGTGGCAATGTACCCCTAGGGCTCACCCATGTCCTCTGTATGTATGTATGCCATATCTCCTGACGAATGATCCTATTCCTCTCTTGATGAGAGAGCGAGTAGGTGGGTGCATGAGAGTCGTACTGTAGTGGTGGTAGCCTGTCTATGTCAAAGCCATGGTGGGCAAGCCAGTCTCGTGTCTATGCATACCATGAGGAGGTGTCGCCTGCTAATGCCATATCACGTGATGCCTCGAAAGCACGATAAG